>CM062925.1:94287312-94972312 GCA_031878705.1 Tapirus indicus | reverse complement strand
CTCTGTCTTCCAGACTTCTCACAGCTGAGCCTCCTTCCAAATAATTCCACTGGAATTAATCATGGACACAGCAAAATTGCTAGTGGAACAGAAAGACTGTGATATTTTAGGGAAGAAGAAAAAGATCCTTTTTGGAGCAGAAGCCCTCCCCTGGTAAGGAGAGCTGGAGAGGTGCTAGAAGCTGCCAGTCTGAGTCGCCAGGGCCTGCAGCATCTGGGCACCCACCTGGTCCCCATTTCTTATCACTTGTTTGGCAAACCCTTTTATCATAGTTAACACAAAGCTCATATGCACTGGTACCTGAGCTCTGATATGTCAAACTAAAAAATGTAATATATATTAATATATATGTAATATAATCTATATCAAATATATATTTGATATAATATCAAATTAATTATTCTATGATACCCTCAAAAACATTTGCAAATCTCTCCCCTCTCCAAATTACCAATGATTTCTTCAGCAACATTGCAAAAAGATAACTTTTATGCTTCAGTCCAAAATCTGTATACAGTCCGTTTGGTTGACCGGGATCAGTGAGTTCAGACCCAATCAGTTAGTTTCAGATAAAAACAGTCACACTAGCTGTTTATAGACATATTTTTTTTTTTTTTTTAGAAAGGAGTAGTTGCCAAGGAGGGCTTTAATTTTATGTGTATTGTTTGTATGTTTATTTATTTATTTATTTTTTTGGTGAGGAAGACCAGCCCTGAGCTAACATCCATTGCCAATCCTCCTCTTTTTGCTGAGGAAGACTGGCCCTGGGCTAACATCCGTGCTCATCTTCCTCCACTTTACATGGGACACCGCAACGGCATGGCTGACAGGCAGTGCGTCGGCGGGCGCCCGGGATCCGAACTTGTGAACCCCGGGCTGCCAAGCGTGAACTAAACCGCTGCGCCACCGGGCCGGCCCCAATATAGACATATTTTTAATGTTTTACTTTAAAATGAATAATCCCAGTAAAAGAAAGCAAAGGAAATTACATTTTAATGGTAGCTTGAAATGGATATGATGGTCCTGATTTATTTGTTGTCAGGAGACAGACAATTGTATTGTCATACATGACTTTTATAACTGCTCATTTAAATGCACGCAATTATATTGAATTAAGTGTCTCTTACAAAAACACAACCACATCATTTAAGGCAAAAAAATCAGCTTCTGGGGAGATGTTAACATTATGATATTTTTTCACTCTGATTGAATGAAGTGATCCATTAATTTAATTGATCAGGTCTCATCATTTCTTACAGCTTTGCTCTGCAAATGGGAATGAGAATTAGTCACTTGGTGCCTGATCTCCTCCTTTCTATTAGACTGGTCTTACCTGCAAAATAAGGACTTTTGGAATCACTGAGTCAATGGGAGGTGAGAAAGTCACCTTTGAATTAGAGATAAAGACTTAAAAACTCAATAAAGTGTCATACTTTAAACAAAACTTGCAACCTACAAATATTAATTCAGTTGAACAAAATGCAAACATTTAGATTAGACATAGCAAAATTTTTTGGTTAACCTCATATAAGGGATGTTTGCAATTAAGTGTTAACTTGGTGAGCCCTGCATATTGAAGAAGGCAGACGAACTGAAAAAACATGTGGCTACTCAGCACTCAGTCGGATTGTGCTTCAAGACACCGTTAGGGACTGACCAATGGACTTTGCTAAGTATAAATAGGAGGCCCCTCTCAACTCCATAGAGAATAACACAACAGACAGAAACCTACAGTTTTGCACAATACGACTATCTATTAACATCCAATAATTTTGTGCTAGAGTAAGATGGACACAAACGGTCGTGACTTCAACATATAAAAGTTTTCACAACACAGCTTATCACATTTTGCTGTGACTAAGACCTCAGTGATGTATTTAGGTTTTGTTTCTGAATCTTCAGTCTTCAGAATGCTGGATGAACTGTCTGAGGCCTAAAGAGGCCTATGGAGGGGTCCCCAATCCATTCAGAGTTCCTGCTGCCAGTGGGGTTCGACCCAGGACAGAGTATGTCCAGGAATCAGTGCTACCTGAAAGTGGCTGCTTCCTTCCTCTTCCTTGACCGATATCTAGAGAGAGCCTGCCTCGTGCATGGCAGGAGTCTGGTTTTAGGTCAGTGGAGTGTGTGTGTGAGTGTGTGTGTGTGTGCAATCTCCTTGGGAGGGTGTGTCACAACTTCAGGTTGAGTGGAGACATGGATGGATGAAAAATTGCATTTAATAATTTACTAAAATTCTATATTTCAAAAATAAAAATAATTGCATTAATAGCTTGATAAAATCTTTTTAATTGGAGTGTAAAATTTAGACTCTATCTCCTGTGTGTCTCCAGCAGCCAAGAAGATTCTGAATGATACACTCCAGGGGAGTGTGCTAGAATCCAGGTGGGGTGAGAAGAAGCAGATTTCAAATTTTCAGTGTTTATCAAAAGGGAAAAGGATTTTAAAAGGTTGAGAAGCACATTTTAGGTAGAGTGGACAAGGGGTTTACTTGAGGATGAAGGCTGGTTAAGACCTGGAGAAGTTCAGAAGCAAAATAGTGGCAGGGATCGATAAGCAGTCGATGGAGAAGAAAAGTAGGAGGAGAGTCAGGGATGGAGGAAGCCGGTTGGGCGAGAGAGCTGCGGAGGACTGCTGGATATCGGGGCCTCCTCCTTCCTTTGGAGAGCCCGTTGATATCCCTGCTCATTCATCCTGGCTGCTAGAGAATTTTTCTGGAGGTAGCACTATCTGCCAAGGGAAAAAACTCTCCCTTTCTGAAGTCCTCCGTGGCTAGAGTTTAACTGACTTCCCCTTGGCTTTCGAATGCCGTTACCTGGGCTGATGTTCTGAGGGTCTGAGACAGCTGGACTGTTTCTCACAAGCAGTCAGCACTGCCTGCTTTCTGCTAAGTGCATTTCTCGTTTTGTTTCCCCCGGTCTTTGTGCTGCTAAATGATTAAGTGTTTTGACTTGCAAACCCTGCCAGTGTTATCTGGCTTCTAACTCTAAATGTTTATACCAGGAAACTGGACCAATAATTTCAGATTTGGGGCAACATTCTGGGAGAGAATAGAAAATGTTCACTACAGTATAAAAAGTAAAGGAAGTTTAGTTTTAGCCTTTTATATTAAAAACGTGCTACACAATAGCAAAAAAACATTCAGGGCATATTAAAAAATAAATACCTTGCAAAATTCTCTGTTTATATATAAGAATAAGGGATGAATAAGAATAGGTAGCTGAATTCCCTGGCAATCTTCATTTTCTAAAAAATCGAGTTGTTTTGTTGTGGTATCTTTGTCTCCCTCTTGTGCCCATTGAGGTGAGGTGTTTTCTTTAACTTCACCTACTTGCCGGTGTTGTCCAGATCTTCCCATGCCTTTCTCGCCTCAGTCTCCCCCACGTGTCTCACTCCTGGGATGCTGCCTGTACCTCAGCTTCTCACACCCCCTTATGTGGTGGTGCTCACAGGCCCCACCCCGCTGTCCTCTGCTGATCAGGTGGCATCTGCTTGTATAGAAGCTGACCACGTATAAAGTTGACTCAGCCAGCAGGGAATGTTTCCAGGAAGTCACATGCATCCAGTAGTCAGTCTGTTTGCCCCACTGGCCCTGAACTTAATTATTTGCACATTTTCTAATTGAAGAACATTCTCGTCACAAAGAACAAGATGAAAATGATGTGCAAAGTTGCTTGCCACAGCGTTAAATCACCAAAAGCACACAAATCGACATTCAAATTACATTAATAATAAAATGACTGAATAGGAATAAGTTGGCACATGAATCTTGAAATAAGCAGCCATTTCTATTATTTGCAAATTCTGCTTTACTTGATACCTTGTTAGCAGCTGCTGATAGCCATTGTGTTTAAATACACATTATGGCCTGATTTTGAAAATGTATTTTGTATTTAATCACACAGCAGAAATGCCTGAAATTTGAAGGTGTTTACTCCCATAATTTCAAAATACAGAGTCAGATCTTCTAAGTGACCTAATCTTGACATTTTCATACATCTCATAGCATTAGCAGTGTTGGTTTCTCAGAATTTTTAACTCAAGGTACGTAACTGAGTGGGTTAATGTTGATGTACCTTGGAATTTCAACCATCCCTAAACATGCATTTTCATGCAATTAAAAGCTAACAGGCGGGGCTGCCCGGTGGCGCAGCGGTTTAGTTCGCGCTTGGCGGCCCGGGGTTCGCGAGTTCGGATCCTGGGCGCCCGCGGACGCACAGCCTGCTAGCCATGCCGTGGTGGCGTCCCATATAAGGTGGAGGAAGATGGGCACGGATGTTAGCCCAGGGCTGGTCTTCCTCAGCAAAAAGGGGAGGATTGGCAACAGATGTTAGCTCAGGGCTGGTCTTCCCCACCAAAAAAAAAAAAAAAAATGCTAACAGGCTTATAAACTACCTTTCATGTTCTTCCTGATTCTTGCTATTTCAGCCTTTTAGAAGGGCTTTCAAATAGTTAATGCAATGATATGTAATGGCTAAAGGAACTGCTATGCCTGGAAAGAAAATGAGGGACTTATTTCAGTTTGACACGAGGCAAGCTGAGGGCATCTGTACTTTCTCCTGTCTTAGAGATGCTCTGAGATGATCGTGACCTTCCAGTCCTTAGAGAGTCTGACGCAAAAGCAGTTTCCCTGGCAGGCTGTGGCACGGCATCAAAAGTGTCTGTCTCTGTCTCTTCGGGACCCACCTCTTCATCAGTTATAAACAATTTGGATTCCCTCCATTTAGGGTAAAAAGGTTGGCTGCCTCTGGAGCCGCTTGACTCACTCCCTGAAAGCTGTATATTCAGTTCCTCTGTCGACCTGATCAGGTTTTGTACTGGCAGAGATTTGCCCAAGTCCTTGGGCACCGCGGGGCGGACAGACAACAGAGTTTCTCCTCCCATGTCAAAGCTTTTCCTCAGAGAACGGTCCTTGGTCAGATTTGACTGCACAACCTGAATATTGTCCTTGGGGGCAACGAGGCAGGTGGTGAATGGTTTCCTGTAAGCCTGAGGGGTTTGAGTGCAGGGCCTCTGGCCGGGGAAGATGCCTGATGGCTGGGAGAGGAGGCAGGATCTGTGCAGTTGTTGGGGCTGCTGGCTTGGGCGCCATATTTATTTGGTTTGCGATGCTGTTGGTGGCTGCCACTGTGGAGCCATCACTTTGAATCACTGGCACCTGTGTTGCTTGCCTGTGCACAGTAGGGCTGAGCATGTAGAAAGTCTGTGCACTGAACTCATTTGGGGCGAGAATGAGCTGCAGGCCCGGGAGATGTCGGCACTGGCTGATCCAGAGACGCAGCCACTGTTCTGTGCGGAACCGGACAGACCTCTGCCGTCCACGGGGCTGTGACAGTCGGAGGTCTGCTCACACTCAGAAGGTGGAATCTGGAACGAGGCCAAAGTGAGGGCTGCGGCGGAGCCTTTCCGGAGGACCTGCTGATATATGTCTAGTAGGCAGTCCAGCTTGGGTTCAATGGACTGCACCTACAAATGGGGAAGATGTTACATATGAGCACAACCTTTGCTCCTAGAACTAAAAAATGAAATCAGGGTGTGTCAGTACAGTTAAATATTGAGTCTAAAGTACAATGCAGTCCTGACCCTTAGCATGATCCTAGAACGTACCATGCAACAGTGGTGGGGCTGAGGGAGGATTGAAGAGGAGAGGAATGCTTTCGCCTTGACATCGTCACCCCTGCCCTCCAATTCTTTGAAATGGACACTTGATGTTCTCCAAAGCCATATCAGCACTATACAAATGCAACTTCAAGACGCCTCAGCCCAGTCAGGTGCCTTTCCTAAGCCTCTTCTATGAAGACGTTCTGGGACTCTACTGCAGTCTAGTAAGGAACTCAGTCTACAATGAAATCAAGACCTTATATATCAATCTAGGTGATTCTGAATTTAAAAATAAAGGTACCAAATGCTTCGGAACTAATACTTGGAATATTTATGATTAAATTGAGGAGCAATTTGATTTCTGGAAAATTGTCTTTCTATGATAAGATACAGCCTCAGGGTTAACAAACATTCAATCTATCAGCATAGTTATAACGATATAATTTTTTAAAAGAGAGAAAATGAAAATAACCAAAACACAAATGAAAAATAGATCTTTATTTTACTGTTGAAAATCTATAGTTGCTTCCAATTCAAGTATTAATTAATGAGATGAAATTTTCTATTCCTTATATGGAAATCCAAGTGTTTTAGAGAACACTGTCTACACACAAAGAAAATTTAATTTTATTCACTTTCTTGATTTTATTACTTTTTAAATATATTAATCACTAAAATATGTCTGTGACATTGTGATTTATAATAAGAAATATATATTTGGTCTTTGTCCATGGTTCCTGGTTCACAGCTCCCCAAACTTTTGGAATTTCCTAAGAGATGAAAGCTTGAAGGCGTCTCATATTAAGGTGACTATTGGAGTGCAACTAAGGACGAGGGCTGGTTGCCAGGAGAACCAATCATGTTATTAGAAGGTTGGAATTTTCAGCCCCACTCCCAGCCCTCCTAGGAGGGGAGAGGGGACTGGAGGTTGAATCAATTGCCAACTGCCAATGATTTAATCAATTGTGTCTATGTAATAAAGCCTCCATAAAAAAACAAAAGAATAGGGTTTGAAGAGTTCCTGGGTTGGTGAATTTTGGGGAAATTTGGGGAGAGTGGTGTGCCTGGGGAGGGCACGGAAGCTCTGTGGCCTTTACTCATCCCTTGCCCTATGCATCTCTTCTATCTGGCTGTTACTGAGTTATATCCTTTCATAATAAACCAGTGATCTAGTGAGTAAACAGGTGTTCTGAGTTCTGTGAGCCACTCTAGCAAATTAATTGAACCCAAGAAGAGGGTCATGGGAATCTCAGATCTGCAGAGGGTAGATCAGAAGCATAGGTAACAACCTGGGCTTACAACTGGCATGTGTAGTGGTCGTGGTGGGGCAGTCTTGTAGGACTGAGATTTAACTTATGGGATCTGACACTATCTGGGTAGATAGTCTAATAATTGAGTTGAATTGTAGGACACCCAGCTGATGTTGGAGAATTGTTTGATTGTGTGGTAAACCCCACCCCACACACACATTGGAAATTGGGTCTCAGAATACCTTTTAACATACAATTGGCTATAATCACTTGATTAAACAAAATTCTGGCTAAAATGTTTACTGGGATAGTTAATTGAGTTGTACCTGTTTTTTAACTTTGACCACCCGGCCAAGCATACTGAGGTCACCTGTGGTCTCATGTTCTACTGTTATTTTCTGTTGGTTCTTCTTATCTGATGTGATTCGCTCTTTTCCAAGAATTTGATCAACACTATAGGAGAAAGAGGAGATCTCATTATGAGTGCTGAAGATGGAGATTGCCCTAGGCCAGAATGAAGTGTTTTGAAATGAAAATCAAATACTATTATATTTAATTTATGTAAGATAAAATAAAAATGAACTTATTCCAGTTGATGTGCTTATTCTCTTAACATGAGAATTACATATGAGATTAATTTTCCCATTTCTGGTCCATGATGAAATCACCTACAGGAGATCTTCTGGAGGCAAAATTGTCCTACACTACAAAGTAATTTGTGTTTCCATCTCTGACCAGGCATTTCCTGACTTCAACCACTTAAAATATAACAAAATCATAGTTATGATTATTTCTTGTTAATACTAAGATTATTCAACGAACATTTACTGTACATCTGATAAGTGAGAGATAAACAGATAAAAATGTCTCTGTCCTTTGGAATTCTAGTTGAGCTAGAAACTCAAGATTAGTTCTGTAAATTCTGTAGTAGTTTGACTTCATGTAAACCTTGGAAGCCATGGACAGTTCTATTCAAGTCTTGGAAGACCCCAGCCACCTATGCAGAGATTGTAACATGAGCACAGGATGAGTTAAAACAATTTCCAAGCAGATTTAATCAGCCTAAATGGGAATTACTTTCTTCTTTTTTGTGTGTTTTTGAACTGAATTATCAGGAATATTGACTCAACTTTCCAGTTTACTTTGTCTGCATAGAAATATAAGCAGTGCCTATCTTCTGCCATGACATCTAATCTATTAAACTGCAAGTTCTACAAGGACTGGGTCATTATTTTATTAATTTCTAGATGTCCGCAGCATGTGGCACACATTACAGGCTCAATAACTATCTACTGAATGAATGAACAAATTGTGATTTCTATAATTGATCAACAGGTGCTTTACTAAGGACCAAGTATACACCTCACACTGGGCTAAGTGTGCTGTGGGCATGTAAACAAATGTTTAAGACTCAGTCCTTGTATTTTAAGAACCATTCAATCACAAATGCTGGTAATTTGTGCTTGATAGTGAAGCAAAACTCTTAAAAACTGAATTGATTAATATTTTGGCTTCACGATAACACAAACACATGGTTGGACTAACACATTGAGCTATTTCTTTTAATCACTCAATCAGATGCTCCATGGAAAGACAGTGTGTATCTAGCACATACAGGAGTGGAGGGAAAGACCCAGTCTTAGTCTAGAGCCGGGAAAATAGGAAACAACACAAGAGCCACCCCTGGCTTTTCCATCCAGACTGGCACGGCATGCCAAGGCTGTGAGTGCTTGACGCTCTGCAGGAGGCTAAACACTGTAGGAGGTCAGGGAAGGGAAAGGTCTGTCTTCATGGGTCTGAGAGTCAGGTAAAGTCAGTGAAGGAGAAAGACTAGCTTATTCCTGAGGGATGGTTAGGATTTAGATAACAGAAACAGCAGCAGCTGCAGCAATCCTTCAGACAGAATCAGCAACAACCACTGACATTCACTGAGCACCTAGTTAATGTGCATGAACTCAGTCATGACAACCCTGTGAGGCAGGCAGCAACATTATCCCCATTTTTACAGACTAGGAAACTGAGACACTCTATAGTTGGAGGCTTTTAATGCTTGATTTACATCCTTAAATAAAATCTATGTTAAAAGCAAGTCCAATTCTCCACTAAAAATGAATCAGAAATAGGGAATTCAAGAGTTTACTACAGAGAAGTTCCTCACAGATAGTTTCTATGCCTAGTCCTTTGCAACAAATAACATTTTCATTGCTTACCATGTTTGAAGGCTTTTAATTCTACACATGTCCAGATGACCAGCAGAATATTGTTCAATGACATCTTTTACATCATATGGGTGTAATGTTTCCTTAAACTTCCGTTTTGCAACATGAAATTTCATAATTCTGTAAGAGAAATATATTATGTATTAATCTGTATAACTGCTAAAAGAAGTTACTCAAATAGCTTACTATTAAATATAAGAAACTCTGGGGGGAAAAGTCATGCATCAAATTATTTCTAAGGAAATGCAACATAAAAGCCCGAGATTACAGTGGACAATTTAAGAACTCCTCATGTCAGGACAACTTGAGAGTAGAAAACACACTAAAAAAAGAGACTAAATACTAAATGTTGCACCTTTTTAATGTCTATTGAAACCCTGAATTATAATTAAAGTCAAAGTGCAAATCTATCTTTTCCATGTGACCCCAAAAATGCAAGATATAATACCTAGTAATTGCATCTCTTAAAAAATATAAAAGTTGTTAAAATGATCTTTTATGTAACTGTATGCATGCTTGAGATGCAGATGTATCTGCAAAACTCTCTTATTCTGTCTAGTAAATGTACATTTGTATAGAAATTAATGAAAATTTCAACAATTGTTTCTGCAGCATGCTGCTCGATTAGCTAGCCAAGTTCTTTTGTTTCAAGCAGAGCACACGCATCACCTAAGCCGGTGTCGAAGCTTTCAGAACCAGATATCTCCTATTACAGTGCCTCCCCCAACATGGGCCCACGCTTGAAAACAATATTTCATCAATAAATCCCTTGATGCCATAAATAGCTAAGCTGCCTAAGATAACCAGTTACTGCAATAACTTGATAAAATTTCTGGAGTAAACAAAGAAGCGTAGCATTTTAATGAGTCTGTGCAGCCTTACTGCATGTCCATGTTAATGCTGTTGGTGTTTTCTCACTATTAAACAGCTCACAAACTCCCATTATCACACTCATGGATCCCAGGCTGGAAATCAGCTCTATGAACCAAAATTTATTGTCCTTGGTAGAAAGTGGGAGAATTAGGAATAAATGCAGAGTTTAAAAGGAAAATACTCATTACCTATCCTAAGTGATAGCTGATTGCAAGGAATCCAAATTGGTTTATCAGTTAAAAAGCCCCAAACTCTGTCTTGTAATTGTATTATTAACTTCAAATTAATTGTATCAGACCTACTCCTTAATCATTTATCCATAATATTCTTACTCCCTCTCTCTACCACATTTTCTCTACCAATCTCTTCTTTATTCAGGACAGATTTTTTTGTTTGCAAGGACATTTAAGCAAACTTATTCAGCAGAAAGTAAAGGAAATGTGTTTTAATTTAACCTCTTAGTATCTAACTTTGGTTCCAGGTTTGTTTATCAGAATTTAGGTTAGATTGGGGTTCAATCTCCTATACTGAAAAACTGAGAAAAAAATAGGTATCCTGTGAGATTTTGGGCCCTGAGAGATTACTTTCAAAACATGTCTTCCCCTCCAGGAGATTGTTGGCTATGAGGAGGCAGGTATGGGCCTCTTCCATTCAACAGCCGGTGCCTCACAGACATTAGCTGTTGCACAACCACCATTTCCACTACGACTGCTGCCCCTGCTGTTCTTTCTCCACAGCGTGTGCTCAGAGCTTAGCACATTCCTGACCCACAGTGGAAAGAATCATCTGTTGAATAAGAGGAGGAAGGAAAAGAAGAGTTCCTCTGATCCAGGTCATATGAAGAATACAACCAGAAGAAAAGCCAGAACCCTCTTTGCTCACCTTCACAGTAGCCAGTGGTGCCTGGGTGGGCGGGAGGAAAGGAAAGCCATTACATTCCTGGGGGGCGTCTTGGTTGTCATTGTTTGGGTTTCAACATTATTGCCACTTGTGTGAAGTACTTTATGTTCTTATCTTCAGCACTTAATAAGATATTCTTATCTCCCTTTTATATTTAAGGAAACTGAGGTTCCAAGAACTTAAGGGATTTGCCCCTAAACAAGCAACCGGTATGAAGCAAAGCCAGGACCCACCCGGATCTGTCTGGTTCTGACCCCGCATCATGGCGGTTGTTCAGGGATTGGGAAGGTTGACTGGCTCTTCCGCATGGTGGGGGAAGCCATCCCACATGCAGAGGGCAAGCTGTGGTGCGAGTCACTGTGTCCCCACTGGCTGAAGCTCCGGTGTCTGTGGCTGGTGGCTGCTCAGCCCAGGGTGGACCCGTGTACCTCCAAACTGAATGGCCTGTTTTGTGCTAACAGGGACCTGCCCTCGTTTCTTCATAGAAGTTGTGTGAGTTCTCTGTGGTAACTTGTTTCAAAGCTGCACATTGCTTTTCTCTTTTCCTTTCACAAATATTTTAAGAGAAGGAACAATTTGAAGGCATTCAATAGACGATATTACACTCCAGCCCTCACTCAGTTATATTTTAGGCAGTCTTTAAATAATCTCATTTTTATTTACATAATTTATTATATAAGCTAGCCAAATTAAAAGAAAATCTATGTTTTATAATTTGATCAATCAATATTAAACTGGACATTGGTCACCTTTTGTTTATTTCAGTATGGCCGTCTGATGATAAGAATGCAAATTAGAATAGATATGAAAGTTCTTAAGAGGCTTACCATTTATTTTACACATCATGCCACTCCTCAAATGGTATTGCTTTCCCTCCAGTGCTTTACTTCCAGATTTTTCCACTTTTATGTGAAACAGTGAAAATTGACTTAATAAATATCATTTCAATTATTTGGAAAAGAGGAGTACATGCAGTGATAGGCTGGAGCAGATTTGTACTGATTCTGAAGAGCTGATGTTACATATTTGGAATTTTGCTTGTTGTTAAACACAGCCATCATTAAAAATTATATAAACTTAAAATAAAATAAATCATATTAAAAACAAAGGTAATACATACTCAAGACTCATCAGTTCCTAATTATTTTACTACATTACTCTCTATGTTCTCGAGTTATACACACTATTGTATCTGTATGGTGGAAATATTATCTAATAATGTCATTTGTACATCTCTTCCCAACTTCTTGCTCAGTGACGCCACACTGACAGCTTGAAATCAGCGATGGCAGGAATGCTTGCACCATGGAAATTGACCAACACCACAAATCAGGGCTTTCCCCTCCAGAAGAGCTGGTTGTTAAGCGTTTACCAGTGTATTACTGAGTGTATAAAACCATGTTACCTATTAAGGATTCCGTTTCTTAAGATGGAAATCAAATAGATTTTCTTAATTGGGTTTGTTGTGGGTTGAAAACAAAAACATTGAACCTGATGTGAGATGTAAAAATTCTACCTCAGGTAATATGTTTCATAAATGTGAAGGAAATGTTTAAAAGCAGAGGTATTTTTGACATCAATAGTTTATATAAAGGATGGTGACAGTCATTTTGCTTTTGCTAAGGGCAGACCAATGGTTCACAAAGCTGCCTTTCCTTTCCATCTGCACCACTGCCGTCTTAGAAAGAATACGCCTTTCAAAATGCAAATGAATGTACAACTAAAACCCCACAGTGTTATAAACTAAGACATCAATAAAAAAAATCATAATAAAAAAAAAAAAAGCAAATGAGACCGTATTGCCATCCCCCAAAAATCCATTGTTGGTTTTTCATGGCCTATTGGTAAACATCAAATCCCTTAGCACATCCTATAAGGCTTCTCTCCCCTCATCCCTTCCCACTTCCTCACTGGAACTTGAGGTTCCAGCAACAATGAAATATTTTCAGGTCCAAAAACATCACTCAATTATATACTTAAATTATTTTTATATGCCATTTCCTCTTCCTGAAATCCTACTATAGCTTTGAGACTCAGCTCATTCATGAGTCTTTTAAGAGTCACATTTTTAATGGAAATTTCTGTGATTCTTCCACAGCAGTTAATCACTTATCTATTATGCTCTATTTTAGTACCTAACACAGCACTTTGTAAGTATTTGCTTATGTATCAGCCTCCTCTACCAGAGTGTATCAGGTCCTTGAGTGCAGAGTTCGGTCTTCTCCCCTTGAAAATCCAACCCTAACCCTAATCCCTAATCCTAACCCTAGCCCTAGCCCTAACCCTAACCCTAACCCTAGACCTAGCCCTAACCCGAACCCTAACCCTAAGCCTAACCCTAGCCCTAGCCCTAGCCCTAACAACCCTAAACTAACACTAACCTTAACCCTAACCCTCTAACCCTAACCCTAGCCCTAGCCCTAGCCCTAACCCTAACACTAACACTAACCCTAGCCCTAACCCTAGACCTAACCCTAACCTGACCCCTAACCCTAACCCAAATCCGAACCCTAATGCTAACCCTAACCCTAACCCGAACCCTAACCCCAAACCCAAACCCAAACCCCTAAACTGAACCCGAACCCGAACCTGAACCCCTAGCCCTAACCCTAACCCTGGCCCTAGCCCTAATGCCTAACCCTGACCCTAATCCTGACCCCGACCCTAGCCCTAGCCCTGACCCTGACCCTGACTCTCACCCTCGCCCTAGCCCTAGCCCTGACCCTGAACCTGACCCCAGTCCTAGTCCTAGCCCTTGCTCTGATCCTGACCTTGACCCCATCACCTAACCTCAACCTAACCCTAGCCCTAGCCTTACCCTTATGCTAAACCCTAACATTTTCCCTTAGCTAACTCTAACGCCAACCCTAGCACTCACCCTTACCCTAATGTTCACTCTGGCCCTAACCCTAACCCTCAGTCTCACCTTTCCTCCTGGCCCTAACCCTAACCCTTAACTCAGCCATTGCCGTAACCCTAACCTAGGCCTGACCCTTACCCTTAACCCCTTTAACCTGACACTTAACTCCTTACCCCGACCTTAATCCTAAACCTTGGTTTAACCTTTCTCTGTAAATTTCATGTAACTCATTTTTTTCATCCAGTCCAGAATGATTATTCTCAAAAATCAAGAAATCTTAGGCAGACCTCTCCTGCTAAACTAGTCATCACATTTTCATGTTCTGGCCTCAAGCACGCACGAATCTCTTCCCAGTTTGGTAACTGGTATGTAAGAATATTTATCTTCTCTTGAAATGAACTCTTTCTGATCTTCTTGGATTCTTAGATTCAAATATACATGCTGGTATTTGCTTTATCTGCATTTGCATAAAATTCTATTTTTTCATACATTTAATTCATATTCACATAAATATATGTCCTTTTTATAGTTTCATATCTTGAAGATGATTGAAAATATTTTTATAACATTCCAGTTAACTCTGGTTAATCAGAAGGCAAGTATGTATCATTCAAATTATCCTTAAAAATCTTGTACTTTATACCTGCTGTAGGAAAACATTTGTTTTTTTGCTATCTAGGTTTTCACTGTATCACCAACTTAACCCCTTTACTGACATCTTAACTTCCCTCATTTTTATTTTTCAGGCATAAGAATGTTTTGAAAGTCAAATACTTTACCACTTATTCTCCTCCAGGAAAATCTGGAGTAGGTAGGCCTTGTGTTCCCTGTGGGAGAAACTCATCTATTTCCATCATGAATTCAAGAAGAACTTCTCAATTCCTTCAATATTCCCTGTGTACTGCAGAGTTCTTGGAAACATAAACTCTCTTACTAAACACCTGCTCCAAAGGAGTTTATGAGCTGTAATTATTACCTCAGTCAAAGAAAAGTTGTCTACTCCATAGAGGCATTAACAGGATGTAGAACAAGATCTCTCTTGGTCCCCACAAGGTGACTTTTTAAAATGTAAATTTCTAGATCAGACACCCATGGTATAAGGAGAAAAATGCATTCAACAAAGTTTTTATCCATCATTTTTAGATTACTTGTGCATATCTTATCCTCCACTATACACTCCTCATGCCAAAGTATTACAAAATGTTTCAATGATGTGGTTTACAATTTCAATAGTAACCGATATTCTAATTCATGCTAAATGGTATCTTACAGTTTGAGATTTCATTTACACTCCCAGGACCAAATCCTCAGTATTACTCCAGAGCATCAGCCAGGTGCTGCAGGAGCAACCTGAAAGGGGATGTTGCACTACGCTGCCACTGCAGCTGAAGGACATGTGGAGCTCACAACCCTAGTCATCCACAACAGCTGGCACCGTGGTATTCATAAGCTCACTGCCCACAGAGGCTGAAGTCAGCTGCATGCTCTTCTCCATAGTAAGGACTCTTCCACCAACAAGTTCATCTGTGTTCCTCTTTGGCCTCAGCAAAATAACGAAGCACTCGGGAGCAAATATGCAACCCCATAGCTGGATGCCAAGATTGTAAACATTTCCACAGATACTTTGAACTTGCCTTTGCTGCTCAAGTAACCAGGCACAAAAGAGATCCAGATGATGAAAAAGACCAGCATCCCAAAGGTAATGCATTTTCCTTCATAGTAACTATCGAGGAACTGGCGAGCCACAAAGGTTGTAAGAAAGCATAGCAAAGCCAGGAAGACATCAATCCCAAACACAGAGCATAAAAATTCTATAGCACCTTCATCGCATTCCAGGATGATCTTTATATTTTGAGATTCCATGCTCTTGAAGACCCTTGGGGGTTCCAATACCAAGTGGGCTGTGCATATGCCAATCTCGACTAGAATAGAAATTAGCATAATGATTTTCTGATAAAGGGGAGTGGATAGATATAAGTTGGGTTTTGGATTTGGAAATTATGTAGGCTAAAAGCAGTGAAATAGTCTTTCCAAGAATGGAAGATAGGCAAAGACAAAAGCCCAGTGCCAGAGTGACCTGGTGAGCCATGCAGGACCAGTTGTGGGCTTGCCAGTGAAAAGCATGGAAGACAGCAGTGTGCTGACAAGAGAAGCCTGGATAAGAAAGCTCAGCTCCCGGTCATTGGCATTTATGACTGGAGTGTACCTGTACAGTACATACACAACTGTGACTGCCGAGACCAAAGCGTCCCAAAGATGGAGAGAATGATAAGCGTGAATCCCAGGGTCTCATCATAAGCAAGGAATTCCACCCCAGCGATGACGGGGGTGGGGCAGCAGGGTGGACTGTCCTCAGAGTGCCCCAGGCGGGTCATGCCATTGGGCCCGGGGGGGGGTTTCCAGGTGCCACGCCATGACCAAAGCACAGCAAAGTGAGTGCATGGGGTCGGTGGCGATGTCAGCCACCCACCCGACCCATCTTGAAACATGGACCAAGGAGTCTAACACGTGCTTGAGGCAGGGGCTAGCACAAAAGCCACCGTGGTGCAATGAAGGTGAAGGCCAGTGCCACTTACCTGCTGAGGTGGGATCCTGAGGACTCTCCAGTCTGCCAAGGGTGCACCACCGGCCCGTCTCGCCTGCCGTGCTGGGGAAGTGGAACATGAGCACACGTTAAGACCTGAAAGATGGTGAACTATGCCTGGGCAGGGCAAAGCCAAAGGAAACTCTGGTGGACGTCCGTAGTGGTCTTGATGTGCAAATCGGTCATCTGACCTGGGTATAGGGGCAAAAGATTAATCGAACCATCTAGTAGCTGGTTCCCTCCTAAGTTTCCCTCAGGATAGCTGGTGCTCTTGCAGATGGTCATACCCACGCAGTTTTATCTGGTAAAGTGAATGATTAGAGGTCTTGGGGCCAAAACGATCTCAATCTATTCTCAAGTTTTAAATGGGTAAGAAGCCCGGCTCGCTGGCGTGGAGCTGGGTGTGAAACGTGAGTGCCTAGTGGGCCACTTTCGGTAAGCAGAACTGGCGCTGCGGGAGGAACCAATTGCCGGGTTAGGGCGCCCGATGCCGACGCTCATCAGACCCCAGAAAAGGTGTTGGTTGCTATAGACAGCAGGACGGTGGCCATGGAAGTCAGAATCCACTAAGGAGTGTGTAACAACTCACCTGCCAAATCAACTAGCCCTGAAAATGGATGGCGCTGGAGCGTCGGGCCCATACCCAGCTGTCGCCAGCAGTTGGAGAGGGACAGGAGCAGGGGGGCCATGTGGCCAGTGTGTGTGTGGGAGTGTGTGTGGGGGATCTCCCCCCCCACCAGCCACCCTCCCTCCCCTCCAGCCCCCCACCACCCCACAGATGCTATGTCACAACAAGTAGGAGGGCCACTGCAGTGAGCCTTGAAGCCCAGGGTGCAGGCCCGGGTGGAGCCACCACAGGTGCAGATCTTGGTGGTAGTAGCAAATATTCAAACAAGAACTTTAAAGGCTGAATTGTAGAAGGGTTCCATGTGAACAGCAGTTGAAATGGGTCATTGGTCCCGAGAGATGAGCGAGTGCCATTCTGAAGGGACGGGCGATGGTCTCTGATGCCCTCAGCTGATTGAAAGGGAGTCAGATTCAGATCCCCAAATCCAGAGTGGTGGAGATGGGTGCCACAAGGCGTCCAGTGCGGTAATGTGATGGATCCCAGAGAAACCAGCGGGAGCTCCCAGGAGAGTTCCCTTCTCTTTGTGAAGGGCAAATTCACCCAGAGAGGGGCCTGTGCCTTGGAAAGCATTGTGGTTCTGGCAGTGTCTGGTGAGCTCTCGCTGGCCCTTGAAAATCCAGGGGAGAGGGTGTAAATCTTGCACTGGGCCATATCCATATCCGCAGCAGGTCTCCAAGGTGAACAGCCCCTGGCATGTTGGAACAATGTAGGTAAGGGAAGTCGGCAAGCCAGATCCATAACTTTGGGATAAGGATTGACTCTAAGGTCTGGGTGGGTAGGGCTGGGGTGCGAAGCAGGGTTGGGCATGTGCCACACCTGGATGAGGTTCCACTGCCCTCTCCATGCCCCAGGCAGCCCCTTGGGCCCTCCTGTGCCCCACCCCCATGTGGCTCTCCACTCTCCTCTCCTCTCCTCCCTCCCCTGTGCCCCTTCCCAGGGGTTGGGGGTCACGGGGAGGGGTGGGGTGATGGAGGCAGAGGGGCCCCAGCAGCAGGGGAGCATTCCCCCATGGGGTCCCTGGGCACGTAAGGGGCTAAAGGCAGTGGCAGCAACTCTGGACACAAGCTGGGCCCTTCCCATGGATTGCCCCAGCTGTGGCGGGCATCACGGCTGCACGCAGGGAGTCCGGCGGGCACCAGAGCACCCCATTGCACTCATGGTGGAGGTGCTGGTGATGGACGCAGGCATCAGTTGGTATTCGGTCAGCCACCAGCGCCCTTGCCTCTCCCCTCCCTCCCCCACCTCGCTGCCACGATGGTCAGCACACCAGTCCCATCCGCCAGGTCTGCCCCTGGGCCGCGGTTCTGTGGGCTTTGCCTCGGCTGGTGCCTAGCTGCTGACTTAGAACTGGTGTGGACCAGGGGAATTGACAGTTTAATTAAAACAAAGCATTGCAAAGGCCCACGGTGGGTGTTGATGAGATGTGATTTCTGCCCAGTGCTCTGAATGTGAAAGTGAAGAAATTCAATGAAGCGCGGGTAAACAGCGGGAGTAACTATGACTCTCTTAAGGTAGCCAAATGCCTCATCATCTAATTAGTGATGCACATGAAGAGATGGATGAGATTCCCACTGTCCCTACCTACTATCCAGTGAAACCACAGCCAAGGGAACGGGCTTGGTGGAATCAGCGCGGAAAGTAGACCCTGTTGAGCTTGACTCTAGTCTGGCACGGTGAAGAGACATGAGAGGTGTAGAATAAGTGGGAGGCCCCCGGCATCCCCCTGTCCCACTGAGGTGCAGGGCGGGGGCCGCCAGCCTTGTGGGCTGCTGGTGAAATACCACCACTCTGATCATTTTTTCACTGACTGGTTGAGGCAGGGGGGGGCAAGCCCAAAGGGTCTCTTGCTTCTGGCACCAAGTGCTTGTCCCAGTGTGACCTGCTCCAGGGACAGAGCCAGGTGGGGAGTTTGACTGGGGAGGTACACCTGTCAAATGGTAACACAGGTGTCCTAAGGTGAGCTCAGGGAGGACAGAAACCTCCTGTGGAGCAGAAGGGCAAAATCTCAATCTTGATTTTCAGTATGAATACAGACCGTGAAAGTGGGGCCTCACGATCCTTCTTACCTTTTGCATTTTAAGCCGCAGGTGTCAGAAAAGTTACCACAGGGATAACTGGCTTGTGGTGGCCAAGCATACATAGCGATATAGTTTTTTGATCCTTTGATGCCGGCTCTTCCTATCATTGCAAAGCAGAATTCATCAAGTGTTGGATTTTTCACCCACTAATAGGGAATGTGAGCTGGGTTTAATTTGTTTTACCCTATGGATGATATGTTGTTGCCATGGTAATCCTGCTCAGTACGAGAGGAACCACAGGTTCAGACATTTGGTGTATGTGCTTGGCTGAGGAGCCTATGGGGTGAAGCTACCATCTGTGGGACTATGACTGAATGCCTCTAAATAGGAATCCTGCCCAGGTGGAATGATATGGCAGTGCTACAGGAGCCTTGGTTGGCCTCAGAGAGCCGGTTTCCCACTTGTCCCTGCTGGCAGGCTGCCACACGTGCCCCCTGCATTGGTGCAGCATGCCCCACTGGGCATTGGGACCGGGATCTGGTGCAGAGAGCCCCTCATCCTGGGAAATGGGGCATGTCCAGAAAGGGGGCCACCCCCTCCCTCATCACACAATGCACATTTGTGGGGAACCTGGTGATAAATCATTCATAGACAACCTGCTTCTGGGTGAGGGTTTCACACATAGCAGAGCAGCTCCCTCTCTAGGATCTATTGAAAGTTAGCCCTGGACACAAGGGTTTGTCTGTCCATCCATCCCACCACTGCCCAGGCACTGGTGCGGGCAGGGGTGGGGGCTCACAGCATCTGGTCCTCCCCTACTTTTCTTCCTTCCCTGGCCCTCCCCAGGCCCCCCAACCATGGGCATCATCCTTGGACCACCCTTTCCCGCTCCGCCTGGCGGTGGGTCAGGAAGCACCTGTCCAGTCCACGGGGGCTATGGTGCCAGCAGCTGTGCCTGGCTGGCCAGAAGGAGGAGCTTGGAGGGGTGCCCCTCTGGTGTGTCCCACCCTAGGCGCACCACCTCCTCCCCACGCAGCCAGGGCCTAGCAGTGGGCCTTCAGTGGGCAGCCCTGCAAGCCCTTTCCCAGGGGGGCAGAGCGTGTGCCATTGACGCAGTCCATGCCACTGGTCCCTCTCCGCCCCACTGCGCGGGGGAGCTCCAGGGAACCAGATGGCCCAAAGGCACTCTTGCGCGCCTTCCACCTCTTCTCCCTGCCCCCATGCCCGATTGACCAGCAGTCCACGGGGCTTGAACTTGGCAGATGGGCACAGAGGCCACAGCCAAGCCCCAGGTGGACACTGGGGTCCACCAGCTGTCCATCCCGGACTTGGCCGCGGGTCTCGGGATGCTTGGGTGGACCAGCTAGTCTTCCCGAAATACCGGTGCTGGCCTCCATTGTCCAGCCACACAGTTTCGTGGTTCATGTGGCTAGGATGAAATATAGAGGGTTAAAAATATCAATCACAGGATATCATAAATCATACCTCTCTTTTCATCGACAAGAAAGAGACATGCAACTATTTTATTATTCTAATGATTACCATTTTTGTGACTCATTTAGTGATGTTTGGTGGCAGCCAAAAAAAGAGAAAAAAAGAAAAGAAAAAAACCCTAGGGAAGTGTCTCCATCCACAAGGGGTGTCAGATCAATCCGAGGCCATGGGGGAGAGATGGGTTTCGTTCGGTTCCTGGACATTTCCAAATCCGCCAGGGAATCCCTTGCACTGGCTGAAGGGCGCCCTGGCAGGATGCCTCCAGTGAAATCGCCACGTTGACCATGGGACCCAGAGCCAGCTGAGCCTGGGACGAGAAGGAACGTGGAGGAGGACTCCGTCCCCTAGCCGGCAGATGTCTCTGTCCCAGGGATGTTTGGAAAAAAGTTTCCAAGGCCCCTTTCCCTTCCCAGGGCAGCGACTCCCCCTCTGCTGGCTCCAGGCCAAGAAACGAGACCCGAGGTGAATCAGGACCAGGCCAGGCACCTGGCCAGCTGGCGCTGCATCCTCCCCACCCGGAGATCCTGATCTGCCCCGCTGACTATGAGGCCGGTTGTCTGGCGCCACGTGCCTGGCGGCCACTTATATAACATTTGAAGAGGTCGACCAGATGACCAGACCGGGCCAGGGTTGGGAGGGGGGAAAGGGAGGAGAGAGGAGGAATGCTGGGGAGATGGGTGGCATGGGGCTGGGCGGCAGTGGGGGTGGGGGTTGGGATTGAGGCCTGGGAGGCAGGCTGGCAGTCGGAGGTGGATGGTTGGAATAGTAGTTCTGAGGATGATTTTTATTTTCATTCGGAAATGTTAATGTATACAATTATATAAGTACTCTTAATACCTTATGAATTTAGTTCATGGACAACAATATGTAGGTTGTGAAACTTCTGTAGTGTTGCCACATGTATGTAAATGTAAATAAGTACCACAATTACTGTCCTTGTTTGAGAGAGAAGGAGGAGGAGGAGGAGGAAGGGGAAGGGGAGGGGAGGAGAGAAGAGGAGGAGGGGAGGAGGGAGGGACACAGAGAAAGAGAGACAGAGACACAATAAAATTTCTCTTTTCACAAAAGGCGTTTGGTGGAAAGATGACAGAAAGAGCAGTTCTGGGCCAGAAAGCCCAAACCACACCTCTGCAGTGATCAGCCCCAAATGGTCAGAGTCAGAACTGAACTGACAGATTTCCTTATTTGGGCCCCCAACTTAGGACCTTTCTGTCCCCTCAACATGAGACCAAGAAAGGAAAACAAATATGACTCCCCCCCATTACACAGGGCACCCTTCTTCGAGTCAGTGGGCCTCCAGCTTTTCCACATGCCAACAACTTCTCATTGGGATAGACCTTCCCTTTTTTGCCACCATACAGCTTTCCCACTTCTTAGCCAAATGCAAGTGGTGGTGGTGGTGGCAGTGGAGGCAGGGGCCTGCCGACTCTCTTGCTTGCTAGTAAGTACTTCCAGTTCTCATATGTGGGTGTTCTTCATTTATCTCCACAGACCTTATTAGTAGGGGGAACAAATAAAATCCCTCAGATTAATACCTGTGGCCGGTGTGGATAACTAACTAGCTGTCTCCATCTCCATCTGTCTGTCTGTCTGTCTGTCTCTCCCTTGTATGTATGTATGTACGTGTGTGTGTGTGTGTGTGTGTGTGTGTGTGTGTGTGTGATGTAGGTAGGTAGACTGATTTACCGACTGACAGACCAGTCAACTACCTACCTACCTACTTATGTTTTCATCACACATTCTTAAAATTGAGATAGAAATCACATCCCATAAAATCCATCCTTTAAAGGTGCACAAGGCAAGCTTTGGGAGTCTATTCACAAAGTGACACAGCCATCACCACTATGTATTTCCAGAACATTTCCATCACCTCAAACCTGAAAACAGCCCTACGCCTGTATCTGTCCCCTACTCCCTCCCCCCCGACAAATCTGCTCTCTCTCTCTCTCTAGAATTGGACTATTCTGGCTATCTCATATCCATGGAATCACACAGTATGTTGCCTTTGATGTGTGGCTCCCCTCACTTAGCAGGTTTTTGAGGCTCGGCCAGGCTTTTGCGTGGATCGCTGCTCCGTTCCTCTGTATGGCTTCATCACGTTCCATAAGCCATGAAGATGGAAAGAACGATTTATGGATTGCTTTTCATGTGCTGCTGAGTCCTTCACCCCTTTTTAAAAATTTTGAGTAGCGGTAAAAGAGTATCATCTCTGATGATAAAAGTCAGAGAAACCCTGGTCAAACACCGTGGAAGGTGTTTTCATGTTCTCACAACAAGAACATGTCCCTGTCAGCATTTCTTCTCATTCTCCTTCCAAAAGGATTCTTGTGCCTTCCTGTATCCCTAAAGGTCTGTGGCTCTTATGCCTAGCAGTGGGTCATGTGTCATGGATCGTGTGCATCCTCTACCCCCACCCCACGGCTGTCTATGGCTTCACACTCATAGGTTTGCCCCAAAGAGCAATTCAATGAACAGCATGATGCTTTTTCCAATGGGCAGGCCAAAGTCATCCCTTTAGAAGGTTTCAAAGCCCCATTCCATTCTCCAATGCAGATCCTGTGGCCATCAAAGAGGCAGATGATGGGGGTGGGGGTGGGGTGGCATCTGTCCTTCTGTCACTGTAGAAATTATTTTGAAAGGAGGTATGATTGGCAAAGGTAGACCGTCCTGGGGGATGCTGTCTGGGGACACTCAGAATGGCATAGAATATAAAACTCATGAATTATTTATGTCTGGAATTTTCTATTTAATATTTTCAGATCACAGGTGACCTCTGGTAACTGAAATCACAGAAAGCAAAACCACAGATAATGGGGGACTACTGTACAATGAAAGGTTGATCCATTATCTAAGTCCTTCCTCTCCATAGAGACTAGGCATATTCTGTGTGTCTTTCCAGAAATCATGTATGCATATCCAGACATATAAATATCCTTTGAAAATATCAAATAGGACCATACCGTGCATGCCATTCTACACCTCAGATTTCTTTCAGCTAATGAAACATCTGGGATGGTTTTCTAAAGTACACATAAAGAGCTATATCCTTCTTTTTACTGGCTGAATAGTGTTTCATTGTATTGATAAAATGCTATCCTCTTAATTAGTCACATATTTATAGGCATTTAATGTGTTTTCAGTCATTTGCTACTGTAAACAATAGTGCAACTAACAGCCTTACATATATGTCCCTGCAGTCATTCAAATATATCTATAAATTCTTAAAAGCAGAATTGCTGGCATAAAGGATACATGTGCCTTCCATTTCTTATTAATATTGCAAAATTACCTTCCAAGATAGTTTTATTAAATCAATAGAGTTTTCTACTCTAAATAATGAACAATTATCAGGAACTGCAGGTGACATTTTTGGTGAGAGAAAGGAGATAATTCTTGATGCTTCTTAAATCAACTAAGAAAAGGACTGAGGATTCCAGGTCAAGATGGCAGCATAGGCAGACTCTGAACTCACCTCCTCCCACAGACACAGCAGATTTACAATGAATCTTGGAAAAATTATGCTTAGAAAGAACTGAAAACTGGATAAGAGGAACCCTTGCAACAAACAACAGGCTGAACTAGGTGGAAGAAGCACAAATTCCCTTCTGGAGAGAAAAAGCCCCACCTCCACAACCTGCAATGCTTCACAGCTGCCCGGGAGCAATCCAAAGGTACGCAGCCTTCCCTGGAGGAGGGGGGGACCTGAGCCAGGGAGCATTGCTGCTATAGACATTTTTTTGGACCCAGCACAACCAAGGCAAGTGTCATAATATCTGGTTTTGCTGGCTACTAACAACAATGGGGAATACCCCCAGAAAAGCTGGGACACAAAGAAATTAAAGCTGCCCTTAAAGGGCCCATGCACAAATCCACCCATTTCATAAAGCAACCTAAAATCACCACAGAGAAAAGTGCACAGTCCTTTGGTGAAAACTGACTCACCTGATAGGCTCTGGGTGCATCTTGGTGAGAGGTGAGACCTCCTGAGGGACTGGGACATTGGTGGCTGCCATTGTTGTGACCTGGTGTGGGTGTGCTGACACAGACACTGGCAGACACCATTAGAGATCTCCCTGTGGCCTGCTAGCTCATGGTCTGCCCCACCCTCTAGAGCACTGACTTAATCCAGCTCAGCCAAGGAAAGCAGCCTGCCCTAGGGACTGGGCCCACCCAACAAGCCTTTGGGCAACTTGTGGGCCTGCTTAAAAGAGCTGCCTGGATTCTCTGAAGCCTGGCAAGTAGGTCCACCTCTGTGGGGAAGGGTGAGCCCTAGGAGTGGGTGGAGAGTGTGGGGCCCCTGCCTTGGAGTGACTGGGTCCACTTTAGAGGGTTGGGGATGTGTGCCTGGGGCAGAACTGTGTTGACTGTGTGTGAGGCCCCACGGGCAGTGGGGCTTCTTGGCTGCAGAAGACTTATGCTTTTCAAACAGCCACAAAGGAGATTGACCCCACCCCCCAAATCCTGAAACAATTGGATGCTCCTGTGCCTGGGGCCAGCGCCACCCAGCTGCAACCCTTCCAGAGCTAAGAGCCTAATAGACCAAGGCTTATAGCAGTTGTAAGCCCCTGAGCCTAAACCAGCCACACTGGGGGCCTACTCATTTAATAGAAAAACTGCAACAGGAATATGCTATTAGACCTTGCAGTCAATTGTGCTGGGGCTCCTCACACCCAATAAATAGACTGAAGGGCCTACAACAACCACATGAAGCTGAGCATTACAACCAGATGGTCAGGGGGACAGCTTAGGCTCCCTGGGCACCTATGGTAAGAGCAACCCTGCCACAACAGAAGGACACAAGTAGCCCACACAGGTGCCACTCCTGGAACCTTTGGAACTAGTGAGGAGAGGAAAGCACACTGCTGGGTCTCATAAGGCACCACTTACATAAGGTCTCCTCTCCAAGATAAGGAGATGTACCTGACCTACTTAATACATAGAAACAAGTACAGAGAAAGAGGCAAAATGAGGAGGCAAAGGAGTACTTTCCAAGTAAGGGAGCAGAACAAAACCCCAGAAAAGGAACTAAATGAAATAGTTCAACTATTGAAAGAAGAGAAATTACAATGGACACCACAGGAATACAAAAGATTATAAGAGAATACTATGAAAAGCTATGTGCCAACAAACTGGATAATCTAGAAGAAATGGATAAATTCTTAGAATCATACAACCTTCCAAAACTGAATCAAGAAGAAATAGACAATTTGAATAGACCAATCATCAGTAAGGAGATTGAAACAGTAACAAAAAACCTCCCCCAAAATAAAAGTACAGGACCAGATGGCTTCCCTGGTGAATTCTACCAAACATTCAAAGAAGACTTAATACCTATCCTTCTCAAACTCTTCCAAAAAATTGAAGAGGGGGGAAGCTTCCTAAGTCATTCTACAAAGCCAACATTACCTTGGTACCCAAACCAGACAAGGACAACACAAAAAAGAAAATTACAGGCCAATATCACTGATAAACATTGATGCAAAAATACTCAGCAAAATACTAGCAAATCGAATGCAACAGTACATTAAAAGGATCATACACCATGACCAAGTGGGATTCATCCCAGGCATGCAGGGATGGTTCAACATCCACAAATCAATCAACATGATACACTGCATTAATAAAATGAAGAATAAAAAAATCACATGATCTTCTCAGTAGATGCAGAGAAAGCATTTGACAAGATACAGCATCCATTTATGATAAAAACTCTGTATAGAAGGGAAGTACCTCAACATAATAAAGTCCATATATGACAAACCCACAGCTAATATCATCCTCAATGGAGAAAAACTGAAAGCTTCCCTCTAGGAACAGGAACCAGACAAGGATGCCCACTTTCATCACTCCTATTTAACATAGTATTGGAAGTCCCAGCTAGTGCAATTTGGCAAGAAAAAGAAATAAAAGGGGTCTAAATCGGAAAGGAAGAAGTGAAACAGTCATTATTTGCAGATGAAATGATTTTATAAACAGAAAACACTAAAGAATCAAAAAAGTCTAGAAATAATAAATGAAGATGGTAAAGTTGCAGGATATAAAATCAACATACAAAAATCAGTTGCATTTCTACACACTAACAATGAAGTGGCAAAAAGAGAAATTAAGAATACAATCTCATTTACAATTGCAACAGAAAGAATAAAATATCTAGGAATAAACAACCAAAGAGGTGAAAGATCTGTACACTGAAAACTATAACATTGTTGAAATAAATTGAGAAAGACACAAAGAAAAGGAAAGATATTCTGTGCTCTTGGATTGGAAGAATTAACATAATTAAAATGTCCATACTTCCTAAAGCAATCTATAGATTCAATGCAATCCCTATCAAAGTTCCCACATTTTTCACAGAAATAGAACAAAGAATCCTAAAATTATATGGAACAACAAAAGACCCTGAATAGCTGAAGGAATACTGAGAGAAAAGAACAAAGCTGGAGGAATCACACTACCTGATTTCAAAGTATATTACAAAGCTATAGTAACCAAAACAGCATGGTACTGGCACAAAAACAGGCACACAGATCAATGGAATAGAATTGACAGCACAGAAATAATCCCACACATCTATGGACAGCTGATTTTCTTTTTTTTTTTTTTTCTTTTTTTATCCTTCACCCAGATTCCCCAGATCTTAAATTTACCACATT
The DNA here is from genome assembly GCA_031878705.1 of Tapirus indicus. Lineage (NCBI taxonomy): Eukaryota > Metazoa > Chordata > Mammalia > Perissodactyla > Tapiridae > Tapirus > Tapirus indicus. The sequence goes on along the minus strand of CM062925.1, from coordinate 94,945,235 downwards.
TGCTTTATCCTTTTCACTCTAAATATACATTTTTTCTGAACCATTTGACAGTAAGCTGCAGACATAATGCCCCTTTACCCCAAATACTGAATGTGGACGCTGATTTTCCACAAGGGAGCCAAGAATATACGATAGAGAAAGGAAAGTTCAACAAATGGTGTTGGGAAAACTGGACGGCCACATGCAAAAAAAGAAAGTAGACCATTATCTTACACCATACACAAAAATTAACTCAAAATGGATTAAAGACTTGAATGTAAGACCTGAAATCATGAAACTTCTAGAAGAAAACACAGGGAGTACGTTCTTCGACATTGGTATTAACAACATATTTTCAAGTACCATGTCTGACCAGGCAAGGGAAACAACAGAAAAAATAAACAAATGGGACTACATCAAACTAAAAACCTTCTGCACAGCAAAGGAAACCATCAACAAAACAAAAAGACAACCTACCAATTGGGAGAAGATATTTGCAAACCATATATCTGATAAGGGGTTAATCTCCAAAATATATAAAGAACTCATACATCTCAACAACAAAAAAACCTGACAACCCAATTACAAAATGGGCAAAAGACCTGAACAGACATTTCTCCAAAGAAGATATACAGATGGCCAACAGACACATGAAAAGATCCTCAACATCATTAACTATCAAGAAAATGCAAATCAAAACTACAATGAGATATCACCTCACACCCGTCAGAATGGCCATAATTAACAAGACAGGAAATAACAAGCATTGGAGACAATGTGGTGAGAAGGGAACTCTCATACACTGCTGGTGGGAGTCCAGACTGGGGCAGTCACTACAGAAAACAGTATGGAGATTCCTCAAAAAATTAAGAATAGAACTACCATATGACCCAGATATTCCACTGCTGGGATATGTAAAGATACATGCACCCATGTGTTCATTGCAGCATTGTTCAAAATAGCCAAGACTTGGAAGCAACCTAAGTGCCCATCAAGGGATGAATGGATAAAGATGTGGTATATATACACAATGGACTACTACTCAGCCATAAGAAATGATGAAATCCAGACATTTGTGAAAACATGGATGGACATTGAGGGTATTATGCTAAGTGAAATAAGTCAGAGGGAGATGGTCAAAAACTGTATGATGTCGCTCATAAGTAGAAGATAAAAATAACAACAAACACATAGAGACAGAGATTGGATTGGTGGTTACCAGAAGGGAAGGGGGGAGGGAGGAGGGCAAAAAGGATGATTAGGCACACGTGTATGGTGATGGATTGTAGTTAGTATTGGGGTGGTGAGCATGATGTGATCTATGCAGAAATAGAAGTATGATGATGTACACCTTAAATCTATCCAATGTTATAAACCAATGTTACTGCAATAAAAAATAAATTTAAAAAAGAAAATAATGTTTAAAAAAAGAAATAATAACACTAATGGATAACATAAGAGTTCATGGGCCCATTCTGATATAAACAAATCAATAAAGAAAGGGCAAGAATCACAAATGGAGGCTAAAACTAGTGGGTGCAAGTTTGTTGAGTAACAAGGTATTTATATAGTGCCAGAATATCTCTCTTTAAGAGTCTTATTGATTACCAAGGGAAAAAATAGAAACTTTACAGTGGAGAAAGCTGGCACACATCACCTTTACCAAGTGATCCAAGCTTAACATCTGTAATGGGACAACTTGACATCATGTACCTCCTGACTGACAAACTGAGAAGAATATCACATTGCTTCTGTGCTATTCCTGCCCAAAATGCATAATCTGAAACTAGTCATGAGAACATACCACAAACTCTAATTTAGGGATATTCTACAAAATAACTGGCCTGTCACTTCAAAAATTTTCAAAGTCATGAAAGACAAATAAAAATTGAATAACTATTCCAGACTAAAGAATGCTAAAGAGACATGACAACTGAATATAATGAATGATCTTGGATTTTTCTTTTGCCACATTATATTGGGACAGTTGGTAAAAATTTTAATAATATCTGTAGAGTGGATAAAAGTACTCTATAAATGTTAATTTCCTGTTTTGATCATTATCCTGTGGCTATTTATGCAAGAGAATATCCTTGTTTTTATGAAATAAACCCTGAAGTAATTAGAGGTAAAAAAAAAAAGAAAGAAAGAAAAGCACTGAAAGAAAACGAAATTTCCTAAAGAAATCGTTAATACTTTACGATTTTACTTCCTCTTTTTTTTTAACTTTTATTTAAAACAAAGGAAAACCAAGCGCTATTTCTGGGAAAGAATTTAGAATCACTTTCTCACTTCCACTAACGAAAGTTCCAGCTTGTTACTAAGTGAGTTTTTCTACTCTTCAGCAATTCTATTCTAAGTCAACCTTTTAGGAACTCACAGCCAATGGAAACAGGAGTTTAAAGAAAAAGAAAGAAAGAGGGAAAACATAAAACTCAGAGTTTCTAAGGAGCACAAGATTCTCATGTTTCTGGGCTGGATAGTGACTTTCAACTCTTATCTTTTGATTTTTTTTTAATGTGGGATTTATACCAGGGACAGAGGGATGGTTCAACATTGCAAATCAATCACCGTGATACACTTCATTAACAAGGTGAAGAATAAAGACTACATGATCATCTCAATTGATACAGAGGAGGCATTTGACAAGATCCCACATCCACTTATGATAAAAACTCTCAACAAAATGGGTATAGAAGGAAACTACCTGAACATAATAAAGGCCACATATGACAAACCCACAGCCAACATCATACTCAATGGGGAAAACCTGAAAGCCATTCCTTTGAGAACAGGAACAAGACAAGTTTGCCTACTCTCACGACTCTTATTCAACATAGTATTGGAGGTTTGAGCCAGAGCGATTAGGCAAGAAAAATGAATAAAAGGACTCCAAATATGCAATGAAGAAGTGAAACTCTCACTATTTGCAGATGACATGATTTTATATATATAGAAAACCCTAAAGAATCCATTGGAAAACTATTAGAAATAATCAACAACCACAGCAAAGTTGCAGGGTGTAAAATCAACTAACAAAAATCAGTTGCATTTCTATATGCTGATAACAAACTAACAGAAAGAGAACTCAAAAAGACAATCCCATTTACAATTGCAAAAAAATTAATAAAATATCAGGGAATAAATTTAACCAAGGAGGTGAAAGATGTATACAATGAAACCTATAAGACTCTACTGAAAGAAATTGATGATGACATAAAGAAATGGAAAAATATCCCTTGCACATGGATTGGAAGAATGAACATAGTTAAAATGTCAACACTACCTAAAGCAATCTACAGATTCAGTGCAATCCCAATCAGAATTCCAATCACATTCTTAACGGAAATAGGACAAAAAATACTGAAATTCATATGGGGTAATGAAAGATCCCAAATAGCTAAAGCAATCCTGAGGAGAAAGAACAAAGCTGGAGGCATCAGAATCCCTGATTTCAAAATATACTACAAAGCTATAGTAATCAAAACAGCATGGTACTTGTACAAAACCAGACACCCAGATCAATGGAACAGAATTGAAAGCCCAGAAATAAAACCACACATCTACAGACAGCTAAACTTTGACAAAGGAGGTAAGTTCTCTTTCTGTTAGTTTGTTCTTGGCATATAGAAATGCAAGTGACTTTTGTAAGTTGATTTTATACCCTGCAACTTTTCTGTGGTTGATTATTTCTAATAGTTTTCCAATGGATTCTTTAGGGTTTTCTATATATAAAATCATGTCATCTGCAAATAGTGAGAGTTTCAGTTCTTTGTTCCATATTTGGAGTCCTTTTATTCCTTTTTCTTGTCTAATTGCTCTAGCCCAAACCTCCAGTACTATGTTGACAAAGAGTGGTGAGAGTGAGCACCCGTGTCTTGTTCCTGTTCTCAAAGGAATGGCTTTCAGGTTTTCTCCATTGAGTGAAATGTTAGCTGTGGGTTTGTCATATATGGCCCTTATTATATTGAGGTACTTTCCTTCTATTTTGTTGAGAGTTTTTATCGTAAATTGATGTTGGATCTTGTCAAATGTCTTCTCTGCATTGATTGAGATGATCATGTGGTTTGTGTTCTTCGTTTTAGTGTGGTGTATCACATTGATTGATTTGCAGATGTTGAACCATCCCTGTGTCCCTGGTATAAACCCCACTTGGTCATGGTGTATGATCTTTTTGATGTATTGCTGTGTTTGGTTTGCCAATATTTTGTTGAGGATTTTTGCGTCTATGTTCATCAGTGATATTGGCCTGTAGTTTTCCTTCTTTGTATTGTCCTTGTCTGGCTTTGGTATCAGGGTGATGTTGGCCTTGTAGAATGCGTTAGGGGGTGTTTCACCTTCCTCTAGTTTTTAGAATAGTTTGAGAAGGATCCCTATTAAATCTTCTTTGAATGTTTGGTAAAATTCTCTGGAAAAGCCATCTGGTCCTGGACTTTTATTTTTGGGGAGGTTTTTGATTACTGTTTTAATCTCTTTACTTGTGATTGGTCTATTCAGAGTCTCTATTTCTTCTTGACTCAGTTTTGGGAGGTTCTATGCTTTTAAGGATTTATCCATTTCCTCTAGGTTGTCAAATGTGTTGGCATATAGTTTTTCATAGTATTCTCTTATAATCCTTTGTATTTCTGTGGTATCTGTTGTCATTTCTCCTCTTTCATTTCTAATTTTATTTATTTGAGTCTTCTTTTTTTCTTAGTGAGTCTGGCTAAGAGTTTGTCAATTTTGTTTATCTTCTCATAGAACCAGCTCTTCATTTCATTTACCCTTTCTACTTTTTTTGTTTCTATTTCATTTATTTCTGCTCTGATTTTTATTATTTCCCTTCTTCTGCTGATTCAGGGCTTTGTTCTTTTTCTAATTCTGTTAGGTGTAGTTTAAGGTTGCTTACTGGGGATTTTTCTTGTTTGTTAAGGTGGGCCTCTATTGTTATGAGTTTCCCTCTCAGGGCCACTTTTGCTGCATCCCATATGAGTTGGTATGGTGTATTTTCATTTTCATTTTTCTCCAAATATTTTTTGATTTCTCATTTAATTTCATCAATGATCCAATGTTTGTTCAGTATCATGTTGTTTAGTCTCCACATCTTTGTCACTTTCCCAGTTTTTTTCTTGTAGTTGATTTTTAGTTTCATAGCATTTTGGTCAGAAAAGATGCTTCTTATGATTTCAATCTTCTTAAATTTATAGAGGTTTGCCTTGTTTCCTAATATGTGGTCTACTCTTGAGAATGTTCTATGCACAATTGAGAAGAATGTGTAATCTGCTGTTTTGGGGTGGAGTGTCTTTATATATCTATTAAGTCCATCGCGTCTAGTTTTTTGTTCAAGTCCATTATTTCCTTATTGACTTTTTGTCTGGATGATCTATCCATTGATGTAAGTGGGGTGTTGAGATTCCCTACTATTATTGTGTTGTTGTTAATATCTCCTTTTAGGTTTATTAATAGTTGTTTTATGTACTTTGGTGCTCCTGTGTTGGGTGCATATATATTTATAAGTGACATGTCTTCTTGGTAAAATATCCCTTTTATCATTATATATTGCCCCTCTTTGTCTCTCATTACCTTTTTTATCTTGAAGTCTACTTTGTCTGATATAAATATGGCAACTCCTGCATTCTTTTGTTTGCCATTAGCTTGTAGTATTGTCTTCCATCCTTTCACTCTGAGTCTGTGTTTTTCATTAGAGCTGAGATGTGTTTCCTGGAGGCAGCATATTGCTGGATCTTGGTTTTTAATCCATCCCACCACTCTGTGTCTTTTGATTGGAGAATTCAGTCTGTTTACATTTAGAGTGATTATTGACATATGAGGGTTTAATGTTGCTATTTTATTGCTCATTTTCTAGTTCTTTTGCATTTCCTTTGTTTCTTGTCCCCTGCATTTTGGATTACCAATTCAGTTTGATAGTTCTGTATAATGATTCTCTTAGTTTTCCCTTTATTTGTCATATATGATTCTGTTCTGATTATTTGTTTAGTGGTTACCATGAAGTTTGTATAGAAAATCTCGTGGATGAGATTGTCCATTTTCTGATGGCCTCTTGTTTCCTTAGACTAAGTTGATTCAACCCTTTCCTCTTCCCCTTCTAATTTATCACTGTCACTACTTATTCCATCTTGTGTTGTGAATATGTATTTAAAGTGATGAGGTTAGGGGGCCGCCCAGTGGTGCAGCGGTTTAGTTCGTGCTTGGCAGCCCGGGGTTCACAAGTTCGGATCCCCGGCGCCCGCCGACGCACCGCCTGTCAGCCATGCTGTGGCGGCGTCCCATATAAAGTGGAGGAAGATGGGCACGGATGCTAGCCCAGGGCCAGTCTTCCCCAGCAAAAAGGGGAGGATGGTCTTCCCCACAAAAATAAATAAATAAATAAATAAAATTTTAAAATAAATAAATAAATAAAGTGATGAGGTTATATTCATTCTGGGGGTTTTGCTTCCCTCAATCTTGATTTTTATAATTAAGTGTTTGCTAACCTATTCTGATAGATAGCTGCAATTTTTCTGGTTTAGTCTCCCTATTTTTCTCATTGCTCAAAGTTTTGTATCCCTTTTCTCTCTTTTTTTTCAGGCATAAGGGTCTTGAGCATTTCTTGTAGTGGGGGTCTTGTGGTGATAAACTCCCTTAGCTTCTGTTTATCAGGGAGAGTTATTAATTCCCCATCATATTTGAAGGATATTTTCACTGGATAGAGTATTCTTGGCAGGTGGTTTCTGTCTTTCAGGATTTTGAATATATCATTCCAGTCTCTCCTAGCCTGTAGATTTTCTGTTGAGAAATCAGCTGAGAGCCTGATGGTGATTCCTTTGTATGTTATTTTGCCTTTTTGTTTGGCTGTCCTTAATAATTTTTCTTTGTTATTGACTTTTGCTGGCTTTGCTGCTATATGTCTTGGAGTTGGCCTTTTCATGTTTATATATTTAGGAGATCTATTGACTTCATTCATTGTCATTTCCAGCTCTTTCCCCGGGTTCGGGAAATTCTCAGATACTATTTCTTTGAACAAGCTCTCTCCTTTTTCTCTTTCTTCTCCTTCCAGAATTCCTATAATCCTTATGTTGCATTTCCTAATTGAGTCTGATATTTCTCAAAGAATTTCTTCATTTCTTTTTAGTCTCGGTTCTCTCTCCTCCTCTATCTGGAGCATTTATGCATTCCTATCTCGATAATGCTGATTCTTTCCTCCATATTGTCAGTTCTGTTCTCCAAAGATTCCTTATTTTCTTTTATCCCATGCATTGTGTTTTTCATCTCCAAGATTTCTGATTGGTTTTTCTTTATGGTTCCAATCCCTTTTGTGAAGAAATTCCTGAATACATTGAATTGTCTCTCTGAGTTTTCTCTTAATTCGTTGAGATTTTTTATGATAGCTATTTTGAATTCTCTCTCATTTAGGTTATAGATTTCTGTGTCTTCAGGGTTGGTTTCTGGGTGTTTGTCATTTTCCTCTTGGTCTGGAGATTTAAGATACTTTTGCATAGAGCCTGAGTTTTTTGCCTTACTATTTCTCATGGTGAGGATATCTGGTTACAGTTTCCACCTGCTGCCACTGGGTGGAGGTCATAAGCTGTGTGTTCTGAGCCTGCTGCAGTCCCTGGACGGATTGTGCTGAAGTGCAGGGCATGCATGCAGGGGGAAGGGGCTCTCTCTTTTGCCTGCCCATCCCAGGGGCTTCTTTCTTCCCTTGCTATCTGCTCTCCTGGGGTGCTTGGATTTTGACTGTACCCTCATAACAGTTCTGTCATTGCTTCCTTGTGGGAATTTCTCAACAGTCTGTGAGAGCACTTGGAGGGCCATAGTTTTCCTGCAGAGAGCTGCCCCCTCCCCCTCTGTGAGCTTTGCTGACCAGAGTTGCTGATCAGGGGAGGAGAGTATTTCTCCTTACCTCTCCCCACGTCCTCCAGGGCTTCCCTTGCCTCCACCTTCAGATGTACAGCTGCGTGGGTCTCTTACAAGTCTTGTGTGATGTATGATTGTCCTCTGTTGGTGTGCGAATGATGTTTTTGTTGTATTTTAGGGGGCAGAGATTCAAAAGGGAAAGCTCACTCCACCATGATGCTGACGTCACTCCTTTTTCTTTTCTTTTATTATCTCTATTTTCCTTAACTTTACTTGGTTATTATTTTTCTAATTTCTTAAGAGTGACAGATATCTAATTAATTTTAAGATTTTCTCCTTTTCTAATATAAGCATTTAAAGTTTCTTTCACACCACCTATTTTGCAATATCCCACAAGTTTTGATTTGCTTTCTCATTACCTTTTAGTTTTAGATATTTAAATTTTCCATCATAAGTTCTTCTTAAACCCAGAAATTATTAAACAAGGATTTTAAATTTATTCTTTTGCTCTTAATTTCTAACCTTATTGTTTCTATGAAGTTTGTTGAAGCTTTCTTCAGGGCCTAATGTGTGATCATTTGTAGCTTTCCCATGTGCGCTTAAGGAAAATATGTATTCTCTGATTGTTGAATGTTCATTTGGTTGAGTTGGTCAGTTTTGTTCAGATCTTCTATATATCATTGCTAAATTGTGTCTGGTCAATCAATACTGAGAGAGGTGTGTTTAATCACTTACAATAATAGTGGATTTATCAATTTTTTTTCTGTAGTTCTGTAAATTTTTGCTTCATCAATTGTGAGGCTATTTTATTAGATGCATACATGATTCAGATTGCTCTAGCTTGGTGAATGGAATGTTTTATCATTGCACCATGACCCTCTCCATTCCTAACAACGTGCAGCTTTATTTTGGAAAATTGCTTGGCAATTTCTTATAAAATTAAGCATATCCCAAATGACCCAGAAACACCACACCTATCTTTCCCTAAGAGAAAGAAAACATGTCCACAAAAAAGACTTGTATAAGAATGTTTATAACAACTTTTGATCTTAAAGAGACAACCAGTTATTTCTCCAGCAAAAATGGGTTTTGGGGGGACCAACAAAGAACTGCAATTCAAAGTCTGCCACCATGGGCAGCCACGTGCAAGTCCCTAGCAGAAAGGGGCAGAGAAACTTTTTTAGAGGGAAGAGGAAGTTGGGAGGGCTATTGAAAACAGTCCAGAGGTGTAGCAGCATTTCACTGGCTGAGTTGTGACAGTCTCTCCTTGGCTGAGCTTCTTGATCAAGAAGAGGAAGTCTGTCTTCTGCCTATTGGGCTCCACTATGGAGATAGGGTGTGAGAACTCCCCCTTTTGGCCCCCGGACTCCAATTTAATGAGATTCCTATTTATTAATTTCCACACAACTTTATTCATAATAGCTAAAAATGAAAACAATCCAAACATCCATCAACAGGTGAAGGGTAAACAAAGTATTCAATGGGATACTTTTCAGCAATAAAAACAACTCACTCCTGATTCACGCAACAGTAGGGATAGATCTTGAAAACGTTATGCTTAGAGAAAGAAGACCCACGTGAAAGAGTACCCAGCCCCATTATTTTCACGGTGATGGAATTCAGAGCAGTGGTTGGCTGCCTAAGGGGTGGGCGACTGGAAAGGAGATGAGAGAACTCTTGTATTATCCCGACTGGGTGGTGGTTACACAGCCGTTTACATTTAGCAAAGCTCATCAAATCGTACACTAAAAAATAAACCCTTTCCACTGTATTTAAATTTTACCTCATTAAAAAAATGGACGAGAAAAGAAAAAGACGGGCGACATTAGAAAGTAACAGTAAACGATGGTAGGAGAAACTCGGCGTGGCAAACCCTATTCAAAAAACGGTAAGCGAAGAAAATGTTCCAAAAAGCTCTGCTGGATTTACGTGAGTAAATATGGACATTAAAAAGCCCTGCAGACTCTGGGTCCCTTCTCTTCTCCTCCGTCTGAGCGCTCTCATCCTTCCTCCTCCCGAGATCTCCCAGCGGATCCGGGATCGCGAGGCCTCACCCGCGCCCTCCTGCTTCCCCGGAGCGCCGGGCCCGCCGACCCTCGCCCACCCTCGCCCGCCCCTGAGCCGCCTCCGCTCCGCCCCTCACACATAATCGCGTCACGGACCCACCCATTGACTCCACTCACGCTCCTCCTCTGAACCGTCCGCTCACCTTTCAATCAATTCTAGTAGCGCAAAGAGCGAACCAATCGCAAGCCTCGTCGAAGGGAAGGGGCGGGCCCCTCTCCCGAGCTGCTGCGGAAGAGTCCGCAGTCAGAGGCTGGGAGCGCGGAGTTCGCGTTCGGCCGGGCTTGGTGCGGACGCTCCTGCCTGAGAGGCGGCCGCGGTCGTCACCGGCAGTGGTCCTTCAGTGCTGGGCTGGTTGGGGTTTCATGGTAGCAGCTGCCTCGGGTAGGTGGGTGCTGAGAGCTGAGGAGGGGCGCTGGCTCGCCTCCTGGAGGGTCTGAGGTCGGGCAGCGGCGAGCTGGACGCCGCTCGGGGAGGCCCCTCTGGGAGGGTTACCTGCCCTTCCTGGAGCTGGTGACTCAGTCCTCCAGGAGAGTCAGTACTTGTTGTCGTGCCCGTGTGTGCTCAGCGTGTCACCCCCGGGCCGCGACTGGCCTTCGGGGCGGGACGATACTTAGCATCCTTGGCCGCGCGTTAACTTCCAGGAGCTGCTCCCAGGGCTGTGACAACTAGAGCCGCCTGGTTGAGGACCTCTAGGTGAGCGAGGCGGGGGCTCTCGAGACTTTCAAGCTGGAGGAAGCTCCGGTCAGCCAAAGGGAACTGTACGTGAGGAGCCAAGTGGCCTGGCTGGAGATCCCGGCTCCGCCACCCGTTCCGCACGCTACCGTGGGCAGCTAATCTCCCTCATGTGTGGAACAGCGATAATAGGAACCGCCTGTCAGGGTGTAGGTGCTAACTACATGTGCCTTTAGTAGTAACTCGCACTCTTGCGCACGCTCTCTTTGCTGTGTATAGTGCTGTGCTGTATTTTAAAATAACTTTTATTTATTCTTTAACATTTAGCAAATTAGTACTTGCAGGAGGTGGCACATCAATTAGTAGAGGAGAGTGCTTGATGAAAAGCACAGTCCTTTGTCACGTCCCCTGGCTCTTAAAGGAGAATGTTATTAGCATCTAGGTCAGACCAATTCTCATTTTTTACATACTCTGTTCATTGCTTAAAATCTTGTAACATTTTAATTTGTTGCATTTCTTGTGCAGATTTTTCTTTTATCGGGAGTTTTCTAGTGGACTGGCTCAGTTCTTTTTGTTGAAGAGTATAGTGTGCTGATAATTTTTTAACTTCCTAATGGCAGACCCTTCCCTTTTTCTTTCTTTCTTTCTTTTTTTCTTTTAAGCTGGCAAGACTTCTGGAGAATGAGTCCTCTTTCTCTGACTCAGCTTGGTTCTCTTCTATACTGGCTGCATAGGTGACCCTTTAGACTTTCCACTTTATTCTTTTTCTCCTTTGGATCCAGGATTTCTTGGAACACACGACATCCTGTTTCTTGTCCTTCTCCCTTGTTTTGCTTGAATACATCTCAAGAATCTTTCTAAGAAAAGGGTATGTGCTAAGTAAACTATACGATTTCTTACAAGGTCGAAAATAATTTTATTCTGCTCTCACAAGGGCAAACTGATATGGTTATCCTTCTATATCACCATGGTAATTATTCTGAAAACCCATCTTTTTCTCATTCTTGTATATCCAACTGCCTGTTTATCATCCCCATCTGCCGCATAGGTCTCTCGTGTGTTTTTGTTTTGTTTTTTGACTTGAGAAAAAATGCTAGGCTGCCTGCATTCATCACCAGAGAAAGGTTAGGAAATGATTCTGTATACTGTCCTTCACTTCCTTTCCCTATTTTCATCTTTAGAAGTAAATTTTGTAATGTTTTGTACGGTAAGCCTAGAGCCTTTTGTTTAGGCTACAGACCATAGCTTCCTGGGCTTTACTTCATCTGTCAAGCAAGGCCCTATATAGAACCCCGGGACAGGTTGTAGTGTCTTACCTTTTGATAAGTCTCTCCCCACTCTTCAGTGTCACATATTTATTCCATTTTGTACTTAAAAATTCTTATTTCAGAAGGCTCTGAGGTGGGACAGGAGGTGAACTGGAATCTTAATTTTTTAAGTAATATGTAGATCTATATAAGTTGGTCTATCTTTCTCTTCCCTGACAGGGTGGCTTCAGCCACTTTGGCTGGTAAACAGAGAAAGGATTTAAGTACTGATATGATTAGAACTAATATTGCTCATGGGAAATCTGTCTCTCAGAAAGCAAACAGGCATAAGAAATATGAACAAAAAAGACACCTTGGTTTGAAAGATGTCAATATTCCAACCTTGGAAGGTAGAACACTTGAATTAGATGAGAAATCTCAAGAGTTAGTTCCAGGAGAGATCAGTGTCAAGCCAAGTAAGTAAAGAACTTTTGTAATTTTAAGTGCTTTAAAGAGTGAATAAAAGTTGTTTCAATACCTGAGGTTAAAAAAACCTTGACCAGGGGCTGGCCGGGTGGCATGATGGTTAGGTCCATGTGCTCTGCTTTGGCGGGCTGGGGTTCCCTGGCCCATATCCTGGGCATGGACCTACATACCGCTCATTAAGCCATGCTCTGATGACATCCCACATACAAAAACCAGGAAGATTGGCACAGATGTTAGCTCAGGGACAATCTTCCTCACCAGAAAAAAAACCCTCAAAAAACACTGACTAGATGAACGGAGTTTTGAGATACCATTCTAAATAACGTGGTGTTTTCTATGACTAAATACTATCTATTTAAGGTAAAGGTTGTGAAGGTTACTAGCCAGGCTAAAGCCATTCACCTATGGAGTATTATAACACTTTAGGATTCCTATAAGGCAATATAGATAATAAAGTTCTCACTTCTGGAGTTTGAACAAGATAAGTGTTGACAAGATAAATCGATAAGGGACATTAAAATAGACGTTTTATGGAGAAGGAAATGAGATGTCAAATTGTTTAAATGTTCACAGCTACAATTTTATCATTTTTCAGGACCAGTGTAATAGGCAGCATATACAAGACATTCAAGCTTAATTGATTGTGTTAAAGAGGAGTTTAAGCTAAAATATTCCTTCCAGATTTATCATTTTTGTGATTCTGAAGGAAAGCAAGAGGAAAGAATTGGACAAAAGTGTTGTAGGGTTGTTTTTGTTTTTGAGATGAGGTGATCAGCGCATGTTTGAAGGTCAGAGGAAATGGGTTGGTAGTTGAGGAGGAGAAAGTAAAGAAGAACATTTCTTAGGAGTTGGGAGAAAATGAAAACTGGGCCATAGAATGATATAGGATGACCTTTAAAGGAAGAACTAGACATTTTTTGTCTGAGAAGAGGTGATATTATTGTCTCCTGCGTCAGCTCCTTGCTTCTTCTCTAGCCCTCTCAAATACTCCATTCCTTGACCAAAATCTCTCAAATGAAAGTGTAATTCTGTCATTATGCTATTAAACTATCCTTTATTTTCCATTCGCAAGGTCTAGAGGTGGAGGTAGGCCTGGCATGTTCCAGAGAAAGCAAGTAGGTGAGCCCAGCTAGAAAAGAAGGAACAAGGGGGATAGTTCCTGTAGAGCCCTGAGGGCCATTGTTATAAAGAGATTAGCTTTTACTCTGATATGAGAAGCCATTATCAGATTAATTTGTTTATATAATCAGATTTATGATTTAAAATCATCACTTACAGATTGTAGGGTGACAAACATGGCCTTGGGGAGACCAGTTAGGAGACTATTGCAATAATTTAGTTGATGGTTGATCACAGTGGTAACAGCAATGGTGGGTGGTCATGTTTTGGATATATTTTGAAGTTTGAACCAATAGAATTTCCTAATGGAGTGGATGTAGTTTGATAAAGAAAGAGAAGTCAGGATGATTCCAAGGTTTTTGGCCTGAGCACCTAAAAAAGTGGAGTGGCCATTTACTAAATTGTAAAAGACTGAGGGAGGAACCATTTTGGGGGGGGGTAGTAAGATTAAGAGTTCAGTTTTGGACTGTTAAATTTGAGATCCCTTTTAGACACATAAGAAGAGATGTTGAAAAGGTAACTGGATGTACAAGATGAATTCATGGGAGAAATCCAAGCTGGAGATATAAATTCAGGGGTTGTCACCTTATATATGGTGTTTGAAGCTATAAGACCAGTTGTGATTACCCAGAGTTTTGCTGTGGAAAAAGGAGAGAAGAGGGGTGAGCACTCCAACATTTAGAGGGTGAGGACATGAGGGGAAATTAGCAGAGAACTGAGGAGCAAGGCAAAGTAGAGTAAGAGGACAACCAGAAGAGTGTGGTGCCTTAGAACCCAAGTGACACAAGCATATCATGGACAGATTGATGATGCCACTGCTGCTTGTGAGGTCAGGTAGTATTAAAGGTGAGAACTTGAACTTTACTGTGGGGGTTGCTGGTGATCTCGATGAGTACTTTTGGTGGAGTGAAGTCCAGGGAGTGAAAGCCAGATTGGAATGGTTCGAGAGAGAACAGCAGCACCACCTAGGACATTTTCTTGCCCCAAAAGTTGAATTTGAGTCTAATCAAATCCTTAGATCTTTTCAATTTAAAGAAAACATGAGGGCTAGAGGAATTAATAAAAAACATGAAAAAGCAAACAGACAACTGTAGAGTGCAGGGCATTCTGTAGGACAACTGACTAGCTTTTGTCAACAAGATAATGGCCCAGAAAAATGGGTGAGGAGGATCTGTTTTAGATGAAGAGACTTAAACGACATCCAGATACAATGAATGGATCTTGCTTGGTTCCTGATTTGAACAAACCAATGGTTAAACAAAACAAAAAACAAAACACAACTATTTGAAATGGGGAAATCTAAATCTGGTCCCTGTAGTAGATGATAACATGGAATTACTGCTAATATTTTTAGGTGTGATAATGGTATTGTGGTTATGAAAGAAAATGCCTGTGTTTTTAGAGGTGCATACTGAAATATTTATGGTTGAAATTTTGGGAGTAGAATTCATTTTCAAATACTTCAGGGGAAAAAAGCAAGTGCAGCAAAATGTTAATGATCTTGAATCTGGGTGATAGGTATATGGGGGGGTCACTATTCTACTTGTGTGTGTATTTGAAATTTTTCATAATTTTATAAAAAGTGAGGGGGATGAAAGAAGAACTGGAAATAGGGATACGAGTAACTCTCTTGAAGAATTTTGCCTTAAACGGGAATAGAGACATGAGGCAAGTAGCCAGATGAGGGTGTGGGTTGGGAGGAATAATTGCATGTTTGTAACTTTAGGATGGCAACATCCCAGTCTAAAGAGAGAACTAGATGAGTGAGGGTAAATTGCTGGAAGAATGTCCTTGAGTTGAGAAGGAATAGAATCTGGAGCCAGCTGGAGAGGTTGGCCTTATGTAGGAGGGCTCTCAGCCCATCTAGAGGGGAAGGCAAAGTCTGTGGGCCCAGATGCCCAGGTGGGAGCTTTGAACACAGATGGGAGAGGAGCTGTTTCAGGTTTGAGAATAGGATAATATGTGAAATAATAATTCCGGAGAATGAGAGAGTGATGAAATAGAGAAATGTAGGGTCCAACTGAGGTTTGTCGTCATAAAGAGAAAGAGATGAGGTAGCATGCCTTGGGTGTTTTTACAAGCACATTCAGTTGAGCATTGCAGGTGGGAAGTAAGCAGAGAGTGTAAGCAACACTTTGAGAGGGGTCAAAAAGTTGTGATTATGAAGTAGTGATTATGATGATGAATCATGGAATCTAAATTGGTTAAGAAGAAACTTGAGAACAGGAGGGAGGTGAGAGACAGTAAAAAGATGAGTGTAGATCAGTGGAGGGTAGGTCCTGGTGGGGCCAAACAGTTGTTAGAAAGATAAGATATGATCATCAGAGAGTGGATTGCTTGAAATTGGGCTTACGAAGGAGGTACAGTTGCTCATTGGTAATGATGAGGTCTCAAGTGCCTAGTTGCCTCGCAAATGAATACAGCTGTGACAAGACATTGACCCTCCCAGCCCTTGATGTTTCTGGCAGGGCCTGGATTGGCCAGAACACTCTCTCTGGCTGGTTGCATTTGATCACAAGCAGCCTCTGTTTGCTCCAGTGTGTTGGGTAAATGTTATTTTTAATGTATGCCATGAAATTTAAAAGGTTGAAATATTGGCATGGGTGTGACCATGGGAATGGGTAGCTGAGGTATAGTAGAAGCAAGATCATTGGAGGAAAGGAAGCCTTAGAATTGAGAGGTGGGGAGTTGGAGGGGTCATCAAGATTTGTACAATAGTGATGGAGGCGGTGACAGTGAGCTAGGAGCTAAAGCCTTCAGGAAATGAGGGGGAAACCTGGAGTGCCTAGAGATGATAAAGTGGGGTACTGTGTAGTATGATCTGAGCATGTGAAATATAAAGCTGGGCTCTTTCAGGAAGAGGAAGAAATAGTTGAGAAGCAGTGATGAGGACACCTCCCCTCTTTAGGCCCAGTGATACTACCAGTGCGGGAGAAGAAAACAGTTAACCACTTGAGAGGACACCTAGGGAAGCAGTGTCTTCAGGGGAGCGCCGTGTTTCAGTTAGATCAAGAGATGAAGGAGCCATTCAGGGAAGTTGAGGATGTAGGGATGTTGATGATTGACCACTTCTTCATCTGAGCTCTTGCATGTTCTGTTCTTTGCCTGGATTATTTTTTTTTAAACAACTTTTGTGAGGTATCATTTACATACCATAAAATTCACCCATTTAAGTAAATGCCTTTTGTAGTAAGTTTACTGATTTGTGCACTTATCTCCCTGGATTACTTTTAACCCTCAGCCAGTGGGCAAACATATATTAATTCTTCAGAACACTTCTCAGAGAGTCTCTCTTCTGAGAAGGCTTTCCTGATCTCCCGAGACAGATTTATACTGATTGTCTACGCTGAGCATTCTCACGCTTAGTCCAGGCTAAGCCAAACTGTGTTCATCTCTCCCACGATACTGTGAGCCCGTCGAGGGCAGACATTCTCTTACTTATTCTTACTGCCTAAAAGTGTCTGGCGCATAGTAGCCAATCATATTTTTCAAACCAGTTTA
Organism: Tapirus indicus; assembly: GCA_031878705.1. NCBI lineage: Eukaryota > Metazoa > Chordata > Mammalia > Perissodactyla > Tapiridae > Tapirus > Tapirus indicus. The sequence continues at coordinate 94,928,328 of CM062925.1, read as the reverse complement.
AAAAAACATGAGAATACGTAGGTAGAAACCTAAGTTGAGAATCATAGGTGGGAGCTAAAGAAAATGACACATAGCTTTAATATCAAAGGAAAAGCTGTATTACCCCCAAACTTAGTAGCTTAAAACAGCAAACATTGATTATTTCACACCATTTTTGTGGGTCAGGAATTTGGGTGCAGCTTGGCCGGGTGGTTCTGCAGGTTGCAGTCAAGGTGTCATCCGGGGTTGCATCTGAAGGCTTGGCTGAGATTGGGGGAGCAGCTTCCAGGGTGACTCACTCACATGGCAAGTCGATGCTGGCTTTTGGCAGGAGGCCTTAGTTCTTTGTCTTCCGGACATCTCTGTAGGGCTGCTTGAGTCTCCTTAAAGGCTCCACGTGGCCACTGACTTCCCCAAGTGCAAGTGATCCAAGAGAGCAGGGCCAAAGCTGCACTGTCTTTAATGGCCTAGTCTTGGAAGCTGCACTCAATCATTCCCACTCTTTTCCTGGTTACACAGCTCAGCCCTATTCAGTGTAGAGGGGACAACACCTCTGGCATGGCTACCAGAGGTGAGAATCCCCGGAGGTCAGCTTGAAGGCTGGTGATCATAGAAGTGAATTAAATTAAAAGTGAAGTAATGCATGCCTACTACATAGCAAGCAGATAATGAATATTTGAACAAGAGAAGGCAAAAGGCAGAGAAATTTTAGAAAAATAGGGGTTAAAATAACGTGGTCAGAATGCTACGGAATTAACAAGAAGTTACTAAAAGCATCTTAGCAGTTGAGGTGAGACAATATTTTAGACATTCATGTAACTATTTATCTGAAATGTTTTATGTACTGGTTTTTTTCCCCCTGCTTAGAGTCGTTGAAATCTCTTCTAAGTGATCAAGGAAGACAAATGCTCCAGAAATACAAGGAAGAAAACTTAAAAAATTGAAGGAACAGAGAGAGAAAGCGAAATGAGGAGTATTTAAAGTGGGTCTTTATAGACCTGACAAGCCAATTTTTCTTTCATCAATACCAGAATCCCAGCCAAAAAAAGTAAATTTAGTATACTAAGTTGATATACAGGAATAATTCCTTTTAATAGGAATTTTTTTCAAGAGATTACACTTGATCTTAGCCAAAAGGCTGAGAAGTGATTCTTTGAGAGTTTAAATGACTAACCCTTTCCCTGTAGTCCCTTTATTCACTTAAAAAGTTGGTAGGAGATGGGAGTGACATGAGTAGCTCAGAAGATGAAGATCAGGTCTCTTGATGTAGCTGTAGGTAGGTTGACATAGGGTGAAACGAGGAAAGCAGGTAGAGCCAGGCTGAACAGTGAATGCTGTGCCCAAGGATTGGGCATTTACCCTGTCAGATACAGAGAGTCAAGGGAGGCTTATAAATGAGGTTGTACCATTATCAGATTAATAATTCAGGAAGATTACCCTGGCCTTGAGATGATAGTCTGGAAAAGGATCAATTTATAGGTAGGAAGACCAGTTGTGAGACTGTCATGATAGAATAGGTGGGACAGGATAAGTGGGCTGGGGCAAGGGTTTAAAAGGAAGAAGTAGGTGTAAGACATCTTAGGAGATAAATTTGACAGGTGACCAAGTAGATGGTGAGGGGTGAAGGAAAGTGAAGAGTCAGAGATAAAATGATTCTGAAGATAAATTAGTTTGAGCAACCATATAAATAAACCATATAAATTGTGCTCCTGCTAAAAGAGATGTGGAAGGCAAGAAAAGAAACCTGCCTAAGTGGGTGCATATTATAACACTTTTTCTTTCTTTCTTTCTTTTTTTAAAGCTTGTTTGGGCCATGGGGATAACAGGCAGTTGGGAATAAAAATTTGAAAATGGGGACGGAGATTCATGCTGAGATGTGGATTTGGGATATGATATTGGGAGTATGGCTGGGTGTATAAGCTGCAGGACTAACTGAGGCCACTCCAATAAAGATATATGTTATGAAAGAGTGGGGTCTAGAGAGCGCCTTCAGGTGGGCAGAAGTCAGGTACCAGTGATAGGTCAGAGTGGCAGGAGAACTAAAGCAGGACAGAAGCTGAAGGAGGGTGATGGAAAGAAGAGAATGATCAGTGAGTCAAGAGATATGAAGTGTGAACACAGGCAGTTGGATTTGTAAATTAGGGAGTCACTGGTGATGTGCTGTTTTCAAGTTATCATCTCTTGTTGGCTGTGTATTCATTCCTGATTTAAAGACTTGAATAACATAAAAGCTCAAGATATTGCCTGTTTTTGTTTCATGAATCTGATTGATTTGACAGACTTTGATTACTCTTAGGATAAGGTGGAAGAGACCAAAATTAGTAGAATATAACTCAAGGTGGAAAGATACAGACAAATGTGGTCTATATGTGTTAGAGGAGAGCGAGATTGTTCGTGTTTGGAGGAACATCAGAGAAGACTTCTTGGAATCTTTTCCCAGTCTCAATGAATATTGTTATGACCATTATTTTAAACTCTTTATCAGGTAAATTATTTATCTCCATTTCATTAAGAAATGTTTCTGAGGTTCTATCTTGTTTTTTTCTTTAATTTGTAATATTTTCATTTGTTTTGTTGGTTTCTATGCATTGGATAAAACAGCCACCTCTCTAAGTCTTGAAGAAGTGTCCTTGTGTAGGAAATGAACCTTATTGTTCAACCCTGTCCTAGCTTTTGGTTGTCCCTTAAATCCTTGTGGTTCTCCAAGCAGCCTATTTTATATTTGGTGGCTCCCAGTAGTTGAGGATGTTTCAACAAGTGTCAGTGTCCCAATGAAGGGAATCTCAGTCAGCACCTAGATTCAGGCTGATTGGAAGCCAGACCTTCAAGCAGCCACTTCAAGTATGGAAATATATATATATAGTCCTGTGGGACTGCAAGTGTAAGTCCCATTGGCCACCAGAACCAAGCAATCTAGATGTGTCTCCTGGGTAGAATTTGCAAAAATCAAAGTGCTAGGTGAGCATACAAGCTCCTTTCTGGGAGATACCAATGACCTGGAGTGAGACAGAAGGAGAGCATAATGGTGGCATCCACTAGCCTCCATCACCAGAGAGCAGCACAGTAGGCCCCTAGATATGTGCCAAACGAGAATCCTGCCCCTCAGGCCATATCTCCAGGACAAGCAGAAAGGCCTTCTTCCCACAATGACTGGAGATGTGTTTCAATATGCTGCCTGTGCTATGGCCTGGTGCTGGTGGTCAGCCAAGAGCTCTCTCTCTCTCTGTTTGTTACAGTCCCATGGGACCCAGGAATGCAAGCCCTGCTGGCCACCAGTGCCAGGCAATCAAGGGGAATTCTCTAGGCTGCAGCCACTAAAACCAGGGCACCAGACATATGTACAAGCTCTTCTCTGGGAGTTACTGGTGCTCTGGGTCATGGCAGAGGGAGGGTGCAAAGATATCACCTGCCCTCAAGGTCTCTGAAGAGGATTACACTGGTCTCTTAGATGCGTTTTTTCTTAGAAGCCTGCCCCTCTGGCCACAGCTATGAAGACAAGCTAACAGACCTCTCTTACAGAAAGACTGGGTGCCTCAGTCTGTTGCCTCTTGTTTTGCCCTGGGGAGTGGTGGCCAGTTAAGAACTCTTTGTCTATTTGTTACAGTCCTGTGGATTCCATGAGCACAAACCCCACTGGCCACCAAAGGCAGATAGTCTAGAGTGTCCTTTGGTGGCAGCCACAAAAATTGGGCTGCCAATCAAGGATAAAATCTACTTTTGGAAAGTTACTGATGAGCTGAAGTGAGGCAGAGGAGGAGCACAAAGATGACACTTTCTGGCCTCTGTCCCTGGAGGGTATTTCAGTAGGCCTCTAGATGTGTGTTAAATTAGATGCCTGCCACTTTGGCTGATGCTTTAAGATGAGCAAATAAGGCTCTTTCACAGAAAATGATACTTTTAAATAATCTGCCTCTGCCCTGGGCCATGGGGAGGGAAAATCTGCACGTATGAGCCCTTTCAGAACCATGTCTCAGTTTACTATAGCCTTGTGGATCTTGTAGACATGAGCCCCCATGGCTTCAAAACTAGATGTTTCAGGGACTCATTTCTCAGGTGCAAGTCTTACAAGTTAAGGTGTCCAATGTGGGGTTCAGACCCTTCACTCCTCAGGGAGAAGCTCCAGGTTTCCAGTTCCCTTTCCATTGTGGGTTGCCATGGCAGGGTGGTGTTTACGCTGAGATTGTGTGTCAACCTCTCCTACCCACTTCAATGATTTGGGGTTTTTTCTCATTTACCTGATACGTAGAAATCACTCATATGGTTTTTGGTTTTGTTTCTGTTTTCAGAGGAAATTGTTCGACATGTTGCTGCAGATTTGGTGTGACTGTGGGAGGAGATGAGTTTCAAATCTTCCTACATTGGCTTCTTGAACTGAAACTACTGATTCCTTCTTAATTGTTAGTACAATTCATCACTAAAGGCATCTGATCCTGGACTTTTTTGGTTGAGAGAGTTTTGATTACTGACTCAATCTCTTTACTCCTTATAAGTCTATTCACATTTTCTACTTATTTATGATTTAGTCTTGGTAGGTTGTATTTTTATAGATATTTATCCATTTCTTCTAGGTTATCTGTTTTTTTGTATAGTTGTTCATATCGGTGTCTTATAAGCCTATATATTTGGTGGTATTATTTGTAATGTCTTCTCTCATTTCTGAATTTATTTATTTGAATCTTCTCTTTCTTTTTTTAGTCAAACTATACATTTCTCAAATGTGTTATGTTTTCTAAAAACCAACCCTTAGTTTCATTGATCTTTTCTATTTTTTTCCTAGCCTCTACTTCATTTATTGCTGTTCTCATCTTTGTTACATCCTTTCTTCTGCTAACTTTGTGCTTAGTTTGGTTTGGTTTTTTTTTTTTTTTTTTTTCTATTTCCCTGAGATGTAAGCTTAGTTGTTTATTTGAGATCTTTCTCCTTTTTAGAACATATTTGTTTATCACTATAAACTTTGCTTTTTGAACTGCCTTTGCTGAATCTTATAAGTTTTGGTGTGGTGTGTTTCCATTTTTAAGATTTTTTATTTCTTTTTTCATAGTTTTGATAGGGAATATTTTTATATTTATGTTTGTCTTTATCATTGTTTTTTTCATTATTATCTTATAGTTTTCAATGTACAAGTCTTTCACCTCTTTGGTTAAATTTATTTCCAGGTATTTTATTCTTTTTGATGCAGTTGTAGATGGGATTGGTGTCTTGATTTCTCTTTCTAATAGTTTATTGTATAGAATTGCAAAAGATTTTTGTATATTGATTTTGTATTCTGCAAATTTACTGAATTTGTTTATTAGTTCTAATAGTTTTTTGATGGAGTCTTTAGGGTTTTCTGTATATAATATCATGTCATTTGCATATAGTCACAATTTTACTACTTCCTTTCCAATTTGGATGACTTTTATTTCTTTTCATGCTTAGTTGCTCTGTCCAGGACTTCCAATACCATGTTGAATAAAAGTGGCAAGAAGGGGTATTCTTGTCTTGTTACTGCTCTTATAGGAAAAGCTTTTATCTTTTCACCATTGGATAAGATGCTGGCTGTGGGTTTGTCATTTGTGACCTTTATTATATTGAGATATTTTCCTCTGTACCTACTTTGTTGAGTTTTTTCTCATAAATGGATATTGAATTTTGTCAAATGCTTTTTCTGTATCTACTGAGATAATCATATGACTTTATCCTTTATTTTATCAATGCAATATATCATATTGATTGATTTATGGACGTTAAACCATTCTTTCATCCTTGGAATAAGTCCCACTTGATCATGTATGATCTTTCTTGTATGCTCTTGAATTTTTTTGGCCAACATTTTGTTGAGGATTTTTGCATCGAGGTTTGTCAGGGATATTAGCCTAAAATTATATTTCTTGTTGCTTCCTTTTCTGGTTTTGGGATTAGGGCAATGCTGGTCTTGTTAAATGAGTTTGGAAATGTTCCTTTCTCTTTTATTCTTTGGAAGAGTTTCAGAAAGCTTGATAGTAGTTATTTAAATATTTGGTTGAATTCACCAATGAAGCTGTTAGGTTCTAGACTTTTATTTCTTGGGAGGTTTTCAATTTCTGATTCTATCACCTTACCAGTCATAAGTTTACCCATATTTTCTATTTCTTTATGATTCAGTCTTGGTAGTTTGCATGTTTCTGGGAATTTATCTGTTTCTTCTGGATTGTCAAATTTGTTTGACATGAGATTGTTCATAGTAGTCTCTTATGATCCTTTTATTTTTGTGGTATCAATTTTAATCTCTCTTTCATTTCTGAATGTATTTATTTGAGCCTTCCCTCTTTCTTTCTTTGTGAGTCTAAGGATTTGTCAATTTTGAATCTCTTTTCAAAGAACCAGCTCCTACTTTCATTGATCTTTTCTGTTGTCTTTTCTAGTCTCTACTTCATTTATTTCCTTCTGATCTTCCTTATTTCTTTCCTTCTACTAACTTTGGGTTTTGTTTATTTCTTTCTAATCTTTGAGGTGTAAATTTAGGTGTTTTTTATTTCAGATTTTTCTTGTTTCTTGAAATAGGCATTTATTGCTATGAACTTCCCTCTTAGAACTTATTTTGCTGCATCTCAAAGGTTTTGGTATGTTATGTTTCCATTTTTATTTGTCTGCAAGTATTTTATTTTTCTTTTGATCTCTTTTTTGACTCATTTGTCAGTAGCATGCTATTTAATCTTTACATATTTATAACATTTCCAGATTTTGTCTTGTAATTGATTTTTACTTTCATGCCATTGTGGTTGGGAAGATGCTTGATATGATTTTAATCTTCTTAACTTATTAAGAATTGTTTTATTACCTAACATATGAGCTATCCTAGGACTGTTACATGGGCACTTGAGAAGAATGTGTATTCTGCTGCTTTTTGATGGAATGTTCTGTATATATTTATTAAGTCCATTTATCTAATGTTTCCTTTAAGGCCAATGTATCTTTATTGATTTTCTGCCTGAATGATCTATCCATTGTTGAAAGTGGAATATTAAAGTGTCCTATAATTATTGTATTGCTGTCTCTTTCTCCTTTTTGGTATGTTAATATTTGCTTTATATATTCAGGTTCTTCTATGTTTGGTTCATTAATATTTACAAGTGTTATATACTCTTGTTGAATTGATGCCTTTATCATTATGTAGTGACCTTCTTTGTCTCTGATTACAGTCTTTATTTTAAAGGCTATTTAGTCTAAGTATAACCAGCCTAGCTTTCTTTTGTTTTCCATTTGCATGTGACATCTTTTCCCATCCCTTCACTTTCAGTCTTTGTGTGTCCTTACACTCAAAGGGAGTCTCTTGTAGGCATCATCTAGAAGGCTCTTTTTTAAATCCATTCACCACTTTAAGTCTTTTGATTGGACATTTTAGTCCATTTACATTTAAAATAGGTATATACTTATTGGCATTTTGTTAATTATCGATAGGTATGTACTTATTGGCATTTTATTAATTGATTTCAGGATGTTTTGTAGTTCCTCTCTGTTCCTTTCTTCTCTAGCTCTCTTCCTTTGTGGTTTTATGAGTTTTAGTGGCATGCTTAGATTCCTTTCTCTTTATCTTTTGCATATCTATGATTGTTTTTTGTTTTGTGTTTACTATAAGGCTTACATATAACAACTTATATTTATGACATTCTACTTTAAGTTGATAACAACTTAAGTTTGAATGCACCCTAAATCTCTATACTTTTACTCTCCCTCCATGTTTTGTTTTTGATGTCACATTTTGCATCTTTTTATCTTGTGCATCCTTAACTATTTATTGTAGTTACAGTTAATTTTAGTACTTTTGTTTTTTAACCTTCATACTATCTTTATAAGTGATTTATCTGCTACCTTTACTATATATTTACTTGCACCACTTCTATTTTTCTTATATATTTGATTGCTCTCTGTATCTTTGCCAACCATTTTTAATAGAGTTTTTAAAATTGCTTTAGCTTGTGTTGTGTGCATGTCACACCATCTAAGGAATTTATGGTATTTTGTTTCTTAACAGCTTTACTGAGGCATAACATACAAAAAAATTTGTGTACAATTTTTGTGTGAAATTGTTCACATATTTAATGTATACAATTTGATGAGTTTGGACATATGCATGCACTCATGTTGTAATTGCCACGTTCAAGGTAATAGGTATATTCATCACTTCCAAAAGTTTTCTGCATCCTTGTTTTTGTGTGTGTCTCATAAGGAAACATACCAATATCTATCCTCGGCAAATTTTTAAGTGCACCATAGTGTATCATTTTCTATAGCCACTATGTTGTACACAGATCCCTAGAGTTAATTCGTCTTGCATAACTGAAAATTTATACCAATTGTATAACAACTCTCCTTTTCTTCCTCCCCCCAAGTCCCTGTAACCGCCACTCCATTCTCTGCTTCTAGAATATAATATATATATAAAACGCTTCAATAAACATGTGAGTGTGTTTGATATTCCATTTTCATTCCTTTTGTGAACACACCCAGCATTTAAATTGCTGGATCATATTGCAGATCTATTTTAAAATTTAAAGAAACCTCCTTATTGTTTTCCATAGTGGCTGAAACAGTTTCCATTTTTATCAACAGTGTGCCAGTGTTCCATTTTCTTCACATCCTCACCAACACTTATTATTGCCTGTCTTCTTGAAGATAGCCATTCTAACAAGTGTGAGGTGATATCTCAGGGGTTTTAGTTTGCATTTCCCTGATGATTAGTGACGTTGACCATTTCTTCATGTTCCTGTTGGCCATTTGGTTGTCTTCTTGGGGAAAAATGTCTAATTCTTGTGCCCATTTTTCAATAGGAGTGTGTTTTTCTGTTATTGAGTTGTATGAGTTTTTTATATACTCTGGATATTAACCCCTTTTCTGATATATGGTTTGCAAAAATTTTCCCTCATTCTGTAGGTTCCCTTTACATTTTTGATTGTTTCTTTTGCTGTGCAGAAGCTTTTGAGTTTGATGTAATTTCATTAGTTGATTTTTGTTTTCCTTGTCTTTTCTTTTGCTGTCATATCCAAAGAATTATTGCCAAGACCAGTGTCAAGACTCTTCTTTCCTACATTTTATTCTAGAAGTTATATGGTATCAGGTCTATTTCAAGTTAAATTTTGTGAGTAGTGTATGATAGGTGGCCAATTTTATTGTTCTGTATGTGTTTATCAGTTTTCTCAACAGTTTTTATTGAAGAGACTATTCTTTCCCCCATTGGCTGTTCTTGGTTTTCTTGTTAAATATTAGTTGACTGTATATGTGGGGTTGTTTTCTGGGTTCTTACTTTTGTTCTAGTTATCTATGAGCCTACTTTTATGCCAATACCTTACTGTTTTATTTACTCTAGCTTTGTAGTATATTTGAAATCAGGAAGTGTGATGCCTTATGCTTTGTTCTTTCTCAGTATTGCTTTGACATTCAAGGTTTTGTTTGGCCCCATACAAATTTTAGTACCATTTTTCTATGTCTATGATAAATGTCATTGGAACTTTGATAGGGATTGTGTTAAATCTATAAATGGCTTTGGGTAGTAAGGACATTTTAATAATATGAATTCTTCCAGTACATGAACACAGGATATCTTTCCATTTATTTGTGTCTCCTTTAATTACTTTCATTAAATTTTCATTTATATTATATAAATCTTTCACTGCCTTAGGTAAATTTATTCATTGGTATTTTATTGTGTTGATGCTATTGTGAGTGGGTTTTTTTTAAATTTCCTTTTCAGTTGTTTCATTATTAGTGTATAGAAATGCAACTGATTTCTATGTTGATTTTATATTCTACAACTTTACTGAATTTGTTGATTTGTTCCAACAGTTTTTTTTTTTTTGAGTCCTTGGGATTTTTGATATACAAAATCATTTCATCTGCTAATAATTTTACTTCTTCATTTGTGATTTGGATGATTTTTACTTTTTTCTTGTCTAATTGCTCTAGGTAGCACTTCCAATACTATACTAAGTAGGAGTGGTGAGAGTGGGCATCCTTATCTTGTTGCTGATCTCAGAGAAAAAACATTGAGGTTTTCACTTTTGAGTATAATGGTACCTGTATTTTGTTGTATATGGCCTCTATTATGTTGAGGAATGATCCTTCTATTTCCAATCTTTAGAGGATCTTATCATGAAAGAATTTTGTATTTTGTCAAATGTTTTTTCTGCAGTAACATGATCATGTGATTTTTCTCTTTCATTCTATTAATGTGAAGTATTACATTTATTGATTTGCATATGTTGAATCATCCTTGCATCCTAGGGATAAAACTGACTTGGTCATGATGTATAATCTTTTTCATGAGTTCTTGAATTCAGTTCGCTGATATTTTATTGAGAATTTTTGTTCTATATTCATCAGGTATATGGGTGTATAGTTTTCCTTTTCATAATGTCCTTATTTGGCTTTGGTACAGGTAATACTGACCTTACAGAATGAAGTTGTAAGTGTTTCCTTCTCTTCAATTTTTAGAAGATTTAGGCAAGGATTGGTATTAATATCTCTTTAAATGTTTAGTAGATTTCACCAGTGGAGCCATCTGGTCATGTTTTTGATTATCGGTTCAATCTCTTTACTAATTACTGGTCTTCAGATTCTCTATTTCATTCTGTCAGTCTTAGTTGATTGTGTGTTTCTAGCAATTTATACATTTCTTCTAGGCGATCTCATTTTTTGGCATATAATTGTTCCTCAGAGTCTCTTATGAACGTATTTATTTCTGCAGTATTCATTGTAATGTCTCTTCTTTCATTTCTTATGTATTTGAATATTCTCTCTTTTTTCTTTATCTAGCTGAAGGTGTGTCAATTTTGTTTTTCTTTCTGAAAAAGCAGCTCTTAGTTTCACTGATACTTTGCATTGTTTTTCTTTCATATAGTTTCATTCTGATCTTTATTATTTTTTTCCTTCTGCTAACTTTGAGCTCAATGTGTTCTTTTTCTAGTTTCTTGAGGTGTAGAGTTAGGTTGTGTGTTTGAGATCTTTCTAATTTCTTAATATATGCATTTATCACTATAAGCTTGTCTCTCAGAACTACTTTTGCATCATCCCATAGAATTTGATATTTAGTGTTTCCACTTTTATGTTTCAAAATATTTTTTCCATTTTGATTTCTTCTTTGATCTGTTAGCTGTTCAGAAGCCTGTTGATTAGTTTCTACATATTTGTAGATTTTTCAGCTTTCCTTTTGTTGTTGACTTCCAGACTTATACCATTGTGTTCAGGAAAGATAGATGGTATGATTTCAATATTCTTAAATTTGTTAAGACTTGTTTTGTTTTAGCAGGATATGTTTCATGTGCACTTTAGAAGAATGAGTATTCTGCTACTCTTGGATGGAATGTTCTGTGTATGTCTGTCAAGTCCATTTGGCCTAAAGTATGGATCAATTCCAATTTTTTGTTGATATTTTTGTCTGGGTTATCTATCCATTGTTAACAGGTATTGACATTCCCTACTATTATTGTACTGTTGTCTATTTCTCCCTTCAGATTTGTTAGTATTCACTTAATATATTTAAGTACTCTGATGTTGGGTGTATATATATTGACAATTACTACATATTTTTTGATGTATTGAACCCTTTGTCATCATATAATGACATTCTTTGTCTCTTGCTAGCCTTTTTTGATTTAAGGTCTATTTTGTCAGTTTATAATTTTCTAACCCCACTTTCTTTTGGTTTTTACCTATCTGTAATGTTTTCTTCCCTCCCTTCACTTTGATCTTATGTATATCTTTAGAGTTAAAATAAGTCTCTTTTAAGCTGCATAAGTTGGGTTTTATTTTATTACCCATTCAGTCACTCTGTGCCTTTTAATTGGTGAATACAATCCATTCACATAGAGAGTGATTATTGCTATCTAAGGATCTACTACTGCCATCTTTCTGGTTGCTTTCTCATTGCTCTGTATTTCCATTGTTTATTTTTCCTCTGTTTCTGCCTACCTTTGTACATAGGTGGTTTTCCCTGGTGGTATGCTCAGTGTACCCATTTATTTTCTTTGTGAATGTACTCTAGACTTTCCCTTTATGGTTACCATGAGGCTTACATAAAATATCTCGTAGATAAAACAGCCCATTTTGTGCTAAAAACAACTAATCTTTGTTTACCTATAAAGGCTGTACCTTTTTACCCCTCTTCTTTTATATTTTTGACGTCATAATTTACCTCTGCTTACACTGTGTACTTACCTCCGTTTATGATGTTTATTTGGTAATAAATTATAGTGTCTATAGTTCTTTTTAAAGTGCTGTTCTTTTAACTTTTACACTATAGTTAAATAGTTAACACATCATTCTAATATATACTTACAGTTTTGACTGTTTTCACCTTCACCAGTGTTATGTGTGCTTTCATGTATGTTTTCATGTTGCTAGTGTCTTTTCATTTCAGCTTGAAGAACTCTTTTCAGCATTTCTTGCAAGGTAGGTGTAGTGGTGGTGAACTCCCTCAGCCTTTGTTTGACTGTGAAAGCCTTTATTTCTTTTTCATAGCTGAAGGACAACTTTGCTTGATAAAATATTCTTGGCTGGCAATTTTTATGTTTCAACACTTTGAATATGTCATTCCTCTCTCCTTTGGCCTGTAGAGTTTGGCTGAGAAATTTGCTTGTATCCTAATGTGGTTTTTTTGTAGGTTACTTTCTATTTTTTTCTGGCTGCCTTTAAGATTCTTTCTTTATCATTTACTTTTGACAGTTTCATAAAATTTTCTTGAAGAAAGGTTTTTTTTTTGTATTAAGATAATATGGTGTTCTATTAACTTCATGGACTTGCATGTCCCAGTTTTTCCCCAAATTTGGGAAGTTCTAAGCTATTATCCTTAAATAAACTCTCTGCCCACTTCTCCCTCTCTTTCTCTTCTGATACACTAATTTTTGTCATATTTGCCTTACTGATTGAATTCAATAGCTCTTATAGGGTATCTTCACTTTTTAAAAATCTTAATTCCCTCTCCTCTTCTAATTGATTATTTGTATATTTCCAGCCTATAATTTACTTATTCTTTCTTCCGTGTTATCTGCATTGTTACTGATGCTCTCTATTGCATTTGTTACCTCATTCATTGAATTCTTTAGCTCCAAAATCAGTTTATTCTTTAATTTCAATCTTATAGGTAAAAAAATTCATTCTATTAATTTTATTTCTGATCATATGAATGATCTTTCTGAGATTTCTTTTAGCTCATAGAATTTCTTCATAACAGCCAATTTGAATTCTTTATTAGTTATATTACAATATTTCACGTTTTGAGTTCAATTGCTAGAGAATTATTTTCTTTTTGTGTATTATTTCCTTGAATTTTCATAGTGTTTGTAGGTATGCACTTCTGCTTTTGCATTTGAAGTGGCACTTTTTTTTTTTTTTTTTTTTTGGTGAGGAAGACCAGCCCTGAGCTAACATCCGTCGCCAATCCTCCTCTTTTTGCTGAGGAAGACTGGCCCTGAGCTAACATCCGTGCCCACTTTCCTCTACTTTATATGGGACGCCGCCACAGCGTGGCTGACGAGCAGTACATCGGTGGGCGGCCGGGATCCGAACTGGCGAACCCCGGGCTGCCAAGCGCGGACTAAACCGCTGCGCCACCGGGTGGCCCCGAAGTGGCACTTTTTTTTTGCTGAGGAAGATTTGCCCTGACCTAACATCTATTGCCACTCTTCCTCTTTTTGTATGTGAGCCACCACCACATCATGGCCACTGACAGACTAATGGTGTTGGTCCAGGGACTGAACCTGTGTGGCCAAAGTGGAGCTGTTGAACTTCAGCACTACGCCACTGGGCCTGGCCTGCACATATCTTTTTAACTAAGTTGTTATATCTTTTTTGATTCTTACAACTCAACAGGACTGCTAGTACAATCCTTTGCTTTCTAGTCCAGAAGGTGGGGCTATAGCTCAAGTTTGTGGTTTTTCTCTTGCCTACCAATCTTGGACTATCATCTGAGCACCGTTTGTGTCTAATACAGCTCACTCCTGTTGATGCGCTTGGGAGCATGCACAAGTTGCCAGCAGAGAGGGAGGAGGCGTGTTTTCAGTATCTTTGGCTTTGGGGATGTGTGTAGGCCCAGTGGAGAGGTCCTCAGATGGAGCACCTTCAGACAGTTGTCACCAGACTTCCTGCTGAAGCCCTGAAGCAAACAGTAAGAAATATGTTTCTTATCTTCAGTCTTGTTGGTCCATCCATTGTTGTGAGTGAGATATTTAAATCTCCAACTAGTATTTTAGAACTATTTCTTCCAGTCTGTGAGTTTTTGTCTCATATATTTTGATAGTCTCTCATTAAATGTGTGTGTTTAAAATTGTATCTTCTGCTCCATTGAACATTTATTAACATATATTGACCTTTTTTGTCTCTTGTATAGTTTTTTACTTTAAGATCTTTTTGTCTGTTATCGGTATAGCCACTCTGATTCTCTTTTGATTACTATTTGCATGAAATATCTTTTTCTGTCCTTTCACTTTCAACATGTTTGTGTCTCTGGATCTCAAGTGACTCCCTTGTACATGACATATTGTTGGGTCATATGTTTTTGTCCATTATGCCAATCTCTGTTTTTGTATTGGAGAATTTAATCTATTTACATTTAAAGTAATTACTGATAGGGAGGGACTTTCTTCTGTCATTGTGCAGTTAGATTTCTATGTGCCCTATAGCTTTTTTTGGTCTCTCATTTCTTGCATTACTGCCTTTTGTCTGTTTAGTCCATTATTTGTAGTGAAATATTTAAATTTCTTTCTCATTTTCATTTGTGTACATTTTATAGAAATTTTCTTTGTGTTTACCATGGGGATTATATTTAACATACTAGATTTTTAATACTCTAAATTTATACCATCTTACTTTCAGTATCATACAAAAACTCTGCTCCTTTATAGCTCTGTTCCCACCTCTTGGTTGTTGATGTCATGAAATTCCATCTTTATACATTGTTAGTCTCAAACATAAACTAATAATTCTTTTAAATGTATTAATCTCCTAAATTATGTAGAGTACAAGATTAGAGTTACAAACTGAAGTAATGCTAGCTTTAACCTAATAATTGTTTTTTCTTTAAATGTATTAGTTTTTCAAATCTTGTAGAAAAAACAAAAAGAAGTTACATACCTTAGTTACAATAATACTAGGGTTTATAATTGCTTTGTATTTACTTTTGAGATTTGTTTTGAGTTACTGTCTAGTGTCCTTTCATTTCGCCTTGCAAAACTTCCTTCAACATTTCTTGCAGGACAGGTCTGGTGGCCGTAAATTCCCTCAACTTTTATTCATCTGAGAATGTCTTAATTTTTTTCTCACTTTTTAAAGACAGTTTTGCCAGATATAGGATTCTTGGTTGAAAGATTTTCTTTTTAGTACACTGAAGATTTCAATATACTGTCTTTGGCTTTTGAAAGTTTGATTATAATGTGTTTCAACATGTATTTCTTTGAGTTAATCGTAGTTGGAGTTCATTGAGCTTCTTGGATGTTTATATTCATGTCTTTCATCAGATTTGGGAAGTTTTCAGTCATCGTTTCTTCAAATATTATCTCTGCCCCTTTCTCTCTCTCTTTTCCTGCTAGGACTCCCACAATATAATCTGCTTGATGGTGTCCCAGAGTTCTCTTAGGCTCTGTTTGCTTTTCTTCAATTTTAATTTTTTTTTTCTTACTTTCTGTTACTCAGCCTCAAGAATTGCCATTGCCCTATCTTAAAGTTCACTGATTCTTCTGTTGTTCAAATATGCCTTTGAATATGTCTAGTAAATTTTTATTTCAGTTATTTTACTTTTTTGCTCCAGGGTTTCTTTTTGTTTTATTTTTAAGTTTTCTATTTCTTCATTAATATTTCCATTTTGTTCACACATTGTTTTCTTGAATTTCTCCACATGTTTCTTTAGTTCTTTGAGCATCTCAGACAGTTGATTTAAGATCTTTGTCTAGTATATCTGTTGTTATGTTTTTATCAGGGGCAGTTTCTGTTGATTTACTTTTTTCCCTTTGAATGGGCCATTCTTTTCTGTTTCTTTGTATGCCTGTGAATTTTTTGTTGAATAAAAGACATTGGAATCTAATAGTATGCTAGCTCTGGAAATCAGATTCTCACCATTCCCTAGGCTTTGCTCTTTGTTGTTATTGTCTTGGTTATTATTATTATGTGTTATGGTTACAGGCTTTCTCTGTGCCAGGTATCAGAGTGAGGTGTAAACCTAAAGTCTTCTCAGGTCTTTTCTGAGTCTTTCCCCAGGCATTCATTTATGCAGTCAGTTTATGTAAATGCAGTTGTTTTTAAATGTCCCAGTGTTTAATGTCTGGCTCCTGAAAGGGTAAAATGTAAAAAATAAAGGTGGCAGTAAAAGAGCGGTAGTTGTTTAAATCTCCTGGAAGTCACTTTAGCCAAGAAGAGGGGGCTTGCCACAATGGAGGAAGGAGCAACAACAATGGCTGCTCATTTCTTTGCACCTTGTGATCAGAAGCAATAATCAGTGATCAGAGCACAGATCCCCAAGATTTGGAGAACAGAGTCCTTCATGCTCACACTGTTTCCCACAAACTGTGTGCAACCACAATTTAATCATTCAACTCTTCCCCTGGAGGTTGCAATCTTTCAAGAGATTTTGGAGTTCCAAAATAGTTATATGAGACAGATTCTGCCAGTGCAATTTTTGTGTAGGTGGGGAGACGGATTCCTGAAACTTCCTACTCTGATATTTTCCCAGGGCTTTACCCATTTTTTAATCAGATTTTTTGTTGTTTAATTTTTTATCAAGTCATATGAGTTTCTTATATAAATTGGACATTAATCTCTTAGCAGATAAATGGTTTGCAAATATTTTCTCTCATTCAATAGGTTGCTTTTTCAATTAATTTATTGTTTCCTTTGCTGTGCAGAACTATTTAGTTTGATGTAATTCCACTTGTATATTTTAGCTCTTATTGCCTGTGCTTCTGGCATTTTATTCCAAAAATCTTTGCCAAGACCAATATCAAGGTGCTGTTTGCCTATGTTTTTTTTCTAGCAGTTTTATTGTTTCAGGTCTTTTAAGTCAATCCATTTGAACTTAACTTTTGTGATTGGTGAATTGAGGGGACAGTTTAATTCTTTTGCATGTGGATATCCGTTTTTCCAATACCACTTGTTGAAGAGACTATCCTTTCTCCATTGTGAATCCTTGGTGCCCTTGTCAAAGATTAGATGACTGTACATGCATGGATTTACTTCTGGGCTCTTTATTCTGTTCCATTGGTCTATGTGTCTGTTTTTATGACCATACCATACTGTTTTTATCACTGTAGCTTGTAATATAGCTTGAAATCAGGCAAAGTGATGCCTCTGGATTTGATATTCTTTCTCAAGATTGCTGGATCCATTCAGAGTCTTATGTAGTACCATATGGATTTTAGAATAATTTTCTTTTGCTGTGAAAAAGACCTTGGATTGCATGGAATTTGTATGTCACTTTGGGTAGTATGGACATTTTAACATTATTAATTCTTCCAGTCCAATACACAGAATATCTTTCAACTTACTGTGTCTTCTTCAATTTCTTTCATCAATGTCTTATATTTGCCATGAGCAGATCATTCACCTCCTTGGTTCTCAATATTCCTCCTTAAGAACAATAGTTATTCTTAAGTATTTTATTGTTATTGATGCTATTGTAAATGGTATCACTTTCTTAATTTCTCTTTCAGGTACTTTGTTATTAGTGTACAGATGTAACTAATTTTTGTACATTGATTTTGTATATTGCAACTTTACTGATTTTCTTTATCAGTGCTAACAGATTTTTGGTGGAGTCTTTATTATAGTTTATTTATGTATGTATGTACACATACATATAAGATCATGCCATCTGCATACAGAAATACTTTTTTCTTCTTCCTTTCAAATTTAGGCTTCTTTTATTTCGTTTTCTTGGCTAATGGCCATGGCTAGGATTTCCAGTACTATATTGGATAGAAGTAATGGTGATGGGTATCCATGTCTTGGTCTTGATCTTAGAAGAAAAGCTTCTAATTTTTCACCTCTAAGAATGATGTTAGCTCTGGGTTTGTCACTTATGGCCTTTATTATGTAGATCTACATACATTCTTTCTATGCACTGTTGAGGGTTTTTTAAAATCATCAGAGATGTTGAGTTTTGTCAAATGCTTTTTCTGCATTTGTTGAGATGATCGTACGATTTTTATCCTTCATTCTGTTAATGTGGTGTGTCACATTGATTGATTTGCATATATTGAATCATCCTTGCACCCTAGGATGCTTGAGAAAGATGGAATGTATGATCTATTTTATGTATGTTGAATTTGGTTTGCTAGTATTTTGTTGAGGAATTTTGATCCATGTTTATCAGGGATATTAGACTCCAATAAAATTTTCTTGTAGTATATGTGTCTGGCTTTGATATCAGAGTAACGCTGTCTTTGTAAAATAAGTTGGAAAGTATTTCCTCCTCCTCTTTATTATTTTGGAAGAGTTAGAGAAAGTTTGATATTGGTTTTTCTTTAAGTGTATGGTGAAATTGACCTGTGAAGTCATCTGGTTCTGGACTTTTCTTTGTTGGAAGTTTTTAAAATTGCTAAATATCTTTGCTAGTTATAAGTCTTTAGATTTTCTATTTCTTAATGATTCAGTCTTAGTGGGTTTCATGTTTCTAGAAATTTATCCATTTCTTCTAAGTTATCTTATTTGTTGACATATAATTATTAATAGTAGTCTCTTATGATCCTTTGTATATTTGTGGTATCAGTTTTAATGTTATTTCTTTTATTTATAATTTTACTTATATTTGTGATCTTTATTTTATTATTAGTCTAGCTATAGGGCCATCAATTTCAGAATTCAGTGAGGTTCCTGAATCTCTGATTTGATGTTTGTTTTTTATCATAGTCGAAAAAAAGGCCAATGTTTTAGCTATTGTTTTTACTTCTGGGTTCCAGTTATACATATAGTAGACCTTTTGAACATTTCCCACATCTGTCTTAGACTCTTTCATTTTCCTATTTTTTCTCTCCAATCTTTATTTTGGATATTTTATATTGGCTTCTCTTTGAGTTAATATTCCTCTCTTTGAAATTTCCAAAATGCCATGAAATTATTCATATATATATATAATTTTAGATATTTTTGTAGTTCTAGCATATATATTTTAATCCATTTTTTCTGTTAACACGTAGATACATTGACAGTTTTATACATTCTATTTCTTTATTACATATTCTATTCCTCTGTGGGAAAAGCACTCTTTCATCTTTCTTTTTGTAGTCTTCCATTGTGTTATCATAAATTCCTTGTATGGTAGCTTAAATATCTGCTTTCATTGATTTTATTTTATTTCTTGGTTTTCAGTAACTTGCTCTTCCCTTTTTATCTTTAGTAACTAACAATGATTATAAATTGATAGATTTTTAACTATAATCACTGTGGTGTACATTAGATCTCCCCAATATTCATCTTATAACAAAATTGTACCATTTACCCCAATCTCTCTGTTTTCATCACCCAACAGTCCTTGGCAGCCACCATTCTGTTCTCTCTTTTTTGTAAAATCAAGTTGTTTTTAATTCCACATATAAGTGAGATTATGCATTTTTTTGTCTTCTTTGATTGGCTTATTTCACTTAACAAATGTCCTATAAGTCCACCAATGTTGTTACAAATGGCGGAATGTCCTTTTTTTTAAATTCTAAATAATATTTAATTGTATATATATATATATATATATTTCACATTTTCTTTATTCATCCGTTAATGGATACTTAGGTTGTTTCCATATCTTGGCTCTTATGAAGGACGCTGCAATGAATATGTGAGTGCAGATATCACTTTGAGATAGTGTTTTTATTTCATTTGGATATATACTCAGATGTGAGATTGCTGGCTCTTTTGGTAGTTCTATTTTTATATATTTGTTGAATCTCCATGTATATTTCAATGAACACAGTACCAATTTACATTCCCACCAAGCAATTTTTTTAAATGCTAAGCATTGTATAGGATAGATCTTAGAACTTCTCACTATATTACATTCTAAAATATATAGAATAAAATATAATTACATATAATCAGTTAAATTATAATGCAGATACATTATCAGATCACTTTGATCCCCTAAAGGTTGTGTTTAGGCTTTGATAGGGCAGAGTTTATTTCAGCTTTGTCCTTACTTGTGCACAGGCCTTCATGCATGGCTTTTCTGAAATCTCACATGAGTAACTGGAATGTCACTACAAGACTTTTCCACTTTGGGCCTGTACTCTGACATCTTTCTGGTCATGTCCTACCTGTGAAATTTCTCAGCTTTATGAGCACTGTTCTCTTCTAGGCCTCATGGAGCTGTCCCTGAGCATTCATGTCTTAGAGGTTACCACAAACACAGAAGAATTTTTTGAGCAAAATTTGGTCCTCCTCTTCAGTTTCCTCCTCTTCTGGAACCTTCCTTTCACCAGTTGCCTTTGTGGCTCTATCTCTGATTTTTGCTTCCTTTCTCTCCATTTGCCTTGTTGCTGTCACATTGGGATTTAATTTCCTGGTCCACAGTTAGAAACATGATCTTAAAGAAAACTGGAGGAGAACTGGAGAATGTGAGGCTCATTTTCCCTCCCCTTGCTACTTTTTGCTCATTTAAGAGGGGAGGGTATGTCTGATATCTGGTCTTTTGTTGTGACTAGAAACAAAACTTCATAAGACATCTTGATTTTGCTTGCCTGTTAATAAAAGATGCTCTTGCCATGACCCTCATTCCTGTCTCCTCTCTAGAATAAAGATTTGCTATCTGGAGATATCATGGGGCTATTTTTGGCTTTGGGTGACATAAGTGCTTGGTCTTTCTGGCTTTTCAGGGTACCAAATTCTTGAATCTTGAGCAATTTAATTTACAGATAGAGATAATTTTCCCTTTGCAAAGTTTTCTTTTCCTTTATCTCTGCTTACAAACTGGCCAATTCTTGCCAGAACATGTGTCATGGGTTATATTGCTAACAGTATCAATAGAAAGGCAATATATATAAATATACTATATTTTGCTAACCACTTCCCCTAGAGTTACAAGCCCTAATAGTATGGAATCTGCCTTTCAAGTTATTTCTAATAATTTTACCCTTTCCCCCATAGAACAATACAATTTTCTGACTCTCCAGCATACATTATCTGTTCCCTATGAGTCCATAATATGGCTGCTAAGTAAATTGTATGGAGTTTTTAATTACTTTAATTGTAGCAATTCCATTCCCAAAACTCTGGTAACAAAAAGCCCCAGAAATGCAGTTGCCCAAATAAGACAGAAACTTATTTTTCTCAAAACAATTTTAGAGCAAATGTGGCTATATTTTGTTCTACCAAGTCATACATGGGTGCTGGGCAATCTTTTTTTTGTTTGTTTTTTGTGAGGAAGACCAGCCCTGAGCTAACATCTGTTGCTAATCCTCCTCTTTTTGCTGAGGAAGACCGGCCCTGGGCTAACATCTGTGCCCATCTTCCTCCACTTTATATGGGACACCGCCACGGCATGGCTGACAGGCAGTCCGTCGGCAGGCGCCCGGGATCCGAACTCGCGAACCCCAGGCTGCCAAGCGCGGACTAAACCGCTGCGCCACCGGGCGGCCCCTGGGCAATCTTTATTTGTGTCTTCAAAAGGTTGTTGCAGTTATTACCATTTTCAGCTAGTGAGATGAAGAGGAAGAGAGAGTCAAAGACAAAGGGAATTTTCATTAAAGAGTTGACCAGCAGTTGAACACATCAGTTCCACTCATACCTCACTGGGCTGAACTTTGTTTCATCACCATTAATGGCTGCAAGGGAGCCTACATATTGAACAATCTGGCTGAGCTGCCATGTGTCAACCTTGAACACACAGGTTGGGTGATCAACTCATTCTTGTGTGCCTGAGAATTTACTGGTCTTAGCTCTGAATGTCTCTCATTCCAGGATAACCCACAGGTTTAAATAAATTGAGATGGTGACTCAACTCACAGGCCTATTAATAAAATTACTAAGAGGGAAATGATACTGGAGGACAGTTAGCACTTTATGGCATAATCATCTAACCTGACCCCAAAGAATGGGAAATATGCAAATTTTTTGGCTGATGGTTCACTTAGACTTGCCTATAACCTATTCCATCTCCCCCTTATTTACCTTACTGATTGTACAAAAAACCCTAAAAGGCCATGAGTGAGGCTAAAGTTGGCCATGAGACAGTTGTAGAAAAGCAGATGTGTAAAATCTGCTGCTACTGTTTCTCTCTTCCAGCAATTGCCATAGATGGTTCCATAAGAAGGTGGAGTAGCAAATTCCTCCAGGGCTCAGTTGTACATCCATCTCATCATTGACTTGCCTACACTCACAATTTTGTTTCTTGCAATAACTGACTGCTTCATTTGCATTTCTGTTACATAAAGCCAAAAGAAATTCTAACTGGTAACTTGCCAAGACTGTCAAAAATATTAAATTATTAATTAAAATCTACCTATCAAGCTAGGTGTTAAACAAATATTCTTTCTCTGTTTCTCTCTGATTCTCTTATATTCACATAGCTCATCAATGGGAATCATACTTTGGTAATAAACAATATCTTTAATAAACATTCAGTAAGAAATAAATTAATAAACACTAAAATTTTTAGTAAATATACAGTGTGGAAGGAGAATATTGTGAGCCCAAAATATTTTTAATGTATCATTCTAAGCTTAGGCATAATTGTAATTAAAGTAGAAATGCTTCTAAAAATGCATCACATTGGGCTTGTCCTTAACATTTACAGTATTTGCAAAGAAGTTATCAAAAATAAAAAAAAATGAAGCCTGTCAAGGAGGCAGTGCAAAAGGACAGTTTAAGTTAGCACTATGTGTACTTTGTACTCCTGATAGCATGTGTAAGCTGTTCATTTGCTGAGGAAAAATTGCTCTCCCGTGATTTTTTTCTTTTAAATGCCCATTCTACTTTTATCTTCTATTTAAAATGACCATTTATTTGGAGCTATGAATACTGCAAAGCTTGCTAATCACATCTCTTGGTCGTGGGAAATTATATATATTGACTAAATATCTGTTATACAAAGTTGCATTTATAAGAATGTTTGTGGCAGAAAATGTATGTGCTCACCTAAATTTCAAATGAAGATTAATCCACTACCTATGACCTTCCTTATTTATTCTCTAACTCCAGCATTTGAACAATAAGTTCAATGTCATTAACAATCTTTGACCAGGCTTTCTACCTACACAAGGTAAAAGCTAATTTCCTTTGCATTATGTTTCTGTTTAAAAAATAATCCTGCTTTTTAATCTAAATATCTCCTGGGACTAAGTTGTTTCTTATTCTTTCCTATTAAGATGATACACTGAGATAAGTATCTTTGAAAATAAATTTTTATACACCCTTGACTATTATCTTTAAATAAAGTTCTAGAAGTAGAATTTTTGATTAATGAATGAAAAATTTTGAGAATTCAATATGTCCCACATATTGAGATTGTTCAAGTTTATAATTTCTGTATTAGAATGTATTGTTTATCTGTAATTTTCTGTAATTGGAAAAAATATAAAATATCTTTACCTGTTCATTAGCTGAACTATTATCTAATTGTTGATTAGATTATCACTTCTAATTTTATAGGGGCTTATTTGTAACTTGTGATATGACTTTTTTTAAGCTTTATTGAGGTACAATTGACAAATAAGTGCATACAGTCATGCACTTCATAATGACATTTTGGTCAATGACAGACCACGTATAAGGTAGTGGTCCCATAAGATTATGACAGAGCTGAAAAATTCCTATCACCTAGTGATGTTGTAGCCATCATAACCTCATAGTGAAAAGCATTACTCATGTGTTCGTGGTGATGCTGAGTATAAATAAACCTATTGTGCTGCCCGTCATATAAAAGTATAGCACATACAATTATGTAGTGTTCGTAATACTTGATAATAATAATGACTACATTACTGGCTTACATATTTACTATACTATAATTTTTATCATTATTTTAGGGTGTACTCTTTCTGCTTATAAAAAACTTACTGTAAACCAGCATGCTGTGTTATACCAGCAGCATCCTCATACAGCTCATGTTTACTGCATCTCTTGATTGCATCATTTTCTCTTGTGCCTGATTTAATCTCATGTTATTTTGTTCAGCATGCCCCCTAAGCATACAAAATGCACTGGTAATGTTGCCACTAAGAGAACACATCAAGTGATTGATCTGGAAAAAAAAGTAAAACTGATTAAGGACTACAAAGGTGGAAAGTCAGTGATGATTATTACTTGCCAGTTATGCATCTCCCATTCCACCAACAAAGTGATGGAAGCTGATAAATGATCCACTTCACCGAAGGCAATGAGACTAACAAAAATTTGAGAAAGGTCTGTATTAGAAATGGAATAACTTCTAATGACCTGGATTGAAGACCAAACACAGAAGCACATCTCTCTCAGCACTATGATAGTCACAGACAAAGCAAAAAGTTTATTTGCAATATTGAAAGAAAAGACTGGACCCAACCATGATGTTGAATTTAGTGCTATCTCTACATGGTTTAGATGATTCAAGAATCATTATTCACTAGATGATGTAAAAGTGAGTGGTGTGTCTGTGAGTGCTGATGTGAAGGAAACTGAAGAATTTTGGAAACTGTAGCTAAGCTGATTGTAGAGGAAAATTATGTGCCCAAAAATACTCAATATAGATGGAACCTCCTATTCTGTAAATGGATGCCTGAAAGGACTTTCATCCATAAGGAGGCCAAGTCGATGCCAGATTTAAAGGCTTTTAAGGATAGGATATCAGTCTTCCTTGGGGGCAATGTTGCAGGCTACAAATTGAAACCTTTTATGATCTGGCACAGTGAGAACCCCAGGAACTTCAAGTATGTCAATAAGCACACACTGACAGTGTACTACAGGAGCAATAATAAGTCATGGATATTCCAGCTCCTCTTTCAGGATGCACTCCTGAATTGCTATGCCAGTGAAAGTGAGAAATGCCATTTGGAAAATAACACACTTTTCAAAATTTTGCTTATTGTTGATAATGTTCCCAGGCATCCTCCGTTTATTGGTGATCTTCAACCCAATACCAAAATGATGTTTCACCTGCCAAACACCACCCCTTTGATCCAACCAGTGGATCAAATAGTTAGAATAGCTTTGAAGGCCTACTACCCAAGGAAGACCTTTGCCTAAGCTATTGCTGCAACTGAGGAAGACAGAAGAGACATTAATACAATTCTGGAAGAATTACAACATTTATGACTGCATCAAGAATGTAGCTTGGGCTTCAGGTCATGTGACAAAGGAGTGTATAAATGGCACCCGGAAGAAGATACTAAAGAGGTTTGTCCGTGACTTCAAAGGATTTGCCAGGGATGCTAATGTTGAAAAATCAACCAGCCTGTGGTAAAGATGGCAAACAACTTTAACCCAGATGTGGATGCAGATGACATTGATGAGATGCTGGATGTGGTTCCTCAGGAATCACCCGTGGAGGAGTTGTTGGAAATGAGTGTGTAGCTGAAGAATAGGCAAGAGAAGAGGAAACTGCAGACGAAGAAAAAGAAGAATCTCCAAAAAAGTCACAGTAAAGCATTTAGTAGGAGCTTTTGCAGACCTCAACAAGCCCCTTGAAATTTAACGTGGACTCCAACACTGAAAGGTTTTCATTATTAGAGAGAAATGTTCATGGTGCCTTATCTGCTTACAAGCAAATCTATAATGAAATAAAAGGAACAAACCAAGCTAACCGCCATGGACATATTTCTGAAGAGAGTGACGCCTCCTCAAGAAGAGCTTCAGGCAGGTCCTTCAGGAGGTGTCCCAGAAGAAGGCATTGTTATCATCGAGGGTGACAGCTCCAGGTGTCATGTTGCTCCTGAAGACCTTGACATGGAGCAGGATGTGGAGGTGGAAGACAGCGATACTGATAATTCTGAACCTGTGCAGGCCTAAGCTCATGTGTGTGTTTGTGTCCTAGTTTTTAACAAAAAGTTTAAAAACTGAAAGATAATTTTTTAAAACATAGAAAAATGACTATAGAATAAGGATATTAAAATATGTATGTTCATATAGCGGTAAAATATTTGTATTTTAAGCTAAGTATTATTACAAGAGTCAAAAATTTCAACATTAAAAATTTTATAAAGTTACGGTAAGCTAACATTAATTTATTACTGAAGAAATAAAAATATTTCTTTATACATTTAGGGTAGCCTAAGTGTGCAGTACTTACAAAGTCTACAGTATGGGGCCGGCCCAGTGGCGCAGTGGCTTAGTCCGCGCTTGGCAGCCCGGGGTTCGCGGGTTCGGATCCCGGGCGCCCGCCGACGCACTGCCTGTCAGCCGTGCTGTGACGGCGTCCCATATAAAGTAGAGGAAGATGGCACGGATGTTAGCCCAGGGCCAGTCTTCCTCAGCAAAAAGAGGAGGATTAGCAACGGATGTTAGCTCAGGGCCGGTCTTCCTCACACACACACACGAGTCTACAGTAGTGTACAGTGTCCTAGACATTCACATTCACTCACCACCTCTCACTGACGCCCCCAGAGCAACTTCCAGTCCTGCAAGCTCCAGGAGTGGTACGTGCCCTATACAGCTGTACTATTTTTTAAAATCTTTTATATAATGTTTTTACTGTACTTCATAGGTTTATATACACAAATACCATTGTGCTACGATTGCCTACAGTATTCAGTATATTAACATACTGTACAAGTTGGTAACCTAGAAGCAATAGCCTATACCATATAGCCTCCGTGTGTAGTGGCCTAGAATACCTAGGTTTGTGAAAGTACACTCTATGATGTTTGCATAGTGATGAAATCACCTATCAGTGCGTTTCTCGAGTGATGTATGACTGTGCACTTAAGGTGTATAACTAGATGTTTTTGTGTATGTTTTGATAACCATAATCAAACTAATTAACATATCTATCACCTCACATAGATACCTTTTTTAATGTGGTGAGAATATGTAAGATCTACCCTCTAATAAAATTTCAAATATAAAATACAGTATTGTTAACTATAATCACCATGCTGTATATTAGATCTCTAGAAAATATTCATCTTACACAACTGAAACTTTATACCCTTTGACCAAAATCTCTCTATTCCCCACACTTTCGAGCCTTGGGCAACCACTATTCTCTACTTTTATGATTTCAATTGTTCTAGATTCCACATGTAAGTAAAGTCATGCAGTTTTGCCTTTCTGTGTCTGATAATTAGCATAACGTCTTACAGCTTCATTATGTTGCCACAAATGGCAGTTTTCTTTTTAAGACTGGGCAATATTCTGTCACATGTATATACCACATTTTCTTTACCCAGCCATATTTGAATGGACATTTAGTTTGTTTTCATATCTTGGATATTGTGAATAGTGCTGCAATAAACAGAGTGCAGATATCTCTTTGAGATAGTGATTTTATTTCCTTTGGCTATGTTCTCAGAAATTATATTGCTGGATCATGTAGTAGTTCTGTGTTAATTTTCCGAGTAACCTTAGTACTGTTTTTCATAGTGGCGTCACCATTTTACGTTCCCACCAACAGTGTACAACATTCCCTTTTCTCCGCATCCTCATTAACATTTGTTGCCTTTTATCTTTTTGATAATCATTCTAACAGATGTGAGGTAATATCTTAATATGATTTGATTTGTATTTCCCTGATGATTAGTGACGTTGAGCACTTTTTCATGTATCTGTTGGCCTTTTGTATGCCTTGTTTTGGGAAATAGCTATTCAAGTCTTGGCCTATTTTTTAATCAGGTTGTTTTTTGTTGTTGTTTTTTCTTCCATGGAGTTGAGTTGTTGTTCTTTCGGAAATTAATTGCTTATCAGGTATACTGTTCACAAGTATTATTTTTTCCATTCTGGAAGTTGCTTTCTTATTCTGTTGATTGATTTCTTTGTAAACCTGCTTTCATTAAGGGCTCCAGTGGGTAAATTACTTGTTAACTTAATTTTCACTTTAAAATCTAGTTGACAAAAATAGACCCTATATACAAGGAGAACTGGCAGACACACATTAATAATGGAACATTTTGCTTATTTTAAATGGTGGTGATTTAAACATTAGGGTATCAGTGCAAAATTGTGAAATAGACTAATGGAACAGAAAACAGAGTCTAGAAACAGGTCAATACCTTTGTGGACATTTGATTTGCAACAATTACATCCTTTCATAGAATGGGGAAAAAAGTGTTTTTTCAATAAATGGCTCTGACTCTCATGCATGCCCACAGGAAAAACAAAAGAATCATGAGCCCTATGATTTATCATTTCCAAAAAAAAATCCATTCTAGATTGGTTGTAGATTAAAATACAAATATTAAAACAAAAGCTTTTAGATAAAAATGTAGGAGACTATTTTTATGATGATAGAGTAAGCACTTCTTAAACAGGACACAAAAGTGCTAACCATGAAGAAAAACATATTACATTGGACTTTGTTAAAATTAAAATTCACCAGATAAAATTAATATTGTAAAAATGCAACCCATGGAAGGAAAGACAGTATTTGCAGTATATGTTCTGTGAAGAACTCGTAAAAAGACTACATAAAGAATTCCTACAAATCAATAAGTAAAAGGCAGAAAATAAAATATAAAAAATGGCAAAAGATTTAAATAGGAACTTTACAAATAAAGATATCTATATTCCAATAAATGTATAAAAATGTGCTCAATTTGGCTAGTTGCAAAGAAGTCTACTTTAAAACCACAATGAGATAATGCAGTACACCCATCAGAATGGTTATGATGATAAAAATCTGATAAGCAACTGGTAATAGGAAAATAAGTTGATACAAAAACTCTAGAAAACAGTTTTAAAATATCCACTAGAGCTGAACATGTGCTCCTTAATGACTCAGTTATTGCACTCTTGGTTATATACATGACAAAATCGCAAACATACATGCAAAAATACATGATTAAGAATGACCCTAGGTGAAAATAAATATTTTACATCAGAAAGTATCTGCAATGGTTAATACTTCTTTTCCACCAAATACAGTTCTTCTAAATTTAATATATTGCCAGAATGTCCTCTATTTAATAAAAAAGAAAATGGTCAATTTAGCTACTGTTCTTTATTGTCTTGCGTTATCCTCATAGACAGTAAGCCCTGAATGGCACTATGCAACTTGTGTTTCATTTCGTTAGTTAGTGTAAAGACTTAGTGACTAGTTCTAAGAGTTTAATTATGCATTTCAACTTAAAAAACAAATGATTCCAAGGTGTAATTTATCATAGCCAAAACATGAAAACAAGTTCAGTTTTCACAACAGAACAGATAATTAATCTTTATTCATAAACTGGAATACTACGCAGCATGAGAATGCACAAACCACAAACCACCTGTAAATGGGGTTGAATTTCACAAACATGATGGTGATTTTGATGTAAGAAATCAGAGACCTAGTTGTCTCAGGGAGGGCACTGATTTTGAGGGTAGGATTCAGGGATGTACTTCCACACTGGCCCTAGTCTTTGGTATATCTGTGGTCCGGTTGTGGAGTGAGTTCACTTTCCTCGGGTTGTGCACTGACTTTTTCACATTTTGTATGTATGTTTATTTTACTATAAAAACTACAATGGTATAATTAGGGAATACCCTTAAGCTCTTACCAGGAATTAAAGCCACAGGGATTTTTGTGTTTCTAGTGGCATGTACTGGGTACCAGCTATCTTGTTGCAGTCCAGCATGTACAGAGCTTGAAAATCATCACTCCATCATAACTACAAGTAGAAAGCTGAATAGTATAAAAATCAAATCTTAGATCCATCAGATAAGTAAGGTCACAGGGCAAACTGCTGTCCTCAAAATTGGAGAGACAGACATCTGGGTACAGAGAATCAAAACTTAACAAAGCAGAAATTTGCAGCAGAAACCTCCATGGGAACCAGTAACAGAGTAGGAAAATTAAACAGTAATGAACAATTTCTGGAGGCTCAGAGTGGACAACCAGGATGCCTGATATTTGAGGGGTGTGCCCACACTTTTGTGAGGTTTGCCTCCAGAAGCTCTACCAGGTTCTCACAAGAAGATTGGAGAAAAATTGCCTCTTATTTCCAGCAGAAGGAGTTGAAAAGCAACCATTTTGAAATATGCCACATCAGTCTGTTCTTAACGAGGCCTTCCCTCAGGACAAACTATTTTACCAGAGCCTATCTTATTAGGGTTTTATCAGAATCTACCTAACCTTAAGGAAGAAAAGTACCCAACTGCAGTTCACTTTGGCTATCCATGTAGGGGCCGAGAAATATCCAGCTCCAATCCTCTTTAGCCATACTGTTTCACCTGAAGAGATGGGGGGCTATAAATTTCAAAACAAGGGGCACAGACTTACTAATGACAGATAATTATGGCACCATAGAATGCTATCCCTCCACCTACATCTTACTACCATACCATTAAAGGCTTATTTAACTCAGTTCCTTTTTCCCCCAGCTTTACTGAGATCTAATTGGCATGTAAGTTTGTATAATTTTAAGGTCTAAAAAGTATTGGTTTTAAACATTTATATGATGTAAAATGATTACCACCTCAGCATTAGTTAACATTTCTATCCTGCCACATATTTACCATTTGTGTGTGTGTGTGTTAAGAGTAGTTAAAATCTATTCTCTTAGAAACATTCAAGTATATGATACAGAATTATTAGATATAATCACCATGCTGTACATTAGATCCCCAAACTTGTATATCTTATAACTGAAAGTTTCTACCATTTTTCCAATATCTCCCTATTTCCCCTTCTCCTCCAACTCCTGGGAATCACCACTTTACTCTTTTTTCCCTGAGATTAACTTTTTAAGATTCCATACATAAGTGATATTATACAGTGTTTTCTTTCTCTGTCAGTAGCAAAATGCCCTCAAGTTTCACCCAAGTTTTCTCAAAGGGCAGGATTTCCTTCTTTCTTGTGGCTGAAAAAATACATATCACGTCTTCTTGATCCATTCATCCATTGACAGACACTTAGGTCCTTTCTATATCTTGGCTGTTGTGATTAATTCTTCAATTAATGAGATTGCAGATATCTCTATGAGATTCTGATTTCAATTCCTTTTGATATATACCGAGAAGTGTGATTACTGGATCATATGGTTTTTAAGTTTTGAGAAAGCTCCGTAATGTTTCCCATAGTGATTGTACCAGTTTGCATTTCCACCAACAGCAAACAAGGGCTCCCTTTTCATCACATCCTTGCCAAAACTTACTTCTTGTCTTTTTGATGTTAGCAGTTCTAACAGGTGTGAGGTGCTATCTCATCGTGGGTTTGATTTGCATTTCCCTGACGATTAGTGACGGCGAGCACCATTTCATGGACCTGTTGGCCATTTGTTTGGCTTCTTTGAAAACTTGTCTATTCACTTCTCTGCCCGTTTTTTAATTGGGTGGTTAGTTTTTTTTAATGACTTTTATGAGTTCTTTATAATATTTGTATATTAACCGTTTATTAGATATATGCTTTGCAAACATTTTCTCCCATTCTGTAGGTCGCCTTTTCGTTTTGTTGATTCTTTTGCTGTACAGAATCTTTTAGTTTGATGTAGTCCCTTTTATTTACATTTTCTTTTCTTGCTTGTGATTTTGCTGTCATATCGATGAAATTGCTTCCAAAACCAACATCAACAGCTTTTTCTCTATGCTTTGTTATAGGAGTTTTATGACTTCAGATGTTAAATTTAAGTCTCTAGTTCATTTTGAATTAATTTTTGTGAGTGGTGTAAGATAGGGGTCCAATTTCATACTTCTGCACGTGGTTATCCAGATTTCCAAAACAATTTAATTGAGAGTATCTTTTTCCCATTGAGGATTTTTGGTTCACTTGTCAAATATTAGTTGATCATATATGCAGGTATTTATTTAGCGGCTCGTAATTCTGTTCCATTGGTCTATGTGTCTCTTTTTATACCACTACCATACTGATTTGATTACTATAGCTTTGTAGTAAAATTTAAAATCAGGAAGTGTGCTACACCTGACTTTGTTCTTTCTCAGATTTGTTGTGGTTTTGGGGATCTTTTGTGGTTCTACACAAATTTTAATCTTTTTTTAAATTTTATGTGAAAGGTGCCATTGAAATTTTATTAGAGATTGACTGTAGATGTCTTTGGGTAATGTGGATATTTTAGCAGTATCAATTATTCCAATCCATGAACACAGGCTCTTTCCAATTGATTATGTCCTCTTCAATTTCCTTCATTAAAGTCTTGTAGCTTTTAGTGTGGCATCTTTCACCTCCTTGGTTTAATTTATTCCGAATGATTTTATTGTTTCTTATGTTTTTTTAAATGGGATTATTTTCTTCAGATATATTGCTGTTAGTGTGTAGAAATATAACAGTTTTATGCATGTTGTGTTTGTTACCTGCATCGTCACTGAATTGGTTGATTAGTTCTAATGTCGTGGTTCAGTCTTCTTGATTTTCTATCTATAAGATTATGTCATCTGCAGATTAACACTTTTACTTCTTCCTTTCTTATTTGAATGCATTTTATTTCTTTTTCTTGCCTGATTGCTCTGTCTGGGATTTCCAGTACAATGTTGAATAGGAGTATTGAGAGTGGGCACACTTGTCTTGTTACTAATCTTAGAGAAAAAGCTTTCAAATTTTCATCATTGAGTATGATTTGCTGTGGGTTTGTTTTATATGGCTTTTATTGTGTTGAGATATGTTCCTTCTCTATGCAATATGTTGAGCATTTTTATCATGAAAGATGTTATGTTTTGTCAAATGCATTTTCTGCATATACTGAGATGATTTTTATCTCTCATTTTATTAATGTGGTATATCACATTTATTGATTTGTGTATGTTCAACAATCCTCACATCTCAGGGGTAAATCCCACTTGATCATATTGAATTATCATTTTATTGCGGTGTTGAATTCTGTTTGCTAATATTTTGTTGATAATTTTTGCATCTATATTCATCAGAGATATTGGTCTGTAATTTTCTTTTCTTGTGGGTACCTTTATCTGGCTTTCATACGAGAGTCATGCTAGCCTTGTAAAATGAAATAGAAGAGATCTCTCATCCTCAATTTTTTGAAGAGTTTGAGAAGGATTGGTATAAATTCTTTAAATGTTTGGTAGAATTAACCAGTTAAACCATCTGGTAATGGGATTTTCCATTTTGGAGGCTTTTGATAACTGATTCAATATTCTAAGTTGTTATTGGTCTGTTCAGATTTCCTGTGCCCTCTTGTTTCAATCATTGTAGGTAATATGTTTTTAGGAATTTATCCATTACATTAAAGTTACCCAGTTTGTTGGCATATAATTTTTTGTAACATTCTCTCGTGATTCTTTGTATTTCTATGGTACCTGTTGTAATGTCTCCTCTTTCATTTCTGATTTTATTTGAGTCCTTCCTGTTTTTCTGAGTTAGTATACCTAAGGTTTGTCAATTTTGTTTGTGTTTTCAGAAAACCAACTCTTAAGTTTCATTGATCTTTTATCTGGTTTCTATTTCATTTGTTTCTGCTTCAATGTTTATTTCATTCCTTTTGCTAACTTTGGGCTTAGTTTTTTCTTGTTTCTTGAGTTTTAATTGAGGTTGTTTATTTGAGATCATTCTTTTTTTTTTTTTTTTGGTGAGGAAGATTGGCCCTGAGCTTACATCCATTGCCAATCTTCCTCTTTTTGCTGAGGAAGATAAGCCCTGAGCTAACATCTGTGACCATCTTCCTCTATTTTTTAGATGAGATGCCATCACAACATGGCTTGATGAGTGGTATGTAGGTCCATGCCCAGGATCCGAACCTGTGAACCCTGGGCCACCAAAGTGGAGTACATGAACTTAACCACTATGCTACCAGGCCAGCCCCCATTCTTGTTTTTTAACGTTTATCTCTGTAAACTTCCCTCTAAAATGGCTTTTGCAGCATCCCTTACATTTTGATAAATTGTGCCTCTGCTATACTTTTTTCAAGATATTTCTTGATTTTTATTTTGATTTGTTTTTTGACCTGTTGACTGTTCAGGAATATGCTGATTTATTTACACATATTTGTGAATTTTTCAGCTTTCTCCTGTTATTGACTTATAGTTTATACAATTGTGGTCAGAAAAGATACTTGGTATGATTTCAATCTTAAATTTAAGACTTGTTTTGTGACTTATTGTGTGATCTCTCCTGGAGATAGTTTTGTGTGCACTTGAGAAGAATGTATTCTGCTGCGGTGGGATGAAATGTTCTTTACACATCTGTTAGATACATTGGGCTAAAGTTTGTTTCAAGTCCAACATTTCCTTGTTGACTTTTTCATCTGGATGATTTATTCTTTGTTGAAAATGGGGCACTGAATCTCTCTACCAGTAGTGTATTGTCTAGTTTTCTCTTCAGATCTGTTAATATTTTCTTAGTATATTTAGGTGCTCTGATTTGGGGTGCATTTCTAATTGTTTTATTTTTTTGATGAATTGTTCCCTTTATAATTGTATGAGGACAGTCTTTATCTCTTGTTACCATTTTATACTTTAAGTATATTTTGTCTGATATAAGAATAGTTATTTCCACTTGCTTTTGTTTTCCACTTACCTGGACTATCTTTTGTCATTCCTTCATTTTGGGTCTGTGAATGTCCTTAAAATTGAAGTGAGTCTCTAGTAGGCACCACATACTTGGGTATTATTTTTTTATCCATCCAGCCCTCTATGCTTTTTGATTGGAGAATATAGACCATTGATATTTAGAGAAATTGTTGATACGTAAGGACTTACTAATGCCACCCTGTTAAATGTTTCCTGATTGTTCTGTAGCTCATTTTTTTTTCTTTTTTGCTGCCTTCCTTTGTAAAGTGATGCTTTTCCATAATGGTATGCTTTGATTTACTTTTATCTTTTGCTTATCTATTGTAGATTTTTGTTTTGTGTGGCTCTCATGAGGCTTACATAAAAACTCATATATGTATCTATAAATATAAGCCTATTTTATGCTGATAATTTATTCTTATCAGTACACAAACTCTATCCTTTAATCCCCTTTTATATTTTTCATGCCACCACTTACATCTTCTTTAGTATGTACTTATTAACAAATTTTTGAAGTTATGGGTATTTTAAATAGTTTTATCATTTAACCTTTACTTTAGAGTTAAGTAGTTCACACATCACAGTACTAGGGTCTTCTGAATCTGACTATAGGATTGCCTTTACCAGTGTGTTATGTATTTTCATGTTACTAGTAGAGTGTTTGTTTCATCTTGAATAAATCTTTTCAGCATTTCCTGTAAAGCAGGTTTACTGGTGATGAATTCCTTTACCTTTTATTTATTAGGGATAGTCTTTTTTTTCTTCCTCAATTCTGTAGGATGACCTTGCTAGGTAAAATGTTTGGCAGAATTTTTTTTAGCATTTCATATACATCATCCCATTCTCTGCTGGCTGGTAATGTCTCTGCTGTGAAATGTGCTATAGCCTTATGAGGGATTCTTTGTATGATAAAATTTTTTTCTCTTGCTGCTTAAAAAAATTCTCTTTATCTTTGGTTTAAATAGTATGGTATTGTACATCTTGGACAAGAATGTTTTCTGTTGAAATTGTGAGGTGATTATTTGCCTTTCTTCTTCTAGGACTTCAATAATGCGTACTTTATTTCTTTTAATTGTGTGCCATAATTCCCATAGTCTTGCTTTATTCCTTTTTAACCTTTTTTTCCCGTTTTGCTCCTCTGATTAGATTTCATTCAAGCTGTCATCTAGCTCACTGATTCTCTCTTCTACTTGTTCAAGTGTACTGTTCAATCTCTCTGTTGAATTCTTCAGTTCAGTCATTGTATTCTTCAGTTCAAAAATTTTTGTTGTGTTCTTATTTTTTTATCTCTCTTTGAGCTTATTTTGTTCATTTATTATTTTTCTGATATCATTAAATTGTTTAGCTCAGTTTTTTTGTAGCTCTCTGAACATCTGTAGAACAATTAATTTAAATTATTTGTTAGGGAGTTCCTGGATCTCCATTTCTTTGGGATCAGTGACTGGAAGTTTACTGTATTCCTTTAGTGGAGACATGTTTCTCTGATTTTTCATGATCCCTGTAACATTGCATAAGTCTCTGCTTACTTGAAGAAATAGTTACTTCTTCCAGATTTTGTGAACTAATTTAGGTAAGTGGAGAAGGTTTTCACCTGTGGCTGGTGGCACAATAGATTCTGCTATGACTGCGGGTCAAGTGGCACAGGGCTCCAAGTGTAGGAGTGTGTGTTGGCACCAGGTTCAGGGTGGGCATTTGCCTCTTCAGTTCAGGCCAGTGGGATCTACAGCATCAACAACTGTGTGGTATTTGGAAAGCACCATGGTTGCTGCAAGAGTTTTGGGTTCCTAAGTGGCACTTCCAGAACCAGTTGCTATGGACCAGGGAAGGCAGCAGTGGTGGTTGGAGCCAGTAGTGCACACATACTTGCTTCAGGGGGCCAGCTGCATGTACCTATGTGGTGGCAGAGGACAGTTTGAACCAAACTTACACTGGTTGGGGCCAGAGCAGGTAGCAAGGGCCAAGGCCATCTATGGGTTCATTGGCAGCTGCAGAGACCCTGGGTTTCAGACTGCTCCCCATAGATGCATATTTTACCCCCAGGTGTGTATTGCAGTGGTGACTGGTGATGGGCTGGATTAAGGGTCATGCAGGTGCATGGCTGAAGGGACTAGCTATAGGTAGTCATGGTGGTGCTGGCCAATGACAGCATGAAGGGCCTGCTCAAATTTGCAAGCAGCTGTGAGGGACCTCAGTGTTGGTGTGCTCTCCTGTGACTGCACACTCTCCCCTCCATGCATGTGTACAGCAGTGGAGGCTGATGAGAGGCATCAGGCCAGTGGTGCACAGATCCACAATTGGAGGGACTAACTCAAGTGTGAGCACAGTGATGGGGTCAGTAGGGGGTGCCTAGGCTGGTGTCTTTCACTTGTGCAGTTGCAGAAGCCCAAGCTGGATGTGAAGACAGCTCACTGGCTCTGGTATGGAAAGGGACGTGCTCAGAGAGCTGGTGACTTACACTGTACAGCTGTAAGACCTTGGTTGGCTACCATTGTGGGAATGGGCTCTTCTAGGTGTCAGGGTAAGGGAGAGGGAGGGACTGGGGTGGCTCATGTTAGTGAGTAGTTGTGGGGTGAGCACTGGTGAGATTTATGGAAGATTTGCATCCGTTATGCTGGCTGGTAATTGCATTAGTGGCAGAATCTGATGATTTTTTTTTTTTTTTTTTTTTGGCAGAGCAGGCTTATGTGAACTGTGATTGCTTTCCCTGTGTATCTTCTAATAATAGCCTCTTCTTTTCTTTCTTGTTCCCAGCTGGCTTTACACATCTCAGCTTTGCTGGTCTGAGTGGGATGAAACTGAAGTGGGACCTTCATGCAGTGCCTCAAGAGGATAGAGAAGCTGGTTGCTCACCCTCCTTTCTTCTCCTGGTGAGAAGAATTTTTCTCTAGCTAGGAAGTTTAGGCTTGTAATATGGGATAATTCAGGGAAAATAAAATCGTCCTCCTTCTTTCCTTGTGGGATTATTCTCAGTTTTCTTGTTCTATAATGTTGCTAAAACATCTAAGAGGTCTCCTAAAACCATTTTTGTTTGGGAATAGCTCTCTAATCATTGGTATCTGTAGGAGGACAGGGAAGCTGGAATCTCCTATGTTGCTGCTTTTCCAGCTAGTCTCATTTCAGTTATTTTTATTCAATATATCATGTCTGGTTTTCAAGAAAAATTCAAGACATAATAAAAGGGAAAAGAACACAGGTTGAACAGGCAGTGCAAGCATCAGAACGAGGCTTAGATATGGAAAAAAGATGTTTAAAGAATTAGAAAAATAATTGAAAAAACTATAATTAAT
Organism: Tapirus indicus; assembly: GCA_031878705.1. Lineage (NCBI taxonomy): Eukaryota > Metazoa > Chordata > Mammalia > Perissodactyla > Tapiridae > Tapirus > Tapirus indicus. The sequence continues at coordinate 94,890,553 of CM062925.1, read as the reverse complement.
ATGCTAAGGGCTTGAATAGAAAAAGAAAACATGTAAGAACAGGTGGGCAATGAAAAGAGGTGGAAATTTTAAAAAATAGCAAAAAGGAATGCTAGGAATCTAAAGTACTGTAACAAAAATGGAGAATCCTTTGATGGGCTGTTAGTAGACTATACACAACTGAGAAAAGGATCCCTGAGCTTGAGGAAATCTCAAAAAAAAAAAAAAAATCCAAAATTTAAAAGCAAAGAGATGAGACCGAAATAAGACAGAAAATAATTTCCAAAACCATTCAGGCAACTACCAAAAGGTGTACAATGTGTGAAAGGAAATATCAGAAGGAAAAGAGAGAGAAAGTATAAAAAGAAATATTTGAAACAATATTGACTATTCCCCCAAACTAATGTCAGACATCAAACCATATATCCAGGAAGTTCAGAGACACCAAAGAGTAAAAATGCAAAACAAAACAAAAACAAAATTGCATCTAGGCATATTATACTTAAACTGCACAATTGTAATCTGAAAAAAAATCTTGAAAAGAGCCAGAAGAAAATCACCTATGGGAAAGCGAAAATAATAATTACATCTGACTTCTCCTAAGAGACCATCACAACCAAAGATACTGAAGTGAAATATGTTAAGTATTGAAAAAGGGAAAGAAATCAGACTTGTGATACTGTGTCCTGCAAAATTATCTCTTAGAAGTAAAGAAGAAATTAAAACTTTCTCAGGCAAACCAAAATTGAGATAATTTGTTGCCAGTGAACCTGCTTTGCAAACATGTTTAAATAAGTTCTTCAAAGAGAAGGAAGATAATATAGGTCAAAACTTAAATCTTATTAAAGAAAAGAAGAACATTGGAACAGGAATTATTAAAAGTAGAGTATTTTTTTAATTTTTCCTATTCTTAATTCATCTCACAGGTAACAGTTTATTCAAAATAATAATAGCAATTGTGTATTTGATTATTATAACTTATGTATAAGTGAAATAAAAAGCCAGCAATGATACAAGAGTTAGCAGGGAGAGATTAAGAATAATTTGTTATTATAAGGTACTTACAATATCCAGGAATTAATATAGTGTTATTTGAATGTAGACTGAAATTAGCTGCAAATATATATTGCATACTCTGGGATAGCCACACAAAAATGTTTTAGAAAGTATCATTGATAAATTAAGAAAGGAGAGAAAGTGAAATCATATGAAATGCTTAATTAAAACCACAAAAGGCAGAAAAAAGTGGAAGACAAGGAAAGAGAAAAGACAACTAATAAAAAAGCGGTAAAATGTATGGTAGATGTTAAGTATCTATATCAAAAACCATTTTAAAGTCAAAGATCAGAACACATCAATTAAAAGACAGCACTTGTCAGAGTAGATCAAAAAAGATCCAACTATGTATTGTCTGCAAAAAACACACTTTAATTATAAAGATATATAAATCAAAAGTAAAGGGATTGAAGTAGATCTATCATGTAAATACTTATCAAAATAAATCAGGAGTAACTATAATTTCAGACACAGTAGATGTGAGAACAAGTGAATTTATCAGCGATAAGGAGGGGCACTACATAGTGATAAAGGGATCCCTTCATCAAGAAGATACAACAATCCTTAATGTGCATGTGCTTAACAAAAGAGCATCAAAATAAATAAAGCAAAAACGGATAGAACTTTAAGGAGAAATAGATGATTGCACTGACACAGTAGGGGACTTCAACAGCCATCTCTAAGAAATGCACATATCCCAGCAGGCGGAAAATCAGTATGGACACAGATGAACTCAACAGCACTATCAGTCAAGTGAATTCAATTGATATATATGCACCACTTCAACCAACAGCTGATGTGCATTCACTGAAATTCACATTTGTATTGAATGTGAATACAACTTTCACTCAACATGCTTTCACTCAACTCACATGGAACATTCACCAAGATAAACCACATTCTTGGCCATAAAACACATCTTAACAAATTTAAAAGAATATAGATTATACACGGCCTGCTTATCTTCCCGATCATTTAGAAGAAAATCCTCTTGTTGCTTATTTTTGTGTTTCTGTCTCATGTATATTTAAGTATTTCATGCATCTCACTTAATACTTTGTATTTCTAATTCCAAATCTGAAGTTGCTGGGGATCTAAATCCACTTTTTATTATTTCTGTTGACTCTCATGATGATTTCTTTTCTTTGTGATCTTTGATTGTGGGCTTATTTTGATTGGTCTTAAATTCTGAAAAATCTAGGTTCTTAACTTAGCCACTTTATCTCAGTTCATTTCTGCCATAGTCCCTGAAGTAGTCTTGGAATCTTGCACCCAGCTCTGCTCTTTGCTTTTGGCTCAAGGCCTGGTTTCAAAGAAGCCCCCCCCCACCCTTCTTGTGTGCTCACCCACTTATCTCTAAGCTCACTTGCTGTCTCCAGTTTCTTGAGGATTTTCTCACTTTCTATAAATCCAGGATGGACTAAAAGTACATGTATATGCAAGTTCTAATTGTTTCATAGTGGAAAGTTCGCCGTGTAGCCTAGAATCTCTTTCTGCATGTCTAACTTCCTAGGTCTTATTCCATGTTCATGATTCAGTTGGAGCCTGAATTGTATCCACAGCACCCAGCTCAGTGCCCAGCATATGGTACCTATCATTCTTTTTGTCAAAACTTTTTAGCCACCCAGCTTCTGTGCCTGTCATCTATTTGGGGAATCTTGTGGTTTGAGTTTGGGCAGGAGGCAGAGACCATCTCCCCTCTAGAAGCCAGAGGCTCATCTTCTCTCGAAGGTTGCAGTCAGGTGAGTGACCAGCCTCCTCAGGCCCATGAGCCATGTGGACTTGGAGGCTGTCACACCATGAGGCCAGGGCAGCCACCCCGTGGTGCCACAATCAAGTTTCAAGTAATTGGGGTGGCAGCAGTTCCAGTGGCAGGACTTGGGTGAACCAGGTCTCTGCAGGCTTGAGGGGCTGGGGACAGGGTCCGGAGGGCAGCTGGCAAGCCCAGAGGAACCCTTCCCATGAAGGACGGCAGAGTGGACTGGAGGTGGGTGGGCAGGAGGGTCCTTCCTGGCAGCCTTCAACTTAGAGGCATGGCCAGAGGCAAGGCCCACTGACCTTGTTGATGGGAACCCCAGGTGGGGCCCCTCGGCAGGGACAGAGAAGTGGGGGAAGGTACCCCCACAGGAGGGTTGGCTTTCCCTGGAGAGGCCCGTGGGCATGTGGAGGTCTTACGGGGGTCCCCCTCTTGTTGCATCAAGAGGAAGGGGTGGAAGTGGACTTGTGACTGAAGAAGAAAATGGTGCCAGAGCAGGTGAGGACAGAGAGGGTGAGTGAAGGGGCATGCAGGAACGGGGCATAGGGTAACACAGGTGTCGTTTGTGTGGGCAGGCCTCTGGGAAGCAAACCACATTATCACACGGTTCCTGGAGGAGGAAACTGAGGCACGGGCAGGTTAAGGAGCCTGCCCCCTGGGCACACCTCCTCCAGGAAGCATGGCCATAGCAAGCTGGCCATGTGGCAGTTCGGGGTGGGGCCTGCTGTTGGGGTTTGGAAGTGCATCAGTTTGCTCAGGGAAACAGCATGGCCACTGCTGGGCCTGTGGAGGGTCAGACCTGTGGTGGGTCTGACTCAGGGTCCGTCTTGGCCAGCCTGCGGGTTGGGGAGTGATGGGGAGGCGGGGGCAGGTCTCACCTGGGGAAGGCTTGGGAGTGGTTCTGGAGGCCCAGACCCAGGCCTGGTCCACACTGGACTTCAGAGTCCAAGGCTGGGCGGGGCGGGGGGTGGGGGTAAACTCAGTTTTTATTTATCTAAATAAATAAATACTAGGGGAGGAGTCTGACCCTAACTGCCCACCCACCCTCCACCGAAACCGCCAGCTGTAAAATTTACCAAGACAATTTCGTTTATTGCCATTAAAATTTATTTCCTAAGAAATTGTGAACAATTTCCTTAAAAGTTACTTAAACTCACAGAGTTATCAATATTAATCAACCAAAGTAAAAATGTGGCACCAGGTCCCTCTCGAATCTGCTTTCTTCAGAGAACATAAAACGAGTTCAGAAAACATTGGCTTCCAGACTGGGAAAATGCAGAATGAAAACCTTCACCTACAGCGAAAATCAGAGGGAGCTCCGTCTCCCTCTTTTTTTCTTGACTCGAGAGAGCAACAGGACGATGCAGGTGGAATAATGTCGGTCTCAGGTGCCCGGCGCTCTCCTCCTGAGCAGGCGGACCTGCGGGCCACCACTGATGTTTGCACAGAGGGGAGGCATCCTGGAGATCTGTGGAGATGCCTTGGTTCTGCACGCCCTAAACACACCATGAGCCCCCCCGAAGCTCTAGGTGTTTGGGCGTGGTGATTACTGGGATTGTGGTGGAGAGCCGGCTGGCGGCTCAGCGGCCTCCCCGGAGGAACAGCCGTTCTCCACGCTGAGGTCGGGGCCCATGTCGATCCTGGTTTCTCCCACAGCGGAAGGCAGGCGCTCAGCACCCTGGGTAGACGGTGCAGCCTCGCCCAGAGCCGCCTCCTGTGTGGGTTCTGGAGGCTGGTCGTGCTGGATGTGGCACACCTCCTGGAGGGCCTGCTGCTCTTCTGGCTCATTGTCAATGTCGATGGTGGTGGAATGCATCCCCAGGGCCTTCAGGGCCTTCTGGCTCCCTCGGAAGCCATGCCGGGACCTCTTGGGTGGCACGTGGCTGCTGGGCAGTGTGCACGGGAGCAGGAAGTTTCCTACTGTTAACTCCCTGGGCGGGATCTCAGAGAAGGAGGGCTCCCCGATGGACTGCCTGGTCATCATGGGCTCCCCAGCCTCTGCAGAGCAAAGGAAAGACCATAAGTACCCCTTAGGGAGGTGTGCAGAGGGTCCCACCAAGCCCGCAGTGCACAGGCCCAGAGCCCAGCCCCATCTGCAGAGAAGACCAAGGTGCAGTGCTCCAGCACCTTCTGTCCTGCCTTCTTGGTGGGAGGTGGGGCCCGTTCCTGGGGAGAACGCCTGAGTTTACTCACAACTGGGTCTTGGCCAGAATCCTCCCCAGCAATGTGCCCTCCTCGCTCCCCCTGCCTGTTGTGATGGGCAGCCAGAGCTTAGAGAAGAATACATCGTCTACACAGGCTCTTTTCTGTTCTTATTGTGAAATAGGTCACACATGTAGAAGAGTGGATAAAACATTTATGTACATTTAAAAGAATAACGAGACAGTGACAGCCCACATGAGGCCTCCCAGGGTGAGGACTCCTGTGTGTCCTCTCCGGTCACACCCCTCCCCTCCCCTCCCCACCCCTGTGGCCAAGAGAAGACTGTGTGGGCAGTTTCTCCCCCTTGTTACACAGTCTGCAGCACCACTCATACACAGCGCCTTCTCTCAACACAGTGTTTCTTGGTGCCTTTTTTTGAACTTTTTGTACAGAGGAAATCAGAGCGCAGGCACTTTCTTGCTTCTCTCACTGCATGTGAAGCCGCGTGGGAGACCCGTCCTTGTGACGTGTGGTGTTCCATCACGGGCGGTCCACGGGTTACTCACTTGTCTCCTGCTGGGCGTCCTACTTGTTCCCAGTGTGGGGCCATTGTGAATAGTGCTCATATCTCCTGGCGCACTCAGGTGAGAATGTCTCTAAGACACACACCTGGAATGAACTGACCAGCCTTGGTCAGCTTGTGCTCAGCTCATGCCATCCCAAAGTGGCTGTATCAATTCAAACCCACCAGTTGTGCGTGTTCCCCTGGCCTCACCTTTGCCAGGACCTGGTAACGTAAGGTTTACATTTTGCTCATGTGATGGGTAGATGGTGCTGCCACACCTGGTTTCAGGCTGCCTTTCCTGATGAATGATTCAGTTAGCACTTTTCACATGTTTATTCGCCTTCGGTGTTTCCTCTTCTGTGAAATGCCTGTTCACTCATTTGTCTATTTTTTTCTTATTGAGTCATAGTTCTTTATATATTGCAGATGCTGGTCCTTTCTCAATTACGTGTTGCAAATATTTTTCCAATTTTTGGTGTGACTTTTCACTTTTTAATGGCATCTTTTGATAACCAGAAGTTCTTAATTTTAGTGTAGTCTAATTGATGTATATCTTCTCTTATGATCAGTTCCTTTAAAAAACCTGCTTAACAAATCCTTATATAGCCAGCCCTCCATATCCTCGGGTTCCGCATCCGAGGATCCAATCTGCTGTGGATCAAAAATGAGTCATGCGCTGCATAACCACGTTTTGGTCAACGACCGACCACATATACGACGTGGCCTCATAAAATTAGTACCATACAGCCTAGGTGTAGAGTAGGCTATACCATCTAGGTGTATGTAAGTACAGTCTGTGATGTTCACACAATGACAAAATTGCCTAATGACGCATTTCTCAGAACCTATCCTGGTTGTTAAGCAACGTGTCACTGTACCCATATACTGTATTTGTGTGTGTGTGTGTGTGTGTGTGTGTGTGTGTGTGTGTGTGTGGAAGACCAACCCTGAGCTAACATCCATCGCCAATCCTCCTCTTTTTTTGCCGAGGAAGACTGACCCTGGGCTAACATCCGTGCCCGTCTTCCTCTACTTTATATGGGACGCCGCCACAGCATGGCTTGACAAGCAGTGCATTGGTCCATGCCCAGGATCTGAACCTGTGAAACCCAGGCCACCAAAGCGGAGTGTGAACTTAAGCACTACACCGCCAGGCCAGCCCCATGTACTGTATTTTTGATCCTTGGATGCGGAGCTCACGGATGTGGAGAACCAACTGCCGGGATTCCAGCATTTGTGAATTTTGGTATCCATGGAGGGTCCTGGAAACAATCCCCCGCTGATACAGAGGGGCGACTGTATACCATGAGGACATAAAGATATTATCCAATGCTTTCTTCTAAAAGTTTTTATAGGTTTTCTTTACATTTATGTCTTTAGTCCACATGGAATTGATTTTTGTGAATAGTACAAGGTAGGGGTCTAATTTCATTAATGTTTTGCCCACATGGGTACCAAATTATTTCAGCAGCTTTTATTAAAAAATCTATTCCTATCGTCAGTCACACTGTGCCAGAAATTGTGTCCATGTGTTTATGGATTTTCTCCTGGCATCTCTAATCCATGTCACTGATCTCTACATTTATTTCTGCAAAAATAGCACAGTCTTTAATTGATAAAGCTTTAAAGAAATGGTAAGGCAAGTCTTCCTACATTGCCCTTTTTCTTCAAAAGTGTCTTGGCTATTCTTGACCCTTTCAAATTCCATATACAGTTAAGAATCAGCTTTTCAAGTTACACACACACAAAGTGCACACATAAGTTGGGGTTTTGATTGAGGTTGTATTGACTCTATTTAGGAAATTTGATATCTTTATAATATAACTTACACTCCATGAACAATGTATCTCTCTTCATTTGTGTAGGTCTCTTTAAAATGTCTCTTTTTAAGTTTCATAATTTTCTCCACAAGTCTTGCACATTTTTTGTTAGGTTTATTTCTAAGGACCTCATTTTTTAAAAATGCTATTGTAAGTGGTATATTTTTCATTTTTCTAACATTTCTTATGATATGTATACATGTCTACTTCATCCTTATTCTTAAAAGATACATTAGCCAGGCATAGAACCCTAGAATGACTTTTCACCACGATATTAAAGGTATGATTCAACTTTGTTCTGGCTTCAATTAGTATGAATGAAGTTAGTTAATCAAAAGCTCCTTGGAAGAGAATCTGTTTTTATCACTGGATATTTAAAAATATATTTTTTTTTGTCTCAGGTGTTTGTCATGTTACTTATGACGTATCTAGAACTTTCTTTACTATCTTAGATTAATCAGACTTTGTGAATCTGTGAGTTGGTATCTTATGACAGTGTTGGCAAATTCTCAGCCATCATCTCTTTAAATATTACCTCTTCTTGATTTTCTCTCTTCTCTCTTTCTGGGACTCTGATTACACATATCACAGACTTCAAACTCTATCCTCATTCACTTTCTTTCATATTTTACATTTCTTTGTCTTCCTGTATCTATTTGAGTAATTTCTCCAGCTCTAGTTTCTAGTTCACTGATTCACTTTTCAACTGTCTAATATATTGTTAAATCCATCAGTCAACTTTTTTATTTTGGTGATATTTTTCATTTCTATAAGTTCTATTTGGTTCTTTTAAAAATGTGCTTGGTAATTCAAAAGATACTTTTCTGTTTTTTTTTTTCAGATATTTTTAACTTTGCCTTTTATTTCTCTAAATGAAATAACCATAGCTATTTTGTGTTTTTGTCTGCTAAGTCCAATACCCAAAGTCTTTGTGTGTCTATTTCTGCTATAGTTTCCATTGATTCTGATTCATACACATGGCTTTGTTGCCATGTGTAGTCAGTCATTTTTATTCAGAGCTGCTCATTTTCTTTGTGAAAAGTCTTTGATGAAGAAGCAGCCTGGGATGAAGGTCGGTTCCTCAGAGAGGAATTCTGCCTGGCATCTGGGAATGACCAGCCCAGAATCACTCTGTATGAATTCTCAGATGGAGGATTTTTTGGATCACTCACCCAGTACAAAGTTAGGGACAGTCTGTTCTGAACACTCAGCGGTGATTTTTCTCTTTTCCTTTCAGCTCCAAGGTTTGAGATGGCTGATGATTCCTGAGTCCTTTGGGGGTGGAGAATTGCATTCCTTCTGGTTCACCACTACCATGGGAGCATAGCTATTTGAGGGTCCAAACTTGATGGGATAACTTACTGGCCTCCTATTTTGCCTCTGGTTAGAGCTTGGTCTTCTCTTTCTACCTCCTGTAAAGCTGTGACAATCAGGGTCGGCAGATGCCCTAGGGCAGAGGCTCCAGTGCCCCCCAGGTTCTCTTTAGGTTTCCTCTTTGCCTTCGTCCCTGGCCTGAGAATCCCTTACTGTCTTGCCAGGTCATGAAAGCCCTTAAGAATACTTCTTTTTCCCTCCCTTCTTCATTTATGGCATTGGTTTGTATTTTATAATCCTTAAACTAACTTTAAATCCCTTCTAGAATTACGTAAAAATGAAACTAACCCCCTCAGCCTCCATCTCCTTTCTAGAAGTAGGAGTCGCTGATTCCTATACACGGCATGTTGAGAAGATTAAAATTACGTACTCGAGCAGTGCTTTGTGCTCTTGAAAGGGATGCACGATGATGGCATTATCACAGTGAACATCAGCTGTTTAAAAGCTGAGTGTTGAATTTTTTTAAATGAGGTGACACCATTTAAAAACACTGGGAGGATTAGGACACGCGAACAATGAAGACTGTACCTGAAATAATCAAAACTTCCGCAGGCCAGACGTGGTTGGCCGAGTGAGCTTCTGTGGATTGCATCGGATCTTCTGTTTCAATCACTAAGCAAACTCTCCCGTGGGACCTTGCCCTGTGTCTCCATTAGTGAGTTGGCCACCACTGCTCACCACAGGTTCCACAGCTCAGATTGGTGGCCACACAGAAGGCTGCCCAGAGCCGGCTCTCAGCTAGTGCAGATGGTTTGCTGGTTGATGCTTCAGCTGGGTGTCCAGTTCCACCTCTCGGACCTACTCCTTTGTGGCGCACAGAGCAGGTGGTGGGGCGAGCAGGCTGGATGTCAGGGCTGTGTGCAGACACTCTGTGTGAGCTCCAGCTTGTCCTCCATACCACTGAGACAAGTGTCCAAGACCCTGACTACACACCGGTGATTTTTCCTTAGAAAATATTTAACTCTAGAGAACCTAGAGTAGATCTCAACATGACTCAAACTGCAAGATATCTTACCTGCAGCCAAAACTTCACTGTCACTACTGTCCTCCTCCACAGGCTGCCTTATTCCTTGTTGTTGATCCTACAGAAAGAGAAATAATAGGGAATGTATGATGTAGTATTTGTTATCCTGCCCAAGGGCACAAAATGTAGCAACAAGATGCATTTTAGAGGCAGATAAATCTGGCTCTCCCACTGATGAGCTTTGGGATGTGGGCAATCACTTCACCTCATGAGTCTCAGAACTGTTGTTAGTATGTGGGGCTAATATTGGGTGATGACTGTATCGGGTGAAGAATGTGGCTTTTTCTTCTGCACGTGCACCAGTAGAGGGGCAAGTGGTGCTTTGCTTAAGTACGAGGGTCTTATGGTAACCAAGGAGACCTGTTTGGATTCCCGGCATGAGAAAGAGGGGAGTGTGGGGCATACAACAGGTCATCTCATACCTGGCATTCTCCACACAACTCTGCTTGATGGTGGTGAGTTCTAGCTCCCAGGGAGTTCACGTGTTGTCATGCCACATCTGAGTGCAGGTGTTTTGTTCCCTGCCCTTGTGCTGCCCTGGCCCAGCCAACTGGTGGCTTTACTGGCCCATGTGTGCTGGCTAACAGATGGGAAGAGTGGTCACGGTTCTTGGCCAGACTTGCCAAAGGGTCAGGGATGGTGCTCATTTTAACTTTCAGTGCTGAATGTGGCATGAACCAGAGACTCGGACTGTGAAAACTTTTTCTTTGAAAAATTTGAAAGCAAAATGTCACTAGGAGACTTCCAAATCAAAATAGCATATCTGTAATGCTATAGTCTCCCTTCCCTGATCCAATACTTAAAAATTATAGTCAAGATATAAAGACACACATAAGTGAGTAAAGATATGACTTCATAGGAAAACAAGAAGGTGAATCCTTGTTGGACCAGAAATAACGATGCCATGAAGAAGAGAAAGCAAATGGGAACAGACTGCAGAAAGACATGGTCAGAGGAGTGTGCAGTACAAGACGGGAGAGACCCTCAGGACCCATCACAGAGGAGGGCGTGCATGCCGAGGTGGGGCAGGGCTCCTTATGGGGCAGTTAGGTGGGGTTACCGCAGGCTGAGCAACCAGGCAATGGAAGGCTGCTACAAAACTTCCTGAATCCACAGGCAACAACAGGTGTCTGCCTGCAGATGAGAGCAGTGGGAGTAGTGATCTTGGTGCAGATAGGGCAGTGCAAGAAAAATACACAGAAGGATGTGATGGGACTCAAAAAGCCAAGGTTTTCACCAAACCAAGCTAAAAATTACTGAAAATAAAGGGAAAACAAAATATTAATTTGGAATGAAAGTAAAAATGGACAAAACACAGTAGGTGAAATAGAGGACGACTGTGGAACAGAGATTTGTGGGGAAGGATGTAAACGATGACTATGCTGAGAAAGTATGTTTTAAGTCTGTATATCAGAAAGTGCAGTGGCAGTTCACCTAAGGACAGAGTCATGGAGTAGGCAGCTTTGGAGGCTGGTCCTCCAATGAAGCAGCCATTCTGCTGAAAAGAGCCATCAGAATCACCCAGCTCAGACTCCGGAGCCTGGCAGACACAGTAATGACTGGGCAGTGCCTGAGGGAGGGAGAAGCTGCTGGTCTTCACAAGCAAGCAGTGTGTGGGCCAGCTGCCACACCCCCACTCCTCAGTCCTGCTGTGGCTGGGGGGAGAACAGCCCTCATTCTGGGAGCAGCTGGCCAACGCCAGTGCAAATCTTGTACGCCAAAAATTTGGGGTTGTGTGTCTTGGTTGGTCTGGTCATGCCCTGAGAGACTCGCACAGGTGCCTGCCTTGGATTTGGCCCTTTTGGCAGCAGCAGCTTTCCTCAGTGCCATGTGCTGAAAGATTTAAAACGACAGAACCTTCCCCTGTCTACTCGCAGCCAGACATTTAAGGAAACCTTTTTCAGGTCACCAGCCGACCATAGAGATAACAGAAGAGAAACTTCAGTGACAAGACATACATACGTTGCAAAAATATTTTGGAAAAGTCACAAACAGATAGTTCCAGCCTTCAAAAGGAAAAAAAAAATCTACAATCCCTGAAGAGTGGGAGAATCTAATTTCTAAAGTTACATTATAATACTCAGAATATCCAGTTCTCAACAAAAAAAAATTATAAAACATACAAAGAAACAGAAAAATATGGCCCATTCACAGGAGAAAGAGAACTTGACAGAATTTCCCTCAGGAAGCCCAGACATTTGAATTAATAGTCAAAGATATTAAACCAGCTATCTTAAATATGCTCAATGAGCCAAAGGAAATCATGGACAAGAGAACTAAAGGAAATGGGGGAAATGGTGTATGAACAAATAAGAATATCAATAAGGAGGTAGAGATTATTAAAAAAAATAAAACCAAAATTCTGGAGCTGAAAAGCACAAAAAACAAAATGAAAATTCATTAGAGCAGCTCAACCCATTTGAGCAGACAGAAGAAAGGATCAGCAAACTTGAAGACAACTGAAATGATCCAGTGTGAAGACCAGGAAGAGAAAAGAATGAAGGAAAGTTAACAGAGTCTGGTGGACCTGTGAGACACCATCAAGGGTATCAACATATGCATCATAGGCATCCCAGAAAGAGAAGAGAGGGGGAACAGAGCAAAAAAAAAAAAAAAAAATATATATATATATATATATATATATATATATATATATATATATATATACACACACACACACACACACACACATCTGAAGAAATAATGGCTGAAAATTTCCCAAATCTGATGAAAGATATGAATCCACACACCAAGAAGCTCAACAAACTGCAAGCAAGATAAACTCAAAAAGATCCACACCAAGGTACATTACAGTCAAATCCTCAAAACCCAAAGAGAGAATTGGGAAAGCAGCGAGAAGCAATTAATCACAAACAACAGATCCTCAATACAATTAACAGTTGATTTCTCATCAGAATCCATGGAGCCAGAGGGCAGTGAGTGACATATTTAAAGTCCTGAAAGGAAAAAGTCCCCAACCCAGAATTCTACTTCCAAAAAAACTATCTTTTAAGAATGAAAGAGAAATTAAGACATTCTCAGGTAAACAGAAGCTGTGTGAATTCATTACCAGTAGAGCTGCCCTAAAAGAAGAGCTAAAGAGAGTTCTTCAGGCTAAAACAAAAAGACAGTAGACAGTAACTCAAAGTCATAAGAGGAAATAAAGACCACTGGTAAAGGTAACTACAGGTAAAGGTAAAGGTTAAGGTTAATATATAAGCCAGTATTGCTCTACTTTGGTTTGTAACTCCTCTCTTTTTCTATATGATTTAAAAGACAAATGCATGAAACAATAGTTATAAATCTTTGTTAATGGGCACACAATGTACAAAGATGTAATCTGTGATATTAACAATATAAAAAAGGAGGGACAGAGATGTATAGGAACAGAGTGTTTGTATAGTATTGAAACTAAGGTGTTACTCAAACTAGATTGTTTTAAGTTTAAGATGTTAATTATAATCCCCAAAGTAACCACTAAGGAGATAACTAAAAAATACACAGAAAAGGAAAGAAGAAAGGAATCAAAATGGTACAGTATATAAATTCAACTAAATACAAAAAAAGCAGTAATAGAAGAACTGAGAGAAAAAATATATAATACATACAGAAAACAAATAGTTAAGTGGCAGAAGTAAATCCTTGTCAGTAATTACTTTAAATGTAAATGGATTAAATTCTCCTATTAAAAGTCAGAAACTGGCAGGTTGGGTAAAAAAAAAAACCCACAATGTGATCCATTTATATACTATCTACAGGAGACTCACTTTAAATACAAAGACACAAAGAGTTTGAAAGTAAAGGGATGGAAAAAGATATTGCATGCAAATAGTAGCCAAAAGAGAGCTGAGGTGGCTATACTATTGTCAAACAAAAGAGACTTTAAGTCAAAAAAGTTTACAAGAGACAAACAGGGACATTATATATTGATAAAAGGTTCAACCCAGCAGGAAGATATAACATATATAAACATTTTACACACCTAACAACAGAATCCCAAAATATACGGAGCAAAAATTAACAGAATTGAAAGGAGAAATAGGCAGTTCTATAATAGTAGTTGGAGACTTCAATATCCCACTTTCAATAATGGGTAGAAAAATAAGACATAGATCAAAAAGAGAATAGAGAATTTGAACAACATGACAAACTAGTTAGACCTAACAGACACATACAGAGCACTCCACCCAACAGAATGCACACTCTCCTCAAGGGCACCTGGAACATTCTCCATGACAGACTATATGTTAGGTTACAAAACCACAAAAAAGCTGCAATGAATTTTAAAAGATTTATATCATACCAAGTATCTTTTCCAATCACAAAGGAATGAAAATAGAAATCAATAATAGAAGGAAAACTGAAAAATTCACAAATACGTGGAAATGAAATAACACATTCTTAACCATGAGTCGAAGAAGAAATCACAGGGAAATTAGAAAATACCTTGAGATAAATGAAAATGTAAACATAACATACCAGAGCTTATGGAGTGTAGTGAAAGTGGTGTTGAGAGGGAAATTAATGGCGGCATACACATACATTGAAAAATATCTCAAATCAATTACCTAACTGTACACTTTAAGGAATAAGAAAAATAAACTAAACTCAGACCTACCATAATGAATGGAATAATAAAGATTAGAGCAGAGGAAAATGAAATAGAGAATAGTAAAACAATAAAATCAACAAACCCAAAAGTTGGTTATTTGAAAAGATCAACAAAATTGTCAACCCTCTAGCTAAATTAAGAGAAAAAAAAAAGACTCAAATCACTAAACTCAGAAATGAAAGTGGGGACGTTACCATGAATTTTACAGAAATAAAAAGGATTATAAGAGAATAATATGAACAATTGTGTACCAACAAACTGGATAACATAGGTGAAATGGACAAATTCCTGGAAACCCACAAACTGCCAAAACTGACTGAAGAAGAAATAGAAAAATGCAGGGGTAACAACTTCCAGTTAAACACAGCAGACTGAACAAGCTTGTTTACACAGTCCCTCCAGAAACACCATTGCAAATATCTGCAAAAAAATATATGCAAACGTAAACGAGTACAAGCCAAAGACACAGACAGCCAGAGAGAAGAGGAGAACAGATAAAAGCTTAAAACACAGTTTTACAAGAAGGAAAACAGGTGGAGGAGAAATGACTGACTCTGCAGAGCACGGAAAGCTGTCAGTGAAGTGGCTATGGAGGAGGATGCTGAGCTGAAGGTAGCCATCTTCTGCACAGAATGCTGGAGAAGCTCCAGGCCCAGAGGCATGGCGGGCAGCAGGCGAAGGAGAGAAGGGTGAGGGATGGGCGATGAGACGTGTGGTTGAGCATGTGGGAGGTGGGTCAGAGTCCACCTGTGGAACATTTAGCTGACCCCGCACAGCCAGCAGCTGGCCTCATCCGCCTCACAGGAGGCAAGAAAGCTCTGATGTCAGGACGCCAGAAATGTGGAGGGTGGGGTAGTGGTGGGGGCACCAGACAGAAAAGAGTGAGATTTAGGGACAATTATATTGAATAACTAGGATCCTTGGAAGAGAGAAAGGGAATACTTGCTTATCAGAATTTATGAAGCTGTGGGAAGTAAGACAATAGGGCATTAGTGCAGGGCCAGACAAATTGACCAATGAAATTGATTTGAGAGCCCAGCAACAGACTTACAAATGTGCAGGTATTGAGCTCTGTTAGGGGACAGAGGTGGCTTGTTAGATCGGTGGGGAAAGGAGGGACTCTTCAATGAACGGAGCTGGAAAAAATAGAAATCCACATGGGAAAAGATGACGTTGGATCTCTACCTCACATCATAACTAAAACTGTAGATAGTGGAAGGACTCAACTTCCAAAATCAAAAATTTAAAACTTTTAGTAGAAAGTATAGATGACTCTGTTTTATATCTTTGGGTGAAAGATGAACAAAGACCAAAAAGCATTATCTAGAAAATATTTATCAATGTGACTATATTGAAACTCATGGCTGTGGTTCATCAAATGTTATGTTAAATTAAACATGCAGTCAAGTATGCAGTGACACTCTATCAGTAATTCACCCAACTGACAGAGGGTTTGTATCAAGAGTATACCTAGAACTCAGATAAAGCTATAAGAAAAGCAGAAAGACCCCAAGAGAAAAACGGGATAAGGACATGAGCAAGTACTTCACGTGGAGAAACGCATGCGGCTGACGTGATTCGGCATCACTAATCACAAGGGAAATGCAGGGAGAGACCACAGTCGTCTGGCGGTCCACACCACGCCATCTGCAACTCCAAGTGCTGGAGAGGATGTGAATCAACGGGATTTCTTAACCGCCGCTGTGAGAGTGTCAACTGTTCAACCACTTTAGAGAACAGTGTGGCTTTGTCTCGTAGAGCTGAACATTCACATGCACAGCAATTCCACTCCTAGGAGTCGGCCCTGGCACTCTACAACGGGAGAGGTGTCGAGACTGGGCATGGCAGCACCCACTTGGTAGCAAAAACCTAGAAACCATCCTGCTGCTCATCCCCCACAGAGGGGATGAACAACGTAGTATGGGAAGGAATGTGACAGGAGCAAAAGCAAAGGGGTCGCACTGACACCCAATATAGAGTCTTGGTAATTTAGTATTAAATGAAAAGGTGATCCCCCCAAAGACTCCAAACATTACCTACACATGGTGCCCTTTCTGCAAAACAAAAAGTAAACAATGCCTTGCATGTATGTACTTTTTAGGAATATGTATAACCTAAAGGACAAACTTCAAAGGAAAACAAGAGAGTGAAGTGCACGGTGGGTGTGAGGACTCCGGGGGGCCGCATAGGCAGATGGAGGCCATGAGGACCCTGCCTGTTTCGGTGGAGGTGCTCCTTCTGTTGTCAAAAATAAACAACTAAAATGCTCAGTAAATTAGAAGAGCAGGTCATGCAGAGATCGATGGTGAGTCTGTGTCCCCACCGTGGATTATGATCAATGCAATTCTGTGCACCAAGGTCCAAAACAAGTGTGTGTGGTGGGGAGGCAACTCCCAGTGACCGAGCGTCACTCTGAGCAGCCACCGGGGAGCAGCGGTCCTGGCTCCTCACTCGGTCATCCCAGGCATCCTCCTCTGGAAAGTAGACGTCAACATCCCCTCACTTCCTTAGGAAGAAATAGGGCCTCAGAGGGGTTTAAGAAACTTCCTCAAGGTTATAAAACCAGAAATGTCTCCATACTAGAATGGAACCCAGGTCTGTGTGATGTCCAAGTCCAAGCACACTTTGTGGTGCCGATGAGTTTTCTAATCACTCTGCTAAGAGCTGCAGGCCTTGGAGTCACTCGCAGAGAGGTGAGCCCAGGGTGAAGCTGGGGGATATCAGGGCAGCTGGATCAGACGCAGCTTCTGGACTGAGCCTGTGGCTGAGAGAAGGTCACAGGCTGGGTCTGGGGGTGTGGACCAGCCCCCGGCATCAGACTCTTAATGAATGTGGAAGTGGGGTTGGGGGCCAGGGTTCGACCTTCCTTGGTCAGGATGGGGCTCTCATAAATGGAGTCAAGGACAAAGCCTAGACTTCAAGCGCGTCCTTCTGAGTCTCTGCTGCTACAGACGCGAAATTGGGCCCCCCTGTCTGAAAGAGATGGGAAGTCAAGTCGCGCAGGGTCCTCCTCACTGCATAAGTCACCCTGGAAGGGAGCGCCTCCGGAAGTCGGTGAGGACTGTGCGCCCACTGGCTCTGCAGCAGCCTCGCCTTCTGCTCTCTCCTCTACGGGTCCCTACACTCACCTGCTCTCTAAGCTGTTCACCTGGGCCTCCATCCACGTGTGGGTCTGACTTGGGCGGCCCAGTCCTGCCCACACACCCTGTCCTGGGCATCATCAGCACTTCTCAGCAATGAGCCTCGTTTGCAGGCTTCCTCGCTCGCTTTGCCTTTGACCTCTGCACGTGTCTCACATGCACACTCACATGCTCTATTTTTTGACCATATGTTACACACACACACCATCTTGATTCCCCATCTGTTTCCTACACACACAGTTATTCCCCAACATTATAAAAAATTCCAGACATACAGAAAAGTCAGAAGGATCATGAGAGGATGCTCTGTGCCATGGCTGGTGTATCGTCCTGCATCCTCACTGCACAACTGTGCATCCAACACTCTGCGGTCAGTGATTTCGAGCTGGTTGCAGACACCAGTACACTTCACCAGAGTGAGCGCACGAGGCTTCAGTTTTAGTATCCCGTTTCTGTATTTTAAATGCTTCTGTCACACACACACACAGGTCCCACAGTCAAGGATATTTCCTGTCCCTCAACGTTTTCTTCTACTCCCCACCCACCTTTGTCACCACTTGAATAGCATCTCTGGGTACACTAAATGCTTACCACCAGTCAGACAAGCCATCCCAAGTACCCGCCTCACCTCAGCTTGGAGGGAGCCTCAGACCCTACACTGGGCTCCCCTGCTCGGGAGGCTCTGTGACCAGCAGCTCGGGGCCTACCTCTAGAGATGGAGTGCTCTCTGAGGTGCTAGCACTCTCGGAGGTCAGACTTGAATGTTCGGAAATAGTTGGCAGTGGCGGCAGGAACTTCAGCTTCATCCTGCTGGGATGGGGCAGGAGAGAAGGAACATGCATCAACAAGGAAGACCCTCGCCTCAGGGAGTGAGTGCACAGAAGGCCGCTGATGGCTGCAAAGTGTCATACAAATGTTTCGTCATGTGTTTTCCCTCGTGTCTGCACAGTCTCAGGAAGAGGCCGCTCCCAGAGGTTGTTTGAGTGCTCGGGGGTCTACTGTACAATACACAGGCATAAGATTCATGTGGAAAGGACCCTGCATGCCTGCTGGTGGGGTGGTGCAAAGAGAAGCTTCCATCTGCCAACAGAAAATTAAAACAAGCCACGTGGTGGATCTTAGCTGAGTGAAACGCCTTTAAAATTAGATAAAAAGTAGCCTTCTGTGTGATGGATCCTACTTCCTATTCATATTTTCATTCCATTTGGTCAATTTCTATACAACCATTCAACAGATAAAGAGACCAGAAGAAATCCTCCCAATGAGCTTGTCTGACTAGAAAGAGACATTTTATAAAGTCCCACACAAAGTTTTCCACTAAAATATGCCTGTGACTAACATCGTCATGCACCAAGGCACCAGCTGAGCGGACACTTTTTTTCTGTTAGCATAGTTTAGACAGACAAAGGCCCTGATCTCTAGGAACTGAGGCTTGACCTGTGAGAGTAGGTGTGGCCTAAAGAATGGGGCTGTGAGTGGTTGTCTAAAGTGCCAATTTGATCAACTGGATCCAAACTATTAGGTTACCCTAGAAATACTTCCTGCAACAAAAAAGGACTGATAGTATTTTATTGCCCATTGCATCTAGAAGATTTGTGAACTTACTCTGTGTTAGTGTAATCCTTTTCACATAATTAACCCTTTAATTAAACAAGGTTAGCTCATTTTTTCATTGGAGAAGTAAAGTCAATCCACTGAAAATGAAAGAATATTCCAACAAAGAGGAAAATAATACATTTAAAAGATGGAATAGTTTATACCCAACAATATCACATCATATACTTTCTTTTAACAGAACAATGTTCAAAATCTACAGACTTTAATAACCAATCTCCTAAAGAGTTGTACAGTGAGTTGCTTTGCCCCTTTGGGCTGCAGAATGGAGAGACAGTGACGCCCCCCAGGAACCCAGGCCTAATATTCTCAGGCCCAGAATGCTGGAGCTTCCCACACCTGGATTTCATTTGGGGGTGGAGCTTCATGAGCAAGACTCAGGAAGAGTGTGGGTTGGAACTTCCCGCCCTCACCCACCAAGGGGAGACAGACTTCCGAGTAGTAACTGTGTCTCCTGGCGGAGCTGTGATGCTGGGGAAACAGCACTGGTCCCTCACAAAATAATGTCACGCAAGTTGTCCATTAATATATTGTTGAGGGAATAAAAAAGGAAGCTTCAGACTAATGTGTATGGTATAATAACTTTTCAATGTGAGTGAATTTTTTGTATGTACATAGGGGAAAAAAACGGGTGGGGGTTCCACTCTCTGTGTTAAAACGGTACTCTTGAGGTGGTATTCCAGAAGAGAGGTGGACAATACTTCTATTTTATATGCTGCTATTGTATTTAAATGGTACATGAGCATGCATTATGGTCATGATTTTTAAGAATTCATTAGGTACTAAAGAATCCCCCTGCTCCATCTAAAAGTTGCCCCGTGATCCAGGGCTGCTGGGTTGGAATGACTAAAACCCCCTTGGTGCACTGACTCATCATGACCAGGATGCCACCAGTGCTCTCATCAGTCAGGGGTCTAAGGGGTCCCCAGAGGAACCCTGAGCAGTTCACACAACCATGATACCTGGGTCCATCTTCCGAGCAAGAGAGAGGAGCCTCCTTCACATCCCCTCCCTGAATTCTGTCCCTGTCTCTGGGCTTCTGCCTCCCAGTCCCCGTCCCCAGCTTGGCCATCTGACTGCTCTGTCATGAGAATAACCTCCATGGTCATGACAAAGGCCCACCAGAGAGCCTGGGACAGGACAGCAGCAGCCAATGGGCTGTTCTGTGCTGGGTGGGGGCGGGGCGCTTCCCTGTGGGGACCCAGAGCAGCTGCTCCCACACCCTGCTCAGCAGTTAGTGTTCCCTGCAGTGAGGTGGAGGGCAGGGAGGATCTGGAAGAGAGGGGCGTGTGTGTGCGTTTGCCTGGGATGGTTCAAGTGAATGTCTTGTTCTTTTTAATTTTACTTCTATTTTAAACTGTATTAAATGGCACTAGATGAAAAGTTATGAGGTCAGAGAGTAAGGATGCGGAGGAAAAGTTTTTCTCGAAGTAGCCTTTTAATGACAAAGGTAATATGTGCTCACTGTATGCTCAGGTAAATACTGTAGCGAACAAAGAACATACAACTCACATTCACGTGGTGAGTCTATTTCACTCGATATTCTATGAGAAGACGACTTTTCATGGCTGCACACAGTTCCGTCGTGGGGACAGGACGCACTCTTTAAAACGTGTGCTTGAAACTGGCTGCTGATCTTTATACTGGGCCCTTTCTGCCTTTGTGACGTGATGGTGACAAGTCGTGTGCACTGGGCGTGGCCTGTGTGCAGTGGCCCTGGGGCAGACCTGTCGTCAGTGAACATGTTTACTAGGCAGCTACTTGACTCAAGAATGAGTCAAAAGGACAAGCCCCGACTTAACCAAACACTATTACAAATCATTAAGAGGGCATCCAGCCTCAGAATGCTGCTGCACATGTTCACAGAGAGAGAAAATAAATGAGCATTACTTATATTCGTGTGTTAGTTCAGATCCTAGTTGTGAACAGGTAGAGAAGAATTAATTTATCAACCAAGGTTAAGTGCAATAAGCTAGAAGAATGGCTATCAATGTCAATAATGTTAACTGAAACCATTTTATCTTCTATTATGTCTTCACAGTATTTTAAAATATCCCATTATAGATGAATTATTTTCCTAAGTAATTTTAGTTAAGATGAGTTGACAGCTACTTTTCAGACAGATAAAACAGTTTATAGACGTACCCAGGTGTAGGTGGTCTCTGCTTGGTACGTGCTGCCTGTGAGGGTGTAAACGATAATTCATAAAATCAAAAAAGGAGTACCTGTTGACCTTGAGCTTATTCTTAAACAAACTCAAGTCCATTATTAGTTGATTTCTAGTAATGGTACCTCAGGGGCTCCTGGGTCCAGGGAAAGGATCTCTGGTGGGATAGTACCCTTCCTCCCAATCCTTGTGCTCTTATGGCCTGAATTGTGTCCCCTCTGATTTCAAGTGTTGAAGTCCTCACCCCTAGTAACTGAGAATGTGACTGTATTTGGAGATAGGGCCTTTAAAGACGTACTTAATGTTAAACGAGGTCACTAGGGTGGGCCCTAATCCAATATGACTAGTGTCCTTATACAAAGAGGAGATTAGGATGAAGGTACACGCAGAGGGATGACCATGTGAAGATGTAGTGAAGACGGCCAAGGAGGAGGCCTCTGAAGAATCCAACCGTGACTACACCTTGATCTCAGACTTCTAGCCTCCAGAATTGTGAGAAAATAAATTTGTTGTTTAAGCCATTCAATCTGTGGTACTTTGTTATGGCAGCCCTAACAAAGAAATACATCATGTTGCACGTGCACAGGTCTCCATTTCTCTTTGGTAAGAAACCAGGAGTGGGAAGGCTGGGTCATATGATAAGTATATATCTAACTTAAGATACTGCCACACTGCTTGTTGATAAGGTGTCATTTGGCATTCCTATTTTAACGCCACCAGCAGCGTAGGAGACTTCCAGCTCCTCTACATCCTCACCAACACCATTCTAGTGGGTGTATAGTGATCTGTGCTTATTTATTCCTCTGCGAAGTGGGGGTAATACAACTATCTGCCTGTGAGGCTTTCTGTAAAGATTAAATGAGATAACCCATCTGCTCGCACAGTTCCCTTCCTCCCCTATGCTCTGAAAGAGTTTGTGTACAGCTGTTATTTTTTTTAAAGTTTGGTAGAATTCACCAGTGTAGACATCAGGACCTGGGATTTTCTATTTTTTATTTATTTAGTTTTGGCAATTTGTGTAAGTTGACTGGAAAGGTAACTACTTTCTCAAGTGAGAATGCATTTCTCAGCATTGGAAGATTTGGAATTAAGCATAGAAACGTTTAAGAGACCCAAACCTATAATATTACCGTTGTTGCATTAGGAAGCCATCTGTGCATATTTGGTATTTATGTTTTGAACGCAGAAGAGAATTTGTCCTGCAGTGGGTGGGGTGGGGAAAGCATGAGCCCTCGGTGTCTTCAAGCTCTGCCCACACTTAGGAGGCAAGCTGGGCATCAACACCAAAGTAAAAACAATAAAGATCTGTCTCAGAGAATTCTTAGCAGGATTAACTGTGATGATGGATGACAAGTGTCCGTCACAGTGAGTGGCACCAACAGAATCATGGCTGACTGGGATTCCTGAGACAGGATGATGACCAGGTGGCCATGAGACTGCTTAATCACAACATTCTAGAGGTGCGTTCAACAGCTGCACATCACGGGCACATCATGTGCTGAAGAGGGCCGAGTATGTCCACCTGGACAGACCATCACTAGATGGCGTGCATAGTCAACACTTGCACATTTTTCATTTCTTTGCTTCTTGAAAGCTGTCCTTCCTGTCACTCTGAGGAAGCTGTCCATACATTTGGGCCATCTGTGGCATCCACCACACAAGAAGGGGTGGCAGGGGTGGGGTGCCAATAGATGCTGTATCTGCCACAGTCACCGCTGTGCCTCCTGGAATGGAGCACCATCCTGGTCTTGCCCAGGAGCTGGCTCTGGCTGCAGCTCCATTTGTGTAAATTACCGGGTTCCTGGATGGCAGGAAGTGGCTGGGAGGGGTCATGCCATAATTGTGTCACATGGTTGAAGCTGTGACTTTGTCAGTTACAGCCAGTCCCCACTGAAGTCCAGCCTCCAGGATCTCCAACGCGGACCCTCACTCCAGGCTCAGTTCTGGACGGCTCAGTAATGAACTCATTGGTCCAGGGATGTCCCTCATGGATGGACCTCGCTCTCCCTGCTGAGCAGGGAGATGCTCAGGTGAGCCCTTCCACTGTGATGATAAGTGGATTGTTTGAGACCATGAAGGACTCACAGACCCTACTGGCCAGAATCGTTTGGGGAACACGTGGGAGTGGTGCAGACGTGCACAGCTGGAGGCAGACGTCAGTGCTGCTCACGAGGTGTGCACGTGACGATGCCTTAGGGTAACCCCCATTGTTGTGCCCATCTGTCTCTGTCTCATACACACACATGCCCCACACTTAGGAATATTTTGTGCCACCCACTTTATTTTTTTTATTCCCCACCCACCATTGTTCCTGTTTGAGTAGCATCTCTGAGAATACTGTAAATGCTTAAAATCAGTCAAACAAGCAAATGAGTAAATACTGTCCAGACCTCAGTTCTCAGGGGGAGCCTTAGACCTGATATTTGGCTCTCCTCCCGTATTTGAGGCTCGGGCCCAGCAGCTCTGCTCTTACCTTCAGCAACAAGGAATCCTCTGGGAGCATGGTAACAACGCAGGGCGGATGTGGGTCCTTAGCTGATGGGAGGAACTCCTCAGACATCAGT
Source organism: Tapirus indicus (assembly GCA_031878705.1). NCBI lineage: Eukaryota > Metazoa > Chordata > Mammalia > Perissodactyla > Tapiridae > Tapirus > Tapirus indicus. The sequence continues at coordinate 94,866,740 of CM062925.1, read as the reverse complement.
CTGGTGGGATGGTGCAGGAGGAAGGAAAGTCACATGTCAGCAAGGAAGGACCTCACTCCGTGAAGGGAGCTCAGAATGGGCTGTTGAAGGCTGCACAGCATCATGCAAGGCTCATTATTGTGATTTTCCTTTTTTCTGTAGAACCTCGGAAACCAGCTCTTGGGACACTGAGTGCTCTAGAGTTTCTTGCACAATGGGAACCCCACCGGGGAAGGGAGCAAGGGAGGAGTCAACTGGGAGGTGGGGGACAGAGAAGCAGTGAGAGAAGTTTGGACCAGCATGGGGAGGAATGGTGCCATGTGCCCCTGCAGGTCAGGAGGAGAGCTGGGCCAGGAAAGGCCTTGGCTTTGGCAGGAAGGAGATTTAGGATTACCAAGAGTAATGGTGGGGATATAGCTCATGTCATGAGTCATGGGTCACTCAGTAATTTGAACTGGAAGGCAGAAGACAAAGAGAGAGCCAATGGGGAAGGAGCAGTCTTGGTTAAACTGTGTTTAAGCAGAGAGAGCATTGCGTGCCTAAAAATTTCAGGTCAAGGCAGGCATGAAACCAAAGACCTTCAGACTCCATCTCTCTCTGGGTGACCATGGCAGTCTCCTGACTGTCTTCTTGCGATCCCAGGCCAGCCACTGTCCACTCAGCTACCAGAGCCTTTTTGTGTGTGTGTGAGGAAGATCAGCCCTGAGCTAACATCTGTGCCCATCTTCCTCTATTTTGTGTGTGGGATACTGCCACAGCGTGGCTTGATGAGTTGTGCATGGGTCCGTGCCCAGAATCCAAACCTATGAACCCTGGGCTGCTGAAGTGGAGCACGTGAACTTAACCAGTATCCCACCGGGCTGGCCCCCAGAGCCATTTTTGTAAAGCATGAATCCTATAGTGTAACTTCACTGCTCAAGACTTTCCAATAACATGGAAGTCCTTACCGGCCCTCAAAATTCAACCTCAGCATTCCCTGGACTAGAATCCCTGGGACACTGGATAAAAACAGATTCCTGGCTCCCAAATCAACCTACAGGATCAGCATCTCTGGGGAGATGGGAAGCAGCATTTTCACACAGCCCCTCCTGAGGGCCTGTGCACTGGCTTGTCTCTCCAGATCTTACAGCCCTTGCTAGTTTGCTGCCTCAGGGCCTCTGCTCCACGCCACCACCTCAGATCGCCATATCAAAAACGCTTCCTGTTGTCACCTATCTCTTAACCTCACTCTTCTTCATGGTTTACAAGCTAAGATGTAATTATTGTGTGTATATTGGTTGATGGGATTTGTCTGTCTCATTCAACACGTTTCCAGTGCTTAGAACAGTGCCTGGTACCTAAAAGTCACTCAATACAAATGTGTTTAAAATTCCAATCCGTTGTTGGTAAATGATAGACAGAAACCATGTGGCAGGCAAAATGTGGGTCCTCCATCTCAGCCCTTGGTATCACATCTCTGAATTTGTCTCATTACACACGAAAGATACTTTACAGATGGAATTAAGGTTACTAATCAGTGACCTTAGATAAAAGGTGCAGTGGGTTGAAATGTGTTCCCCCTCCAAAATGCACGTCCACCCAGAACCTCAGAATGTGATCTGATGTTGAAATAGGGTCTTCATAGATGAATTTAGTTAAGGATGATCTTGAGATGAAATCAACCTGGGACTAAGGTGGGCCCTAAATCCAGTAACTGGTGTCTTTACAAAAGGAGGCGAGGCACAGAACACAGGAGAGAGGCCATGTGAAGATGGAGGCAGAGATTGGAGTGGACTCTGCCGCCACGAGTCACCAGAATCTGGCAGAGGCACAGGAGCCTCCCCTAGAGCTTCCAAAGAGAGCGAACAGCCCTTCCAACATCTTGATTCTGGACTTCTGGCCTCCAAAACTGTGAGAGAACAAATTTCTTTTGTTTTAAGCCACCCAGGATATGGTAATCTGTTGTAGCATCTCTAGGAAGCGAATACAGGAGGATTAGACGGGATTACCCAAGTTGGCCCCCAAGCCTTTAAAAACAGAGAAATGAGGAAGAACAGTTGAAAGAGATTCAAAACATAAGAAGGACTTAACCTGCCTTTGCTAACTTGAAGATGGAGGGGGAAGGTGAAAAGCATGAGAAGAAATGAATTCTGTCCATATACCAAATGAGCTTAGAAGTGGATTCTTCCCCAGAACCTCCAGACATGAATTAAGCCCTGGTGACACATGCTTGCTGTCTTGTGAGATGCAGAGGACTCCGTCTCATTAGATCCAGTTTCATTCATGGGGATTTCTGCCCCATGGAGACTGTGAGATAATGAAAGCTTTAAGCCACTGTTGTGCTAATTCGCTATGCAGCAATAGAAAACTAATACAAGCCACTTGGTGGACATCAGCTGAGTGGAACTACTTTAAAATTAGATGAGATATTTTGGTGTGTGTGATCCTATTCCCTATTCGTATTTTTATCCTACCCATGTACTATTCCATAACAGATAAACAGTCCACTAGAAATACTCTTAATAAATTGTTATGATAACCACAACTATAAGAGACACTTTATAAAGTCCTACACAAAGTTCTCCACTGCAACAGGCCCGTGACAGTATCGCCACACTCACGGGCACTTACTGAGGGGATGTTTTTTCCATTGGCATGGTATCACATGATTTAGACATATTCCCTGATCTCTAGGAACTGAGTTCTGACCTGCTGTAGCAGGCTTGGCCTGAAGAATAAGGCTGCGAATGGTTATCTAAAGTGGTCAGCCAGATCTCTTGGTCTATTTGGTCAACCGGATCCGCACCGATTATGCGACCCTAGAAACATTTCCTGCGACAAAAAAGGACTCATGGTTGGGGCTGCCCTGGTGGCGCAGCAGTTAAATTCACACACTCCGCTTCGGCAGCCCGGGGTTCACAGGTTTGGATCCCGGGCACGGACAGACACGTCATTTGTCAAGCCATGCCGTGGCGGCGTCCCATATAAAGCAGAGGAAGATGGGCACGGATGTTAGCCCAGGGCCAGTCTTCCTCACAAAAAAAGGACTAATGGTACTTCATTTCCTATTTCATCTAAGGGATTTGTAACTCACATTATATTTGTATCACACTGTACACATCATTAAAGCTTTCCTTAAATAACGTTAGCTCATTTTCCTGTTGGAAAATCATAGACTGGACTGAAAATGAAGAATGTTCCTGTAAAGATGAATATGATACACCCCAAGGTGGAAGAGTAGACATAAAAGTCTCATTTTTTCTTTTAACAGAATGAACTTTACAATACATGAGGTATAAAAAGAAGGCTCCTAAAAATTGTATATGATCGTTATTTTATAAAAGAAAAAAATATGTATATAATGCACAGAAAAATTATTAAAAGGGAAGACTTGAAAGATAAAAATCAAAATTTCAGCAGTAGTTATTTGTGGGTGGGGGACTCTGAGTGTCTCTCATTTTTACTGGGAATTTTGTATTTCCAAATTTTCTATAATGAACATGCATTGATTTGGCAATCCAAAAAACTTTTTTTTTAAGGTAGAAGTTTACCATTCTGGTTGCAGTTAGGTTTCTATCATTCTTGCCAGAAAAGAAGAAATGAGAAAATGTTCTTAGCTTTCACTTAAAGGATCATAGTTAGATGATATTTTGAAGTGAAATTCAAAATGATTTGGATTTACACAACTGTATTGCCAATCAGGTCTCTAAAGAAACCAAGTTAGAAGAAAACTTATTGGGTTCTTTGAAAGATAATGATCTTTTTACACTAAACTAGATTTACTTGCCGGTTGTTACACTAAGGATTTGTAACTCACAAATCTAAGAAATCTACAAATCTAAGAAATCCTCAGCATTTGAGAAACTGACTAAGGGTGCACGATTCCCAAGATTCCCTTTTCCGATCCAGGGAGTCTCTTTGCCCCTTTGGGCTGCAGAATTCGGGGAGAGTGACGCCCCCAGGGACACAGGCCCATCCTCTCCGTCCCAGGGCATACACTGGGGCTCCGCCCTGCGCGTTCCACAGAGACAGGCGGAGCTTCAGGCACACCCCTTGGGAAGGGTGCGGGTCTCCACTTCCGGCCCCTTTTCCACCAAGAGGAGACTGACTTCTGGGACTTTCCTGTGCCTCAAAGCAGAGCTGTGGTGCTGGGAAAGCATTGGTCCCTCCCAAGTGCAGGGGATATTTAATGCAATGCCAATCCGAAATCCAGGTTTCTTAGAATGGACAAAATGATTTTAAAATTTATATGGAAAAATAAATTTGTATGAATTATTACAAATTTAGAAAAAATGAAAAAATCTTGAGAGGAATTTGTCCACCAGATATTAAAAGGTAGCTAAGTGAAGTGCTACAATAGAAACAGCACGGTGTTACTGTAGAACACAGATGAATGAGACAGAAACAAGTGTCCAGAATTAATGTTGATGGGAACTCTGGGCATTAAAAAGAGAGCCTTTGACTTTGATGGGGACAGACAGATTATTAAATAAATGAGGTGGCAACCAATAGTTATGTCACTGGGATAAAATAACCTTGACCCTATTTCACTGTATACAGAAACAAATTCAAGATGGCTTGAAAATCAAAATGTAGAGTAAACAAATAAAGACTATGAACATATAAGTCTATGGGAGGCTATCTGTAGAGTCCTGCAGTAAGGAAGGTAAGACAAAAGAAAATTTTGTCCAGTTTGGCTTCAGAAAAATTTGTGACCTCTACATTGCAAAAGACACAATAAAGAAAATTTTTTAAATGACAGACTGGATGAAATATATTTGAAACACAAAGAACAAAGAATTAATTAATATCCTTCCTAGGCAAAGACCTCTTAAAATTGATAAGAAATATACAAATAACCCAATATAAAAATGTGCAAAATATTTGAAACCCTAATTCACACAGAGAAATCATATAATGTTCGAACAGATGAAATGTGTACATTCCCAGTGGTATTAACAGAAATGCACATAGAAACAATTACCTGTTTTATTTGGATAAAACTAAATACACTGTTAGTATTTTTGTGCTGAAGTTTCAGGAAATTGATGGAAGTGAGAATTACTCTAACCTTTTGGGAAAGTAATCATGAAGAATCTAGGAAGATTAAAATCCACAGGCTCTTTGACTTCTGGACATCCTACAGAAATAAAACCAATTGTACCTGACAATGTTGGCACAAAGATGCTTCTTGTAACTCAGTTTGCAAAAGCCAGACCTGGCCATAACCTCAGTGTCTATCAGGGGAGAATGGCAGACTACATCATGGTATACCCCTTCCATGGAAGAGTATGAAGTTCCTGATGAGGAGGAATTGTATCTATACGAAATGCCATACGTTTTCCACAATATACTGTTGGAAGTATAAAATAGGAAGCTGCAGACTAACACGCATGGTATAATTTTAACTTCTTCATTAAGTTGTTTGTATATGGATAGAAAAAAAAGGTGTAGTGGCATACACCCTCTACTGTTGAGACACTGCCCTTGAGGTCCTACTGGGGAGGGGAGATGGAGAATATTTTATATGCTGCTATTGTATTTAAATGGTACATGAGCATGCATTATGGTCACGATTTTTAAGAATTCATTAGGTACTAAAGAATCCCCCCGCTCCATCTAAAAGTTGCCCCGTGATCCAGGGCTGCTGGGTTGGAATGACTAAAACCCCCTTGGTGCACTGACTCATCATGACCAGGATGCCACCAGTGCTCTCATCAGTCAGGGGTCTAAGGGGTCCCCAGAGGAACCCTGAGCAGTTCACACAACCATGATACCTGGGTCCATCTTCCGAGCAAGAGAGAGGAGCCTCCTTCACATCCCCTCCCTGAATTCTGTCCCTGTCTCTGGGCTTCTGCCTCCCAGTCCCCATCCCCAGCTTGGCCATCTGACTGCTCTGTCATGAGAATAACCTCCATGGTCATGGCAAAGGCCCACCAGAGAGCCTGGGACAGGACAGCAGCAGCCAATGGGCTGTTCTGTGCTGGGTGGGGGCGGGGCGCTTCCCTGTGGGGACCCAGAGCAGCTGCTCCCACACCCTGCTCAGCAGTTAGTGTTCCCTGCAGTGAGGTGGAGGGCAGGGAGGATCTGGAAGAGAGGGGCGTGTGTGCGCGTTTGCCTGGGATGGTTCAAGTAAATGGTGTTTTTAAATTATAATTTTACAATTGTACTAAATGGTTCTAGATGAAATTTATTGTCATTAAAGCATAGGAATGCAGTATCTAAACACTTAAGTGTTTAAAACATATGAAAAATGTTTCATAAAAGTACCCTTTTCTTCTAGTTTTATTGAGATATAATTGACATAATACATTCTATAAAGTTAAGGTGTACAACACGCTGATTCAAGATTTGTATATATTATGAAATGATTACCACAATAAGTTTAGTTAACATTCATCACCTCACATAGTTACAATTTTTTGTCTTGTGATGAGCACATTTAAGTGCCCTTAGCAACTTTCAAATACACAATCCAGTACTGTGAACGAGTCTTTCTTTTTATCAGAGACGCAGTATGTGCTCCTCGTGGTCTCAGGAAAATACAGTGGGGAACAAGAAATAAGGTGCTTACTGCTGTGGGTTGGATTGTGTCTTCTCGAAAATGCTATATTGGAGTGCTGGTCCCCCATTAGGATGAATACAAACAATACAGACTTTGGTACACGGAAGTGGAGTGCTGCTGTAACAAATATCTAAAAAGGGGGAAGTGACTTTGGAATCGGGTAATGAATAGAGGCTGGAGGAGTTCTGGGTGAATGATAGAAAAAGCCTAGATGACCTTGAAAAGACCGTTGGTAGAAACATGGACATTAAAGGCAAGAATTCAGAAAGATTAGAGAGCTGCAGAGAAAGCTTCTTCTATCATCTTACAGAATACACGTATCGTCACGAGCAGAATGTTGCTAGAATGATCAAAGTTAGCGGTGCTTCTGGTAAGGTCTCAAATGGGACAAAATGAAGGAAAGCCATCAGACTTCTGGGATTCTTCAGCAGAAAACAGGCCTATAGAGCTATCTGGCCACGAGCATGTGTTAACCTTTAAGAAAAGGGAAAAATGCTCCAAGATCAGGGCCACCTCCTTGGTTCCAGAGTGTGAAGCCACCTCCTCCATTCTCAAGGCGGTGGGGTTGCCACCCCATCAGGCCACCTTTGTTAAGCAGAATTGGCACTGCAAGATGAACAGGATTAAGGTGCCTGGTGCTGACTCCCATCACGGTTTTGTCTGGTAAAGTGAATGATTAGAGAACTTGGGCTGAAAAAAAATCTCAACTGATTCGCAAACTTTCAATGGGTAAGAAGCCCAGCTTCCTAGCATGGAGCCGGGCGTGGAGGAGCCATCAACCGGGTGGGCCTGGTGACAGCACAGAGCATCAAGCCAAAGAGGATTATTCTCAAGACAGTCTAAGGGATCTGCCCTGCAGGTTTCAGATTTCCTTGGAACTGGTGACCCTTTTTTCCTTCTGATTTCTTCCTTTTGGAATGGGAATGTCTGTCCTATGCCTGTCCCCTCGTTACATTTTGGAAGCAAATAACTTGTCTGGTTTCACAGGTTCACAGATAGAGAGAGATTTTGTCCAGCAGGAATCATATCCTGAGTGTCAGCCATAACTGATTTGGATGATTTAGATGATGAGATTTGGGACTTTGAGTTGCTGCTTGAATTGGGGGAAGTCGTGATGGGGTGAATGATTTTGCACGTGGGAAGAACATGGATTTTGGAGAGCCAGAGGGCAGACTGTTGTGGGTTAAATTGTGTCCCTTCAAAACACATATATTGGAATCCTAACTCCCAGGACCTCAGAATGTGACCTTACTTGGAGATAGGGTCCTGGGAAAGGATCGCACTGGGGGATAACACCCTTCCTCTCAACCCTTGTGACATGTATAGGCATTTTCATTTCTCTTTGGTAAGAAACTGGGAATGGGATTGCTGGGCCAAAGGATAAGAATATATTTAACTTTTTAAGAAAAGGCCAAACCACTTTCCACACTGGTGTATTGTTACATCCCCACTAGCAACGTATGAGACTTCCCGTTCCCCCACAGCTTCACCAACACTTGGATTGTTAGTCTTTTTGCCTTTGGCCATTCTGACTGGTGTGTAGTGGTACTGTATTGTGGTTTAACTTGCCCTCCCTTAACGTTGAAGGCCGTTGACCATCTTTTCATGTGCTTATTTGCCACCCGTAGATCCTCCTTGCTGAACAGTTTGCTCAAATCTTTGCCCGTTTTAAAAACTGGGTCATTTTTCTCATGATAGAGTTTTGAACGTTCTTTACATATTCTGGATTAAGTGTACGGTTTGCAAGTATTTATTCTGGTCTGTGGCTTATATTTTCATTTTCTTCATGGTGAACTTTGAAGAGCAAATTTTTTTTTAACATGATGAGCAGTTGCAGAAATGGGTGGGCCTAAAAGGAGTCTGCCCCACTGGCTTGATCCTGTTAGGAGTAAACTTAGAAATAATAGGAGACACATGTGAACCCCACATACCAAACACACACACAAACATGCCTTACATTACACATGACGTGCACCCTTCACACACACAGAATGGTAGGACTGTGCTGGTGTAGAAGTAAAGGGTGTGGATAAGAGGCCCTAGCTGCAAGGCAACCGTGGGCATTGCCTCAGCCTTGGATAAACGTGAATGGTAATGCAGCGGGGCATCCAGTACCTTTGGCATTTCTACTGCGATGGATGGGCCTTTCTGCCCTTGTCCGGGTTTTGAAGTGTCTTGCAAGCGGTCCTTTGTCATATAATCATACATACTCAACCTCTTGTACCCTAGAATGGAGAACTAAGGCAGAGGACAGAGTTACCATCCATCATCTGTCCCCAGTGCCCAACAAGAAGCAGGCAGTGTGGACTCCCAGGGCGTCGGGAGCTGGTTCCTAACCGGAACACTGAGGAGTGGCTGGACAGCCACTCCAGAGCCCACCTGGCTTTTGGGCACCAGCCAGCAGCTCCTTGAACTCTCCTGAGGCTCACTGGCCCCCCCATCCCGGGGGCGGCTGCCCTGCCTGCCTCACAGGCCCAGAAAGTAAATATGGACCTGTAGCAAGTGCTGCGCCCAGCTCGGTTTTAATTAAGCTGAGACGTTGGCTGTCCAGCATGTGGCGGAAGCACCTCATGTTATTAAAAGAAAACCTGAGATAGATGTTTGTCAATAAAAAAGGAGTACTAATGAAAATTGGTTCTGTGACTATTTTAGCCTTGCGCTTCCACGGATAGGCCAAACTTTCCATTTCTCTTTCCCTAAAAACCAACAAACATGAGAAAAGATGGTTTAGAATTATTTCTGGGAAGTGAAAAGGGCCACCCACAGAAGCCTATTTGCAGCTCAAGGAGCAGATGGAGGGGCGGGGTGTTCCACGCACCCAGTGCACCCTCAGAGTCTGCCTGCCGGCTGGTGGGCCCCCAAAGAAGGAGCCCCAGCCGTTCCCAGGCAGGTTCTGTAAGGGCTTGTGTTTCTGTTGTGTTTGGGCCAGACTTATCTTTCTTGACTCTCTCTGCCTAGTTCGTAGTCCACTCTTCCACATTCCCTGAGAACCTGTGTCAGGGTGTGAGGATATAAATTTGCACGTTTATGTTGTCGTGAAACTAGTCATTCTTTTGCATGAGTTTGCACAAATACCATCGAAATCAGATTATAAGCATGCCCCGTGTGTTCCAGAGCTCACACTCGTTCAGAGTAAGTTTCGTGTGAAACGTTTTAATCTGGCAGCGACAACCAGGCTGCGGGGGAGATGGGGTCAGAGCGTCAGCCCGGTGTGAGGACCTGTGAGCCTGAGCGCAGCAGGCACTACAGGGCGAGCCCACACCTCAGGGTTAGGCTGGGGCGACGTGTGGGCTCCTGCTTTTCCTTCGTATCATCTGAGACGCTCTCCCCCCCACTGGCCGGGAGCGTGGCTTTCCTCACACCTCTGTGGTGGCGCTCTCCTCCTCCACACGTCTTCCCAGGAGACCTTGCCCTCACCAGCGGCTTCACGCCCACTTGCGTGCTGAGGACTCGTCAGAATGTCTGTCTCCTGAGCTTCAAGATGCAGCATCCAGGGGCTGGCCTGGTGGCGTAGTGGTTAAGTTCGCACGCTCTGCTTCAGCAGCCCGGGGTTCACGGGTTTGGACCCCGGGCACGGACCTGTGCACCACTCATCAAGCCACGCTGTGGCGGCATCCCATATACAAAACAGAGGAAGACGGGCACAGATGTTAGCTCAGGGCTAATCTTCCTCAGCAAAAAGAGGAGGATTGGCAACAATGTTAGCCCAGGCTCCATCTTCCTCCAGAAAAACAGCAGCATCCAACTGGGGCAGCTTCTGACATGTCCCCCAGCACTGCCCACCTCAGGGCGTTCGTGCCTGTGCAGCCCCGTCCACTGGAGTGTGGGCTGGTCCTAGTGACTTGCAGAAAAGGTGATGGGACATCACTTCCAAGGCTGGGGTGACTGGCTTCTGCCTTACTGCCCTGTCATTTTCTCCTCGGATGAAGCCAGCTGTCCTGTTGCAAGATCCTCTGTGGAGCGTACACACGAGAAGGAATGGGGAAGGCCACTGGCCAACAGCTCACGAGGAGCCAAGGCAAAGGGCTGACCCTGCCATGACCTGACGCACCTGGAGGGGTCCTTCCCGGTGGAACGAGCCCGTGCCCCTGCTGGCAACTTGATGGAAGCCTCATGAGAGAGCCCAGGCCAGAGGACCCCGCCCCGACCCACAGAGCTGTGAGGTAATAAATGTGCGTTGTTTTAAGCGGCTACCTTTTGGGTAATTTTACTCTAATGAACAATAACTAATAGCCCAGCTAAAATTGACATGTGCAGTCCTGACCTCCGTATGTTTCTCCCCTCTCTGGGGGTCTCCTGTGCGTCCCCATGCACAGTGAGTGACACCGCTGTCCTCCTGGTTGGCGGAGTGAGAATCTGGAGGCCCTGCCCTCACATCCTGTGGATCTAGAGCCCCCGTCCCCTCACCCCGTGAACCCATCACGGACCTCCTGAGTGGCTGCAGCGGGCGCCTGGACCCGCCTGCCCGCCTCTGACTCGCCACCTCCAGGCAGGCGCGCATGCTGCTGCTGGGGCGCCATCCCCCAAATGCACCCCTGACCCCGCCGCCCCTGCTCCCGTCCCCACCGTGCACTCGGAGGCTTTGGGAAGAGCCTCAGCCGACTGGGCTTTGGGCACCACCTCTGTGCACGCCCCAGCTCAGCTGGGGACGCTCCTGCACCAGACCAGCTCCCACAGCCCCCGGGCTCCTCCTGGCGCCGCCTTCTCTCGCCACGGTGATGTCTGAGGAGAGGCTTCACAGGGTAGGAATGTCACCCCGAGTCAAGGACACAGAGGAGCCTGCCACATGCAGCCACCATGAAACCAGCCGTTCTCCCTGCAGCGTGTTTGCTGAGTGGGCTCCCTGTCACTGAGTGTAATGTTTTTCCTTGTTAGGATTTCTGCTCAGCACTTTTCTAAATCCCCTGGTCTTTTTTCACAGTGTCCTGTTCCTGCCTCATGAATTCTGTTCCTTTCTCTCTCTGAACACTTTAACTTACTACTCTTTAAATCTCTTTCATGTTTTCTGCAGGTCTCAGAAGAGAATTCAGCCACTGCTGGACCTGTTGCCCCTCTCAGGTGTTTCTTCTCTTCCTGTGACTTGTGCTTAGTGCTTTGAGCTTGTTCCTGGCAGAGGCTGACTGAGGGGCTGCCTGCCTTGGGACACACGTGAACACGAGGGGCAGAGACTGGCCCCCTGGAGACGGGGCTTGGGGACACGTACTCAGATAGACGTGGAACACAAATAGACGCCCAAACATCAGGAGGCAGAAGATGGCCAACAACAGCACGAACATCCCAATGCCTAGGACCACTGGGGTCTTTGTCTTGACGGGGAGAAAGGGAAGGAACAGCAGCCACGTGTTCTTCTTGGAGATTTCTGTGGAGACAAGGGAGAAACATGGCAGCACCTCTCACCAGGTGAGCACAGGGCAGAACTTGGCAGTGGGGAAGGAAACACCAGCCTGAGGGAGCACCTCCCTGCCTAGGTGAGTGCTTCCTCCTTGCCCAGGTGAGCACCTCCTCCTCGCCCAGGTGAGTACCTCTTCCTCACCCAGGTGAGCACCTCCTCCTCGCCCAGGTGAGCACCTCCTCCTCACCCAGGTGAGCACACCCTCCTTGCCCAGGTGAGCACCTCCCTGCCTAGGTAACCACCTTCTTGTTGAGGTGTGTGCCCTACCTTACCTAAGTGCCTCACCTAAACACCTCCTGACTGTGGTGGGTTTTATGATTCCACTTTATGGATCTGGAAGGTGAGGTTGGGAGAGGTAACTAAGTGCCCAGGTCACAGAGCCTGACCCCTCTGCCTGACCCCAGCACTCACCCTTTCCTGCAGGCCCGTGCTGCCTTGCTGGGCCCTCTCCATGCTCAACCAGCCACTCTCAAATAGAACTGGAAGGCTACAGCCACTACCCTGGGGCAGTCCTAGGACATGGCCCTTGTGCCCCAAGGGCTGCTGATGCTCACAACCACACCACTTCCAAAAATTAAGTATAGGAAAGATAGTGAAGGGTGGTGCGGGCAGGCCAGTGAAGATTGGATTCCAGTTGAAATGTCTGCTCCACAACAAATTCTAGAAAGGTGTTTGACCCAGGCTCCCTTATGTGGCATCCCAGAAAGCAATTGCCACACCTTGTCATAGTGCTTGGCCACAGGCAGCATCCAGGGCAGAGTCTGGTGACCCTGGGGCTGCAGCACGGTGTGCGTGAGGCTGGGCTGGACCGTGGGGCAGCCAACCCCACACTTGTCCCCTTAGCTGGTGATGTCATTATGAATTGCCACCAATGAGAGCCAAGCATCCCAGGGAATTGGCGGTTAAGAAGCTTTGTGGAATTTTCTGGAACGGCCAACCCAGGAAATCGCCTCAGTCCACAGTCAATTAATTCACGTGGAGCCGATCACACTGAGGTTCCAGAACCGGCCAGTTGCAGGGGGAGCCAGACTCAGTTCATCTCTGCACATGCACTGAGGTCACTGAGGCGGGTGGGCTGTGGCCACCCAGCTCCTCCTGTCCCTCCCCCTCCTCACAGCCTACACAAGTGAGGGCCCAGTTAGCTGACCATCGTGGGGGTGGATGGCTGCTTACAAAGGAAGAGGGGATGCACACAGGCCTCGGGGCTTGTCGAGGTTACTGCTCTCGGGGCAGGAGCCACATTTCACACTGTGCTTCAGGAGCAGCTGAGAAGCCCCGGAGAGTGGAATTAGCCAACCCTTGGCAATGGACGGAGGAGCTGCAGGGCCTTCCATGTGGACCTCACTAAGCTCATCCTCGAAAGACAAGTGTGCGGAGGCCTCTGGCCGCTGTGCCCACAAGTCAGGCGGCTCTTCCTGCTGAGCGGGGCGTGGTTTCACTGAGCCCCCCGCTGGCCATTGTCACACTTGGGAACAGGTGCAGGTCAGATGGTCCATCCCACAAGGCTGGTCTGTGCCAGGTGCTGGGTGGGCCTGGGGGTGGAGGCAGGTGGGGCACGGTGCCCCCTCCAGCAGGAGATGTCCTCCTCGGCAAGGTGCAGTGGGACTTCGGGTCGGACGGCGGCGGATGCCTACTGCGGCTCAGGCCCCAGGAGAAGGGAGAGGCGGGGCCTTAGTCCCACCACCTCATCCTCACCTCCGGCCTCCCAGGCTGCCCAGGCTGTGCACGTCCCTGAGAGGAAGGCATTGTCCGAACTGCTCTGGAGCCCACAGCTGGGCCTCTGCAAAGACCAGTGTCACCACCTGAGTTGTTGGAACCTGGTCACTCACCTGACTGCAACCTTCGAGAGAAAATGAGCCTCTGGCTTCTAGAGGGGAGATGGTCTCTGCCTCCTGCCCAAACTCAAACCACAAGATTCCCCAAATAGATGACAGGCACAGAAGCTGGGTGGCTAAAAAGTTTTGACAAAAAGAATGATAGGTACCACATGCTGGGCACTGAGCTGGGTGCTGTGGATACAATTCGGGCTCCAACTGAATCATGAACGTGGAATAAGACCTAGGAAGTTAGACATGCAGAAAGGGATTCCAGGCTACATGGCGAACTTTCCACTATGAAACAATTAGAACTTGCATACACATGTACTTTTAGTCCATCCTGGATTTATAGAAAGTGAGAAAATCCTGAAGAAACTGGAGACAGCAAGTGAGCTTAGAGATAAGTGGGTGAGCACACAAGAAGGGTGGGGGGGGGCTTCTTTGAAACCAGGCCTTGAGCCAAAAGCAAAGAGCAGAGCTGGGTGCAAGATTCCAAGACTACTTCAGGGACTATGGCAGAAATGAACTGAGATAAAGTGGCTAAGTTAAGAACCTAGATTTTTCAGAATTTAAGACCAATCAAAATAAGCCCACAATCAAAGATCACAAAGAAAAGAAATCATGAGAGTCAACAGAAATAATAAAAAGTGGATTTAGATCCCCAGCAACTTCAGATTTGGAATTAGAAATACAAAGTATTAAGTGGGATGCATGAAATATTTAAATATACATGAGACAGAAACACAAAAATAAACAAGAGAATTTTCTTCTAAATGATCGGGAAGATAAGCAGACCGTGTATAATCTATATTCTTTTAAATTTGTTAAGATGTGTTTTATGGCCAAGAATGTGGTTTATCTTGGTGAATGTTCCATGTGAGTTGAGTGAAAGCATGCTGAGTGAAAATTGTATTCACATTCAATACAAATGTGAATTTCAGTGAATGCACATCAGCTGTTGGTTGAAGTGGTGCATATATATCAATTCTGTTCACTTGACTGATAGTGCTGTTGAGTTCATCTGTGTCCATACTGATTTTCTGCCTAGTGGGATATGTGCGTTTCTTAGAGATGGCTGTTGAAGTCCCCTACTGTGTCAGTGCAATCATCTATTTCTCCTTAAAGTTCTATCCGTTTTTGCTTTATTTATTTTGATGCTCTTTTGTTAAGCACATGCACATTAAGGATTGTTGTATCTTCTTGATGAAGGGATCCCTTTATCACTATGTAGTGCCCCTCCTTATCGCTGATAAATTCACTTGTTCTCACATCTACTGTGTCTGAAATTATAGTTACTCCTGATTTATTTTGATAAGTATTTGCATGATAGATCTACTTCAATCCCTTTACTTTTGATTTATATATCTTTATAATTAAAGTGTGTTTTTTGCAGACAATACATAGTTGGATCTTTTTTGATCTACTCTGACAAGTGCTGTCTTTTAATTGATGTGTTCTGATCTTTGACTTTAAAATGGTTTTTGATATAGATACTTAACATCTACCATACATTTTACCGCTTTTTTATTAGTTGTCTTTTCTCTTTCCTTGTCTTCCACTTTTTTCTGCCTTTTGTGGTTTTAATTAAGCATTTCATATGATTTCACTTTCTCTCCTTTCTTAATTTATCAATGATACTTTCTAAAACATTTTTGTGTGGCTATCCCAGAGTATGCAATATATATTTGCAGCTAATTTCAGTCTACATTCAAATAACACTATATTAATTCCTGGATATTGTAAGTACCTTATAATAACAAATTATTCTTAATCTCTCCCTGCTAACTCTTGTATCATTGCTGGCTTTTTATTTCACTTATACATAAGTTATAATAATCAAATACACAATTGCTATTATTATTTTGAATAAACTGTTACCTGTGAGATGAATTAAGAATAGGAAAAATTAAAAAAATACTCTACTTTTAATAATTCCTGTTCCAATGTTCTTCTTTTCTTTAATAAGATTTAAGTTTTGACCTATATTATCTTCCTTCTCTTTGAAGAACTTATTTAAACATGTTTGCAAAGCAGGTTTACTGGCAACAAATTATCTCAATTTTGGTTTGCCTGAGAAAGTTTTAATTTCTTCTTTTCTTCTAAGAGATAATTTTGCAGGACACAGTATCACAAGTCTGCTTTCTTTCCCTCTTTCAATACTTAACATATTTCACTTCAGTATCTTTTGTTGTGATGCTATCTTAGGAGAAGTCAGATGTAATTATTATTTTCACTTTCCCATAGGTTATTTTCTTCTGGCTCTTTTCAAGATTTTTTTTTCCGATTACAATTGTGCAGTTTAAGTATAATATGCCTAGATGCAATTTTGTTTTGCATTTTTACTCTTTGGTGTCTCTGAACTTCCTGGATATATGGTTTGATGTCTGACATTAGTTTGGGGGAATAATCAGTCGATATTGTTTCAAATATTTCTTTTTATACTTTCTCTCTCTTTTCCTTTGATATTTCCTTTCACACATTGTACACCTTTTGGTAGTTGCCTGAATGGTTTTGGAAATTATTTTCTGTCTTATTTCAGTCTCATCTCTTTGCTTTTAAATTTTGGATTTTTTTTTTTTTTTTTTTGAGATTTCCTCAAGCTCAGGGATCCTTTTCTCAGTGTGTATAGTCTACTAACAGCCCATCAAAGGATTCTCCATTTTTGTTACAGTACTTTAGATTCCTAGCATTCCTTTTTGCTATTTTTTTAAATTTCCACCTCTTTTTTCATTGCCCAGCTGTTCTTACATGTTTTCTACTTTTTCTATTCAAGCCCTTAGCATATTAATTATAGTTTTTTCAATTATTTTTCTAATTCTTTAAACATCTTTTTTCCATATCTAAGTCTCATTCTGATGCTTGCACTGCCTGTTCAACCTGTGTTCTTTTCCCTTTTAGTATGTCTTGAATTTTTTTTGAAACCCAGACATGACATATTGAATAAAAATAACTGAAATGAGATTGGCTGGAAAAGCAGCAACATAGGCGATTCCAGCTTCCCTGTCCTCCTACAGATACCAATGATTAGACAGCTATTCCCAAACAAAAATGGTTTCAGGAGACCTCTTAGATGTTTTAGCAACATTATAGAAGAAAACTGAGAATAATCCCACAAGGAAAGAAGGAGGACGATTTTATTTTCCCTGAATTATCCCATATTACAAGCCTAAACTTCCTAGCTAGAGAAAAATTCTTCTCACCAGGAGAAGAAAGGAGGGTGAGCAACCAGCTTCTCTATCCTCTTGAGGCACTGCATGAAGGTCCCACTTCAGTTTCATCCCACTCAGACCAGCAAAGCTGAGATGTGTAAAGCCAGCTGGGAACAAGAAAGAAAAGAAGAGGCTATTATTAGAAGACACATAGGGAAAGCAATCACAGTTCACATAAGCCTGCTCTGCCAAAAAAAAAAAAAAAAATCATCAGATTCTGCCACTAATGCAATTACCAGCCAGCATAACGGATGCAAATCTTCCATAAATCTCACCAGTGCTCACCCCACAACTACTCACTAACATGAGCCACCCCAGTCCCTCCCTCTCCCTTACCCTGACACCTAAAAGAGCCCATTCCCACAATGGTAGCCAACCAAGGTCTTACAGCTGTACAGTGTAAGTCACCAGCTCTCTGAGCACGTCCCTTTCCATACCAGAGCCAGTGAGCTGTCTTCACATCCAGCTTGGGCTTCTGCAACTGCACAAGTGAAAGACACCAGCCTAGGCACCCCCTACTGACCCCATCACTGTGCTCACACTTGAGTTAGTCCCTCCAATTGTGGATCTGTGCACCACTGGCCTGATGCCTCTCATCAGCCTCCACTGCTGTACACATGCATGGAGGGGAGAGTGTCCAGCCACAGGAGAGCACACCAACACTGAGGTCCCTCACAGCTGCTTGCAAATTTGAGCAGGCCCTTCATGCTGTCATTGGCCAGCACCACCATGACTACCTATAGCTAGTCCCTTCAGCCATGCACCTGCATGACCCTTAATCCAGCCCATCACCAGTCACCACTGCAATACACACCTGGGGGTAAAATATGCATCTATGGGGAGCAGTCTGAAACCCAGGGCCTCTGCAGCTGCCAATGAACCCATAGATGGCCTTGGCCCTTGCTACCTGCTCTGGCCCCAACCACGGTAAGTTTGGTTGAAACTGTCCTCTGCCACCACATAGGTACATGCAGCTGGCCCCCTGAAGCAGCTATGTGTGCACTACTGGCTCCAACCACCACTGCTGCCTTCCCTGGTCCATAGCAACTGATTCTCGAGGTGCCACTTAGGAACCCAAAACTCTTGCACCCACCATGGTGCTTTCCAAATACCACACAGTTGTTGATGCTAGATCCCACTGGCCTGAACTGAAGAGGCAAATGCCCACCCTGAACCTGGTGCCAACACACACTCCTACACTTGGAGCCCTGTGCCACTTGACCCCTAGTCATAGCAGAATCTATTGTGCCACCACCCACAGGTGAAAGCCTTCTCCGCTTACCTAAATTAGTTCACAAAATCTGGGAGAAGTAATATTTCTTCAAGTAAGCAGAGACTGATGCAATGCTACAGGGATCATGAAAAATCAGAGAAACATGTCTCCACTAAAGGAATACAGTAAACTTCCAGTCACTGACCCCAAAGAAATGGAGATCCAAGAACTCCCTAACAAATAATTTAAAATAATTGTTCTACAGATGCTCAGAGAGCTACAAAAGAACAGAGATAGACAGTTTAATGATATCAGAAAAATAATAAAGGAACAAAATAAGCTCAAAAAGAGATAAAAAAATTAAAAAGAACACAACAAAAATTTTTGAGCTGAAGAATACAATGACTGAACTGAAGAACTGAACAGAGAGATTCAACAGTACACTTGAACAAGTAGAAGAGAGAATCAGTGAGCTAGAAGACAGCTTGATTGAAGTCTAATCAGAGGACAAAATGGGGGAAAAAAAGCTTAAGAAGGAATAAAGCAAGACTATGGGAATTATGGCACACAATTAAAAGAAATAAAGTATGCATTATTGAAGTCCTAGAAGAAGAAAGGCAAATAATCACCTCATAATTTCAACACAAAACATTCTTGTCCAAGATGTATAATACTATACTGTTTAAACCAAATAGTAACTTATCTATCATAGGTTCTTCTCAAATTTCAGTCCTGCAGACTTTAAGAATTGAACCACAACAGTTGTTTATACCTCCTATATCCATGTCACTAAGATCTGATTAAGACCCTCCCTTTGTAGCCAATCAAGATGAGGCTGCTTTGGATGTAAAATTTCCTGCTTCAGGTTTGGGGCCTAAAAAAATGATTTGTTTCCAGACAGACATTAGATGGATTTTTTTCCCCTTAGACAAGAAAACGTGGTGCATGCTATCAATTTGGGCTACATTTCAAAAATTACCACAGGAATTTATAACTTTATATACAACTGATCTGCTTAAAGCTTTAACACAGGAGAGGTAGCTGAGGGAGGAGGGGGACAAGCACAAGGCTAAGGCTGTTTGTTTTCTTAACTGTGGGTGTAATACAAGCCAATTGTCTTAAAAAAACTAACATTTTAAAAGATCCTCGTTTTCAACAAGACTTCATATAACCTCAACAGGTAAATATAGGACATTTCCAATCAGTACTGTAGGTGTCTACTTCCCTAAGAAAATGTGGACTCCTGAGGTTTCACCTCTTACCCTCCTAGTTGCTTTTGGTAAGATTCATTGATGGCAAACTTGGGCCCCTTGTCCTTTTGTCCCCCTAGACCATCTCTGGCCTAATTTCCGACAAAATCGTCTACTGGTCACTCCTCCCCGTATATACCCTGCTCTCCCTGAATTAGAAATCATACCTCAGAATCGTGCACCTCTTCCCCCATAGAAGAACGCCTGACCCAACACCACCTGGAAAACAATGTAACCCAACTCCGAGTCCCCAGATTCCTCCATCCAAGCCCTAAGATTTATCTTACAGGGAAATCAGGAAGCGAGTTCCACCCTATCATCCTGGATTCCCTCAAGACGTCCTGCTCCTGGCCTAGGATTACCAGCTCCATTACACCAAGGAGCATTACCCTCACCGTCCTGTCTCAGACCCCAACCCCACCCCCGGAGCAGCAGAACCGGCGGCGAGACACCTCCGAGGGCGCCGAGCGCTGGGAGAGAGGGCGCTGGCCGAGAGGTGGCGGGGCGCGGCGGTCAGCGGCGCCTCTCCCACCGCGGGACACACGCCCAGTACCTTTGCAGGGCACCGAGGCCGGCGCAGCTCACCTTGTCCTTCGGGCTCCAGGACCTCGGCGGCGGCGTCTCCCGCCCGTCCGCCGCCGGGAAGAGGCGCTTTAGCCGCCGCCGCAGCTCCTGTTCGTCCAGGGCCGAGTCCCCTGTGGGAAGGGCCGGCGGCGAGGCGGGGGCGGCAGGTGGAGGCGCAGGGCAGTGGTTTCTGAGCTGCCGCCAGGCGAGCTGGCCGGAGAGGAGCCGGCGCGGACGGCCGGGGCGCCGGCAGGACGACTCCGGACACGGGGGCGCTGGCGGCCGCCGACATCCTGGCTGCGAGCGAGCCCGCGGCCACCTCCGCCTCTTCTCTCATCCTCCGCTTCCGTGTCCCGGGGCGCTGTCGCTGCAGCCGGCGCCGCCGTGCCCCAGTCCGCCGCCGGCAGCGGGGCCGAGGGCGAGTGCCACGGTCGGGCTCGGACGGGGAGGGGCTGCGGGCGGTGGGCGGGGCGCTGGGGCGGGGCCGAGGGCGAGCGCAACGGTCGGGCTCGGACGGGGGAGGGTCTGAGGGTGGGGGGCGGGGCCGAGGGCGAGTGCCACGGTCGGGCTCGGACGGGGAGGGGCTGCGGGCGGTGGGCGGGGCGCTGGGGCGGGGCCGAGGGTGAACGCAACGGTCGGGCTCGGACGGGGAGGGGCAGTGGGCGGGGCCGAGGGCGGGGCCGCTGCTCTCCGGGCCGTTTCCCCACCTATTCATTCATTAAAACATATTAACACAGATTATAGGTTAATACGGAAGTGGTCTGTGAAAACATTAGGAATACATATTAGACAAAAAATTAAAAATTCATGTTTTTCTGTTTCATATTACTGCAGCAAAAAGTAAACCTAGCTTACCAGGAATTTTACCAGCAGCTAACATTTACATAGTACTAACTGTATGTCAGGAACTGGTCTACATCCTTTACACGTATCAACTGATTTAATCTTCACAACAACCGTAAGGTTAGCTCCTACGCTTCCTACAGGTGAGGCAACTGAGGCACAGATTAGAAAGTGTTTCCAAAGTCATATTGCTAGTTACTGTCTTAGTCTAGGTTTAAACCTTGACAGACTGATTCAGAAAATTCTACTCAAACTCTGATCCCTACATCCTGTTTAGAAAGCTCAGCAAGGTGAACCGGCCTCCCTAATTAAAATTCAAAACACTTTCCCAAACATTTTATCTTAAAAAGCAGAGTGTATTTATAATTTTCACCGTTTTTACTTAATCTCATTTTTTATCATTTTAATTGTCAAATTATTTTTATCTATTTAGAAGTGTCCTTTAAAGCGCTGTTTTTGGACACCTGCAATGGGAGAAAGACTTCCCAATTTAAAATGTAAAGATAACAGGAGAGCTGCATGATATATGTGCTTAATGTTCTTTAATTAAAAAATTCAAAACAAAGAATAAGGTATATAGTTTCTTCTCTGATGCTTAGATATTTCATAATTGTCCACAGCTAGTGATGCCAAGACATTCAAATGAAGTTAGTATTCATTCAATCAGCTGTTTTCACTACATAATGCCATTTGGGCAACTGGACAGATTTATCACTTTTACTTCTTTTAATTTGTAACTTGCAGAGTGGTGAGAACATGAATGTTCTTTAAAAGTTTAATTACATGGACAGGGTGCTGCCTCTTGGAAAGAGCATCATGATGGGGAATACCCTTTTTGCTCTGATCGTTAAGGATATTTTATCATTATTGTTAATGCAACATGAGTCCTTCTCTTCCACACACCAGTGGAAAAAAGAGAGGAGGGCAGAATTTATAGGATTTTAAAAATTGAATGAATTATCATTTCTTATAGCACTGAAATATATTTATGTATGTTTATAAAATATGCTACAGGAATCTTAATTTACCATTTATTGCATGTTCTAGCTTGAAAACTATAAAATTAGTCAACATCAAAATATAATATTGTTAGTATAAGCAACTTTTCTGAGGTTTCTGATGTTATAGAGCACATAATCTACTCTGAAATAAAATAAGTAGATTCTGACTAAGAGTCACCTCCACATTACCTCATCTAGCTGGTAACACTGCTCCCTTTCTTAGATTTTTTTACATTAGATTTTAAGTTTTTATAACACCTTATGGTTTTTGGATCTGCTTTTGGAACGTGTTCTGAACTCAAACATCATGGATGTTGACAATCTTATTGTACACTAACTTCACATTCTACAAAGAGTTGCCTTTTAACTCATTAGAGTCCCAGTAAATGTCAGATCGTGGCTGGCTGAGACGGTGTTTTATTTGCTCTTCTACCTTCTCAGCCTAGCACGGCGCTGCCACAGAGAAGGAGTTCAGACAGAATTGTGGAGCGAATGAATAATACGAATGAACGAAAGTACAGGTTTGAAGAAAATGAAATTAAAAAAAAAAAAAACAATACATTATGGGAAACTCACAGTTTCTTTATAATTCCACTTTAATATTCTGGAGTAGCCTAGTAGAGAAGTGGGCAGGACTACTAGTTCACTAAGTTCAGCATTTGAAAACATAAAATTTGTTTATAGATATAAAACTGGTTTAAGATATAAAAACCAAATGCTCCCTATAAACACTACTTCAGCTTCCTGACCCTCATTAATTTGTTTCTTAGTTAAACTTCAAAGGTGCTCATATCTTCCACATTTATGCTTATTTCTGGCAGTTCCAGTAATAGAACTGTTTTTTCCAAAGAACACAAGTTTTATTTATGTCTTCATTTGAAAGGTAAATATCAAACAAACATTATCTCTTTTTAAAATTATTTGGCCCTGTGTTAAAATAAATATCAAAGAGATGAAGACCCAAATGCTTACCTGATGATATATAATAATGATAAAAATTAAAATATAACCGTTTTCTATAAACAACCATAGAGAACATATCTTTGAAGCTACTTATTAAATGTTTGAGAAAAATTGTAATAAAATTAAATTTAAAATGACGTTGGCTTGTTATTATGTGACTATGAAAAAATTGGTAAAAATAATTTGTTTTGGTTGAAGTGGTATTATTTACATTCAAAACTAAAAATAAAAAGCACAGGAGTATTTTTTATCTCTTACATAAAATATAATGAATAAATGCAAAATTTGTTTGAAAATTAGGAAGTAAACTAACATTTTTTGCTTCATGATTAACTTTTTTGTGTGTCATTAACTCTTCTCCTGACAATTTTAAAGCAAATATTCTTTCAATAAAATATCTTTTTAAAAATCAAGGATTTTTCCCCACAGACACATTATTATGTCTAAATTTCCTTTCTTGTTCACCCTCTATACAGGAACCTCTATACAGGAACAATGATAATAATACATGTGCACACTAAGGCAATATAGCAAGTATAGAGAGTTACATATATCTTAATGCCAGGATTAATTTTAGATATTTTAGGATAAACAGCCTGAACTTCCCAGGACATCTGAAAGTCTGAAGCATGCAGCATATAAAATAACATTTGTGTAGCCAAAATAAGGAAACAGTAAAACACTCATAGCTTATAATTCTACCTAGAATTCCAAGATAAGTATATTGGCCAGATAAAAATATTAGAAAAAAGGTAGTAAACCTAATATTTAAGTCTGCAAACATTTAAATTTTATTTCATGCTGACACCACGTCTGACAACTTTTCTGTTTATATTTTCTATTACAGGAAAATGTCTTTCTCTGCAAAATGTATCCAACAGTTAACATATGAAAAAAATACTGCAGCACTATTTATTTTCTCTAAAAACTGACAGTATCAATCTTGAAAATATGGTCTCAACCCAAAAACTAGAACAAGAAATCATAATTACACAGCTAAATACTTTGAAATGAACTGTTTAGTGCTGTCCAAACAGGTAACCCAATGTGATCAATGATTTCCTAGTGGTAACTGCTATTTTTGGTTTAGTATTCTCAAATCTAACAAAATGTAAACATCATATCTTAAAATTCTAATACTTTAAAATATTTGATAACATACAAGCTCCAGATTTTTCTTAACATTTGTAACTGCTCAATTTCTGTCATTTACTCTTATATAGATATATAACAGTATAACATATATATACACAGGTCAATACACATGTAGGTAAAACCCTTTTCTGATATAACTATAATGAATGATTTTTGTTAAATAAACTCATTTCTTTAGAGGATTTGGAATTGAATAAAAGTAACGATACTAAAAATATACTCTTGTTAAAAAATAACATGTTATTTACAATAAGTAATTTTATTTACTATCACTGTCATTTTAAAGTCAGATGTATTATGAACGGCTTCTTTCAAAATTTATAATATGTATCTGTGTGAACAGTAACACAGAGAACCTCTATAAACCATTGATTTTTCCTACAAAAATGCACAGGCTCTCCTAAAAATCTTGTTTTATATTCATTTACGATAATATAGAAGAATACTCTAATTCAGTGATTCTTAATCCGAGATTCATGGATGAACTTCAGAAAATCTCTAAATCCCTGAATGTTAAGCAAAATTCGGACTTGGGGCAGCACATAAATATGGATATTTCAGGCCCTTACGTGAGATTTTCAATAGAAAACAAATATTAGTTAATTAATTTACAAAAGGCTACCGACAAAGAGTTTAGACAAATTAACAACCTTTTCCTTAGAAAAATCATTATGGTGAAATTTCAATATGTTCAAACAAAAAGTCCTACAAGAAACCACCAATTTCAGGAATTTCACTCATTTTTTTAAATCTCTCATCCGAGAATTACAAAACTCAAATGGTTAACACACCAGATCAGAAGTTTTTTCTCACATTTTGAAACAATCTGGGCTTGGGAACTGACCACATTAATCCATTAACTCAACATGCATCTAAATACAAGAAAATATTGAATAACAATCACACATGTTATATAGATGTTAATGCAGTTAATTTGGTAAATGCACATTTTTAAAGAACACACAAAAACAACTGTTTTTGTTGCTGTTGTCTACCCCCGGAAACAACTTAAATCCTCTAGATTTAAAAACTATGGCCTTTTTCACTAGTTAAGAAAGCAAACAAAAACATGTATCAGGATGTACAATTTTAAAATGAAATTCAAGTTAAATTTCGTTAGCATGGAATTACGCAAGTTAAAGAAACTGCTTTCTTAAGCCTGATAGAGGTTATCCAGAATAAAATAAAAAACAGTTATCAACATAATCGCTAAGTAATAAAATACCAAGCAGCATAGAAGGATTTCAAGTGTTCTATAGGAAAAATCCTGTATATACGTATACATATTTTTTAATACTATCCAAGTTTTTATAAGAGCAAAACATTAACACTTTATCATAGACCACTTGGATTCATCAACGTTTATAGAATAAATCAAGCCAGAAAATAAAAATACTGAGACATTATAAAAGTGGGAAGAACTTAGTGAACTTAGTTTTTAAAATTAACCTAATTTTAGGTAATGTAGCCTAATTGAAATATTAGGGCACTGTGGAGAAAATGGCATAATTGGAAGAACTTAAAACACACTTTAGTATTTCTGCCGATAAATGTTTCCTTTCATAATCACTGCTTTTGACACTATGGTTGATGTCAGCCCATACTGTATAAAATTTATGAAAGTGAATTACAACTATTTGGAGTTCATCTGAAATACCTTGCTACTATCTTTGCTATTATGGTGTATTTCATTGTGCACTATATTAAAATAGGCATGACTGGATTTGCCTAAGAAAGTAACTAAAATATAAATTCAACGAAGTTACTCGAAATACTTTAAAAACATTTTTTCAAGTATTTTAGATGAAGAAAAAGAATAATTTCTCTTTAAGTGTAAATTATTTGATTAACTACAGTTGCTATGTATTTTGAAAAGTGATAAACAATAGTTCAGAATACTCTATTTACATTTTTAATGACACAAAGTGAAACAAAGAAAATCTATTTAACTGAAACCCCACTAATTAAAAAAATTATATAATCTGATTTGAGACACTTAAATATCAATTATTTTCTTCAAAAAACCCAGCATGAACATGAACGCAACGGATATATTTAACTTCCTCAATCATAAGTTAGAATTTTTTACACTTTCCTTTTCATGAGGTTTACAGATAGGGATGACAGCCTGAAACATCATGCAATCAGGTTTTGTTCATGCCATGAATTTGAAAAACACAAAACTAATTTTTGCTAGATAGTTTAAAATGATCGTTTCACTAATCCTGACTTGACATTTTACCCAGTTAGTTCAAATTATTAATATTCTATTGGTTTTGAAACATTTTAAGGTGACTTTCTGTTTTTCTTGTAAATACCTTCAGAAGTAGAAAAGCAGAGATAGGGTCTGATTGTTTACCGGAATATATAGTTATGAACTATCTACACATACCACACATAAAAGAAGAGAAAATGGTCATTGGAGCAGGATTTAAGAGACTGGATTCCTGGCAATTCTCAGTCGTGTGATTTGGGACAGAATTTGCCTTTTTACCTCGGTCTCTTCCCTCAAGACAAGCAGCGAGGACTACACAACTGCTCAGTCTCTCTGTAGTTCTGAGATTCTTTACCTGGGACGCTTTCTTTACAGTGAAAATGACCACGTCTCTCAAGTGACGCTTTTTGCTGTCATTCTCTTCCGCACCGCGCCCCACGCTAAGCTCAAGTTTGGCTCCACTGACTCTTCAACTCCTCTACACTTAGTTCCGCCATCTGTGAATTTTCCTGCTGTCTTAAAACTCTCTCTCTCTCTTTTTGCTGAGGAAGACCAGCCCCGAGCTGACATCTGTTGCCAATCCTCCTCTTGTTGCTGAGGAAGACTGGCCCTGGGCTAACATCGTGCCCATCTTCCTCTACTTTATATGGGACGCCGCCACGGCGTGGCTGACAGGCAGTGCTTTGGCGGGCGCCCGGGATCCGAACCCCGGGAGAGGAAGGCGAGGGGAAAGAGAGAGGGAAGGAGAAGGCCATCCTATGTGAGCTCCTACCGAGTCCTAGGCCTGAAGGCCAGTATCTTCACTCACATCATCTCCTTCAACACTGACGACAATCTCGGGAGGTAACAATTAACAGAGACCCTTAAGCTCAGAACGTTCATTTAACTTGCCCAAGTTGACAAACCAGATTAGAAGGAGAGTCAAAATTCTACCCTATGTATATTTAACTCTAAAATACAATGTTTTTTGCGCACTAGGCCATAGTGCCAAAGTATAGAATCATGAGAGAAAGGAGAGGCAGAAAGGAGAACACAAGTGTCACCTTAGAGTGTCACTGAGAATCCTCCTGAAAATAGGATGAAGTCACAAGTCCACAGTGACTGAAAATTAATTTCATTTTCAGCTCAGGCACATCAGAAAAAAAAAAATCTAGGTTTTGTTATTGTTATACACGTAGACTGCAGGTTATCCAACTGCAATGAAAAAACATCAGCCACACTTAACCAGCAAGATTTTTATTTCCCAAGGCCATGATAAGGAAGGCGACTGAAATTTAATTTGCATAACTGTAAAGAAACCAAGTTAGCAAAAGGAGAAGAAAGCAGCTTATTCCATCGCTAAGAGAATCAATTCTCCCATCCAAACGAGAATGCCAGGTGAGAAGCGGGGATCTATACGGCTACCTGTCACTGGGATGTTTTGATTTATGTAAGTAAATTGTTCTATACTTTTCCAGCTCCTAAATCCAGAGTGGTGTGGTTAAACTGATGCATAATCAGAGCCGACTCACTTTCTCATTCCAAAAGTTGATAACTTAAATGCTTACATTACAGTTTCTATGTTACCTTGCAGGGTTTTAAAAATGAAGCACATTTCTGTTTTCCATCAGATTCAGGAGCAAGTGGAATTAATGCGGTATTGTCTTTAATGAAACGTTGTGGGGACTTGTGATTCATGTTGGTTTCCAATCCTTTCCTTTTTTTTTAAACACCATAAAATAAAAAAATACGACAGCTGTTTCATATTAAAGAGAAATGCAAATATGCATTAACACGCTCAAGAAAATTATTTTCTGAGAATTTATTGTTTTAATGAATGGAACCAATCTATATTTTTCCCATTTGATAAAATGGCACTTACTTCAATGGCTTTGCTCTTTAAGCCAAAGGCACAGAAAAAACGATCGGGGTCTAAGTCAAGGGTATATTTCTTTTCCCTGAAAGTACAGAATAACAAAAAATTTCTGATGCTGTTTGCCCACCAAAGATATAAAAGCATCACATTCTTGGGGCCGGCCTGGTGGTGTAGTGGTTAAGTTCGCCCACTCCGCTTCGGCAGCCCGGGGTTCTCAGGTTCGGATCCCAGGCGCAGACCAATGCACCGCTTATACCGTGGGTAGTCGATTGACTAGTTTAAGTTTGGAAGACCTTACTATCATTAGCGGCATACTGGTTGTACAGCGGGGAACTTTGCATCAGGAAAGACTGCATGCTTTCACCAACTTGGGGAATGGCCGGGTTCTATTTATTTTTTTCTGACTATCATTTCCAACTCAGGAAATGAGCACATTTACAGTGAAATTCACAATTTAATGAAGAAGGATATCTCTGAAGTTTCCAACACATTTTCCATATTCCTTTAATCTTTTTCAGGGAATAAAAGAATTATCATTTAGAAATGTTTCCAATGAATGATTGGGAGGAGTTTTCCATGGCTTTTGCTTTTTGGCATTGGAAATATCAAAAGTTGCCTCCTCGTGGTCAGGAAAGCAACAAATTCTCTGGGATCTGGGGGAAACAACTCAAATAATTGCCCCTAAAAGATCTTTATATCCCTACGGTGGAAGATGCACATTTTTGGTGCTCCAGATAACCTGCTGGAGACACAATCACTCCCAAGAGCATGTTTCAAACAGGTCAGTGGATATTAATTTTACAACCCTGGTGCAGTCCAGGTGGCGGTTTTTTGTCAGAGACCCCAATAATCCATATATTAGAACAGAGCTGGCCTTGTTTTAGCCACTCAAGAGTTTTCAATTTGCCTACATTACCTTTAATTTAATATACAACCAAGCTCTTCTCTTTTTAAAAATATCCCTAATGGGAGAATTCACTGCTTTCTTCTGTAAGGGTAACTTCTCTAAACGCAGCGGTTTTGTCATATTAGTCCCCGAAGGCTTTGATAATTACCAAAAGCTCACTCTCCTTGTTGTTGGAATCCATGTAGTTTGTCGATCACCACCTTTGGAATTCCACAGTAGTGCTGCCAAATGGGATGACGACCCCGTATATATTAAAGATGATCTGTAGATCTGCAGCTAACAAGAGGGCGGAGTATAGAATGCAAAACTTCTTCCCCTTCTTGCATGGCCCACAGAAGTGATTTCCACATTTGTTACGCCAGCCTCCGTTCTCTGTGATGTCTACGGCCTCGCCTCTTGGGGGTGTCCCCGGGGAAAATTGTGAAGGACGGTAAAGTAAGACTTCGGCCTTCGCCTACCTTCCCTGTTTGGCTCTTTCTCTCTTTCTTCATCCCCCATCTCACCCCAACACTGCTGTACTCTAAAGGAACTGGGGCCAGCTGGATGGTGCTAAGAGAAGACCCCTGAAGGAGGGTGTAGTGGATACTGTGGTGCTCCGGCCAGGGCTGCTCTCCAGGGCCAACACAGCCATCCCTCATCTGCTGGGAACGTCAGCTAAGGAAGGCTCCTAGCAGCATCCCTCCCTGAGATATGCCCTCGGCCTCAGGGAACTACCTCACCCAAGTCTACGCCTCCTCCCAGGGAGCAGCCCGCAGTCAACGACTGGCCAAGGCGGGGATATCAAGATCCGGTTCCTTGGCCTCAACTGGGACAACTCTGAAGGGCCATCTCAGCTATAGAGGGCCATCTCCACAGAGCCCCTATAGGGTTGGAAGAGGCCTCAGGTGCAACTCACTGCACATCAGCTTCTCCCTCTGCCCAGTCCTGCCTTCCTTGCCTCCTTACAGGTGTCATCTCCTGAGAGCACTCCCCAATAAACTTTCCGCATCCCACTTTTCATCTTTAAGTCTGTTTCCAGGGAACCCGATCTAAGACGAGGGTTACCGGGGTAGTCTGAGACTGCGGTGTCGCAAGGGAGGGCGGCCAAATCATTCCACAAAGAGGCAACAGTCATAACCAGACAGACAAAGCGTTACACCCAAAAAGTAAGCTACAGACTGAACGCAATAATCCAGAGCAAAATGACATGAAGTTTAAGATACAGGTAGAACCAAGTGTTTTAGGACAAATTCCACGAACAAAAGGAATATAAATTCTTACACCTGAACCTGTCATTTCTGCTTACATGAGCTGGATCTCCATGGCATCGGCTGTCTGCTCACAACACTCACTAAAGGGCTCTCCAACAAACCTCCTCTCTGAGGCTCCTACAGCCCGGCCACCCTGGTCGTAACATTTCTACCGTCCACACCAGAGAACGGGATCCTGCAAACAGGCTACGACCCACCACCCCTCTCCAGAGTCCCATTTGAAATTCCAAGGCTGAGTGGCCGGTCTGTCCCTTACGTCTACATCCCAACTCTCTGCCTCCCTCACCACTGTCTTCTATAGTTCAGGCCATTAGTCAAATCCTCTGGACAGCTGTCATTCCCCTGAGCACTCTGGAAGCTCAGCCCATTGCCAAGAAGTTACCTTAGATTCTCAATGATGCTCATTGTACCTGAAGATGGGTTTTTTTCCCCTCACGAGTTTCCTTTAAATATGGATATATTTTTCTCCCAGGCACTTGTTTCCTAGCTCTCATCCGGAAGGAGTCTCAATATTCTCCTACCTCCTTCTTAAGCCAAAAGCAACCTTTACTTCTCCTCTGAGTTGTAACGGCTCATCTTGACTGGGCACCTACTCAGAGCTAGGCACTATCCTGAGTGCTTTACATGCTTTAACTTGTGTAATATTGATAATGACCATATGAAAGTTATTATTCCTATTTTACAGGTGAAGACACACAGGCCCAGAGAAGTGACCTAACTTCTCCAGAGCCACAGAATCAGAGAGTGGTGGAGCCGGGATTCAAACCCAGCCAGCGCTCTCAACCAGTAAGCTCTTCTGCCTCGCCCCGACCCCGGCACACGCTAACGTCCACTCCACGCTCCTCAGTGTGTCGAGGACTTCCCTTCCACACTGAATGCTGCCATCGCCCAGGGACGTAATATCAATGTCCCCAGTAACGACCCCACCAAAGCTATACCTTCTCAGTTCCTTGCCCTCATCTATTTCAAGCATACTCACCACGTGCCCTAAATAACTGACCCCCAGCATAATACTCTTCTCAAACCTTCAACTCTAAAATTTCCCTCCGACTACCACCTTCTATCCTCTACCCGTCCTCCTCCTCTTCCATTCTTTTTAAGCTCCTCTCTGGCACCACTCCTTCCTCTCCCACTATGGCCCAGCCCCTCTCTCCACCTTCAGTTTGCACTTCCTTCCCTGATAAAGCCCGTGTCCCGTCTTCTCATCAATCACTCTTTCATCAGCACCTGAAACCCCCTCACCTTCCTTCCACTGTATATAAATTATGCTAATCTCCAGTTCTGCATTTTTCTGCTGTTTTCCCAGTGGCTCCCTTCGGAGTAAAGGATAACATCCAAGTTCCTAAACAAGACCTTCAAGGTACTGAAGGTACAAGACGACCTTCACGGTCGTCTTCACTCGCTCATCTCTCACCACCGCTCTCCTCCATGACTTGATATCCTGTCCACACGGAGCATCAGTTTTCGAACACGCCGTGCCTCTCTACAGCTCCTTGTCAGACATGTTCCTCTCTTCTCCCCTTCTGGAAAGAAGCAACAGGATCAGGTGACTTCTTGGATGGAGGATTAGGGGGAAGGAGGCGGATAGGGGTAGAGGAACAAATGAAAGATGACTTACAAAGATGCAAAGATCAGGGTGCCATTATACTGAAGGGGCACTCGAGGACGGAACGCAGGTGAGATACAGGGTCAAATGGGGCCTTCTCAGACCAGAGGTGCTGATACAACACCCCTGTAAGAGAACCATGAACACGATACCTACCCACAATTAACCATTGAGGCCCCCAACAAGGATCTAAATTTTACTATGATCATGTGCCAATGATTAGGCATGACATGTAGTTTACATGGATTAGCAAAGTAAATGAATTTGGGAAGATTATAGAATACAACTGCCGTGGTTGTGGGTTACATCACCTTAACATACAAAAAGAAATGAAACAATCTGGAAAAACAGTTGATTGCTTCCCAACCCACCTCTGAGTTTCTCAAGGCACCTGGTCAGTGACAAATCCCCCCTCCAGTTTTATCCTGCTCCTCATTCTTGAGGGACGCGGGTCGAAGGTCCGTCTTCCGTAACTGCTTCCTGCTGAGCCTGGGCGTTGGCATGGGGACCAGTAGAGGAGCAGAACCTCCAGCTAACCTCAACCAGGTTTGTGGTCACCAGAGGCACAGCTCTGAGTTAGTCGTAATAACCATCCGCAATTTTACAGCCTCAATGTGTTTAGGATCTGGGCATATTTGCCCTTCCCTCTCTAGATGCCATCAGCTCTTTGCAGTCTAGATACCGGGTTGCCCATCTCTCTGATAGACCTACTCTTGCTGCCCAGGAACATGCAACCTCCTTGGAAGCATATAGAGAACAACCGCCACTCAGGTCACTAATAAAGAGAAGAAATCCACAGAACGAACTTACATAGTTGCAAGCTACTTAGAAATATGATAAAAAAAAAAACTCCTTGTCTAAAATGAATGTGAAAATGAGTAAGTTCTCTCACATCTCACTAACAATTTATGAGATGTACATCCAAGCAGTTATCATATTACCAGGAAGTTTATATAGTGGTTATTAAAATGAACTTAGCCATTAGTGCTAATACTGTTTTATATTAAAACCAAACTTATGAGTCATTAATTTCAGATACTTTTAAAAGTACATTTACATCGTGTCTCACTTAATTATCCATTATGTACCTTTAAAATGACAAATATCGTAGCTTTACATTTTGTGTATTTTGAAATTTTGATTTTCTAAAGAATACGGAACAAAAAGATAGAATGAAGCGCAGCTGACAAAGCAGAAACAGATTCTTTATGCCCTAGAAACCAGGAACCACGTGCTGTTTACTTATTGGGAGAATTTAGGCTTTACCACGTGTCTATTTTTACCAGGAAAAAAATATTTTCCTACAGGAACTGAAATGTCTTTTAAGTGCCGTGTGGATTCTTTTATGTCAGAAGCTCAGGCAACAGGACACTAGTCATTCTTGCAGAAACAGGGGCCACTTAAAGCTAAAGGCTCACATCAGGACACTGTAGTAACTGCTCTAAGTTCAGGGGAACCCAGAGAGCAAACATGTTGCTCATGAAAACACATCTACGGCAAAGGATTTAAGATTTCACAAAGTTAATGACAGTGATGTTGGAAAGTTGCTCGGTCACATACTACATCCATCGACAAACGAGGATCTAGCAAAGCAACATCTGTTAACAGAAGAACAAACTTACAAGCATGGTGACAGAAGAGGAACATCAGGAGAGAACAAGATGAATGTCAAAAGGTCGGGAGAGACCTTTGCGGAAACTGATGACGTCTACGTTTTGAAATTCAAACATGAAGTAAAAGCTGTCGCATCACGCTAACATACCATTTTGCTACATAAAAATATCAACACCAGGTGTAATCTCAGTAAATGTCAATTATCATCATCATCATTGGTCATGTTGACTCAGCAGGGAGGGAACCCCGGGAACAAACACTGAGACCTCGCTGTCCTCCAATCCTCAGATCTCCTGATGGTGCCTCCCCTTGGCTGAACCCAACCCTGAAGCCACTAGAATACAATCAGCCTCCTCAAGCCCGGAGACAAGTAGAGAAGAACGGTCGGTGGACTCAGAGGGGCAAACAGAGAATGTCCCAACACACATATACAACCCTGAGCTCTATTAAGCAAAACCCCAGAATTCTCAAGCTACTTCATTTATCTCGACACCAAACTCATTCCGAGGGCTGACTACGTGCCAGGTACAGTTCTAGGTGCTTGAGGCACTGCAGTGAACAAGACTGACAGGGTTCCCACCACGGCTGCTTCATGACTTTCATGGGCTCCTTCCTCCATAAAAAGCATTACAAACTCTATTTTATGACTGTGTTTAAGGATAAATTTAATCTGGGCTACATTCCTTATTTTATATTATTATTATCATATTTCCTTTACCTTCTAATTTTT
Organism: Tapirus indicus; assembly: GCA_031878705.1. Classification (NCBI taxonomy): domain Eukaryota; kingdom Metazoa; phylum Chordata; class Mammalia; order Perissodactyla; family Tapiridae; genus Tapirus; species Tapirus indicus. The sequence continues at coordinate 94,832,633 of CM062925.1, read as the reverse complement.
GAAGAAATTCAAACATTTTCACAGGCCTCAAAGTATCATGGGTCCAAGGCACTATGCCTCCTGTGCCCTAAGTTGGCCAGCCCTGGTCTCTGCTATCATGGAACTTACACTCTAGTGGGGGGAGACAATAACAAAAATGTGACAAATAAATCAAGGTGAAAATATCAGAAAAGTGCAACGCAGACAATGGAACAGCGTATCCTAGAAGCGATCAGGGAAGTGGGGCTCTAGAGACAGTGTCCAGAGCAGGCTCCCTGAGGGGAATCACACTTGAAATGAGAACCTCGACGACTAGACGGAGGACTCACTCTTCTGAAAATCTAGAGGCCTCCCAGAAAGAACAGGTGGTGTAAAGGCCCTCAGGTGGAAAGACCTCGGTGTATTCGAGAAAAGTTAAAGCAGCCAGTAGGGCTGAAGCATAGTAGAAGATGAGAGGAGGGACAAAATAAAAGAGATAAGCAGGGGCCAGGTCATACAAAGCCTTACAGGTAAGAATTTCAACTTATTCTAAGCTGGGGAGTTACATGGCTTGACTTGGAAAAACAGATTCAAGGAAAAATCAAGGAGATGGCTGGCAACTCCAGGTGGCCCAGGAGACAGGAGGTGCTGCTTTGTGCCACAGGGAAGAAGGGTGGAGGTAGAAAAAGTATAAAGAATTGAAGATGTCCTTGGAACTTAAGAGTCAACAGGACTCTTTTTGGGGGAGGGGGGGGTGGTGAGGAAGACTGGACCTAGGCTAACATCCACGCCCATCTTCCTCTATTTCATATGTGGGAGGATGCCTGCCACAGCATGGGTCATAAGTGGTGTGAAGGTTCATGCCCAGGACCGGAACCTGCCAACCCTGGGCCACCAAAGAGGAGCGCAAACTTAACCACTATCCCACCAGGCCACCCCTTAGAGTCAACAGGACTCTTAATGAATTGATGCAGGGGGTGAAGAGCAAAGAGAGGAATCAAGGATGACTTGGGGGATTTGGGCCTGAGAACCTGTGGGACGGGGGTGTCATTCACTAGCACTGGCTTCTATGAACCCTGATACTTGCCATACTGGTAGCTAACAAAATACATCAAAATGACACGGTATGTTGCAAAACACAGATTCACAATGCTGTGATTCTCACACACCTTTTCAGGAGCATGTATGTCGTGAGAGCACACCAAATTCGTAAATTCTCGTTGTTTGTTTCCAGTGACACGGACATGACTGCCTTGGCCACCACACTGCTTGCTGCAATTCTACCACTGTTACCAACAAAACCTTGCCTTTTGCTTCATCTTGTCTTTTAATCACCTGTGGGTATTTGGCTGGTCAACACTCGCTTTTTGGACAGACCTGTCCCTCTAGAAAGACCTAACTGATTCAAGATTCACTGTCCCATTTGATCCTCAAAGCAGCTTTAGGCCTAGCACACTGAATCTGCTTCAATTTACTTAGAAATGATATACATTCAATTTTATAATTATGTAAAATCTAACCTATTCTTCCTCTTAAAAATCATTCGAGGTAAGTAATACGGTTCAGACACTCCAATGTTTTTTAAATCCTAAACTTCTACCTATACTACCATGCTACTTTGTGACTAGTACTTACTCTTGCACACAGAATGTGTAAATATGAAATTTACATGATGCTGTTTTCAGCTCAAAAAAATTTACGGTTACGTATCGTATCGCTATCCTTAAATTCTACAGTAAGTTCCAGAAACCAGCACATAGCCAATGGACCAGCACTGGTGGAGCTGGGCGCCTAGGCAGTGGGCACACTAAATTTAGCTAAGGGGGGCAAGAACCACATGACCCCCGTACCCTCCCACATCTGGCCAACCTGCCGCTCCTCCGGCCCACCACCCTCACCTCTGCCCTTCCTGGCCCACCAGCCCCAGACCCCCAACTCCCCACAGAGGCGGCTGAGGGTGTGGGGCTCCAGCACAAAGCAGGAACACCCCTCCCGCCCACCCACCCCCCCCGCCCACCCACCAACCCGTCTGCCGGCCTGGCCCAAAACCACTCACCAACAGAGCGCAGGACACGTGTGGTGTCCCCGCAGGTGGCTGGACAGCGGGGAGCCGGTGTGAAGCATAGCGAGTCTGGAGAATAAGGCCAGTGTTCGAAGCAGTGGCCCGACCACGTGACCTGTGAACTCCTGCTCTGCCCCAGGCGGATCTGCCCAGCATCGCTGCAGCCCCCGCCCCCCGCCAACTGCAGCAGCGCTGGGCCACAAGCACGTTCCCCAGCAAAACTCTGTAATTTCTTACCCACTTCAGTTTTATGATCTGAAAGCTTATCAGAAACCTGTATTCTACAATAAGTGTCGGATTCCTTTCCGTGACTCTCTCAAAAGATGAAACATGCTTGCAAAAGCATGAGAGTAAAACAACTATCTGCAAATGACAAAAGACTCAAATAGGGCAACTGACAAGAGAAACTTGGCTATTTCCGTGACATACGTGACAAGATAACAACTAGAATTACAGCTGAAAACCAGGACAGACCAGAATTTTAGGAATATTATATAATTTTCAAATACATCAATACCATGTACCCATGCAATACTGGTACTGCACCAAATGTGCTCACCTCCTGGTTAGTTAAATAAGACTCTACACCAGTGGAAACTGTCTCATAAAGTCAAGCGTATTTGTAGCAAATACTAGGCCATGAGGAATCATTTCCAAAGTCATGGCGTCCTGAAACAAAAGGAAACAGGAACTTTTATTTCAGTAGGGAAGTGAACATTCAAAAGGGACAGGCGGGTATCTGCCTGCACAAGCTCAGTTGGAAAACAAGCCTCCATACCAGGCCTAAGCTCCTCCTGGAGAGATCCCTGCATTAAAAATAAGGCAAAGGTCCTGGGCGTAGCTCTCCTGGGGAGGCTTGGTCATTTTCAGGATGCTTAGTGGTTACATCTCTTTAACATACAAAAGGAAAAGAAACAACTTGGAAAAATAGTTAATTGCTTCCGAACCCACCTTTGAGTTTCTCAAGGTAGCCAATCAGTGACAAATCCCCCCTCTAGTTTCATCCTGCTCCTCATTCTTGAGGGACACGGGCCGAAGGTCTGTCTTCTGTAACTGCTTCCTGCTGAGCGTGGGCGTTGTCATAGGGACCAGTAGAGGAGCAGAATTTCCAGCTAATGTCAACCAGGTGCGTGGGTCACCAGAAGCATAGCCCCCAGTTAGTTGTAACAATCATCTGTAATTTTATAGCCTTAAATGTGTTTAGGATCTGGGCATATTGGCCATTCCCTCTCTGGATGCCATCAGCTCTTGATAGCCTAGATACTACTGGGGCTGCCCATTTCTCTCATAGACCTACTCTTGCTGCCCAGGAACATGCAACCTCCTTGGAAGCATACCTTGCCTAAATGTTATAGAGTTGGTTAGGATCCAGGGCAAAGCTTAGAGTGGATGGCCACTCACTACTTATCTGGGAGGTGTCGCCCAAACAGGAGTTTCCAATCAGACAGTGGTTTGCAGGAAAACTCAGAGTCGTCAGTTGTCTGTGACCATCCCTCTTGACGTTCAGGCGTGGGCAATCTTATGCGTGTGTGGTGGTTCCAATCAATGACTCCTCCTAACTTTAGGGAAGAAGGTGTGGTTAGTAACAACAAGCGAGGCCCTACCCAAGTAGGACTTAGCTGATCTTGAGACCAACCGCTTTTCCAAGTTGTAAGATAGACCCAATCTCCTGGTTTACATGGGTGGAGTTTGACGTTCTCTGGGTCTGATCCTATGTTGCGAGGAAAGACAACCCAGTGGTACGAACATCGGTTTTCCTCTCGTCCCATGGCTATCCCACCCAGTGGCTTCCCTGCCCCAGAATGCCCTCCAACTTCAGGCCGGACCCACCTAGGAGGAGGAGGACCTGGCCAGGTGCTCCCAGCCACTGCCCTCTTGAGAGTTTGGGAGCCAGTGAGAGACAGGGTAGAGAAGTGGGGAGACTATAAATGCCCACTTTGCAGATAAGAAAACTGACTGGGAGAGGCTGAGGCCACAGGCTCCAAAGTGGTGAACCTGGGACTCAGACCCCGCCCAGCCCATGGTGCTAGTATGTGTAGAGCAAAATAGAAACCTCAGTTGTTTGTGTCTTGTTGCTGTGCAGCCTGGTGTGGGGCTGGCAGGGCTCCTATGTGGGCCCCCAATGTCTCTCTTCCCCCCGGTTAAAGCTTTGCACACTTAGCGTGCGCACCTAAACTCTTTCAGAAAAATCCCTTCTGGAATAAGAATGCTCAGCTGTGTCTCTGCCCCCACGCTCGACATGGCAGGTGTCGGACATGGCTGCTGGGGACAGGACAAGTCCCTGTCCCTAACATCCTGGGCGGGTCCAGGGAGTTGGCACATGAATGGCTGTACCAGAGTACCCGTGAAGAGGAGAGGTCGTGCTTCTGAGCCACTGCCCCAAGAACCTGGATAGGTCCCCCCCTACACACAGAAAAAGGCTCAGGGGCACCCAAGCAGGAGCTCTCCTCGACCTGGCCAGTGGCCTCCCCGGCAGCCCACATCACAGGCCAGAGTCCTGGGCTCTGACCACATTATTTTTTTGTAAACTTGTGATCAGGTCTCAAGTCCAGTGGAACTGAACATCCATGTAGGCGGCGACTTGCCTAAGCCTTTTTGTCAACAGCCTAATCCCTTGTCGGAGAGTGTCAGAAGGCCTGGTTTGTCCAGGGCCCGCCTGACCGCCCAGGCCAGGCCTGGAGCCGCTGGGAAGCCTCCAGTGCCCCTTTCAACTCTCTGGCCATTTTCGAGGCAGCCGGAGGCCCAGGACTGGCCAGTGCCCCTGTGCCTGTCAGGGGCAAGGCTGCGCTGGCAACAGCCTGGATGGTGGGAGTAAAAGACTGAGCCTTAAGCCTGCAAAGGAAGTCCAAGGGTCTCAGACCTCACCAGACCCCCTCGGCTATTAGCAGCTCATTTGCCCAAGGAGGGACGGAGTGGCTAGTAACAGAGCAACAGGCCCACTGGCCACCCTGAGGGGCTCTTGGGAACCCGTCAGCTTGGAGCCCTGGGGAGGGGCTTCTGGTAGCATCAGCGCCCTCAGGACCCAAAACAGAACACATTCCGGGGCCTCAGATGACGACAAGCTTAGTGACTCTCCAGAGGCCGGGCTTAGAACCGGCCTCCCGAGGCCGTCGCGTCTGGGCCTGGGCGCCGTGCACTGCTGAGGCGGCAGTCTCGGCAAACCTGGAGGAAGCTCTGTTCCCTGGGGATGTGTCAGCGTGAGATAAACAGCTCTCAGACGCAGCCTGACCGTGGCCTTACTGGCCTGCATCTCTGCCTGGGCCCTGCGTGCAGCCCTGATGCCTCTGCCCAGACACAGGGGGACGAGCTGGGGGCCCCAGGCAGGGCAGTGCAGGGAGGTTCGAGCGGCACCGAGCTGGGCTTAGGCAGAGTTTAGTGAGCAGTCCTGCTCACAAAGGGGCGACTGCTGGGGACCTGGCACGGTTCAGGGCCATGGCCTCGAGCGGCGAGTAAGGCCTGTCCTCTAGAAGAGGGCTCCTGTGCCCGGCTCAGCTACTCTGTAGGACACACAGCAGGGGCCAGTGAGCTGGCTCAGGCCGTAGCACTGTCATCGGGCTGAGGCTCCAAGTTTGTCACAGTTTGTTGTTCGTAGCTGACTGTGGTGGCCAGGGCCTTGAGGTGTCCCCTTAACTGACCTACTCCCATGGGAACTTGCCATCAGCAGGACCAGGGACGGGGTGGCCGTCTGTCTAGACTCACAGGCTGGGTGGCTGATGAGGTGATATCCATTTGGGGATCACCTTCAAGACCCTTGTCCTGATGCGCGTTAAACAAGTCGATTTCACGGACGGCACAGAAGGGTGGGGGAAAGGGCTCGTCCCTCCCCGCACCTCCCGTTTGTGATGTTTACGTTTACAAAACGTGGTTCCATCCTTCACTCTCTTTTTCTCTCCTCCTCCCTCTCCCATTCAGGTCTGTTTCTCACCTGCTCCCCCCCACTTGCTGTCTCTAGAATGATCCAGCCAACCTTCTGCACCATCCTGTTGCCAGGCTGGTGGTCAGGTCACCAGGGGTCTGCTCATCTGTCCATGCTGCCCGTGTGTGTGGCCTGCCCATCACCCTCCTGGGGCCTCAGCTGTCCATCTGCAAAATGGACGCACCTGGTACCTCTTCTAGGCGCAGCGGAAGGCCACCCATGTTGTCGTACAGCTGTACCTACCAGACAGCCCTTCTCTGAAGGTGAGGCCGGTGGCCAGGCCCTTCCTGTGCCCCCCGCCTGGGTCAGGGCCAGGCCCTGGTGCCACCACATGTGCAGAGGTAGGACAAGAGGGCCGGCCCAGCCCTGTCCTACACGGGTGAGTGAGCACTGACACGGCTCCTCATCTGGGTGCCAACACCCCTGCCGGGTCCCGCTACACAGACTCTCCCCGAGGCCCAACAGAGGCGGGTGAGGTGAGGGACCCGCTTTCACACCTACCCAAGCCTGGTGCAATATGTTCTGAGCAATTGCGCCCTAGCACCTCAGACAGGGAAATCACACCCTAGAGTTACAAGGCAATTATCCGGCTCAGCCAATAAATGAGCATGAAATGGAGCACATTTCAGCTAAATAAAACCAGCGCAGGCAAATGCAGGGGAGCGTGGGGACGCCCACACGTGCAAGCAGGGCTTGCATGTGTGCACGCTCTTACTCACATTCTCTCCCTCTCAGCTGGCTCTGGCTACACCGCACACACACACCTACAACCAGGACTTGCCCACTGCCCTGCCCGGCGCAGCTCGTTGCGTGTCTGTGTCCGTGACTCCCTGTGACACTGTGTCTCTGTGTCCCCATGTCCCTGTGCTCCTGCGTGAGCAAGAAGACAACTCAGGGCCTGATTTCCTCATCTCCACGATCCAAACGGGTCTCTGTGCTCCCTGCCTGTGCCATTTTTAAAAATTCTCCCAACTTGTCCAGGGTCCTGCACTGCCCCTGCGAGGAAGCCGATAGCTCCATCCATTGGGCGCCTGCTGTGTACACAGGACTTGATTTTCAGGACCCTGTGGAGGCTTCACAGAGACGGGCCCACTGAGCAGATAGGGAAAACCAAGCCCTCCTGTGGAGCCCATCGTGGCCTTTGCCTTCGGGTGGCTCTGTCGGCTTTTTCTCAGCAAATCCATTTCCCAGTCTGGCGACCCTGAGCACCACACAGGGTGGTGGCACTAGCCTCCAGGCCTCCTGGTCCTCAGATAGCATCTTCAGAAGCTGCCTGCCTGCTAGGGCCTGGGTCTGCGCCTCACCCTGGCTCCCTGGGAGCCCCATTACGGATCGTGGGTCCTTGAATGAGTTCTTTTTTCCTGTGGAACTTGACGGAAGATGAACATTCACTATGTCCGTTCTGTCCCCTTTTACCCCTGAAGGCCCTCTGGGGAGTAGAGACCCCCGATCATCTTCCCGGATTGTCCTTGGCTGGAGGTGGAAGGTGGAGACTCTTGGTGGGCTGCAAAGCCATGGGTGGGATCAGCAGCCAGAGGCACAGCCTGAGGACTCCCTTGGCCTAACCTGCCACCAACCTCTCACCCTCCCACGGTGTAGCTGTCTGGCAGCAAATTTCTGAGACACCTGGGGGTGGCGGCCAAGGATGGCCAGGTCCCCAAGACAGGGCGGGGCCTTGCTTATCTCTCTGGTCCCCATGCCCAACACACACGTGCACACGCCCAACCTTCCCAGCTGATCCTAACTCTTGATGAGCTTTTCTTTTTCTCAGAAGGACCCAGGCCTGCCGCCTGAGTTCAACCCACACAGCACCTAGGGCACGCCCGCTGGGTACTGTCCGGGTCTTGCTGTCCCATGGAGAGGAGTGTGAGGAGTGGGAGGATGGCAAAGGCTTCCTGTTGGGGCCAGTTCTGGTTGTGGCAGAGGTTCTGAAGGAAACGCAGTTTGCAACAAGTGGTGAGAGGAGGGGAACTCCAGGTGACAAGGACAGTCAAGACAGACGCACAGAGGCCGCTCCTCGAGGCCGTGTGCCTGGAGCTGGCAGAGGTGGTAACGTGTCAGAGAACGTTATAGAGACAAAGCGAACAGATGAGGGTCTGTGCTGCCGGGTCAGGTATGTGGGGGCTGGGGGGCCATGGGGGCTGTGGGCATGCGTGGTGATGTTCATAACTGGAATTAGGCCTCCAGCTCTGTGCAGAGGGCGGGCTGCATGAAGGAAAGGCTGGAAGGAGGAGGAGTCCCAGGAGGGCTTGGTGCCCCTAGGAGGGCTGTTCCCCACACCCTGACTGGGCCACCCAGCACAGTAGCCAGGGCTGGGGGCAGTGACTCCAAGTGGCTTCCTGGGGGTCAGGCCAGACCGCTGGGCTGGACTGGGGATCTCCGCCCTCCCTGCCTGAGGGGTGGGAGAGGCAATTAAAAAAACACTGAAAGCAAAGTCAGCTCTTCATAAAAACATGATATGATCGAATGATATCTCAAGCAGAAAAGATATGAAGTAGAAAGTTATCATTCGTGGTTTTCTTAAACAAATATACACTTAACCTTAAAAAAATCTCTCTCAGAAAACACTCATTTATAATTTTAATGTGTCGTCACTTACACGTTAGTAACTGAAAGGAGAATTTTATTTTGTATTTTTTCCAAACTGCTCATGTAAGTTTATGTTTTATCTAACGGATAAGAAGGGAATACTGCACAAATCATACTTCAGCTATGAACTTTCTTTACTGCCCTTTCCTCATGATCTCTTTGCCTTTACCTTTCTGCTTATGCTTTTCTACCACAGGTAGTTTTCCCTTACCTTATCTGTATTCACTGCTGTGATGAGCCAGACGCACTGTGCACTGCTGTCATACTGGAACGGAGAGTTGGGAGACGGAAAGGTTCCACGTGGTCCTTGAAGATTACAGCCACGTCTTCACTAAAAGAGAAACTGCACTTTAAAAGATGAAGACACATAGATGAGAGAGACTTAACAGATACGTACAGAGCAGTCCACCCCAAAACAGCCGATTACACATTCTTCTCAAGCGCACAGGGGACATTCTCAAGGTTGGCCATATGCTAGGAAACAAGGCAAACATCTAAAATTTAAAACCACGGAAATCATAACAAGCATCTTTTCTGATCCTAACACTATGAACCTAAAAATCAACTGCAAGAAAAAAACTGGGAAAGCGACAGAGATGTGGAGACTAAACAACATGCTACTGAACAACCAATGGATCATCGATGAAATTAAAGGAGAAATCAGAAACTATCCGGAGACAAATGAAAATACACTATGCCAACTCATATGGGATGCAGCAAAAGCAGTCCTGAGAGGGAAATGCACAGCAACACAAGGCCACCTTAATAAACAAGAAGAATCCCAGTTAAATTACCTTAAACTACACCTAACAGAATTAAAGAAGAACAAACAAAGCCCCAAATCAGTAGGAGGAGAGAAATAATAAAAATCAGAGCAGAAATAAAGGAAATAGAAACCAACACACACAGTAGAAAGGATCAATGAAACAAAGAGCTGATTCTTTGAGAAGATACACAAAATTGACAAACCCTTAGCCAGACTCCCTAAGAAAAAAGGGAGAAGACAAAGTCAGAAACCAAAAAGGAGAAATTACAGAAATGCAAAGCATTATTAGAGAATACTATGAAAAACTAGATGCCAACAAATTGGACAACCTAGAGGAAATGGATAAATTCTGGGATGCATACAACCTCCCAAAACTGAATCCAGAAAAAAACAGGCAATCTAAATAAACCAATCACAAGTAAAGAGATTGAAACAGTTATCAGAAACCTCGCCAAAAATAAAAGTCCAGGACCAGATGGCTTCCCTGGAGAAGCCTACCAAACATTCAAAGATTGAATACCTATCCTTCTCAAACTATTCCAAAAAGTAGAGGAACATGGAATACTTCCTAACATATTCTGCAAGGCCAACATCACCCAGATACCAAAGCCAGACAAGGACAATACAAAGAAGGAAAACTACAGGCCAATATTGCTGATGAACACACACACACAAATCCTCAACAAAATATAAACCAGCCGAATACAGCAATACATCAGAAAGGTCATACGCCATGACCAAGTGTGATTTATACCAGGGACACAGAGATGGTTCAACATCCGCAAATCAATCAAGGGGATACACCACATTAACAAAATGGAGAATATAAACCAGATGATCAACTCAATGGATGCAGAGAAGGAATTCAACAAGACCTGACATCCACTTATGATAAAAACTCACAACCAAATGGGCATAGAAGACGACTACCTCAACATAATAAGGGCCATATATGACAAACCCACAGCTTACATCCTACTCAACGGGGAAAAACTGAAAGCCATTCCTTTGAAGACAGGAACAAGACAAGGGTGCCCACTCTCGCTGCTCTTATTCAACATAGTGTTGGAGGTTTTGGCCAGAGCAATCAGGCAGGAAAAAGAAACAAAAGGACTCCAAACAGGCAACGAAGAAATGAAACTCTCAGTATTTGCAGACGACATGATCTTATACGTAGAAAAGCCCCCAAAATTCATTGGAAAACTACTAGAAATAATCAACAACCCACAGCAGCAAGGTTACAGGGTATAAAATCAACTTACAAAAATCAGTTGCATTTCTATACGCTAATAACGAACAGAAAGACAACTCAAAAAGAATCTCATTTACAATTGCAACAAAAAGAATAAAATATCTCAGAATGAATTTAACCAAGCAAGTGAAAGACACACACAACGGAAACTATAAGACACTATTGAAAGAAATCGACGATGACAGAAAGAAGTGGGAAAATATCCCATGCACATGGATTGGAAGAATAAACAATTAAAATGGCCATACTACCTAAAGCAATCTACAGATGCAGTGCAATCCCAATCAGAATCCCAATGACATTCTTCATGGAAATAGAACCAAAAATACTGAAATTCGGATGGGGCAACAAAAGACCCCGAATAGCTAAAGCACTCTTGAAAAAAAAAAAAGAATGAAGCTGGAGGCATCACAACCCCTGACTGCAAAATATACTACAAAGCTACAGTAATCAAAACAGCATGGTACTGGTACAAGAACACACACACACACACGTCAATGGAACAGAATTGAAAGCCCAGAAATAAAACCACACATCTATGGACAGCTCATCTTCAACCAAGGACCAAAGAACATACAATGGAGAAACGAAAGTCTCTTCAATAAATGGTGCTGGGAAAATGGGACAGCCACATGCAAGAATGAACGTAGACTATCTTCTTTCGCCATACACAAAAATTAACTCAAAATGGATTAAAGAGCTGAAAGGGAGACCTGAAACTATAAGACTCCTGAAAGAAAACATAGGCAGTACACTAATTGACATGGCTCACAAAGGGATCCTTTCAGATTCCATGTCTACTGGGACAAGGGAAACAAAACAAAAAATAAACAAGGGGTAATTCATCAGACTACAGAGCTTCTACAAATGCAAATGAAACCAGGATCAAAATGAAGACACAACCCACCAGGTGGGAGAAAATATTCACAGATCATATATCCAACAAGGGATTAATCTCCATAACATATGAAGAATTCACACAACTGAATAAAAAAAAAACCTGATCAAAAAGTGGGCAGAGAATATGAACATTTTTCCAAAGAAGATCTACAGACGGCCAACAGACACATGAAAAGACGTTCAACGTGACTAATCATCAGGGAAATGCAAACCAAGACTACACTAACATCTCACCTTACACCTGTCAAAATGGCTATAATCACCAAGATGAAAAACAACAAATGTTGGAGAGGTTGTGGAGAAACAGGAGCCCTGCAAACTGGTGCAACCTATATGGAAAACAGTATGGAGAGTCCTCAAAAAATTAAAACTAGAAAATACCTTATGATCCAGCAATCTCACGCTCGGGCATCTACCCAAGGCACCTGAAATCGACAATCCAAAGAGGCTTATGTGCCCCTATGTTCACTGCAGCCTTATTCACTACAGTCAAGAAGCGGCAGCAACCCAAGTGTCCCTTGACTTAGGACTGCATAAAGGACATGTGGTATATATACTCACAAACGGAATACTCAGCCATAAAAAAAGACAAAATTGTCCCATTGGCAACAACAGGGACAGACCTAGAGGATATTATGTTAAGTGAAATAAGCCAGAGAGAGAGAGAGAGACAAACACTGCAAGATTTCACTCATATGTGCAATATAAACTAACACACGGACGGAGAGAACTGGTTGGTGGTTACCAGGGGGAAGGGGGGTGGGAGGTGGGCACAAGGGGTGAAGGGATGCATTCATATGGTGACTGACAATGATGTACAACTAAAACTTCAAACCGTTATCAACTATTAAAACATCAATAAAAAACTAAAAATTTCATTTCCAGACTTACATATTAGAGATTTACAACGTTCAAAAATTTTAAATAGAATTAAACCAATTAAACTCAGTAAAAATTGACATCCATTCAATTTTATAATTACTTAACATCTAATCTTCCTTTTAAAGCTCGCCAGACATAGGTAATATGGTTCAGACACTCCAGTATTAAGACCTGAACTTCTGTTTATACTACCATACTAGTTTCTGGCTAGCACTTGTTCTTGCATATAAAATCTTTCAATCTGAAATCTACATAACGCCCCGTTTTCAGTTGAAAGAAAATGTAGGCGTCCATCGCACCACTATGCTTAAATTCTACAAAAAATCCCCAAAATCAACACATAGCTGATGGGCCAGCACCGCCGGAGTTGGGCGCGCGGGCCGCTCATCGCACTCAATTCAGCCAAAAGGGGCAGAAACCACACGCCGCGCCGCCCCACCCCCACCACGACCACATCCTACCGGCCTTATGCGCCCGGACCACCCACCCACTGGCGGAAGACCCCGACTCCGGGCAGAACAGGCTGAGGGTGCGGGGCTCCTGCCCCAAACGGGAACTCGCCTCCAGCCCCCGCCGCCGGCCGGAGCAGCGAGCACTCACCGACGAACGACAGGACATGTGCGGTGTCTGTGTCGCTGGGGGGACAGCGGGCAGCGCGCCGGCAAGGCTCGCGCACACCCGCCCCCCCACGTGAACTGCGTCCTCGTGCTCCGCCCCGCCCCCCTCTGCTCCCTCCCCCGCCCCTGCCCCCCCCCACGTGCCGCTTCTCCGGGTCCGCCGCCCTCGCCAAGGCCCACCCGCCCTGGGGCGCACCCCAATCCCGCGCAGAACAGGCTGAGGACGCAGGGCTCCCGCCCCAGCCGGAAACACGCCGCCGCCCAGCCCGCGAGCACTCACCGAAGGACGGCAGGACGTGTACGGTGTCCACGTCGGCGACCGGACAGCGGGCAGCGCAACAGCCCAGCGCACCGGCAGAGCCCCGGGGAGGCGGCGGTGAAGCCGCGCGAGGACGAAGAAACGGGGCGAAGAGGAGGCGCGGCGCGCGCTCCCGGCAGTCGCCCGCCCACGCGAGCTGCGTCCTCCCGCTCCGCCCCTTGCACCTCCCCCCTCCCAATCAGGCGGACACCCGCCCCTCCCGCCCGGCCGCCCTGCCCCCTCCCAATCTGGCTGACCACCCGCTCCTCCGACCCGCCGCCCTCCCCCCTCCCAATCTGGCTGACCACCCGCTCCTCCGGCCCCGCCGCCCTGACCCCGGGTGGGAGCCCCAACTACGCGCAACAGGCTGAGGGCGCGGGGCTCTTGCCCGAGCCGGGAACACGACCGCCGCTGCCGGCGCGCTGACCCGCGAACACTCACCGAGGAACGGCAGGACACGTGCGGGGTCCACGTCTCCGCGACCTCGGCGTTCAACCAGACAGCGGGGGCAGTGAGGACGAGGGGGTGCTCCCAGAAGCGCCCGCCCGAGCGGCGTCCTCGCGCTCCGCCCGCACACACACGCCCCCGCCCCCACCCCCACCCCCGAGCTGGCCACCGGAGCCCAGCCCGCGGGCGCTCACGGGAGGAGGACAGACCCGTGCGCTGTGCACGTCTGGCGAGCTCGGCCCTCAGCTGAACACTGGGGAGCGCGACGGTAAAACGCGGAGTGGACAGAGCGCTCCCGGCAGCGCCCGCCCGCCCGAGCCGCGTCCTCGCGCTCCGTCCCCCCACAACCCCCCCCCCTGAGCTGGGCGCCGGGCCGCGGGGCGCACTCAATACAGCCGAGGAGGGCCAAGAACCACACGGCCCCCACACGACCCCCATCCGACCGGCCCGCCACCCTCGCCTTTGCCCCGGCCGGAGCCACAACTCCGCCAGGACAGGCTGAGAGCGCGGGAACCCGCCCCCCCGTCCGGCCGCCCTGCCGCTCCCCCACCCGCCGCCCTCGCGCCTGCCCCTCCCGGTCCACCCGCCCCGGCCGGAGCCCCAACTCCCCGCAGAACAGGCGGACGGCGCGGGGCTGCTGCCCGAGCCGGGAACACGGCCCCCGCACCCGCCGCCAGCCCGGCCCGCGAGCACTCACCGAGGGACGGCAGGAGGTGGTCGGGGTCCACGTCGGCAGCCAGACGGCCGGGAAGGCGGCGAGGAAGCAGCGCGGCGGCGAAGACACCCGGCGGCGAAGGAGCGCGCCGCGCGCGCCCCGCAGTCGCCGGCCCACGTGACCTGCGTCCTCGTGCTCCGCCCCGCCCACTCCGGCCGACGTGCCGCTCCTCCGGCCCCGCCCCGCCCCGCCGCGCCCGGCACCAGAGCCCCTACTCGCGAAGAAGAGGCTGAGGGCGCGGAACCCCTGTCCGAGCCGGGAACACGGCCCCCGCACCCGCCGGCCCGCGAGCACTCACCGAGGAAGACGAGCGTCCGGCGTCCGCGGCGGCGGCGGTACAGAGAGCGGCGAGGAAGCGCCGCAGCGGCGCTTCACGTTCTGATGCTTCGCGCCGCCCCCTCCACCCCCTCCCCCGTCCACCCGACCACCCGCTCCTCCGGCCCCGCCGCCGGTTCGCTGCCCTCCCCTGCCCTCCCCAAATCCGGCCGACCACCCGCTCCTCCGCCCCGCCGCCCTCGACCCGGCCCGCCCGCCCTCGGTGGGAGCCCCAACTCGCCACAGGACAGGCTGAGGGCGCGGGGCTCCTGCCAGAGCCGGGAACACGCCTCCCGCCCCCGCCGCGACCGGCCGAGCCGGCCAGTACTCACCGGGGACATTCACTTCTGAAAAAATTGCCCACTGGGAGTGAAGGGACAGGGCACTATGAGCTGGAACATGAAACATGAGGAACAGCAGCTTGTCATTGGCCTTTGATATGCAATGGGAATACCTTACTCAGGAGGCCCATGAAACAGGGTCTTGATACTTTTTTTGAGAAAAAGCAGAGCAAATCTGTAAAGTAAAGCAAGCCTATGAAACATACACATACTTCACCATATTTGGGGGTTTTTGATGTTGCATCATTTCTTAGAATGTGTAATTCTAATTCTTAATTTTACACTTAACCAATGCACATTTGTTGATTATTACTACATATGTCAAGATACTTAACTGTATTTTCACATCTATATAAAAATAAATAAACAGTTCACATACTGTAGCTTTGTCTTTACAGAATAAAGAGTAATATTTTTAGTGGCTTCATCATCCTTTCACTTGGAAGACATTGTTTCTCGAGTACAATAGACAAAACTCAAAAAAGAAACATTGCAATGCTGAAATGTTAAGAAATAAGGAGATACCTGTGTTGGATCTAGAATATCTACAGTGGCAGATGACAGATTACAACTCTGCATGTGGGAAAGAATATGCCAAATGAATTAAAACATTATTTTTTAATTTTCCCTGTAGTAGCTGCGTAACAGTTTTGATGTGAATGTAGAAAAAGAGATTGAAGTGTAGAATAAGGGTGGGAATAAATGGCAAATTACAAATTCCTCCCACCTCTGTCATTTGAAGTGTTTATTAGACTAAAATCTGAACATGATTTTTTTCTTCTTCTTTTATGTATTTTTAACTGATTTGCAGAATGTATGTATGTGGGATATTCAAATAAGTGAATTTCACTTACCAGTAGAAGAAAAAAATGTTCAACACTTTAGTTCATTTAGGAGCCTCATGACCATCCCTTCTCATGGATTATTTCTCTCTATTCCCCCTAAAACAAAGCAAAAACAAAAGAGTTACATTTATCTGACATTCACAATAATACATAAATTAGGTAAATGATAGTAGTTACAGTTAGCAGGTTAAAATTCAAACTTCTCCTTGAATATATGAGGACCAAAAGCACAGCCCGCATGCTGTGAAAACAAGAACAAGATGATCAAAAATAATCCTGTCAGAAGATAGGTTCGAATAAAAAACTGAGTTATCTATCTACTTGACTTCAAATGGGAATAGAGTCCCTGGAGTTAATCTTCGGATCAAAAGGATATAATAAATATATTCTTACAAGTTCCTCTGCGTTTCCTCAGGGATTTAGGAAACTGTCAAGAATTTAGTGGCTCCCTTAGGCATTTATTCTGAACGTTGCAGTCAATGGAAGGAAATGTGGGGCAAGTACAGGGAAAAGAACAGAATACGTGGTCCCTGAAAAAAGTGCAGTAGCATTGATAGTGATGCCCGCTCAGGACTTCAAAAAGGGAAGCTTTTCAGGAGAACACATTGTTTGGGCCTAGTTGTCAGAACACACACACACACACACATACACACACACAAGCAAAAATAAAACCCAGACCTCCGTGGACTTGGAGGTAGCAGAGCAAGACCTGATAAAAACCAATTTTACTCTTTGACTTCCTTGGACTGTGAGAATGTCATCAGAGAAAACTAGAACTACTACTCTTTCAAAGGCTTCCTTGAAGTGCACCCGACCACCCATCTCTTGCGTGTTTATTCCTCCAGTATAGCGTGTGTCTGCTGATTGACAATTTGGGAGTTTTTACCTTCATCTTAAAAAGCATTATGATAATTCTGGTAGCAATATTTTACACTGTTCCCTCACATATAAGTCTAACTGAAAATAGTCCTTTATTCTTTATTCTCAGAACAATTACATTTTTTCTTTCCTGAATGCAAATTTCCTAAATCTCTAAATTAAAATCTAATGGAGTAGGTGGTAGGAATGAGAATTAGGTGCTATTTTAAGCTTGAGTTAGACCAGAAGATGATCCACTTTGTTAGAAGGCCTAGGACATTCTGCTTGATGCATTTTCTGGTTTTTTGTTGTTTTTTTTTTTTTTGAAATATATACTGCATTCCTAGTCCATATATGAAAGAATATGAGAAATATGTAGAGAAAATACAGAGATTAAGTTTCTCAGACCAATATTCTCTTTTCTCCTAGGAAATTGTAGATGAAGGACAAAAACAAATCTGAAAAATCTTTATAAACATCTGTATTTGCAGGCACTCAGTTGAAAAGAAAAACAATGACTAATTACAGTCAGTCCCTTTCAGGTCCTTTATCTTCTGTAAGTCCATTAACCCCTTAACGTTATATGCAATATTGTGCTTAAAAGCACGTATTTCTAAAACGTGGCCTAAATCAATCATCAACTATTCAAATGGGTCACCAATCTAAGACCTAATGGCTTTATTAGCAATTAAAAAACTGATAGTAAATCAAAAAAGCATTGATATTTAGAAAACCTATAGGGCTGCAATTGAATTTGGCGTATAAAAAATTTAATAGCATTATTCAAAATGAATTTAACATACATTTGTTAATGTGAGTTTTTCTGTCATTAAAGAACCATTTCTGTGGAAAATATTATTCAGAAGTTATATTAATTAATACAGTACGTTAAAGTGTTAGATTGTAGAGAATAATTACCTTTTTCCAATAAAAGTTATAGAGGAAAAATTATGATAGAATTAACCGTGATCATTTTAAGTGTATAACGAATTTTGACAAATATGTATTCTGTGGCAATTACCGCCACAATCAAAACAGGGAACATTTCTATAAACTCCAAAGCCTCTTGTTCTCTTTCTGAGAAACCCCTGTCTCTTACCTCCAACCTCAAGGAACCGCTGATCAGCTGTATATCTGTGTATATATATACGTATACGTGTGTGTGTGTGTGTGTGTGTATATTTGCTTTTGCAGAGTTTCACAAAATTGGGATAATGCAGTACATGTTCTTTTTTGTCAATCTTTTTCAATCAGAATAATGTTTGGGAAACATCCGTATGGTTACACAAATCTTTAGTTTGCTCTTTTTTATTGCTGAGTACGGATATAGCACACTTTTTTACCCATTCACTTGTCAACAGACATTTGGATGTTTGCAGTATTCAGCTATTTAGAATAAAGCTGCCATAAATACCAGAGTAAAAGATTTGTATGGATGCAACTCCCGAGTTCTGGATAAATACCTAAGAGTGGAGTCTTCCAGTTCATAAACATGGTATCTCTCTCCATTTGTTTAGATCGTCTCTAATTTTTCTCAGGAATGAGTTACAGCTTTTAGTTCTTACAGTCAAGTCTTGATTTCTCTTGTTGAATTTATTCCTAAATATTTTATGCATTTTATACTATTGTTAATGGAAATATTTTGTTAATTTTGGAATGACTTGCTATTAGTATACAGAAATACAGCTGAATTTTGTATGTTGATTTTTTCTAAAAATTGGTTAAGATTTTTTTACATAGAGAATAATTTCACCTGAGAAGTTTAGTTCTTCTTTTCCAATTTGGATGCTTTCAGTTTCATTTATTTTTTATTGTTCATTCATTCATTGCTTATTTTTTGCCTCATATTTGAATTGTTCTACCTTTCACATTTAGGCCTACCTATACCTGGAATTTATTTGTGTGTATTGCATGTTATGTGACAGGAATCTCCAGTAAAATGTTGATAGAATTTTCTTCCCCAAATGCAAGAAGTTTTGTCCATTATTATTTCAGGTTTTGTTCTGTTTTGTTTTGCTGTTTACTTCTTTCTCTTCTCTGGGACCTCCACTATGCATCTGTTGATCTGCTTTATGGTGTCACGCAAATCTCTGAGGATTTGTTCATTTTTCTTCATTCTTTTTGTTTTTGTTCTTCAAATGGGATGATTCCTATTGATCTATCTTGAAGCTCACTGTTTCTTTTTTTCATCCTCTCATATCTGTTTTTGGATCCTTCTAATGGATTTTTCATTTCAGTTTTGGACTTTATAACTATAGAATTTCCATTTGGTGTTTTCATTAATCCTTTTCTTTTTATTGAGATTCTCTGTTTGATGTGTAGTATCATCATGTTTTCCTTTAATTCTTATGTATGTTTCCTTTAGTTATCTGGTCACATTATTTATAATAGTGACCTGGAAGTCCTTCTGCTCAATCCAGCACCTGGATTGACACCGGCTCAACACAAGGTTGACATAAGGGAAGCCACACTGTGGAAAAGAAATCTATTGTAACTTTGAGTGACCTCTGACTAACTGACCCAGCTGGATTTGCACCCCCAGGAGATGTAACTGCTCTGTAGATTTTACGACCCCTGCTTGTGCATGCACATCCCAGCTGCGGTAGGATGATCACTTTGTCCTTTTGAGTTCCTTAGGAATGTGATGACCCACGAACAGAGAGTCTATGCTGATAGCCATCATCAATGACAACTGAAAGATCTGCTGTGGCAACTCCCAGCCTGTCACACCTGAGGGTCAACATTCCTCACCCCCTCCCCTGTAACCCACCAGCCTATATAACTGCTGTAAGATTCTGTGCCCCTTTAAGATGCTTATGTTGGACATGAGTCAGCTGTCTTCCCTTTTGCTAGCACACTGTAATAAACCCTTTCTTTTTTTCCACCATCTTGCCCTTGATGATTGGCTTTTGTCTTGCGGGGAGCAGATCATGCCCTTTGTGAAGTAACAGGATCATTCAGAGACAGTTTCTACTGAATGCTTTTCTTGTTTTTTTCCTGAGTATGGATTACGTTTTTCTGTTTCTTTGTAGGCCTTGCAAGTTTTTGTTGAAAACTACACTTTACGTATATAATATTGTACAGAGTCTGCACTTTGTATGTGCAGCTTTATTAGATACTGTCAATCACTTTTTCGAAGTGATGTTCTAAGTAACATTTCCATCAGAGCTTTATGAGAGTACCGGTTGCTTCATACTTCACCAACACCTGATAATTTTTACATTTACTTATTGTAGCCTTTCTGGTGCCAAAATAGTTACCTTCCAAAATTCGAATAGATTGCATAGAGGTTAAAGATGATCAAAATATGAAAGGAAACGATAAAAGCACTAGAAGAAAATAATGGCACGAGAAGGAAGTTGGGATGGTGGTGAACACACTGAACACGCCACCAAAGCCATAATTGGGACAACTATTCCATCATGAAAACTTCTTTCTAAAACCTTGATTTCAAAACAGATAAAATTAAGAGGCAAAGAAAAGTTTGGGAAAGAATATTTTGAACCAACCCACAAAAATGCTTTTGAGCAAGAGATAATTCTAATTGCATACTATGTGCCAGATTCGTGCTAAATGCAAATCACTGGTGTCCCTGCTCTCAAAGTTTCCAGTCTAGTGAGACTAAACAAAATTTTATTTTATTAAACAAATATCCACACAGATGAATATACAATACAGGTAGAATCTATGATAAGATCTGTGAAGAAAAACTGCGTGATGGCATAAGAAATAATACCAAAAGGATCTAATTTGTGTTTTGGGGTCTAGAAGACCTCATGAAGGTAGCTGCAGTTGTACCATAATTGTAGTATATTCACATTAATATCATAAAACAAATTAATTTTAGTTTATTCATATGTCCATAGTTACAAAATATATAGCTATGAACATTTCCATGTCGATTATATTTTCATTTATTTATCAGCCCTTATATTGAGATACTTTGTATTGTGTTCTTAATATATAGAGAACTCTTTAATTTCATAATAAAACTACTTTTTAACCTGATAGAAAAAATGGACCAGCAAATGGATATGTAGCTCATTAAAGAAATTCACAAGCAACCAACAAACATATGTGTAATGATATACGTTTGTGGATTTTCTTTTCCCGGGTCACTAACAAAGTTGAGCAACTTTTCTTATTTTTATCGCTGTTGGGAGCATTTTGGTATTTATCATATGATGAGCCTATTCAAGTGTTTTGCCCATTTTGCTGTTTTTGTTTTATCTGTCTTTGTTTAGCGGGTCTTTAAGATTTTTTTACACATTTTGGTGACGGTTTCATATATATATATATACAAAAAATATTTTCACTAACTCCGTGGTTTGCTTTTCACTTGACAAATGAATTTTTAAACGTCAGTATAGTTCAATTTATTGTCTCTCTCCTTAATGGTCAGCACTTTTGTGTCCTATTTAACACGTGTTTTGCCTATTAAGTTTTTAAGATGGTTTCCATTTATACTTTTTATTGTTCTCTCACACTTACTGCGTATTGATTGACTTCCGTTTTACGTTATGCACTTTTGAAATATGAAGCGTAATACATTTGTTCCTGTTTTCCACTTCCCTCATAATTCTGGAACCGTAGGAGATGCAGCTCCATTGAGTCACTCTGCATCTCGCCTCGCTATCGCCGCACATTTATGTCTCACTTTCTACCTCCCAATCAAACACCTGCACCGTCACAGTCAAAACTCAGTCACCATGTGCAATCACCCGCAGATATCTCTGCTTTCCATACTTTCTTGATTGAAATTCCATGTTTATATCTTTTGCTCTGAGAACTCATTTGAGAAACACGTGCACACATACATAGTGAAGTGCCCTTAACTTAAGCATAGCTTCTTTAAATTTAATGTTTGCATACATGAGCACAAGCAACACAGAAATCACAGTACATATATTTCCAGCTCTACAGAGTCTTCCCTCATGGCCATAGTACCAGAATTTTCTTTCCTTTGTTGTTAATACTGATACAAATGGAATCTTATATATGGACTCGTGTCTGTCTTTTTATAGTGAGCATAACATTAATGAGACTCATCTACATTAGTGTATATCAGTGGCTTTTTTAAAAAAGCGCTGTTTAGCCTTCCATTTTATAAACATATCAAAATTTATTCTTTTAACAAAGGGCATTTTTTTCTTTCTAGTTTATAAACATAAATCTTATAAACAAAAATTCTAAGTGCGTTTTTGTTCATGTATTTCGGTGGTAATACACACTCATATCTAGGTGGAAGTCCTGGGACATAAGTTAGGTTCATTTTTTCTTCATATAAACACTCAATTCCTCTAGCACCATTTGTTAAAAAAAATCATCTTTCTTTTCTGCGTATGAGGAACTCTGTTGTAAAACAATTTATTGTACATGTGTTTATCTACTGTAAGACTCCTCATTCTTCTACACTTGTTGATGTGTCTATCCTTGAGCTAATATCACCTTATCTTATTTGCTGTAGCTTTAGATTATATCTTGAAATTTGGTGGTATCAGTGATCAAATTTTGTTCCCATTCTTTAAACTGTGTTGCCTCTTCTAGATCATTAACTAAACAAATGAATTTTAACATCACTTGTCAATCATGGATGTGGTAATGCTGGTTATCTTATCATTAACATAAACTATAATGTAGGCTATAGGTATTTAAATTCTATAAATATTTTTTTTAGTGGGGGGAAGACCAGCCCTGAGCTAACATCTGTTGCCAATCCTCCCCTTTTTGCTGAGGAAGACTGGCGCTGGGCTAACATCGTGCCCATCTTCCTCTACTTTATACGGGACGCCGCCAGGGCATGGCTGACAGGCAGTGCGTCGGCGGGCGCCCGGGATCCGAACCCGCGAACCCGAGGCTGCCAAGCGCGAACCAAACCGCTGCACCGCTGGGCATCCCCTAAATTCTATAAATATTTTGATGTTTTTATCATTTCATATTAAAATTAATAAATATTTTCAAGCTTCTCATCAAAATTCTAAGTTTTTTCTTCCTCTGTTAGGTGAATAGCCTTTACAAGATTAAACTACCTTCTTCTACCAGAAAAAGTCCCTAGTTATATTTACAAATATTTTCTATAGAACTTTGGCTTCTCTGGTATAAGATTACTATCCTGTAATTGCCTCTGCTTGTAATGTTCTTGTCAGGTTTTGATATCAGGCTTTTGGTGGTCCCATAAAGTTAGTTATAATTTTGTTCTTTACTCTCTGAAAGAATCCTAGAATGATATTCCTTATTGCCTGTATATCAGGATACGTCACCAGAGAAACATCTGAACCTGGAGCCTTCTTTCAAGGCGTGTTTCATCATCATAAATTCAATCTCATGAGCATATTTAGAATTAAATATTCTAATTGTACCTATTTTGATAAGTCTTGTTTTACAAGGAACGTTTCATTTCAACTTATCACCTTTTTAATAGATATAGGATCTCTAATGATATTCTCCCTTTCATTTATGATATTAGTAATTTGCGTTTACTCTGATTTTTCCTAGTCAACTTTTGCTACAGTGTCATCAATTTTGGTTTTGTTTGACGTAATATTGGTTTATAACGTTATATAAATTTCAAGTGTGCATTATTATATTTTTACTTCTATATAGACTACATTGTGTTCACCATCAAAAGTCGAGTTGCCATCTGTTACTGCACACATGTACTCCATACACCCCTTTAACCCTTTTACCCTCCCCCCACCCTCTTCTCCTCTGGTAACTGCCAAGATGTTCTCTGTATCTGTGTGTTTGTTTATCTTCCACATATGAGTGAAATCATACAATATTTGTCTTTCTCTGTCTGACTTATTTTGCTTGGCATAATATCCTCAAGATCAATCCACTTTGTGCCAAATGGCAAAATTTCATCTTTCTTGTGACTAAGTAGTATTCCATTTTATACATATAAATATATATATATATACTGACTTTGTTGATTTTCTGTCTTTATGTAATTTTTATGCCCTATTTTTATTTATTATCTTTCTTCTACTTATTTTTTCCAGTTTGATTTATTTCAAAAATACTTTAAATGTTACATTTTAATTTTTTAAAACGTACATTATTTATGAGTGTGTTGGTTAATTTCCAAACATATGAAAATTTATTAGTTGGCTTTTCATCATCTATTTAAAGTTAAATTCCACTGTGATCAGAGAGAATACTCTATATTATTCCAATTATTGAAATTTGTGTTATGATACAACATATAATCAATTTCTAAATATTCCATGTGTATTTTAGAGAATGATTATTCTGTAGTTATGTAATGTCCCATGCATTGTTATCGGGTCAATGAAATTCATCATGCTGTGATTTTATTTGTATTGCTTGTGCTGTGGAACACTGACAGAAACATTCAACAGTTGAATTCAATCATTCCCTTCTGTTATTTATGTTATTTTTGCCCTATATTTTACTTCCCCACGTGTTATAATCCCCTTAGGAAGTCATTTTTGGTGTAGCTTTAATCGGTCAATATCCTCTAATATTTTTCACATATTTACTCTTGTGAATGGTTTTCTTCATTATGTTCTGTATTTCCATTGGGATAATTTCCTTCTGCTTAAAACTTCTTTTGGTATTTCTTATTATATACTTTGAAAGATTCTCTCAGATTTTGTTGTTGTTAATACTTTCATTTTTCCTATTTTTGAAGATTTGTCTTTCTGAGAATAGAATATTAGGTATTAATTTTATTTTTCTTTCATACTTTAAAAATCCCATTCCATTTCCCCTACATTGTATCATTTCTTTGAATAGTTTACCTAATTCTCACTGTTGTTCCCTTGACCGTGATGTGCCTATGTATGGATTTCTCTGCATTTTTTGACTTGGGGAATCTTCTGCTCTTCTTAAATATATTTGTTGAAGATTCATCAGTTTTGGAAAACTTTTAGTCACTTTTTCTTTATATATTTATTCTATCCATTCTCTTCTCTTTTTCTGGGACATGAACTACATGTATTTCACACTATTTGACTGGGTCACACATTTCTATTATGCTCTGCTCTATCTCTAATGTTTTTCTCTGTGCTTCAATTTAAGAAATTCATATTCGTGTGTGTTTGGGTTTATCAATTCTGCCTTCTGCTTTATCTGATACGGTATTAAGTCCCTCCTGTGAGTTCTTGTTTTCAGCTTTTGTGGAATTTTTTTTAGTTTTAGAATGCCTTCTGTTTGTGTGGGGTTTTGTGTGTGTGTGTGAGGAAGACCAGCCCTGAGCTAACATCCATTGCCGATCCTCCCATTTGCTGAGGAAGACTGGCCCCGGGCTAACATCCGTGCCCATCTTCCTCCACTTTATATGGGACGCCGCCACAGCATGGCTTGACAAGCACTGCATCTGTCCGCGCCCAGGATCTGAACCTACGAACCCCGGGCCACGGAATCGGAGCGCGTGAACTTAACTGCTGCGCCACCAGCCAGCCCCTTGTGGGTTTTTTAAAACAGCTTTATTGTGATATAATTGGTGTACAAAAACTGCACATATTTAATGTATAAAATTTAGTGAATTAGAACATATGCAAACACCAGTGAAACTATCACTACAATCAAGGTACTAGACATGTCCGTCATCTCTAAAAGTTTCCTCCTGCCTCTTTGTTGTTTTCTTTTTATTCTTGTTGTTGCATGAACACTTAACATGAGACTTAACCCTCTTAAATTTTTGCACAATACAGTACTGTTAACTATGGGCAGTATGTTGTACAGCAGATCTCTGGAACGTATTCATCCTGCATAACTGAAACTTTATACCCATCAGACAACAGCTCCCGTCCTCCCTCCCTGCAGAGAGACAGCTGCACTCCCATGTCCGTTGCAGAGTTATTCACGATATCCAAGACATGGAAACAACCCATATGTCCACGTAAGATGAATGGTTAAAGAAAATGTGATATATTCATACAATGGAGTATCATTCAGCTTTAAAAAGGAAGGAAACCCTGCCGTTTACAACAACATGGGTTAACCCCGAGCACACTATGCTGAGTGAAATAAGCCAGTCACAAGGGTACAAATATTGCATGATTCCACTTACAT
The DNA here is from genome assembly GCA_031878705.1 of Tapirus indicus. Classification (NCBI taxonomy): domain Eukaryota; kingdom Metazoa; phylum Chordata; class Mammalia; order Perissodactyla; family Tapiridae; genus Tapirus; species Tapirus indicus. The sequence continues at coordinate 94,806,833 of CM062925.1, read as the reverse complement.
TAGGTATCTAAAATAACAAATCCGTAGAAGCAGAAAATAGAATGTTTCTGTTTTAATGTATTTAGTCCTCTCTTGAAATATTTCAACTTAAATAATTTTTCTAACGTTTTCTTTATTTTCTTGAATATGTTAATCATAGTATTTTTTAAAGTCCTTTCCTAACTCCAACACGTAGATCTTCTGTGGTCCTGCTTGTATTTTGTGCTTTTTTCAATGCTTTTTTATACTTTCTGGCTCTTTGCATGTAAATTAAAGGATAATAGAAACTGGAGATGACTTGCTTTCCACAGATGAGGGTTTCCACTCTCTCCTGTAGGCATAAAGGATGAGGGGTTGATTATGGCAATTTAATTATTAATTGGGCTGGTGCTAGACTTCATTTTTATTCTAGCTTGTCTCTGTTTCAGTAGTGTAGGTTTTCCCAGGTTTTGATTAACAGATGGACCTTGCTCTCTCTCCAGCCCTTAAACACTGCCTAAAATTTGGTTTTAACTCTTTGGAGGTATGAGCTTAGCCTCCTGGCCTTACATCTTCAGATCGCAGCAAATGTCTTAAGGGGGCTGCTGGCCTTGTGTTTGATGTAGGCCTCCACCTCTGGTGGGACGTCATCAGTCAAACACTGAGAGGCTGAGGAGTCTCCGCCTTTCTGGCTCGGCCTGAGTCTCTTGGTGCTTCAGAGAGTAAACTCCAGCCCTCTGTGCCTAGCTCACAACAAGATCAAAATCTGGCACGTGTTTTGAGGAGGGGACGTACATTGTACATTACGTTTGTTGCTGGCTCCTCCCTCCAGCAGGACTTTGTGTCCTCCAAGCACAGCAAGAGTGCAGGAGATTTCCACCTGCCTCTGTGGCCCAGAAACAGCTTCTTACACTCTCCACCCCCATCCCATCCAAATCTCCCATGGGGGAAAATGGCTGCGTGTTTAAGCTCCTATATAATCCAATTCATCTTGTGACCCTACATAACTGCTTAAAACTCCACTGTTTTCTCCCTCCCCAAGAGCACTCACGGGCACATATTGAGAATCTGTAGCCTCTCCCTTCGGTAGATCACGATCTTTAATATTTGTGTTGTTTGGGACTTCACCAAAGTTTCTCTCTGCTTTTCAGAAGTTCTCCAAGTGAGTTTCTGTTTGTCTATCTACCTACCTACCTACCTGTCCTCTATCACCCATTGTCTGTCTGTCCCTCTATCTATTTACTTACTTGATCTCCAGGCCTGCTCGGGCTCAGAATATGGCTAATGTCCTGAGAGGAAATACAACCACGTGTAGTGAAACCTCCGAAGTACCTGCCCAAACTCCACTGGTCCTCTGAACGCTGAAGAACCCACCATGCATGACAAGCCTGCATTTTCAAGTGTGCTCTGAATCAGCGAGAAAAAAGTCAGTTCACTTTTCCAAGGTTACACCTCTCTGAGTTTTAAGCCACTCCAGTTCTCTTTTCCTTAATAGCTACTCACTCTTCTTTAAGAGATAACTCCTGTTTCTTATCTTGCTTTTCCTCTTGTTTCTACATAAATTCTGCTTTGATCCTAAGCTATTCTATCCATCCAGAAGTAAAAGTGTCCCTGTCATTTCATAGCACTTTTCCCTATGTTTTCCTAACTTTTTATTTTGAAATATTTCAAACCTACAAAACAGATTCAAGAATATCTTGCTGGACGTTTGGTCCTGTCCAAGACACACATAAGACCTTTGGTCCATAAGACGTTTGGTGCATAAGACATTTGGTCCCCACCAAAAGGTCCTTGACGTTTGGTCCTGCCCAAAATGCCCATGAGTGTGTTTGGTCCATGCCAAACGGTTTTGGTTTGGACCGAATATCAAGGACCTTTTGGCATGGGCCAAATGTCTTGTGGAGGTTGGGTTTTGGACAGAAACAAATGTCTGCTAATCCAAGAACAATACAAATTTGCAAGAAGAGTTAAATAATAACTTATGTACCCCTTATCTATAAACACTAATTTTAATTGCTACATTTGCTGTATCACTATCTCACACATACATAGGAGATATGTATCTCACATCTCATTTTCTACATATATTTAGTTGTATATAGTAATGATATAATATTATCTGTTGAAAAAATCTTGGAGTCATTTTTAGCTCTTCTCTTTCTCTCACAATTCTGCCAGGTCCAGCATCAAAATATATCTTCCATTAATTTCCTTACAAATTTCACTACGATAGCTCTGGTCTGACGCCAACTTTTACCTGAATTGTTGTGCAGTCTCCTACCTGGACTTCTGTCTTCCACTTTGGCCATCCTGTGACCTAGTTATTATCAACACAGTAGCCAGAGCGAGCTCGTTAACCTGTACGTTGGATCACGCCACTCTTCCCCGACTGCTCCTTGTGCCTTTTCTCTTCACTTGGACTCAAAGCCCCTACACACACCCTACGTGATGGAGACCCCTTTTCCTCTCTGGCAACGCCTCCTGCTCTGGCTCTTCCTCTCTTTGCTGCGGTTCTGATCTTTCCGTTGCTTCTTGAACATTCCAGGAGAACTCCAGCTCCTGTCTTTGTTATTTACTGTGATCTTTTCCTAGAAAGCTCTTCAGAAATTCTAACGACACACAGATTCTCACATTTCATGTTATTTTTCATGACCAATTTATCTCACTAGTGACATGGGTTCAAAACTGAGCCATGTAAAATTTTCCTCTCAAAGAAAAAAAACTAATCATTTTTCAAGTCCTATTGATGATTTCAATTAACTATCTCTTAAATATGTCCTCATATCCATATTACTCACCTATAACACTTCTCACCTGTCTCTGAGTATTCTCTTCGCTACACATTCAGAATATCTTTTTGCCAACTTGTTCTTTTACTTCCCGATATATTGATAACAGTGGCAATGCGGGAAGTTTTTTAAAGTGTACTGTTTGCATTTCACTTAGTGTTTAACTTATTAGCCACTGAGGGAGTCTTAAAACATTTTATACTGGCACTAAATGGCCTTCATACATGTGGCTCTAAATAACTTGCCAGACTTACTTTCTCCTGCTTTTGTTTAAAAATTCCATGCTAGAGCCAAATTCATATATTTTCTTATCTTTAAATAGTCTTTCCCATTTACCATATTTCTCCATTTCCTGTTCCTCTAACATCTTTTGATCCACACTTTAAATCTCTCTAGATGTGGATCACACAGAGGAACTGGGACAATAAAAGTACTCAGAGAAGTACGTTGAGTGAATAAACTATAACTAATTAGAATTATTTTTTTCTGTAGCCATTTTTTATAAGATACCGTTAAGATATGTAATTCAAATACAAAATTTAACGTATATATTTTTACTTGAATGACAGCATTTGTAAAACAGAAAATAATGGTGTGGTCCAGGAAAATCTTGCTAAGGGAACATTTTGATTTTTCTTGAGATAAGAATGCATTTGATAAATGCCTATTGTTGGAGTATTGTTTTGATTTAAGTCAATGTCAGATCGCTTTAAATCCAAGGTGAGCTCTTTCAGAGTTTGTCATGACAATTTGTTAAAAAAAAAGAAATATTCATCAGGTCTTGAGAGAATGAAACTATGAAGTCACAAAACAGTGAATGGTGAAATAAAGTGATTTTCAGTCTTCAAGTCAAACTCAACACTCATGTCCCAAACTGCTTGAGAGTATCCTCATTATAGGTTTTTTTGGTGATGTTTTCTGTGATACAATTTTAAAGAAAGTCTATCTACTTGTGGGTTAATGTTAGGTTAACAAAGCCATAGACAAGATTGAGTCAGGTGGGGGTTGTCTTCCACCCAATTGACCTTTTTGCTGCATCTTTCACATCCTTATTCCATAGGCTATAAATCAGTGGGTTTAGCATGGGGATCACCAATGTATAAAACACAGCAGAAACCTTCTCCTGTTCCAGGGAATACTGAGAGCTTGGCTGGATGTAACTAAAGGTCACAGACCCGTAGAATAAGGTCACAGCAGTCAGGTGGGAAGCACAAGTGGAGAAGGCTTTGCGCCTCCCCTCAGCTGAGCGGATTCTCTGGATGGCAATGATGATGTGGACATAAGAGACCAAGATGATAATGCAAGTGAACATGGCAATGACCTCAGAGAATATTAAAAGCAGCATTTCATTTTTATAGGTGTCAGAGCAAGAGAGCCTCAGAAGAGGGGGAATGTCACAGAAGTAATGATTCACAATGTTAGGACCACAGAAGTCTAGTTTGAGCAAACCCACTGTGTGTGTCAGCGAGTTAATGAGACCACCCAAGTAAGATGCAAGGACCATCTGAACACAAACTCTTTGGGTCGTAGTGACCGTGTACAACAAGGGATTGGCTATTGCTACATAGCGATCATAAGCCATCATAGACAGGAGGATGCCCTCTGTGGTCACGTATACTGCAAAAAAGAAACTCTGTAGAACACAGCCAGAAAATGTGCTAGACTTGTGTTTTGACAGGAAATTGACCAGCATCTTAGGAGCGAAGACAGTAGAGTAGCAGATATCACAAAAGGAGAGATTGCTAAGGAAGAAGTACATTGGAGTATGAAGTCGGGTATTTAACCAGATCAATATGATCATCCCCCAATTACCTACCAGAGTGATGAACTAAATAAAGATGAAAAGCAAAAAGAGAGGGATCTGCAAATTAGGATTTTCAGTTAAACCTACCAGAAGAAATTCCCTCACACCTGTATGATTCCGATTTGCCATGTATTCAGGTCTATATAGCTCTTTAGTTGCAGAACAAGATGATATCACTCAGATGAAAACAAATTATGATTTCCTCCATGATCTGGTGTCCATTATAGCATGGACCATTTATGTTTATCCTGTAGCTGGATGAAGAAAAAGCTAACTTCAGCAGTGGACCATATGTGTACTAGGCAATCTATTTTCAGTGACTCAAATAGTTGGCATTGGAGACTGTTTTATTCCCTGCTTTTCAGTTTGCACATCGTAAAAATTGGGTTAAGGAAACTCTCTTAGGTCAAAAAGGTATTAATTGGTAGAACTGAAAGTCAAACCCAGGTATGCCTTGTACTACATCTCTGATTCATTCTTTGACATATAGAAGTCCTCTGCTTACGTGGGTTACAAACTGTGGCACCCTATGATAGAAATTATTTCCTTATCCTCTGGCTACCTTGTTCCTAGTTTTTCACACCCAGTTAACTCATGAAACTGAATTTCACAACATGCAGCCCACTTCCTTTCCAAATCTCAAACATCAGAGCTTTTTTTGCCTCACCTTCTGCTCAGATTCCCCACTTGCAAGATCAACAACTGTGCCCTCCAAAAGAGTTCAGTTGAGAGAAAGAAGTAATCTTTTCACTTACTATTTAGTATTAAGGCCAATCAAAAAATAGCAATGCAATTTAACTTGAAAGCCCTTCCCTTTTGCATCTTTGTCTAGCTTCATGTGTGCATCTCTGTTTTTTATCAGCATTAAAACAGCAAACCCAATAACCCAATGCAGAGGCAAGGTGGTAGTGTGAGGTAGCAAAACTCTAGCTATCAGATATGCCCTACTTTCAAAAATGTAGGCTGCCATTTACTTTCATTTGTTTTGTTTGTTTTTTTTTTTTAACATGATATAATACTAATTCAACAATATTTATGGTTAAGTATTAATAAATTCATTCACATATGCTTTAATGCATTTAATAAATATATATGATGTACTACTCTGAGCCAAGAAATGTTATATTTGCTAGATGTGAAGCAGTAAACAAGACAAATGTCATGCTTTCAAGGAGCTCACATTCTACTAGGAAAGTAAATTGGCAAGTATTGATATACTATATACATATTGATATACTGTATATAGTGATGATTAAGTACTATGAAGGAAGGTAAAGAAGGGGAAGGTGAATAAAAAGAGGTGGTAGGTGCTCTATTATGTAGTGTATTCATTTCTGATTGATACTATAGCCATATACCACAAACTTCATGACTTAAAACAACAAATACGCCTTTCGTGCAAGGCACCATGTTAGACACTAGAGATCTCAAAAAGGATACATGAGTTGTGCTCTCATGGAACTTGATGTCCACTGAGATTGGGATTTGGGTAAGTTTGGGATGCGATCTTCAGAATAGTGCTAAATCAAAACTAAAATCTTCATTCAATGAGTATAGTCTTATCCCTCACAAACTGAGATTATATATTAGATCCTATCTATGTTTTACATCAGTGCCTTTGGGAAGCAAAGTGAATTCAAGTCTAACTGTATGCAAAGAAAAGAGGGATGATTTGTTGGAAGTAGCAAGGATTTTTTTTTCCTGTTAATAAAACCATATTGTAAAATACAGATTCAGAATTTCATAACCTGAAAATAAGCTCAATTTAAAAAAAAATTGGAAGTGAAGAGATATTTGTATGTATTTCTTAATGGCAACCTTTTTCTTCTGCAAGGCTGTTTAGTGTCATGGGAGCAGACATCACAGGAGTATATCAGAACTAGATGACTTGGGTTCCAATATAGCTCTGCCCTTGATTTGCTGTATATGGTACTTGCCTACAACATCCATATAGAGGAACCTATACACCAGAGTTTGTACAATGTCCCCATTTATTATTTAGAGACAGAGAGGAAAAAATGTAGTTCCTGCTAGTTTGACTAGCATAAGTTTTCATGGAGCGGATGTAACAATGAGGTGACACGTGATACTGATGAACATGTCTCAACACCAGGACACAGAAAAACAGAAACCACGTGGAGGAGGACAGAGAGGAAAGGAGGAAAACAAGTGTGACTCCAATAAGTTAGCAGTAAGATTTCCAGCAACAGCTTTACCTGTTGAGTTCATGAAGAAAACTATAGAGAAAAGTAGTACCAGAGACCAAGGTATGATTTGCTCTCATGCTGTTAGAGTTATGACTAGGACACAGATTCATTCTGTCACTAAATGCAGGGCTTTTGCTACAACTCTGTGTCATCTTCCTGACAAAATAAGAGGCCGCTTTAGAATACTAATAGCATGAGTGTTTTCTTAGGAAAATAAATACCAGAAAGATCATTTTTATAACCTATTGGTATGCTCAAATGCAATTTTTCCAACTTTCAGATCAATATCTTGAAATATCAGGACAAAATAAAGGTATTTGTTTGTTTAAAAAATAAGAAATTCCTTCACAGTAATTTCTTTTTGACTTATGACTCCAAAGGGGCATTAGAAAATGTATAATCATCAGTGATCAAGGACACAGTTGGCGATAAGGATATTGATGAGAGAAACCACAAAATTAAAAGCATTTTCATTATAATAAAAAAGGGAATCCAGCCAAATGTGTATCAGAAGAGTCAATGATTTTCCAAAATAATGGTGTCTCCACACTGTAGGTCCATAGTTGTTAATCAAAATCAAAATGTATCAGTATATACTCCCATGGAACTTTCCCCACAAAAATATGATTATGTTGACATAATATTTATAAATAAATATATTATAAACTATGTATGCAAATATTATAGTCCATCTATTGTTCATGTTATTATATAATATTATATATAAATAAACATGTAACTGATTATGTGAAATATGTTAAATATAAATTCATAATTCTATAATTTCATAAGTATATACATGTTTGTATAATTTAAAATAATGTATACTGAATAATTTATGACTAAAAATTGTTTGTAAGACAAAAGAAGCAAGAAAATCAAATACACACACAAGAAACAAACAACAATCATAACCAAAAATTTTAAAAGCCCATTTCCAACAACAACAATCTCAACATACTGAAAGACCCAAAATTATAGTTTAAATAGTCTAATTTAAAAACAATATGCATTGATCTGAAGACTATTTTATTCAGGCCCACTAGAGTTAGCGGTGAGAAGAAGGAGCAGCTTGTTGTCGCAAAGCAGTCCTGAGTTCCAGGCAAGTGTGCGTTGTGCCCTGGTCTTCTTACAGACAGGATGTAGTGACAAACTCAAGAAAAATAGAAAACGATTCTTAAGATGTTATCACTGAAATCATAAAATAAAATTAGATCTAAAATATTTCCAAAAACTATTATCATATAAGGTTGGGAAGAAATGATTTTCCTTGTGATAGAGCTAAAATACATTACAATTCTCAGATATTCCATTTTAAAGAATTTTCCATAAATGTGCAAGTAGGCTTAAGTTACTATATAAACCGAATGTTAAATATCTTAAACATAGACACACTCACACACACACATCACATGAAAATATTGAACAGGCATTATGTAAATCTTGCACTTTTTCCATAAAATGGGAAGACCTTTGAAAGAAAAATAAACTACAGGTTAGGAAATGTTTTCTGGCTCTTTGGGAACAATACTGAAATCATACAGCTGGTAACAGATTCTTTTATTGTGGGCAGATAGGAAGTATCAAAAGTTTAAAATAAACCTCCATTACCCCTTCCTAAACATACTCACAACTAAGCAAAGTTCAGAGTGAGCAGACTATCTAGTGAAGAAGACCAGGTTCTCACAATTCTTAAAGGACTCATCATTGAGAGGAGAGACTTTTATGTTTGGTTCCCTTCTTTCTGGGACACACACTGCAGCTCACGGTGCTGATGTGAATCTCAGACGTCCACAGGCTGGTTCACTAGCATCCTTTCTGGTCTCTTGAGACTGGAACTCACCAGAGTGCTGCTGGTCCTTTCAGTCATTGTTCAGTAGATGTCTCTGCTCTCACTTTGATGAGACATACTTCCTTTTATAAATAAAACATTTTAAAAATGAGTATGTTCTCTAAAACTCAAGCGTATTGGATAAAGCTACAACACAGAGAAACAGTGCAATTACAGGAACTAAAGAAATGTGTTCCAATCATACTAATGCTACTCAGACAAGTGTTTAAATGTTCTAATGATAGGACAGCTGAAATTGTCTTCTTTTCTCTAAAATGGGAACGTGTGTACATGCTCTATCAATTCATTGATTCAATACAAAACTGACAAATTAATGCATGATATCACACACAATAATTCATGTTAAATTTTTATGAGATTTTACACACACACACACACACACACACACACAGAATTAATTGAATTGTATGTTCTCCTTTTGGTTTATTTATATAAAAATGTATGCTTTTTTGTCTCTAATAATTTAACAGGCATCCTAGGGCTGCAGATTTTATCTTATAATTCCTTTGTGGCTTCCATTCTACTAAAGCAGTGGGAGACACATAATACAGTGTGGAGATTTTCACATATTTCACATAGGTTTATTAGCTTTTTACATAATTTTATATTTAACTCTCTTCAATCATGCAAATATTATATGCATTATTTGTGTGTTTGGGAGAAGATGGCAGATGGTTCTGTTAAGTTCTGTTGTTAATTCATTAGCATGTCTTAGATATTTTAGCATAAAAGTAGAGTAAATTATAATATATGCAGGTAAAATAATGAAGTCTCTTGTCAACCCAAATATTGTATAAAAATCAAGGAATTACCACTAAATTATACGCATTTGTGAAGACTCCAATAGGACAATAATAGAGTGTCTTTAGATACAAAATGGAAGACATTATCATGTAATAAGAGAAAAAAGAACATCAAAATTCAATAAAACAGTCAATGAAGTTAGCTACATAATAGAGTAGGGTTGCAGATTAAAAGCAGGAAATAAACCAGTGTGATTAAATGTAGTGAAATCAGTGGCACATTGTAAACCAGCTCCCTCACAATTCATGAAGTCACTGTTAGAATAACTCTAACAAGGGATCAGTGTCAATGGAAAGAGAATAACCTGTATGACAGCCAAAAATCTCTTTGCTGATGTACAACTTCAGTCTTCTGAGAGGGAATCCCTGACTTTCTTGAGATGGTTTAATTGCTTTGTAATAAATGAGTATTTTTGACTCCAAGAAGATTGGATTTAATATAGAAATGAGGAACTTAAACTCATTAAACACAAAGTTTAAGATAATTTAGTAGACTGGATCATCATATTTGTCATGTTTGTGAAATCAGTTTCAAATACATAATTGAGAAATTGACTTTGACCTGGGTTTTTTGTTGAAAATTGAAGGGAATTTTCTGTGTTTATGCATATTATCCAAGTAGATCTTAGAAATGAATGAAAATTAGGGAGACAATACAGGACAAAATAAATAAAATCACATCTGAGATCTTCTTACCAAATTATTATTCTGACATGTTCAGGCAGTGACCTCACTCTCATGGATTCCATTTGCCTTGTGGACAAAGAAATCATCCTGAGCAAGTTTAGGGGTTCTCACCCAGGGATAATTTTGCTTCCAAGGGGACATTTGGGAATGTTTGGATACATGTTGATTCTCATAAATAGGGAGGAAGCCACTGGTATCTAGTAAGTAGAGACCAGGGATGCTGCTAAACACCCAAAAACGTACAAGGTAGGCCTTTCCCCCCTCAACAAAGAAACATTGGCTCAAGATGTCAGTAGTGCTGCTTTTGGAAACTGGGATAGATAAACTCTTAACAGTTGTATAGTTTACAAGTACACTGTAGTTTACTTATCTTAGGCTAACTTATTTTGGAAAATTAAAAACAATTCTTAGCTTTAATGGGTACCCATTAAGGAAGTTGATGGGTTCTTTCAGGCAATCTTATGTCCATTAACACAATGGGTAGATGACTAGAGCACATCAGCTCATTCTATGATACTCTTGTGAACGTTTTTTCACAGGAGAGTACACTAAAATTAAAAGAACAGTTCAAAATACCCACAAATTTAAAAAACTACTAAAAAATAAGAACAAATGAATGGCAATGTATTCTGTACTCTGACAAACTCTTCATAGTAGGGCAAATGTTTTAACATGGTGAACACTCATTAAGTTGAATATTGAGAAAGACATAGTTGCTGAGAAAGTAATACACGGGAATTTGAAGGCTTGAACTGACATTAACTAGGATTATTAAACCCATATTTCCCACCACAGTTAGTATATATACTGTGAGAAACATCAAGAATAGTGTGACTCTGAGAGGTAGGTAATATGTGAATCCAACAAGTATGAACTCAGTTGGCATGGTATAATTGCTCTCTGACATCTTGGTTTTCTTGTTTTTCTCATCCAAAACAGGTGGTATCAGAATACACGAGTTGACTTGAGTGATCAATGAACCAAGAATATTTTTATTCTCCTTTCTAAGAAAGCAAACGAAAAGATAATAAAATCAGTTATAGCATTTTCTATGATATATTTGGTTTGTTTTCTTTTTTGTCATTTTCTTTAAAAGAGATAATTAAAAATCTTCATTGATACCAAAGGATGCTATTCAGAGGCAGTGTTTTGAAATGCAGTAACTCTTTAAAAGCTGTGCACATTAAGAAATTATTAAAAAGGCATGGATGTGGCTCAGTTGATAAGACCTGGTGGAATCATGAGAATTGATCAAATCTTTAGAGTCAAAACTCTATTTTCCAATCCTAAAATCACATTCTTTCCTGTGAAGGAAAGTAAAGGTTAGAAAAGTTCTAGGAAAAAAATATCCACAGGTAAACTAGATAATTCCACAGAAGAATATTTGTGATCTTGGGAGGTAGTTTAAGATAATAGTTAAAGTACAAAAGCTATGCAAGGGAAGACTGAGTTCTAATCTTAGCTTTGCTACTTACTGGTTGTGTGATCTTGATAAAGTTATTTAACCACTCTGTGATGCTTAGAAGAATAAATGAGTAGACATTTGTAAAACATTTATGTAACTGACACGTAATCAACACTAATATGGTTATTCGTTAAAACAAATAAATTGACCTTTTTGTTTCTTTGTAATTTTTAGCTCAGTAGCTTGAAATATTCAGATAATTGTCTCAAAGTTCATCTTATCTTTGGCATCAGGGACACATGATCTGTACTCTTTAAGAAAGAAAAGACATGTGTGTATGTGTTCTAGTCTATGCAAATGCATTGTTTGGCAGCAGTAAATCTTTTCACATGCCCAATAATTAGGTTTATGTTTCTTATCTCTGAGGTAAGGCAATATCTGGTGTGAAGTTCTAGAAATAATAAGTGTTTTGAAGAAAAACTCTATCTGTACATTTATTAATGAACTTTTAAGCTAGGGCTATATGAAAAAATATAGAGTCTGAATGTGAAAAAAGGAAAATAAGATGGCTACAAATCAAAATAAGTTACAGTGGAATGGAATATTTAGCAAGAAGTTAAAGATTTGTAATGTTAGAAGTGGCTTCAGTGAGTAACAATAGAGTGAGTAATAAGGTAAATAACTAATGTAGAACTATTCTCTGCCATGTCTGGTAACCTCAGAATTTCTCCTCCCCCAACCAAATGACATTCAATCTTCTAGATGCATTGAGAAGAGGAGTCAGTCTTCTTTGGGAACCAGATCTTAAAAAAAAAGAATTTGACTGGGAAAAGATGGAAGGTGGGTGTCTGAAACTATAGTGAAGAAGTTTAAACTCTTAAAGGGGAAGAAAAATTTCTGTCATGTAGACAGTGTATGTGCAAAAGTCATGTCAAAGCTTTATATAATATTCAAATTCTCATTCTTGGATCTTTTTTTCTGAAATAATGATTAAACATCAATTCAGTGGTTAAAGGATCTGTAATTAATTAATTTTCTGTATGCACATTCTATATTAAACTTTAAGTAAGGAATTTGCACAGATTCAATGGTTAAAGAATCAACTCAGTAGCCATAAAAAGGGCTCCTTTAAGTTATTTTTATCAAACCTCTAATTAAAGAATTAACATTAAAGAATCAATAAATACCTAAAGTATCTCAAATTTAGGAGATTTTATGTCATTGGTTCCCCAAGATTATATCTAGTGTGATATCACTACTAGCATTAGCCTTTTGATTGCAAGAGTTAACACTCTACACTGAGGCTCCCACCTCATCATATTGGCCTGCTGATTGGGCTTTATTTGTTATCACTGATACAGAAGAGGCTGCAGCAAGGAAGACTAGGAGAGAGTAGAAAGGAATAGCAAAGAAGTAAGGAAGTGTGTAGAGACCTGGGCTCCAATTCTGGTTCTACTACGAATCACTTCATCTTTATGTCATCATATCCTCATTCATAAAATCAGACCTAGTCTATTTAGTACCTAGAACAGCCATCTAAGCAAATGAGACTGTACATATTCAAGGGCTTCATAATTGCTTAGTAAACTTTTACATTTTTTAGAGATTATTAATAGAAATTGTTAAAATCAAGTGGTAAATACATGACAAGCAATAGGATATATTGGAGTAAACGAGGAAGCCATTTGGTGTAAAACAAATTCGGTCTAACCTTGTTTTTCCAAAAGGGCCTGCCATGGCCATTGCGCATGCACTGTACATCCGCTTTAAGCATTTACTACGTCCCAAAGACAAGAACAATGCCCTTTAAAATAAAGATGTAAATTCTTGCACATAGGCATTTCCTTAAGGATAAGCATCTCTCCCTGGGCTAGGAATTGATTGCTGGCCTGCTGCATTCACCTGGTGACCACCCAGATTGACATCGAAGACCTGCTACCTGCTGTGCTCATCAATTGCCATGTGAACTGCTATGCCTGTGAGGCAATTTCATGACTATTATAAAAGGGACATTCCAATCATATGTGATACATGTTCTTTGATAGTATATAATCACTATGTACACCCTCACTTCTTTGGAGTGCTACATTCCTTTGTGAAAGGACTTTCCTGGGGTATATAGTCCTCAGATCTGGCTCATTATAAACTCAACCCAGTTTTGATTTATAGATTGATTATGGATTATTTTTGTCGACACAAGCAAACACGCCTATCAAAACACGCTTTATTTCCTCACTGGAAACAACAAACAAATAGACATGTAAAAATCAAAAACTATGCAAACTCTCACCAGACAGAAATGAAGTATAATCACCACCACCACCACCTCTACAAAGAGAAACTGTAACTTCTCCTTTCCTTACACAGTTTTCATTTGGGTTTTCTATGAGCTAGAGTCCTGGTGTATTCTGCTATAATACCTAGTTATCTGCATTAGTGACAACAATGATGATGAAAGCAATCAATAATAGCAAAAATTATGAAGAATGGCCCAAGATATTTTCTGAGCACTTGACACATGATGGAGTTCAGGGCAGGCCACCCCAAGATGTGCCACTCTGGTATGCCAATTATTTTGAGCTGAAGACAATAAAGGCACAGACGAATCTTGAAGGATATTTGATCTTCCCCTCCCAACTCTCTAAAGGGATTTGGGATGGAAGGCCTGTCACTGGGACAGGCCATCACCTTGGATGACTCTGGGTAGTGAGACTGGGAGGGTCTTGGCTAAGCCCATTCCTATCAAATTTCTGTTTACCAAACAGAACATTTGTAAGGGAAATCTCCATTCATAAAGGTATCACCCTTTCTGTACTGGGAAGAGGGGGAGATGACCTCAACTCTAGAAACTTGTCACTGTGGAAGGTGAGGCCTTAAATCTGCATAATAATGTTACTGTGCTTTTCTGATAATCTCCTATAGCCGAATACCATATCCCCAACAACCCCCATTGTCTTTCTATTTAAGAAGAGAACCTGCACTATTTTGTTGAGATATTCATTTTTCCCTGGGTCTCACCCATGTATATATGCTATGAAACTTTGTTTTCTTTTCTCCTGCTAACCTGCCTTTTAGGTTATTTGGCCAGCCAGAAAAACCTTAAGGGAAAGAGTGGAGGGGGACTTCTCCCTCTTCCCCAACACATACATCATTCTTTGCAATCCTCATCTTGTCCTATGAGATGGATATTTTTATTTCTGTCTTTACAGATGATAAAACTGAAGCGTAAAGATGTAGTTAAATTCCCAATTATATATAGACAGATTCTAGTTCTCACTTCTTAACTAAAATACCATGATGCCGCTAGTGCTGAAACATTTTTTTACCTCTGTAGGGATTTTATGATATATTATTTAAATATAGAATGTTGGTGTTGAAAGGACTTATCTGATCCACACCCTTATTTGTCAGATGGGGTGACTAATTCACATTCACGAGATCAGCCAGCAAGTGGCATGTCCACTAATGACTTTAATGAGCATATATCTTGTATCCATAAACAAATTATGAGACAAAGTCTGAATTTTCTTCCCTGAGTCTCCACAAAACCTGCAAAACTCTCTAGAGGGTTTCTGTAGCCAATTGTTGAATGAATGCCTAAGCATCCCAGAGCAATTTCACTTTTCCTGAAGGTTTCATCCCATACTACGTTAAACTGGGATCAGAATAAATAAATTGAGCTAAAATAAGCTGAGTCCCACTGATTCTCAGGGAAATCTTATCTGACGAAGCTGCTGTTTCTAAAAGGTGCCCATGAATGGATTTTTATTTGCTACTCTGTTTGAAGTATGAATGTGGAATATAGAGGAAAGAAATATAAGAGCTAACTGCACTGAATTTGCTGTCTCTCCTTTTCAAATGGCACTGTGCTGCAGTGGTTAAATACACAGGATTTAGAGTTGGACAGGATTGAGTTTAATCTCAGATGTGACATCTAATATTCTACCAGTCATTGAATTTCTCTATGCCTAAATTTCTTTGTTAATTAGCATAAAAACATACCATAAGGTTGAAACTGGGATTAAACTAGATGATTTATACTAGTGTTTACAGGGCTTGTTATATTATAGATGCATAAAAATTTATCCATTATTATCTTTTATTACTCTGATGGATCAAAAGTGGCCACCCCAAAATGTGTCTCTTTGGCATGAGGATTATTTTGGACTGGTTACTATAAAGAAATTGAAGACAGGGGAGAAGCTCTGAAAAGTAGAAGTTAAGCTTTGTAAGAGAAATTTACATTTGTAAGGGAAACCTCCATTTTCTAAAAGTGTCTCCCTATCTGTACCAGGAGGAAGTGGAGACGACCTGATCTCTAGAAACTCTTGTCAATGCAGAAGGCAAGGACTTAAATCTGCATAATAACCTTACTCTTGTTTACTGTGCTTTTTCTGGTAATCCCCCATAACTCACTCTCCCCACCCCCAACATCCTCTTTTGTCTTTAATTAAAGATGGTATTTAAGATGACAACCTCTGCCATTTTGGTGAGTTGCTCAGTTTTCCTGAGTTTCTCCCATGTACACATGTTATAAAGCTTTGTTTGATTTTCTCCTGGTATTCTGTCTCATGGCAATTTAATTCGGAGGCCAGCCAGAAGAACCTAGAGGGTAGAGGAATTCTCTTCCTCCCCTACATTACTATTAATGCCATTATGATTATTTAATAATTCAATATCTGATCTCAAAATCATAAGTTCCCTGAGTTGATAATTATAGGATAAAAACACAAAATAGTCATACTGTATATCAATATGATACATGCTCATAGAAACTGAGGTTTGTCTTACTCATGAGGTTTAGCTTAGTTAACATAGCTTACTGAATTAATTAGACCATTGGATTTCCCCAAATTCCAAAATAGGCGCAGTCGGCTTCCCCCTCGTGGCAAAAAGGGGCACAAATGAATCAGGGGGTAATTTTTGGAAAATGCCATGGGTAAGGCATGGTCAGATTTACAGCCCCACCATGTCCCACCCATTCTCCCACCCCCCCGCAAAAACTAAGAAAATCTCACAGAGAGTCAGTGAAGATACATTTTATCTAAGGTAAATCCATTCTCTTTGCAACATTCATGGCAGATATTTTGTTGATGCTTTAGGAAATCAATCACTTACATTTGTACCATCTAGAATTTTGAATTATAGAATTTATTTTATACAAGAGGCTGACAATATTTCTCTCCAGATTTTACAAATAGGTCTTATAAGGAATGAGTATTTATCTTCCAATCTGTGACAAAGGGGACATTACCCCAAGATAATCCCCAACCCCAGGAGGCCTTTGGACAAGCAGTTACTTTCTTTCCAGTGAAGGGTATGAATGATTTTTTTTACATAAGAAAGATGAACTGTTACATAATGGACTATAAAGTAGCCAGATACAACATAACATCATCTCAGAACTTCTCTCCTTTACTAGGAAATCTTTGATTAAAAAATAACAACAAAAATTCACTAATTATAACAGCCAATACAAAAAAAGAATGATTTCTCCAGTAAATTCCATGATTTCTATAAGATACTTAAAGTGTACAAGCTCAACACTATTGAGAAGAATTCCAGATACCCTAATTTTCATTTGTTTCTCAATTATCTGAGTTACTATAAGGAAATATGCCTTGAATGATAAGACTAAGATGTACAAGTAAGAGCTTATGAATCAGGCTATCTGGATTTAAATGTTAGTTTTGCCATTTCACAATTGTGAGACATTGAGTTCCTTATTTAATCTTATTTTTATTGATTTTTAAGTTGTGAGTAAGAATTGCCTACCTCATCAGATTCTTGTGAGGACTGGAATAACACACGTTAATATTAGCCCCTCGTTCAGCAAATTGTACTCATTTAATGACCTTTTGCTTTCTTTTGCAATTATGGCAGGATCTACAGCAGTATTTCTTGATATTTTAAAATGTATTCTAAATTTTAACTTTCTTTAAATTATTGACAACAGTATAGAGTGTATACTTTAAGACTTAAGATGGACAGAATGGAGAATGGATAAACACAGTTTGCCAGACTTGTTGCAAACAACTGGTTTCTTTCCTACCTCTGGTGGGGAGACTGAAGTAAGTTTTGCTGCTACTAAGGGTTTCTTAACAGATGAAGATCAGTGTATTTAGACAAAAAGGATCATCTTTCATCAATCAAAACAGAAATGTGTGTGAAGAATTAAGAGCTGGAAAAATACAGCTTAAAAAATTTCAGAGTGAAAGAAGTTGCCAAAATTACTTTTCTTTCTTTCCTTTCTTTTTCATTTAATAAACATTCACATCCAGCAAAAAAAAAAAATTAAAAAAAAAAAATAATAATAATGTCCCAGTCGCATTTTTTAAAAACATAATTCTAAAGAAAATTTCTATTTCTGTAAGGAATGTATGTGTTATTAAAACCCAAGAATTATCTTTAACTTTAAGGGTACTATCATGTTTTACAAACAGTGAGATTGGCACAGACAGTAGTAAAACAGCTTTTCTCATTAAAGTAGAAAGTGAATCAACTCTAAATGGTTACACTCCCATTACCCTGCTTCCTTGACAGTGACAACCACTCTTGTGTATTTTTTTACTATTTCCCAGCTTTCAGTTTCAAAAATAAATTTATCATCTCCCTAAAACTATATTTTAAATAAATATATTAAAAAATTTTTTGAATATTATAAAAGTGATGTCAAACCATTTTTTCTCTGTACTGCTTGTGTTTTTCTTCAGTATTATAACATTCCACCATGTTTGTACATGTTCCTGCTTTCTGTAATTTTATAATTTTGTAGTATTCTGTTTCTTTAATGTGTCAAAATTAAATTGTCCCTTATCTTCTACCATTACCAATGCTCACAATTTACAGGTCACTCAGGGCAAAGGTATAAGTGTTTGTCTAGGTGCATCCCTAGATGTGGCATTGACTGATTATAGGGTATACGTATGTTCAACTTTAAAATATATCAAGCTGTTTTCTAAATTTCTTATTTATGTTTATATTCTCATTAATAGCACATAAGACCTCAGGTTTCATATACTTGCTAATACTTGTTATAGTCAGACATTTGATGTTTTTGCCAAGCTAGAGGGGGTGACAGATATTTAACTCTTTAACACATCTGAATTATTTTTTGTCCATTGTTTTAGGTAAGGATCTTTTTCTTTTTGAATGCAGACAGCATATTTTCCCACCTTTTTGTTTTTTTTTATTTTAAACATATATTCTCCATTCGTAAGCACAGGACCAGGAAATGAATTTGTCACCCCAAAATAAGCCTCTTAAGCATGAGAATCATTTTAGGCTGATTATGTTTTTAAAAAAGCAGACACAGGGAAAAGCTCTGAAAATCTAGTAGAAGTTACCCACTTGTAGGGGAAATTTTCATTTATAAGAGAAATATCCTGTTGTAAGGATATCATCCCTCTCTAAGCCAGAGCACTAAATATCTAGAAAGTCTTATAAGTAAAGGAGGGAGTAACTTAAATCTACACAACTTCACCCTTGTTTTCTGTGCTGACCTCATCTTAACAAACAGGACGTTAAGGCTGTTTTTCAGGGGCGGCGAGCCAGCCAGGAGTGTGTGCAGGAGAGAAAATTTTGATCTGCCAATTGAAACTCATCCTGCCATTGCTTCCGCACACCAGCCTGCCCTCCCTGATCCCTTAAACCTTACTTTATACCCTGGATCAGGGAGATAGATTTGAGAGCCCTTTTCCTGTCTCCTTGCTAATTGATTGCATAATAATAAACTTTCTTCCCCCAAAGACCAGTGTGCACAGTATCCCCTTCTGTGTGCATGGGGGTGGAGAGAGCCCTTGCTCAGTTACACATTCATCCACAATGACATCTACTGATATATCAAACTTTAAGTTATATGTGGATCTGTTTCTGGACTCTCCTGTTCTGATCATCAGCCCTTGTTATATTTTCTTCATTGGTAAGCTTTTCTTCATATAACAGCATTGCTATCTGCTAGATACTTCTCCATGAATGGCTTGGTCTTGTTGTTCTGGGTGATTCCACAAAAAGTATACAATTAGCTTGTCACTTTTAGAACATTTTTGAAAATTTGTTTGGAATTGTGTTGTATTTACAGAATAATTTTGTATAACTTATATCTTTAAAATATTGTCATCCTTATAAACATAGCATCACTGTATATTTATATTGTTTATTTAAAAATGTTCAGGGGCTGCCCGGTGCTGCAGTGGTTTAGTCCGCGCTTGGCAGCCCGGGGTTCGCGGGTTCGGATCCTGGGTGCCCCCCGATGCACTGCTCGTCAGTCACGCCGTGGCGGTGTCCCATATAAAGTAGAGGAAGATGGGCACGGATGTTGGCCCAGGGCCAGTCTTCCTCAGCAAAAAGAGGAGGATTGGAGACAGATGTTAGCTCAGGGCTGGTCTTCCTCACCAAAAAAAAAAAAAAAAAAAAAAAGTTCAAAGGTATTTAATAATTTTCTCCATAAAAGTTTATATTATTGGATCTATTTTTCCTAAGGACCTTGTATGTTATAAATATTATCCTTTAAAATATTACGCTCAAAATATTTTCTACAGTGATAAGGAAATGCAACTAATATTCCGATTAAACATTGATCCTATATTCATCAACCCAGACAAACTCTTTTATTAATTCTCATAATTTGTCATTTTACCCATTTGCAAGAATTCATCCCTATATTTTTTAAAATTTTGATTTGTTTTATTTTTTCTCTGCTAGCTGCACCCTCTGGTGAATTATTACCCACAGTTGTCACCATTGGACATCATCTTTTACATAATTTTAAAGTGAATATCACCAAATGTGTTTTTATTAGCTTTGATTATAGGATGTCAAGTCAATCTTAAGTACTAATTGAAATTATGTTTGAACTGCCAAATGCAATTTACCTGGTTTACCCTGCACTCTTATTAACATAAAGGAAGATAGAAGAAAACATATGGTGTGCTAAAATTTTGCAATAAAAATTCAAGCAACTAAATCATAAATTGAAAAAGAAGACATGACATTAAAGGTGATTGTCCACTATTTTTGGAAGTATTGCCATTTTACCTTTCTAATTCACAAATATGCAGTGGTAATGCTGGCACATTTTGATACAGACAAAACTTTCAAGTGAATGCTGCATGAGCCTCATTAACAAAAACCTTTGGGGCATTTTTTAGCTTAAATTGAAAGAGTATACAGAGCAGTTGTTAATGAAAGGATGATAAGCAGTGGTTTTCCTGAGAGAAAATTAATGAAAGTGTGAGAAAGATATGAGGACTCCTCCACAACTTGTTTTACTTTAGTGTAATGAATTCCTTTGAAAATTGTGAATTAGTAGCTTTTGCACTGGGGAGAATATAGAACTCAGCATCTGAATATTTCCTAATTATGTTATTTCTTATTTAATCTCAAGATAAATTAATAGACATTACAGTTATTTAATGAATCAACATATATTTCATTCTTCTATATAAAAAAACCACACATATGCATTTCAACAGCAGAAATGATGAAATAAAGGATCTAATTATCTTACATTCTTAATTTACAGTTTTTACATGCATTTCCAGTATTAACTTGAATAAACTTACTAGAGTAAAATATTATCATCCTGAGGTTAATTTTTACGTAAATCACATACATAAAAATGTTCACAATCTAAGTGATGAATTATGAAATAAAATCAAGTCTATTCATTCACCTACCACAAATATTTATTGAATGTTTACCATATGACAGACACTGTTCTATTAACCTGATCAATAACTGTAAAGATGTGTGCTCTAAAAAAATGTTTATTAGAAAACTAGAGAAAAATATAAACAAGTAACTGAAAAAGATAAATTCTGTTATTAACATGCCCCATGAATACAATTGTTTACATTTTTCTAATTGAGTTTCATTCTACCTTTGATTTTGAAGTCTTTAAAAAAATTTTAATTGTACAGTACACAATAATCTTATCTAATAAAATCAAGATATGTGGAAATCTGAGTCAAGAAAAATTAGTATAAACTTTCAGATAACTCAATGATTAACAAAGATATTTAGCTCATTTAAAACTATACTTTCAAACTCCTTTTTACATAAAGTATTTTTTGGTAATAGTTGAGTGACGTGTAAAAATATAGAACTTTCCCTACATCTTATAAACTGTATGATCCTTTGATGAGTACCCAATTTATATCCAGTCAAGAGACTTTAATTGTCTGAACACTAGATTTTTAGCCCTTATGCACTTTCTGTGAAAGTCAGTCTATATTATCTCATAAAATAATCAGAAGGAAAAATATAAATAAACACATAAATGCATAGAAAGAAGGTTGCACAGATGTGTAAAATTCTTCAGAGATATTATTAAGTGAAAGAATAAAATAAATCCATTGGATTTAGCAAAAGGCAAGTCACTGATGGTATTGAAGAGAAAATTATTGGTAGCAAAGACACAATGTAGAATGTAGGAGTCAACTTTTTGATGTCTCTACCCAAAGGTTTATTTCCCAGTCCTTGAATCTGTGGAAAATAATCCTAATTACCTCAATGTTTTAGTTCTTGAAATATTTATTTTTATAAAATGTAAATGATACATTATAAAAGAAATGCCAAGAACATCAATTATTGTCAAGGCAATTTTCCCAATTGGATTCTAAGTCTGTCTGAGCATTTTTTAATTTGCTACTGCTGTAGTAGTCTCTATCATTTTCTTTTTTTTCTGTATTATCACAAGAGGAGTCATCGGTGATAGAACAGTAATGTTTGCACCTACAAACATTATACCCCCATGAAGAAAATGATCCCATTAGATGTTCCTCTAAATCTGACAAAGTCATAGAAGTCATGGCTACTTAAATTATTGTGGTAATGAAAGTGAAAGCAGAGTAATTTTTTGGGTTAAGGATCAAGATTTGGGGGAAGTTTATAAGCCAGTGATCTTCAAAAGAGGAGACATATTCCCCAAATCTCTTCATTATTTTATGCACTCATGGGAAAATTGCTAGATATGTACGAGTTTGCATTCTGGAACACAGCCCTATCCCTACTGTTCACTCTTTTCATATGGTCAGTATGTGTGTGTGACCTTATCATTAAATGACAAATATCATGAACTCAGGTGTCAAAGTCTGGATTTTCATCAGCCGTTTAGGAAAGTGCTGAGAAATGCCAGTTGCCCAGAACCTGAAGACTTTGAAACCCAGAGAAAGATTCAACCCTCTGGTGGAGAAAGGCATAGACAAGTTTAAAAAGTGCCTGGTTTCCTGGGCAACTCTGAAATGACTCCTAGGGTAATAATCACAAAGTCCTGCCTGCTTATAGTTATGATAGATATTTGTAAGAGTTTAAAGACCTGGGGAAAATAAATAATATAGGCTTCTATTAAATTTAAAGCCTTAAAAGTTTAATGGAAAATTAATTTATAAGTTTAACACTCCCATCAATCTTACAGAGATTTATTATTTATTGGGAAATGTACTTACATCCTTTACTATTCCATCAGGTTTAAATATTATACACTTACATATCAAAAACAAATAAAATGTGCAATTCATTCAAGAGTTCCTTAGAAAATAGAAGATGATTAGTTATGTATGTAACTATAATCCATATTTGGTTCAAAGAAGATTAAATCAAACATTTTTTAAAGTTTTCTGATTAGAAAAAAGATTCCTAACTGGGATGGCAATATTATTATATGTGGCTACATTCATTCAACTATAGTAAGATGTAAAATTGTCAAAAGTTTTAAGATAATCATGACCACATTACTGGTTTGTATGTGTGTTAATGAGGAAGTGGCACATATCTGGCACTATTTGTGCTACTATTATTTAATGGATTTTCATTTATTATAGTTACAATCTTGATTCCCCTCCATGTGTATGTGATGAATTGATTTAGACTTGAAAGTTTAAGTTGAAATCTCTTGTTTGTATTGTAGCATTTAAGAATTCCTAAATTAATTCTACTCATAAGTTGAATTTATTGGATTTATGTAAATTATTCGTTTTGCAGTTGCTTCTTTATAATTCAAAGAGTTTACATTTTAAAATGAAATCAAATATAAAATTATACCTTCCATTTAAAATACTTAAAGATTTTTAATTAATTAATTTTGTAAATGAGACCAATCATTATGCAAAAGTCCCTCAGAAGTGATTGCTGAAATTTATTAGATATATACAAAGAAAATAAGCTTTTAATTAAGGTTATAAAATTTACAGTCAATAATTAGATAGATGTTAAATAGACTATTGCACAAAAAGAAACAACCTTCAAGGGCATAAAAAATTCTCTTAGCTATAATTGTCCTCAACTTTCTGATTCCCAAGGAAATGCTATACATCTTGCCTCACAATGCCTTATGAGCCACAAACAGTCTTTTGAAAAGTACATTCATATTCCTTATTGGTAACCTTTGCAGATCTATGAGTGCACTTGACATTTATAGCAGGAGTGGAAATGACAGCAAATTTCATTACAGACTGCACTACTAATATTTTTAGAGTTAGAAGAAACATCTAGATTTCTTGTAGTTAAACCTTTATAGAAGTTGTAGCTAAGGAAAATAAAACTAAAGATCTGGATTAAAAGAAACAATTGAGATTCTCTACCTTTTGACTATGTAACACATATGGAAGAAATAAACATACAAGGCTACATATTAGACAGTCATCTAAGAATATATTTATTCTTGAATAAATACACAATGTAAGTCTTATTTCAACTAAATGTCATCCATCTTATGGTCTGGTAGGTGATCCCTGTTTTTTTTTGGCCACTGGGAGATCTTAATTAGCAGGCTAAAGAATAGTATATGACTTTTTTGGACAAGTATACAGGAGAAAAATGGGGAAAAAAATCAGCATTTCTCTATAAAGGGAATGCTGTATGAGGAAAATATCTCATACAAATAAAGAACCAAATGTTAAAAAAACAAAAATAAAGCTAATGGTGCCTAATCTTAATTTTCCTGGATGTCTTCATACATCAGGTAGAAATAGAAACAATACTTTTGTGTTTTTGCATCCTTTAAGTATTTCTGCAGTGAAAGATTGTCATATGAAATTAATAGGACCAAATTCCAGGAATTGACCATATATATGATTGGTTGATGAGAAAATGTTTTAAGTGGTTTTGATTCACTTTATTGAAGCCTTCATCCATCCACAAACATATTTAATATAGGTACTTTTGTGTTTATGCTTCCTCCCATTTAGATTCTAAATAATAGAAAAAACAGACACATAATTTATTCACCAATAAGAATTCACTTTAGAGACTTTAATAATTACTGAGTAAGTGCTTTAATAAAACCATAATGGAAAATGTGCCATGAAAGAAGCCTACTAGAATGGCCCATTTTAAAGCTAAACCTTTTTCTTTCATGAACGTAATACATACCTCCTTGTAGAGTTCGTTTTTGACCTGATTTTCCCACATAATTTCAGGCAGATAAGCTAAAAGAAAGAGAGAAGCAGTAAATGAGTGCACTCATGCAGGCAGAAGTGCAAGTTCATCAAACTTATAGGGCAGTGAACTCTAACAATAGTTTCACCTACTTCCAAATATGACCCAGCACCATTCACGCATCCTCCTTGATGAAGAGCCCAAGTCTAGTGTTCACTACAAGAACGTAACCTTATAATGAGTATAATGTAGAAGTTGTCTCCTAGTTGATATGTGAAAAGGGCTCCACACAGCTAACCTCTTTCATGTTGAAGAAGATGAACTCTACCATTCAAAGCATGAATTGTGGAACTATGGGTCTGGAGAGAAAAAAAGTCACATCAGGTAAGAAGCACTTTATGGTGTCTTTAGGGGAAAACAAGTTGCTACATTTTCTTAAAACAAGTTCATTGAAAATACATATTAATGGAAGCATATTTAAATTGTATCTTTCAAATATTAGATATAAACATTTCCTAAATTAATACATATTTTTTAATTTAAAGAGATTAGAAACAGAACATATCATAAATCAAGAAACATAGGTAAAACAATATTTCGAAGAAAATTTATAGAAGTAAATATTTACATTATAAGTCAAGAAGGCTTTTTGATCAATAACCAAAGCTGTCATTTTAAGAAAGTAGATGACAAAGATGAAATTAAATCCAAAGCCAGTAGATGTAAGAAATTAATAAAGATAAGAGCAGATATCAATGAAATTGAGAATAAAAATGATAGAGTAAACCAGTCAAACCAAAAGCAGTTTCTTTGAAAAGATTAACAAAACTGTTAAACCATTAGGCACACCATTCAAGAAAAAATCATCATTGATTATCAGGAAAGAAAATGGAGAACATCCCTAGAGACATTTATGAAATTGATATTTCATATCAATATGACATAAGGACAATAACGGAATGTTAGCTACAATGTCAGGCAAATAAATTTGATGACTTAGACCAAATGGAAAATCATTCACAAATAGGATTTGCTCCAGGAATGCAAATTTGCTTTAACATTCAAAAATAAATCAAGGCAATTTGCCATATTTTCATTCTAAAAAAGAAAAAAAATCTCAATGGATACAGAAAAAAATTATTGAATAAAATGCCATATTTATTCATAAGAAAATACCTCAGCAAATTAAGAATAAAATGGAACTTCCTGAAGTTCATAAGTGGCGTATACCAAAAACCTTAGAGTCAGCATAATACTTAATGATAAAGGAATGAACGCTTTCCTCCAACATAGTAAACAAGGCACAGATGTGGGCTCTAACCACTTCCATTCTACACTGTACTGGTGGTGCTAGCAGTGCAATAAGGCAAAAGATTTTTAGAAAGCAAGAAAAAAAAGAAAGAAAGATTGGAAAGGAGAAAAAAGTAATACCTTCATTCAAAATTTTAAATGTGAAAATTACCATTTGCAACAGAATTAAACAAGAAATATTTAGGGGTAAATCTACTGAAATATGTACAAGAATTGTATGCATGCAACAAAATATTTATGTGAGAAATGGGAGAATTATATAAATGGAGAGATATCCTGTGGCCATAGCCTGGAAGACTCATTATTGTTGAGACATCAGTTGTCTCCAAATTGATCAGCAGATACAAAGCCATACAAATCAACTCCCAGCAGTCGTTTTGTAGAAGTTTACAATCTGAAACCAAATAGTAAAAGTAAAGGACCAAAAGTAGCCCAAATCTTGGAAAACATATTGTATGACACAGTATCTGATTTCAAGATGTACTATAAAACTACAGTAATCAAAAGCAGCATAAAGAGTTTGGAAATTGATCCACACATATATAGTCAATTAATTTCACAAAATACAAAGTAAATTTATACAAAAATGAGTTTTTAAAAAAAGGTAGTGAATCAATTGAACATCAATTTGCTAAAAAAAGGAAGGAAAGAAACTGAGAGAGAGAAAGAGGGAGGGAGGGAGAATGTAAGAACGGAAGCAAAGAAGGAAGAAAAGAACCATAAATCTTATATCAAATCATACACCAAAATCAAGGGAAAAATGATAGACCTAAATATAAAATTTAAGAAATAAATTCTTGAATAAAACATAGGAAAAAATCTTTTGGACCTGGGTTAGAAATATTTTTTTCTCAGATATTACACAAAGAGCACAAATACATAAATAAAAGTTAATAAGCCAGACTTAATCAAAATTATAATTTGCATTTAAAAAGATGTGGTCAAAAAATGAAAAGTCAAGCCACAAACTAGAAAAAATATTAAGCAAAGTACATATTTAGTAAAAGACTTGTATCCAGAATACATGAGGAATTGTTATATCTCAACAATAGTAAAACAAGTAACCAAATAACAAAATAAGCAAGAGGTTTTCACAGCTATTTCACCAAAGAAAAAATAAAGATAGCAGATAAGCACATGGAAAAATATTCAAAATGATTAGTCATTACAAAAATTCAAATTAAAAATCACAATGAGAAATACATTCTTAACTGTTAGAATAGTGAAAACTCTTAAGAAAATTCCACTTACTGGTGATGATTTAAAGCAACACGAACTCTCAAACATTGTTGGTGTCAATACAAAACAGCACAACAATTCTGTTAAAGTTTGTCAGTCTTTTAAATAGCTTATACTTACTATGGGTTCCAGCAATTTTGCTTCTATTTACCCAAGATAAATTTACAAAAACAAGTCCACAAAAATAGGAGCTTTATACATAATTGCTCTAAATTGGAAACAGACCCAGTGGCCATCAACTAACGACACAGCTATAGAATGGACTACTACTTAATAATAGAAAGAATAAAACCCCTGGTATTATAAAAGCAATGACACGGATGAATCTCAAGTATTATATGAGGGAAGGAAGCCAGCTCAAAAGGCTACACACTCTTGTTGGTTTGCAAACTGGAAACCAAACTGGAAACCAGTACAAGGAAAGCAAGAAAAGATGAAAGAAAGAGGCAGGCCACTCCAGATGGGCAGGTGGCAGGTTTTAATAAGCAAGGGAACTTACGTATGATGCTTGTCTTGGGTAGCTGCCAGACCAGTAGATCTCCATATCTGCCAGCCAAATCCTAAAAGTTTATATAGAGGCCTTAATTGGGTTTAGTCACATATTCAGTCCACATGGTCTCAACACCTTACTCTCTCAAGGCTGTGTCCTTGAAATGGCTGCTAGCATGGGAATAATAGGCAGAACATACTTTCCAAGGTTAGGGGAAGGGGTGAGGAGCCTCTGATTGCCCAGTTGGCTGGCAGGTCAACTGGAGGTCACATCCTCTCAATGACCTCCTCCAACAACTGTATGACTCACTCGGATCACATTCTGGAATGGGCAAAAACAGGACATAAATCACACCAATGGTTTCCCAGTGATTGTCGGAAGCTGGGGGAGGGGATCGGATTGTCTATAAAGGGGTCTAATGGAATTTATTAGGCTAGAGGAAATATTCTGTCTTGATTGTGATTTTGGTTATAAGACTGTTTGTGTTTGTCAAAACTCACCAAACTGTACACCAAAAGATGGTGATAATTTACTGTAGGAAACATATGGCACAATAAACTTGACTTTAAGAAACAGTTTCTTTCCTTCCTGCCTGTGGCTTTAAAGGGCAAGATTCCAGGGCTCAGGCTGCCAATCATGTTCATCCATTTCAGTCAGAGAAATTGTAGTTCTCCCTGTGTGGTATGTTCACAGAGTGGTGCAATGATCACAAATTTAGAATTTTTATGTCACTACAAAAATACCATTTTGTGGACTGATGTCATCATGGCAGAGTGAACTCTTCCCTTAGACTCTCCCCCTAAGATACAGTGAAAATGACATTCATATACCAACAGATGACATTCACACAACACAAAAGACATCTGAGAGGCTCACACAGCCATTAGTCTGAAGGTGGAGGTGCTGAACCCCCCCAGAGGAAGTGGAAGGAGGTAAAGGGATGTCCTCTCCCTTCCCCAATGGCAGCAACCCAGGGCGTAGGACCATGCATTGCTGAGAGGAGAGGATGGAGGGGTGGCACCCTGCAGGAACACCTTTGCTCTCCAAGTTTCCTCACAGCCCATGGGAAAGCCCCACACAGAGGTGACTAAGCTATCAGAGGGGTGTCTTCATCATGCCAGCACCCCAGGAGAGCAGATTGTGAGGAAAAAGCTAGAATGCCCCTGGGTTTGCATAGGTGAAAGAAAGCACACCCCTCCCCCTGGCACTCCAGGTCAGCTGGTTGGTCAGAGCACCTGTGCATACGACAGAAAAGCAGCAGTTATGAGTGAGTGAGCCAGGGTCACAGCATGCTCAGAATACACAGCTCTTGACCGCACCCCAGTGGCGGCAGGTGGAATCTGCAACAAGATACTATCAGTATGCAGAGGCACAAATCCATGCCATCAAACAGATGAAAAAGTATTTTTATACTCCAGACCAGAAGGAAAATGACAAGCACCCAGAAGTCAATCCTGAAAGCACAGAAATTTATAATCTAAATGACAGAGAATTCAAAATAGCTATTGTAAAAAACTCAATAAGTGACAAGAAAATACAGATAGATAGTTCAATGAAATCAGGAATTTCCTCACAGAAGAGATTGAAACTATAAAGAAAAAAACAATCACAAATGTCAGAGATGAAAAACAAACTGGATGAGATAAAGAAAAATCTGAACTCCCTGAATAACAGAGCTGATATTATGGAAGAGAAAATAAGTAGTCTTGAGGGCTTCAGATATATAGAAGTGCTTCAGATGGAGGAAGAGAGAGAACTAAGATGAAAAAGAAATGAGGAAATTCTCTGAGAAATACCTGATTCAAGTAGGAAATGCAACATAAGGATTATAGATATTCCAGAGGGAGAAGAGTAGAATGGAGCAGAAAGCTTGTTCAAAGAAATAAAAGCTGACAACTACTGAAACCTGTGGAAGGAGCTGGAAATCCAAGAGAAAGAAGCTAATAGAACTACTAATTACATCAATGTAAAAAGACCTTCTCCAAGGCATAAAATAGTAAAACTGGCAAAAGTTAATGATAAAGAAAAAGGGGCCGCCCGGTGGCGCAGCGGTTTAGTCCGCGCTTGGCAGCCCGGGGTTCGTGGGTTCGGATCCCGGGCGCCCGCCGACGCACTGCCTGTCAGCCATGTCGTGGCGGCGTCCCATATAAAGTAGAGGAAGATGGGCACAGATGTCAGCCCAGGGCCAGTCTTCCTCAGCAAAAAGGGGAGGATTGGAACAGATGTTAGCTCAGGGCTGGTCTTCCCCACAAAAAATAAATAAAAAATAATAAAAATTAAAAAGAAAAAAATCTTAAGGGTAGCAAGACAGAAGAAAATAAACAACAAAGGAACTCTGATTAGACTTTCAGCAGATTTCTCAGCCTAAAACTTACATGCTAGGAGAGAATGAAATGATCTATTCAAAATTCTGAAAGACAAAAGCTTTCAGCCAAGAACACTCTATGAAGTGAAAATATCCTTCAGATATGATGGAGAATCTGTTTTCCCAGATAAACAAATCTAAGGGAGTTCATTGCCACCAGACCCCCCATATGAGAAATGATCAGGAAAGCCCTCATACTTGGAAAAAAAAAAAGAAGAACAAGATTACAAATCCTTGAGTAAGGAGATAAATAGGTAGACAAAATCAGAAAATTGCAACTCTCTATCAGAAGAGGTTAATAAACAATTATAACATTAAAGATAAAGGGAAGTAGAACATAAAAAATAAACATATCATTTTAACCACAAACTCACAACACAAGATGGAATAAGTTGTGACAATAATAACTTAGAAGGGGAAGGGGAAAGGGATGAAATCTGATTAGTCTAAGGAAATAAGAGGCTATCAGAAAATAGACTACCTCATCTATAAGATCTTTTATACAAACCTCATAGTAACCACTAAACAAATAATCAGAACAGAGACACAAATGATAAATAAAGAGAAAACTAAGAAAACCATCATAAAAATCTACCAAGCTGAACTGGTAGTCCAATTGCATGGGACAAGAAACAAGGTAAATTCAGAACTGAAAATGAGCAATAAAATGGCAGCATTAAGCCCTCATATATCAATAATCCTTCTAAATGTAAATGGATTGAATTCTCCAATCAAAACACACAGGGTGGGTGTATGGATTAAAAAACAAGATCCAAAAATATGCTGCCTCCAGGAAACACACCTGAGCTCTAAAGACAAACACAGGTTCACAGTGAAGGGATGGAAGAAGATACTCCAAGCCAATGGCAAACAAAAGAAAACAGGTGCTGCCATATTTCTATCTGACAAAGTAGACTTCAAGATAAAACAGGTAACAAGAGACAAAGAGTGGCAGTGTATAATGATAAAATGGACACTCCACAAGCAAAACATAACACTTATAAATATATATGCACCCAATACAGGAACACCAAAGTACATAAAGCAACTGTTGACAAAAGTAAAAGGTGATGTTAACAATAATACCATAATAGTAGAGGATCTTAACACTCTACTTAAATTAATGGATAGATCATCCAGACAGAATGTCAACAAGGAAATAATGGATTTAAACACAAAATTAGAACAGGGGGACTTAGATATATATATAGAATACTCCATACAAAAACAGCAGAATACACATTCTTCTCAAGTGCACATGGAACATTCTCAAGAATAGACCATATATTGGAAAACAAGGCAAGCCTCAATAAATTTAAGAAGATTTGAAATCATATCAAGCACTTCTTCTGAATGTAATGCTATGAAACCTGAAATCAACTCCAAGAAAAAAGCTGGGAAAGTGACAAAGATGTGGAGACTAAAAAACATGCTACTGAACAACCAATGGATCATTGAAGAAATTAAAGTAGAAATCAAAAAATACCTGGAAACAAATGAAAATGAAAAGACACCATACCAACTCATATGGGATGCAGCAAAAGCTGTCCTGAGAGGGAAATTCTTAGTAATATAGGCCCAACTTAACGAAAAAGAAAAATCTCAAATAAGCAATCTTAAACTACACCTAACAGAGTTAGAAAAAGAAGAACAAACAAAGCCCAAAGTCAGGAAAAGGAGGGAAATAATAAAAATTAAGGGAGAAATAAATGAAATTGAAACAACAACTAAAAAACAGTAGAAACGGTCAATGAAACAAAGAGCTGGTTCTTCGAGGAGATAAACAGAACTGATAAACCCTTAGCCAGAATCACTAAGAAAAAAAAAAAAAAAGACAAGGCTCAAATAAATAAAATTAGAAGTGAAGGAGGAGAAATTACAATGATTTCTGTAAACAGAAATACAAATGATTATAAGAGAATATGAAAAACTATATGCCAACAGATTGGACAATCTAGAAGAAAAGGATAAGTTCTTAGATTCATACAACCTCCCAAAACTTAACCAAGAAGAAATAGAGATTCTGAATAGACCAGTCACAAGCAAAGAGATTGAAATAGTAACCAAAACCTTCCAAAAGTTGAAAGTCCAGGACCAGATGGCTTCTCTGGAGAATTCGACCAAACATTCAAAGAAGATTACCTTTTCTACTCAAACTATTCCAAAAAATTGAAGAAGGTGGCATGGTTCCTAACTCATTCTATGAGTCCAACATTACCCTCATTCCAAAACCAGGCAATGACAGCACAAAGAAGGAAAATTACAGGCCAATATTGCTGATGAACATTTGCAAAAATCCTCAACAAAATATTGGCAAACTGAATACAGCAATACATTAAAACGATCATATACCATATTCAAGTGAGATTTGTACCAGTGACACAGGGATGGTTCAATATCTGCAAATCAATCAATGTGATACACCACATTAACAAAGTGAGGAATAAAACCACATGATCATCTCAATAGATGCACAGAAAGCATCTGACAAGACTCAACATCCATTTATGTTACAACCTCTCAATAAAACATGTATAGAAGGAAAGTACCTCAACATAATAATGGCCATATATGACAATCCCACAGCCAATATCATATTCAAAGGGTAAAAACTGAAAGCCATCCTTCTGAGAACAAGAACAAGACATGGGTGCCCACTCTTGCCACTCTTATTCAACATAGTGCTGGAGGTTTTGGCCAGAACAATTAGGCAAGAAAAATACATAAAAGGAGTCCAAATGGTCAATGAAGAAGTAAAACTCTTGCTGGTTGCAGATGGCATGATTCTATATATAGGAAACCCTAAGGAATCCATTGGAAATCTATAAGAAATAATCAACAACAGCAACAAAGTTGCAGGGTACAAAATTAACTTACAAAAATCAGTTGTATTTCAATATTCCAATAATGAACTAACAGGAAGAAAACTCAAGAAGACAATCTCATTTACAATCCCACTAAAAAGAATAAAATATCTAGGAATAAATTTAACCGAGGAGATGAAAGACCTAAACAATGAAAACTATAGGACAGTATTGAAAGAAATTGATGATGACATAAAGAAATGGAAGGTATTCCATGCACATGGATTGGAAGAATAAATATAGTTGAAACGTCCATACTACCTAAAACAATCTACAGATTCAATGCAATCCCAGTCAGATTTCCAATGACATTCTTCATAGAAATAGAACAAAGAATCCTAAAATTCATATGGCATTACAAAAGACCCTGAATAACAAAAGCAATCCCGAGAAAAAAGAACAAAACTGGAGGCATCACAGTCCCTGACTTCAAAATATACTACAAAACTACAGTAATAAAAGCAGGATGGTACTGGTACGAAAACAGACTCACAGATCAATGGAACAGAATTGAAAGTCCAGAAATAAAACCACACATCTATGGACAGCTAATCTTCAACAAAGGAGCCAAGAACATAGAGTGGAGAAAGGAAAGTCTCTTCAATAAATGGTGTTGGGAAAACTAGACAGCCAAATGCAAAAGAATGAATGTAGACCATTATCTCTTGCCATACACAAAAATTAACTCAAAGTGGATCAACAACTTGAAAGTAACACCTGAAACCATAAAACTCCTAGAAGAAAATATAGGCAGTATACTTTTTGACATCAGTCATAGAGGGGTCTTTTTGAATACCATATCTACTCAAACAAGGGAAACAAAAGAAAAAATAAACGAGTTGGACTTCATCAGACTAAAGAGCTTCTGAAAGGCAAAGGAAACCAAACCGAACAAAAAGACATCCCACAAACTGGGAGAAAATAGTTTTAAATCATAAATGTTACAAGGGTTTAATCTCCAAAATATATAAAGATCTCACACAACTGAACAACAAAAAAACAAACAACCCAATAAAAAAAATGGACAGAGGATGTGAACAGACATTTTTCCAAAGAAGATATACAGATGGCCAATAGGCACATGAAAAGATGTTCAACATCACTAATCATCAGGGAAATGCAAATCAAAACTATGCTAAGATATCACCTTACACTGATTAAAATGGCTATAATCACCAAGACAAAAACCAACAAATGTTGGAGAGGTTGTGGTAGAAATGGGAACCCTAATTCACTGCTGGTGGGAATGCAAACTGGTGCAGCCACAGTGGAATACAGTATGGAGATTTCTCAAAAAATTAAAAATAGAAATACCATATGACCCAGAAATCCCACTCTTGGGTATTTATCCAAAGACCTTGAAATCAACAACTCAAAGAGGCTTATGCACCCCTATGTTCATTGCAGCATTAATCACTATATACAAGAAGTAGAAGCAACCCAAATGCCCTTTGACTAATAACTGGTTAAAGAAGATGTATATATATATATATATGCACGCACACACACACACACACATATATGTATATAAAATGGAATACTACTCAGCCATAAAAAAGACAAAATAGTCCCATTCACAACAATATGGATGGACCTTGAGGGTATTATGGTAAGTGATATAAGCCAGACAGAATGACAAACTCCATACAATTTCACTCATATGTGGAAGATAAATAAACACATGGATGAAGGGAACAGATTAGTGGTTACCCAAGAAAAATGCGGGGGGGGGGGAGGTGGGCACAAGAGGTGAAGGGGCACAGTTATATGGTGACTGACAACTGAACAAAAACACATATATGTCCTTAAAAAACATCTGACAGTTTCCAACTTTTTATTTTACCATTTTTAACCCTTTTTAAAATTGAAATATTTTTAATGTATTGTTCTTATTGCTTCTTTCTGAATGAAACTCCTTTCAAGATTTTCAGTTATAATATTTTGTTTGATAAATTCAATCTCCTTTTTTGATTCTTGTTTTCTTTATGGTTTAATAATATATCTTCTTTCTTCATAAATTTTCTCCTTCCCTTGCTTCTGTGACAACTCACTATGCTAATTCTCTTCCTGTCTCTCTTCATTCATATTCTGGCTGCTCAATTACAAATTATTTCTAAGTACTTCCATATCTTAAATTGTTACTTAAATTTCTTACACAAATAAATATTATGTACTTGATAGATGTCAATTGGGGTAGTTTTTAATGGTATGATGATGCAATCTTTACAAATCAAGTTTTTAAGCAGTATCTTGTGTGATGTTACAGATCTTTCTTTAGATGCGGAAGTACCCTATCTGCTCTGATGATTGGAAGATTGGATTTACTATAAGATACATGCATAGACGTATAATACACATATATATGTGGGCATACATGCATATATGTGTATATGCACAAATATGTATATGTGTATATATGTACATGTATATTCATATATATTTATAATCTAAGTGACTAAAATAAAATGGAACTAGACAGGAAAATTAGGTAGCTGGGAATTAATTCTTTCTATTGAAGACTGTGCTGAAATCAGCTCTTCCACTTACTAATAGTTTGTCCACTGGAAAGTCATTTAATACCTTGAAGTCTTGCTTTCCTCATCTGCAAAATGTGTAAAATAATGTCAACCTCAAAGACAGGTGTAGAGGATTAACTGAGAATTTAAATGAAAAAGTGTAATATAGTACTCAATGTATTAAGAGTTCTCTATGCAAATAGACTCTCAGTGCATAAGGACACCCAAAGTGGTTTATTTCACTTTGTTTTACTTGTTTATTTAGATCTGGAAAATCTATAGTTTTATCCTCTTGTAGGATCAGAATCACATAAAATAATTGCAAAAAGCCAACACAATTCTGAAATCACAAGAAAGTTAGATTTTCTTATCCATTGTCCTATTTTCTCAGAGTATACTATTTCTTTAAACATTGTACAATGTATTTAGTTAATTTCTCCTCATTAATTTCACTCAAGAAATTAAGTGAAAAAAATTTGAATTACCTATTTGTAAAAAATTGAGACACCTTCTGAGTAAATGGGTATGCTGCATGTTGGTGCACTTTGGTTTGGTTTTCCCTAAAGGAGATTGGGTAACCTCTGGGGCTAGATTATAGATTTTCATTGTGGAGTCAATTCTCTACAGGCAGAAACTCTAGTCTCAAAAGAAAGTATGATCACGTGCAGACATATGGAATCAAACATTATGTGGGGCTTGCATCATAAAGTAGTTCCTGATCTCTATGTTGCTTTAAAGAGATAAAGCCCTTTTGAATTGAATTGGATTGAAGGTTCAACTTACCCAGACAAACAGAGGGTCTCACACACACACACACACACACACACACACACACACATAGAGGCAAAGTGTAGAATAATAATTTGGCAACGGGCTATGTACCCTTTGGGAATAAGCTAAACATACAAAGAGAGAGACAATAAAGGCAAAAATAAACAAGTGAGACTACATCAAAGATTCTTTACAGCAAAGGAAACAATCAAAAATGAGATATATTACAAATCATATATCTGATAAGGTGCTAATATCCCAAATATATAAAGATCTCTTATACCTCAAGAGCAAAACAAAATACCCTGACTAAAAATTAAAATAACCTAAGGGACCTGAATAGACATTTTTCCAAAAAAGACATACAAATGGCCAACAGGTATATAAAAAATGCTCATCAAAAATAAATAAAAAAGACAACTGGGTGAAGTGATAGATATGTTAATTAACTTGACTGTATATGTATATCAAGTCATCATGTTGTACACTGTAAATATATTACAATTTTATATTTTATAGTTTTATTTGTCATATATACCTCAGTAAAGCTGGAAAGAACAATGAAACACCATTATAAATACCATTCCACTATTTACTAGCATTATTTTAAAAAGTTCAAATTACATGAATGTCTTGACTAAGTAAAGAAAAATTACCAAATGATTGTGTTCTTTTGTCTCCTTAATGAAATCAAAGTTCACTATGCTTTGTGGTATCCTTTACTTATATCATCACTAGCTTTTGACTTTTCATTGCATATACGCTTGAATAGAAATGCCATCAATACCTGATAGATGGATTTAGTATGTCTGTAATGGACTCTAGAAGACTTCTTTAACTCTCACAGCAAAGCAGTATAAAATAGTGGTCTAGATATGGTCTACATTCCATAGATCAGAGGTCCTAATCACTTTTTCTCATCTTCAGTGGCAAAATTTTGACATTCTTCCACGGAAAAAGGTAAAGTGACATTTAAATTTTTATCACCAAATAGCCTTATAAAAAATCATACATCCCAATAATACAAATATTAAGACATTTCCACTGATGATTACCAGATTATATTTATGCCCAGAGGATAAAAAAATTATATGGATCTGCGTGATAACGAATGATCCTAATAAGTGATCGTGATTGTTTTCAATGAAATAAAAAAGAAATAGAAGAAATGTGAGGGACTTCTGTAATGATGGACTGAGGACCTTTGTGAACCTATCTCTCCAATAAAGCAAAGAAACCACTGACAAAAGAGACAATGGTGACTGAAAACCAGCAGCCTTGCACACACTGGATTGTGTGGACTGGGTTTGGAGCTCCTAAGGATGTCCAATCCTCAGAGCAATCTTTAATATATTCTATAAAACATAAGAATAATACAGGCTCTCATATTGGATCATAACTCAACAAAAAAGACATTAATAGCGATGAAAAGTCCTATCTACATGGATATTAAAAATGTATCAAAATAGCATCCCCCAAAAGAAAATATAAACTGTGTATACAAGATAATGTAACATAAAAAAGAACACTACATATTAAAAGTGATATAATTGCTGCAAAAGTCATTAAAGAAGTTTATGTGCTATTAATATTAACCAAGACATAATTAAAGTAAATTACATATGATTGTTTCATAAATAATTTAAAAATATGAACAAGAAATTATGTGAAAAGCAGCATAAATGAATTATAGAGATAAAAACAGAGAACTGGATGAGATTTTTTAAGAGTATACACTTTTGACCATTCCATGCATTTAGAACGTGTTGATGGAACTTGATTTTCAAAAGGAGTTGATACATCAGATAAACAGCACAAGAAGGGATTAGGCAGGCAAACTAAATCATAAATGTTCAAAAACTATCCAACTCCCATTTTCTGCTCCACCTTCCTTATGCCACTTGCCTGTTACTAATCTGTGGTTGCTGCTCTCAGTGAAAATGTATTTGTCATTGTCATTGGTGCCACCTCACTGTTCAGAGACTAGGAT
This sequence comes from Tapirus indicus, assembly GCA_031878705.1. NCBI lineage: Eukaryota > Metazoa > Chordata > Mammalia > Perissodactyla > Tapiridae > Tapirus > Tapirus indicus. The sequence continues at coordinate 94,768,405 of CM062925.1, read as the reverse complement.
GACCCTGACACTTCACTGTTCAGATGACAATTTCACAAGTTACTTCATATATACAGTTAATGTCAGCATCTAATTGTGTGCTTGTCTTCTCTGAGGCTACACATGGGAGAGACAGGTGAGAGCTAGATTTCTAACTACAAATTGCAGAAATAAAAAGAAACCCACCTAATCAAAATAGTGGGATACAATGCATGCATAATAGGGTGTTTCCTAGCACCCACGGAAGCTGCAAGAGCCTGAGTTCAGCCTCTGTAGCCAGGAAACAATTTGAAACAAGGATTCATTCTTTATATCATTTCTGCTAAGGTTTGCACATCGGCTTAATTCTCTTCTATAGTATTTGAAATCTGAGTTCTACCTTTTCTCCAATCAATATGGAGGAAGACACAGCCAGCAATTCCCAAGTTTAAAAAACTACAAGTGCAGACAGAAGAATGACTTTCTCTTGGTTTTTCTTCAAACAGTTGCAGGAAATGGTTCTGGTAGAACCATGTTTGGTAGAACATCCACTGTTGAACCAATCAATTGTGGTTAAGTGTGTGCACTCATGTTGTACATAATGACCATGTGAATTGTAAAGAATGAGAGTGAAGAAAGTTCTTAGATAATTCGTGCAGGGGGTGAGCAGAAAAATCAATGTATCTGTACTAATTAGGTTAAACTAAGCTGAAGAATGGGAAATTCCTACAATCCTAAGATCTGAGAGCCATAAAGAAGAATAATCTAAGACAGGATTCCAGGTTGAGTATGAGACGCAACTCTAAACACTTACTCAGGGACAAGTGGCTTTGATTGGTGATTTCCATGGTTGCTGTGGTCATTCCCTGGCCAGCCAGCCAAAGTGGGGAGAAGTGGAATTCCAGGAGATGTTCTCCTAAGCAAGTGAATAAGTCTGCACACATTATTTTCTCTCCTATTTCATTGCCAAGAACTAAGTAACGTGGTCATGCAAGCTTCAAGAGAGATTAGAAACACATTCCAGCTACTATGGAAAATAAAAAGAAATTAAGGAGAATTGAATTTGAGAGACTTATATCAGTCTCTAGCATCATGCAAAGTACAATCATGAGGACCAAGGAGAGCCAGTGAAGGGAATTAAGGAGAAAAATGGCATGATTCAACTTACCTCATAGACAAATATTACTCTTGAATTAAGAAAGAGATGATTGATGAAAGTGAGAGAGTACTGAAAAATGAAGAATAGTTCTTATAAAGTATTTCAGTTTAAAAATGTTACAAGGATATGAACTAAGAAAGTCCCCATGAAAAAAGAGGGAAATGAGTGGAATTAATTGATATTTAGAAGATCGAGTCAGCATGATTTGTGACTGACTAGAAAATGTGGATAAAGGAGATGGAGAATGATAACTACGTCATATTTTTAATATGGCTGATTTTATGTTTGGCATAACCCCTGTGTAAATCCTGTGACCACTTTTCATAATATATACACTGCTTCAACCCTGATCCTGGCCACTATCATCTCACACATGGATTGCTGCAAGCACCTCCTAACTGTTCTCCCTGCTTCTACTCTTGCTCACACTGATGTATATTGTGTTCCTATTTCATACCACCTTTCAGACATTTTACTCACCGCTAACAATGGAAGAGAACACAATATATAAGATTAGTGATCTGGAAAAATTAAATGTTGTGGCTGTAAATTATTGAGTCCCTAAATGTCCCAGAATGTCCTATGTAGATGTTTCCAAACTTGAAAATGCCCTGGAATCAAGGAGTTTATGAGAGGATATAAAGTCAATTTATGGAATAAAAATTAAAACATAATATAATATGGGTCAAAATAGAAGTTATATTGGAGGGATATGAGTTATATTGGAGCATTACATTAAAAATATTTAATTTTGCCTGCAGGAAAAATGGCTCACTTTTTATAGGATGTGACACACCAGTTCAGTCTAAGAAAGAAACAGGAGCTCGGCAGTCATGCGTGTTACCAGTCTACAGGGTACAAACTTTTCTGAAAATTATAAGACATTAACTTATATAGTTAGATATTTATTGAATACTTCAATAAATAGAGAAAAGCTGAATGCATGAATTATTTTACATAGCTTACTAAAGATTCATAGCAATGATAAAAATTCACTCTATCTTCTCTCTCCTATGATTTTTAAGCCCTCATAATGTCATTTTCCCATCCTCACCTTCTCAATATAGAAAACTCTGAGACATGGTGTACTATATCCTCTTGTTCAAATTTATTTTTTTCTTATGTAAGTACCTGTAACTGAAAGGAAATTCTATCCATGAAATGAACAGAAGGCCTTAACACATAAAAATTCTAGATACACAAAATCTAGATAATTTCCAAGTTACATTCTTTGAGGTTAAGGAAATGGTATTTTAGTAACTTCAAATTTAGTAACCTAAGATTTCATACATAGATATAGATGAATTTTAAGACTATGAATATCTTATATAGCTTTTCCCAGTATGGGAATTGCTCTACTCTCCGAAGATGGAGAGGATGGGGAGACAGGTAGGGAGGAGTGCCCAGGGGGCTAGTGCTCCTCGGACCATATTCCATAGAGAGAGAAAGTTCAGTGTAGCAGAGACAGCCTTGGTTATCTTCTAAGTTACCACTTGATAAACAGATTATTGAGTTTAAAAATGCAACATGTCATGGAGAGAAGATGCCCTGACAGAGGCTGTTTCCCACTAAGGTGCACCGATTGATTTAACTGAAGTATGAGCTTCAATGAAAAATGAAAATGAGAATGGCTGAATTTGTTACTTGAATGATTCAAACCAGAAATTTATATTATATAAGACCATATTCTTTATAAAAGATCAACACACAGGGATTTCTCCATAATATATAAAAGGTAAGCAGTAATTATTTTTCCTGCTTATTTTATTGTAGTGTATTTATTTTAAACTAAGAACCAAAGTCATCAAAGAAAACACTTTCTTCCAATCAAATTCATTTATGAGATAAATCTTCTGAACTTGAAATATACAGATTGTAACAATAAGTAGTCTTTCATTTTTATAGCAGTAAATGAGATATAAAGTGGACATGAAATCACCTTGCTGTTGTGAAGTTCTGTATTTTTTAGTTTTATCGACATTTTCATAATATTAAATTCAAAATAATATTTCCTATTGAATGTTCTAGGAAACCCATTGAGTTTTGATTAAGAATATGGATTCTGGGATTACACTGCTGAGTCTGAGGTCAGCAAGGTCACAAACTAGCTTCTTGATACTGGGCAAGATCCTTAACCTCTCTTTGCCTTGGCTCTTTATGCAAAATGTGAATAACAACAGTACTTCATTCAGAATGCAATAAAGGAGATAATACGGGTAAAGTCACTCACAGGGTGCTTGGCGCATCAAACAGGTTAAAAAATGATCAATAATACCAAAATAGTTTCAAATAATCAGACCTCTCTACTCTCCATAGCTAGGCTAGTTGCCACTAACAGAAAAAAGTACCATTAATTGTTAATGGAGAGAGTGGAGACAGTAGATCATGTTCAGAAAAGAGAATAATCAAACGAAGTTATCTCTGGAGGTGCTTTTATGTCTTACGTAGGATTTGTATGTGCTCAAAATATAAGAGACCAGCACAGAGAGGGCAGAAAAAAAAACCCAAAAATAAAAGCCCACTAAGTTAGAGTAGTTTTTCTCTAGATAATTGCTGCTGGTTTATATCTACCCAGCACAGAACTGTGCACTAATTTTAAGCTATTTCTGCCAAAATATTACACCATACATTCTCTCTGCTCCTGAATTGAGAAAAGGCTACTCCAGGGCAGGATAAAAGATGAGCAAAGTTCAAGAAGAGAGAAAAAGGTTATAAGTTAAAATAATAATGATAAATACAATAAGTATGACAATGATCATAATAATGCCTAATGCAACTACAACTGCCTATTTTAAGTCAAGTTGTTAACACAGATTATGCTACTTGCTCCTCAGAACAACTCCCTGAGTTACATATTATTATTACTGTGAATATTTTCAAATAATGAAAATTAAGCTCTGATAACTTAAATAAGAACATATTACCAGAATATATCTAATTTCCATTTTAAGTCACTCAGTGTAAATTCTTTGGTCAGTGAGTACTTAAACCCAGTTAAACCAAGCATGATTGCTGAGCTCAGTGGGAAATCATTCACGCAATCGCCCCTCTGGAGATTTTCATGAACCACTCACTCACATTAAGACTCTCTTGGAATACAAAACTGAATGAGGACATGAAAGCATTTTTTTTTCCCCTGGAATATGTTTTATTGTCTTTTCTTGAAAGTAAAAATAATAGAATGATTCGGTGATACCCTGAGAGCTGACAAGTCTCAGAGTAGATATCACTTCCTTAAGAAGTTGTCTGGCACTCCCAAAACACCTTGTAATTCATTCTACGTAGACTTTGCACATTGCAGGGTAACACCTGACTTACTGGTCTGACTTCACTACTAGTCTGTGAGCTCTGTAAAGACTGAAACTGAGCTCGTATTATTAACCAATATTTTTATGCTTATTATTTAACACACTATGTATTGAACATACACTTAGTATTTATCCATGATAAACTTCAATATGTACTACAAGATATATATTGTTGGACTGACTGATACATTCATCAAACATATCTGGGTCACTGAAATTCCAATTTCATTTTTGCTTCAGTTGTTTTTCATAAGGTATAGTTTCTAAAGAAAAAAAATATAGGGAAAGTGATATAAAATCTTGAAAATTTTGAGAAGATATAAAATGGGGAAATAACTACCAAAATGTGAAAAGAGAAGAAAAAAAAGAGACAGACCAGAAAAATAAAGATAGAGATGGCAAGAGATTTGGGGGGATGCATTCCATCTGAGTTTATAGAGAGTCTCACACTATTTGAATCTGAATCATCCCAGGTATTTGATCCCCCCTCTTGACATTTTTGAGCCATAAGCAGGGATGAGCCAGAAGTTGTCTTTAGGGTGTGCTGTGAAAAATTAAAGTCAGAATAGAGGGTTCACTGAACTAAGAACAGAGGAGTTTAGAAGTAATGAGAAGTGAGAAACAAAAAGTAGAAATTGTTAAGTTGTTTCAATCATTTGGGATTTGTGAGAGGGAAGGGGAACTGTGGGTCTTGAAAAAAGAAAGGGAGATTGTATTCTGTAGGAAGCAAAGACAAATTTGGAGTTTGGGAAATGGAGGAGAAATTTCAAATCTCATGACAATGTGGATTTTGGATTATGTGACAGTTCATGATAAAGATCACAGTTTAGGATTAATCAAGGCTGGATGGAAATCACAAAAGGTGATGTCTAGGATCCAGTCCAGTGGAGGAGAGACTGAAATTTGGTCTAAAAATGCTTAATTCCTGAAGGAGCTGGGTAGGCTAAGCTGGTTCGGCTACACTCCGTTTAGCACTGTGCTTCTGACGGTTATTCCGATATAGGTATTTAGAATACGTATTACATAATATATATTATGTTTATAATATATACTTAGTATTAATCCATAATAAACTACAATATATACTACAAAATATATATTGATTGACATGTTCATAATATATATTCTATATTCATAATACATTATATATTCATAATATATTATATATATATTCAGAAACTCATATTTAGAGGTAGAAAAAATGTATACAAAGGCAGATTTTGCATTTTGTCTGGTGTCAGGTGTGTGAAACCTCTGATCAAATTCTCTTGCAACTTTTTTTTCCCCTTTTCCTTCTTTAATTGCCCTATAAAGGCCCTAAACTGATCTAATTACTCCTAAAGTCCTAGAATTTGGAATATAAGTAGAGTTAAGATTGTTTGGTGACCACAATATGTTGAGGACATATTACAACAAAATCTTATGTACTTTATTTCACATTCTAAATCTCAAGTGAACATGTGACTTACTATAAGGCATTATTTCTAATACAAATTTGTATGATATATTGAGTGGAATATTCTTTCTATGATGGAGGCAAGGTGGTATTTCTTATTTTTTCTGATCAGTGTCTAAGTCTCTGTCCCAGATAGTGGTGACCCACGCTGGCCTGAACTGGGCCTGGCAGTAGCGTCTTACTGACCACCTTGACATTTGGTTATCAGAGATGCAGTTCACAGGAGAAACATCAAATCATCCATGAAAGAGTCACGCAAACAGATTGTAAACTAGAAGATGCCAGGCAGAAAATACAAATAAAAAGCAATAGAGATCAGATTGATCAGGAAGGAGAAACATTTCTCATTAGAGAATGTCACATGTTCCCTAGAGCAGTTCTTATCCTGAGACTAGGCAACCTGACATGTTTTGCTCTTATTTTATTGTTATCTGTCTGCTGTGTTATTCATCTATCCACATGGTTAATAAAAGAAGGAAGAATAGAGTTCGAGATTACATTTTGTTCTTACATACTGGAATTTAGGATATTGGATTTGAAATATATTATCAAAATAGAAACAAACAAACAAAAAACTGGATATCTGTCCTGTTTCAGTGGATTTGAAATCATCTATTTAATATATCTGATTTTGCAGTTGGGTTCAGCAGCTTGAAGTGATTTCTAAACCATGAAATCATTTTGTTCATGGATGGGATCCACAGGACAAAATCCCTCACAGGGGAACCTCACTACATTGGTGGAATTCATCCTGCTTGGCTTTTCTGATGTCCCTGACCTCCAAGGATTTCTTTTTGGGGTGTTTTTGATAATCTATGTGATGATTCTGTTGGGCAATAGCCTCATTATAATAATAACCAAGGTTGATCCTTCCCTCCAGACCCCCATGTATTCTTTCCTTAGGAACTTTTCTTCTTTGGAAATACGTTACGTGCCAGTCACTGTCCCCAGATTATTAATAGATCTTCATAGACAAACTAGAAATATTTCCTTTCTGGCCTATGCTACTTTCTTTCCAGTCTTGGGAGCCACTGAGTGCTTCATTCTGACTGCAATGGCCTATGACAGGTATGTTGCCATTTGCAACCCCTTACTCTACCCTCTCATCATGAACAATAGGCTGTGTATCCAGTTGGCAGCTGGCTGTTGAATCAGTGGAATTCCAGTCCACATAGGGCTCACCTACTAGATCTTCTCTCTACCCTTCTGTGGATCTAACCAGTTGAATCACTTTTTCTGTGACATACCTCCAGCACTTAAGCTTGCCTGTGGGACACTTTTATGACTGAGATGTTGATTTACGTGGTTGCTATTCTAGTTGTCACTATTCCTTGTGTGTTGATACTTGGATCTTATGTGCATATAATCTCAACCATCCTGAAGCTGCCATCAGCAAATGGGCGAGACAAGGCCTTCTCCACTTGTTCTTCTCATCTCATGATTGCGGCTTTATTCTTTGGATCAGGCATCATTACATATTTGAGACCAAAGTCCAGCCATTTAACAGGAATGGATAAATACTTTTCTCTTTTTTACACCATTGTGGCACCAGTGTTTAACCCTATAATATATTGTCTGAGAAACAAAGATGTTATGGTGGCATTGAGAAAATTCTTACCAAAATGGATCATGCTATGACTCAAAAACATAACTTCATAAAATTTGTTTCTTATTTATCACAGTCTCCATACATTAATTTTGATGCTTCTTGAATTTTGTTGGGAAACTTAATTATTCTGAGTCAGTGATCTCATATTTTTATCACACATGAAATAAACTCAGTTACTATTTTTAAATAATAAATTAATCCCAAACAATCCAAGATATTGAAATACCTGAAATAACACATTGGAGTCTTTAAGGTTGTTACTGCTGTGGTTTTTTAAGATTTTGGAATATTGCCTAAATTTTGTTTCACACAAAGATGATTCATCTTTTTATCTCCAGTCCCAACATACTGTCTGAAAAATAATACATATTTAGTTAACTTTGTTAGATTGAAAGGATGACTAATAGCAAAAGTTTAACTATTGATACTTTATCTGCTCATGGTCAATAATTGCATTATAATCAGCAGAGGTAACATAAAGAAAGGAAGGATTTGAATGCAAGAATAGTAAGTCCAAGTGATGTGTTGAGGAAAGTTGACATTCCATCTATTTTTATGGCTGATTCTTCAGCTACATCCCTAAAGCTGAATTCACTATGAAAAAGGGGGCCCCACTATCTTAGTTACAGAATCCAGTCTTCTTATAGAATCCTACCTAATCCCCTTTACTTTTATTGTGCTAATTAGAATCCTTGATTCTAATTTTTATATACAGGTTTTAAATGCACAAAGATAGCACAAGTTGTGGGAGGTGGGGGGAGAAAAATAAAGGTATTTGAGAAGCTGAAACAAGAAGTTTTATATAAAACTACTAAGATGGTAGCTCTGGGCTGTGTGAGAGTCATTTTCTTACCTCCAGCTCCGTTCTTGAGCTAGAAATCAGCAATTTTCCCTGTTTGTTTCTTCAAAGAAACATTGTAGCCTCTTAATGACAAAGGAACAGCTGTGTAGGAAGACAGGGAAGGGTAAATTTGAACATTAAAGCAGCAAAATGCGATAAAACCTACATTAGTCGTCTCTTCTCACATCTATTTCCTCCTCATAATCTTGCATTCTGCACACCTCCTGGTACCAATCTCTCCAGGCTCTTGGGCGCTCTCACCAGGCTTCCATGATGTCCATTTCAAAATACAGAACACCTCTACTTGCCTCCACCTTCTCCACCACTCCTATCACATTTATCTTCAGAGTTCTTTAGACGGTAATGCAAGGGTGCATATAACACAACTTTTGTACAATTCTTTCCTGTCATAAAACCCCAGCCTAAAGAGAAAAAATGAAAAAAATATATAAGAAAAGATTTCAAGGTCATAATAGTATCCAATTTTAGCGAAGTATAGCTTTGTCCTTTTATCATGATAAAAGAGATTACCAAATGTATGACAAGTAAATAGATATTAGAGATCTTAAATTTTGTGTGAAAGAGCTATCAAAACAAATATGGGGGTGTTTATATGTAATTTTTTTGGCAACGTTACTTCTAGAACTGCCTGCTCCCTCAGTAAGATCAGAGCTGCCTATCATGCTTGGAATATTGAAACTACGAAAGATCTCTGCAGCAGCAGAAGAAAGGGTGGGTACTGGTGTACACAATGTTTGCATTCTAAATTATGTGTTCAGTCAACATATGAACATCAGAATTTTATTTCCTTTTAAAATGTATACCTTAGCATTTTGTATTACACGTTACATATTGGAAATCCAGTTTGAGGAAAAAGAAAGAAATAAGAATAGTCATAAAAGGACTATGAAAAGTGGCAAAACCTTTGTGCGGTCCAGAGGATTTCCCTAGTCATGTTACCACAATGCAGACGGATTGACTTCCTCGGTGCAGCTTCACTTCTTAGGTGAGGAGAACAGGCCTGGCACAGGTGAGTCCTACATGAAGATGAGTGCTTGAGCTGCAAAATACTACATGGTTTTCAGAGACGTCCAATGTTAGCTCTTTGGCAGTTTGACCTCTGCTGATTCTATAGAATGGGAGAAGCAATAATTTGCTGCATTCGAATTGAGGAAAACTTCCCAAATTTTCCTGGCAGAATGTGTCAAGGCAGGTCAGGAAGTTTGGTTATTTACATTTACAACACCTCTCATGAAGTTAGCATTTGAAACAGGTCCTCTAGAGTGAAGAAACTAGACCGTGTTGGGAGATGACGTCCTCTAGAGCTCAGTATAGGTTTGACTGCAATGATGAGAAGTGGTGGGAGCTGTATTACCACCAAATAATTTAGAAGGGATTTGACCTGTGTTGATAGAAAATAATCAGTCTTGTGACACGGAGAATGTGCAATGCTCCTACCCTGCCACTATTAAAGAATCAGGGGAGTCAGAATCTGAGGATTTCAACATTTATTTTGGTGAGGCATCCTCAGACATTGGTTTCTGAATATAAACCAGATACATATTGCCTGTATGAGGAGACTATCTTTCTTTACATATATGAGAAAAAACAACATTTTGGTCAGTGCTTGGTGCCAAAGAGATATTTTCCAAGACTGGCCAACTTATTTCTCATCCAGGTATAAGATCATTCCTGTAGAGATTTCTTTCAACACAGCATGCAAAGCAAATCTTCCCAAATATGACTCTATTCCCAAATATGTTACTGGTCACTTACTCAAGCTCCAGAATCCTATCTGTAACTGGGTGCTTCTCTCTGCATGTGCCTTTAACATTTTGCATGTGATTGTTTGCTTTGGGACGTTCTTATCCTTCCTTAAATGTCCAGGTCAACTTTGGAAAGTGAAGATACTCATTTTCCTCTGAGATTAGAGGGAAAAGTTTAATGATGTTCTGCAAGAATGAACTTGTATGAGCAATATCATAAATATTACGATGAAACTTCTTTACAAAACAAAGACAAGATGTTCCACAGAGTCTAAGAGCCAAAGCAGGAATCCAGAGCCTTCGATTAGTGGATGAATTAGGGGGAAGAGTGTTTAGAGGCAAGGTGAGCAATTCAGAGTTTGGTTCATTATTGTAAATTAAAATCAATGAAAGTTTCATAAAGTCCAGTGGCATTAGGAATGGAGATGGAAAATGGAACCAAAGGCATTCCAAAAAGGAGAAAAATGATCTGACTTTCAGTTTAATTTGGGGACGAAGATGTAATTCTCAGGTTTTAGCTCTCTATTTTTTAAACTAAAATAGGCAGTGTGTGTGTGTGTTGGGGGTGGGGAGGAACAAGGTAGTTTGGAAGGAAGTTAGTGGCTTCAGTTTGGAACCTGACTTGAGAACAACTAGATAAGGTCATCCCGCACATTTTTGCTATTTTTTTCCCACGTATAACACATACTCAATTCAAGGGACTGACACAATCTCTGAATGATACTGACTGACACTGTTTTCTTCTGATTAAAAGGTTATATGAATATGGATGCACACACATCAGTTGCCCTACTTTGTCTTCTGACCTTTGATGTGACTGAAACTGATAAATATATATTATGTCCCAAAGCAACCACCTTCAGGCTAGGAAGCAGCCTATGAGGGGTCTGGAGTAAACCTTTTTCAGAATTGGGGTGCCCTGGTGATCAACTGATCCTATCACATTCTCCTCGGGCCTTTTAACTATGAATTCAACAGAGAAAAGGCAGTGGAAACAGAACATAGGGGCAAAGATCTAGAATCAGAGGAAGTAGACTAGTAAAGAGCAGATAAAGTTCAACAAACAGAAGGTGAGCTGTAAGCTACTAAATAGAGCATGATTGAAGCTGAAATCTGCTAAATTAGAGAGAAATAAACACCTACTTCTGAAAGGATAGAAAATAACCCATTCCCAAATCTTCTATCATTTATGGGAGTTCTGGTTGTGTTTTGAAATGAACAAAGATCTGGTTCTCCATGAGGTCTGCTGAAATGGTTCTCTGTGCTGTCTCACTCTGTGTGTCTCCCAACTCTACAAGTGGAGAGAACCTAACCAACTCAAGAAGGGGTCAAGAAGCAGGTGCACATTCAGATGGAGGAGAAAATGTTGGGTCTACTTCTACTAGCCTTTCTGATGTCTTCTAAGGTCTTTGTATCCCTGTTACTTCCCATCCAGGAGATTCATGACTTCACCGTTTTATGGAAAACTTTTCCAGCTACAGTGAAGTGGGGAGAAGTCTAAAATATTCTTGTTCCTTTTGTGGCCTAAGAAAATGCACTTATGTGGTGCAGGTGACAGCATGTGAGTCGTTCTTCTCTCTTTTGCCTGCAGTCTTGGCCCTGAAATAATTTAGACATTCCAAAGTCTTACTTCATCACAGAGGTTGTCTTGGACATTCCCTGCAACATCTACTGGCTCCTGTGGCCGTCCTTACTGATTAGCAAGTGAGAAGATACTAAGCTTCTCAGCTCGGCCTCACTCTGCTCGCTTCAGATCTACCTGCAGAGAGAGCTTACCCGGGTTCTCTGTTATGTGTGAAGAAACCTCCCTCTATGAAGAATGTTTATGATTGCCCAGAACTTCCAGGAGCTGCATGGAGAAGTCTGCCTTGTTCGGGGTGAAAGGCCTCAAACCCACTCGGCTACATAATGGAAGTCCTGTTCTCCAATTTTTATATTTTGAGCAATAATACTGAGAGTTAGACCTCAATCAATGTATCTTCTGTCTCATGTTTCAATATGGTCCAAAGTCTGGTGAAAAAAGAGGAATTATAAAGATATCTTAAAATCTTAGCATTAGAGAGATTCCATCAAAACTAAAAGATATGAGAGAACTGGCAAGAAATAAATAGACATTTTAAATTTGGTTTGTGAATGACTCTGCCTTGATATTTTCTTAAGGAATTCCAGTATACTTGCTTTGTTTCTTCTTTTTTAATATTTCAACTATTGAACGTGGCAATGCATGGGTCTTGACTGAATTGCTTTATTTACACTAAGTTTTAATTTAGTGAAGTTTAAAATATGAGTGGATAGTGTTTATTAAGTACTTCACTAAATGTCAGGAATTGTGCTACACACTTTATAAAAATTAATTTAATTTCACAGCATTAAAAGAAACAATGAAGCTAAAATAAAGTAATTTGCCAGTCACACATAAGAATTTCTCCAGCTCTAAAGCATGCCCATATATACCACATTATACTACATATAAACTAGATTTACTACCATGTTTCCAATGAAAACTCATAAGCTTTGGTATCTGAGGACTCTCTATTAAGTCTAGATCCTATTGTATATTTTCTGGTCACCCTTCCATAACATAGGGGTAGAAGAGAGCTGTCTAACCAACAACTATCTTTTTACTATGGTGAAAGTGCCAATATCAAAGCTAAAAATTATGGAGAGGCATGTAAACAAGAAAGATTTAAGATCATACTTGTGTGTTGGGGGAAGAATTAAGTGTTGAGTAAGTCAGGAATGGAAACATGAAGACCAGGGGTATTCTTATCTTGTCCCTTCATTCTGATGTTTGTGATTTGGTCTTGATGAGTCCTCAGTACTAATTGTAATCTGCCCTTATGTACTAGCTCACTAATATAAATCCTCATCAATTTATAGGAAGACAATATCAATGATCCCCATTTTACTAATGAGTAAAATGACTCATTAAAAAGTGACTCATCTAGGGGCCAGCCTGATGGCATGGTGGATAAGTTCATATGCTCTGTTTTGGTGGCCCAGTGTTCATGGGTTTGGATCACAGGTGCAGACCTACACACTGCTCATCAAGCCATGCTGTGGCAGCATCCAACATACAAAATGGAGGAAGATTGGCACAGATGTCAGTTCAGGGCCAATCTTCCTCATCAAAAAAAAAATGTCCCATCTAAAAGTGGCAGAAACAAGGTTATACCTGTGCTGTCACACTCTAAACTACTATATTGACTTTGGATATTGTATGTGGGCCAGAACAGATTGTATACTTAGATTAAGTGATTCATCTGGTCTCATTGTTTAAGCCCTGTTTTAGCAACTACTAAATATGGAAAATGTGTAACTCAGATCTGACAGTTCTTGCATAACATCACTTTTTATCCAACACTAACCGATTCTTTAGTATTAGTGGGCAAAGTAGATTTTACTGATAATTTTGTTGTGGGTAAGAGGATACATTTTACACAGTTCACCCTCTTGAAAATTAATTTTTAAACCTTCAACTGATTTATCTGTCCACTCAAATTCCTCTTTCCTCAATGTTTTTATGGGCTTGTTCTCTGATTCTCCCCAAGAAAGTCCTCAACTTGCTATTGCATTTCCCCTGAAATCCACCAGGCACTGAAATTGTTCCCTCTTTTATTATTCAGATCAATTAAATCTAGTCTCAGTATTTAACTTTGGAATTTATATTTCCAGCCCCCCACAAGCACTAAGAAAATAAGTGCTTATCAAGATAATAGAAAGGACCTACCTTAGAAGGTAGTAAAAGATATAAGTAACAAAAATAATATTTTTCAGTTCCAACATCTTATGGTGCTTTTGCAGGGAGTAAGAAAGTTAATGTCTGTGAAAAATTTGAAAACTTACAAACGATAGGTGGATATGAGAACATGACAATGTTGTATTCCTAGAGTAGCCACTCTCTTTCTATGAAGAGACAGACTTCTCCCTTGCTGAAATATTAATGTGAGTTTACATTTACTGAAGATCACTATGCCTCTCTTTGCATAGTAGTCGGCATACATTATTTCATTTAATCTTTGCAACATCTCAGAAGTTTGATATTATCAATCCAATTTTACTCATGAGGAAAACGAGATGCAGGTAAGTTATATCACAACCTAATTACAGTTTAAAAGCCTGAGTATTAAAGAGTTAGAGCAATTTCTAATAATGACATGGAAAATAATTACGGGGAATGAAGACATATTCTCCTCACAGAATCTACTGCCAACACTTTTACCCACTATACTGGAAGCCTCTGTTCCCATTGATAAATAAATGAAAAGCAACAGGATATATTGGAGTATATGAGGAAGCTGTTTGGTGTTAAATTGACTTGGCCTAAACTTGTTTCTCCAAAAGGGCCTGACATGGCCTGTTGAGCATACATTGTACATCTGCCTTAAATATTTACTATGTCCCAAAGTAAAAAACGATGCCCTTAAAGATAGGGATGTAACTTCACCCATGTTGTCATTTCTTTAAGGATAAACATCTCTTCCTAAACTAAGGAGTAATTACTGACCTGCTGTGCTCACCTTGTGACCACTCATCTTGTGACCACTGACCTGCTGACCAGCAACTTGCTGTGCCAGTTAAGCATATCTTGACAATTGTAAAAGGGAGATTCCTATCATACGTAAAGTATGCTCTTTGTTCTAAAATGGTATATAAACATTCTGTACACCCCCAATTCTTTGGTGCTCTTCCTTCCTGGGGCAATGAAGTCCCTGGGCTAGTCCTCAGATCTGGGTCATAATACACTCACCCCAATTTTGATTTATACATTGATTGTAGATTATTTGTGTCAACACCATGTTCGAGGGTCACATACAATTTGGTATGAAAATCTGCACATTACCAGGTAAATAACAAGGTTAGAGTTCCCTAGGTCACAGATATAAATAAGTGCAAGGCTACATATTCATTGCAAAAAAGTCCTCTCCGGTGGGCCCACAGGGAAGGTGTAGAGCTGGTTTGAAGCATGAAAAGATGGTGAGATAGGCAGTAGAAGGTAGAGAAGCATTGTAGGCCAGAGAAAATAGGAAAATGTGTACATGTTTGAATGCCCATAGTATAGGCAGGAAACTGTTTTGAACAGAACACCACTTTCACTTGCAGAGAAATTGAGGGAGCAATTATTATTGCTATTACTAGAAACATGAATTTGCTGCACTATTGGACTGACACAGGTGCCATGGATAAGGAATTTTAAACTTTAGCATGTGCATACTAGTTTGTATTTTGTTTTAATATATATTTTATGTATAGGTTCATATCTACATTATATATACATATTATCAATTATGGAAAACTTGAGAAAATCAGACTGGTAAGAGATTTTGAAGGTGCATATCCTAACACTTGTGTGGTGCAAAGAACTGTACAGTAAACAAAAAACCATAGATTTGGGGACAACATAAAAGTGATAATGCCTACAGTGTAGAAACAAATGTTTAAAATTTTGAAGTATTTTGAGTGCTTTGGAAAATAAAAGATGTTATAAGGAAGATAACTCTTGTTGAAAAAATAAAAAAGGCATAGTTTTATTGCTTTAGCATTTAAATATCTTTCATCTCTTGCAGCCGTACTAGCCTCCTGCTGCTGTTTGAATTTATCAAGTGCCCTCGAGCTTCTCCCTCTGTCGATATTGCCATATTGTTCTAGCCACAGATATTCACATCTTTCACTCATTCACTTCTTTCCTTTGTTTATTTAAATGTCATTTCTCAGTGAGACCTTTCCCAGTCAATTTACCCAAAATTTCAGTTCTCCCTCACATAACATTTCTTAATTATTTATTTGCTTCATTTTTTTCTCCTAAGCCATTATCACTCTATATAGTATGTTATATATTTCTTATCTTGCTTAATATCAGTCTGCTTCACTAAAATCTAAATACCATTAGGAAAGCAACTTTTTGGTGATATTTTCAGGGCTTTACCTCAGTACTTAAGAATCTGCTACATAGTAAGGGCTAAAAAATATTTATTGAATAAATGAATAAAATGTGTCTATATCTAGAGAGAGAGAAATGTTTATTTCAGGCTAAATGCAGCAATTTAAACTACAGTTTTCTGCTTATTTCTTTTTTGGGGTGATTTTGTTTACTAGAGAGGGTTTAACAAACAAATATTCATAAAAATCATAAAACCGACATCTTGTTATTGAAAAGACACCTCTCTTTTAGACATACTTATGTCTAATATATATAGATATAGATATAAGATATATAGCACAAGGGCATCATCATTACCATTAATGATATTATGATAATAGTAGTTCATTTTTAATGAAGTCTGTCTAAAGAAATAAGGGAAAAGAATGTAGTAGATGAGAATATTGAAAATATAACTCTATACAAATGATGTAGAAGAAAAGAGTAGGTTTTTTTAAGGAAACATAGTCTATGAATAATGAATCTGGGATATCAAAAGGAAATCAAGCAATATGTTCTTCAAGTAATAACTCCAATTCAGGACATAAAGTGAAGCAATCTGGTCCAAAATTAATTAATGAATAAGTGTTGAATGCATATATAATATAATCAACACTTAAGATCTGGAAGAGCAGAACGCTGACATCATTCTCTGAATATATTTTCTATGAAAAATTTCATTTACAAGGAGAAAAGATTTCACGTGGTCCAAATTAATTTCCCAAGACTACCACGGATCCAATTCCATCTCATGTAAAAGGTTTACAAATTAATCTAAGACAGAAGTGTGAGTGAATAATAATGTCCTTTTCATAGTTATCCACTTGACTGCTATCTGTATACCAATAAGGAAGAAATTCACAATGGTATTATTTCTCCAAAACGTCAATCCTACTGATAAAATGCAATTCAATTAGCCCATTGCCATTTATATATCAATGACAGTGTTTTCTAGTTGTCTAATCATGGATTCATTATTTGATGTTTTTTCAAGATAATGTTTACTATGCAATAACAGATGAAATATTTTGTATTTTGCTTAAACTTCTCGACATTTTTCTGAAAAGATGAAGTGATTGAAATTATCTTTTGCCTTAAATAAATTCAATTAATATGAATTCAACCTTATATGGGTACTTACTTATATGCTGAGGGCTATGGTGGACAACAAGAATAATATATCAAAAATCCAAACCCTATCAGATTTTTGGTGGATTTCTTGCCAGAAATCTTACAGGCTAGGAGAGAATGGAATGATATATTCAAAATACTGAAAGACAAAAACTTTCAGCCAAGAATACTCTCTCCAGCAAAACTATCCTTCAGATGTGATGAAGAAATAAAAACTTTCCCAGATAAACAAAAGCTGAGGGAGTTCATCATCAATCCCACACACAAGAAATGATCAAGAATGCCCTCATACCTGAAATAAAAAGGAAAAGGCTACAAGCCTTGAGCAAGGAGATAAACAGACAGACAAAATCAGAAAATTGCAGCTTTCTGTCAGAAGAGGTTAGCAAACACTTAACTATAGCATTAAAGATAAAGTGTACAAAAGCATAAAATTAACTATAAACACTTCATTTTAATCACAAACAACACAAAATGGAATAATTTGTGACAACAATAACTTAGACAGGGGAGATGAAAGAGATGGAACCTACTTAGGCCAAAGGAGATAGGAGGCTATCAGAGAATTGACAATCTCCTCAATTAAACAATTTATACCAACCTCACAGCAACCACTAAACAAAAAATCAGAACAGAGACACATATGATAATAAAGAGAAATCTGAGAAAACCATCATAGAAAATCACCAAACTGAAATGGCGGTCAGAAATACACAGGAAGAGAAACAAGGGAAATACAGAACAACTGGAAAACAATAGATAAAATGGTAGTTTTAAGCCCTCATATATCAATAATCACTCTAAATGTAAATGGATTGAATTCTCCAATCAAAACACACAGACTGGCTGGAAGGGTTAAACAAACAAGACCCAACAATATGCTGCCTCCAGGAAACACATCTCAGCTCTAAAGACAAACATGGGCTCAGAATGAAGGGGTGGAAGAGGATAATCCAAGCAAGTGGCAAACAAAAGAAAGCAGATGTTGCCATACTTATGTTAGGCAAAGTAGACTTCAACATAAAAAGGGCAATGAGAAACAAAGAGGGGCAGCATATAATGATAAAAGGGACATTCCACCAAGAGGACATAATGGTTATGAATATATATGCTCCTAACACAGAAACACCAAAGTACACAAAGCAACTATTAACAGACCTAAAGGGAGAAATTAACACCAACATAATAATTGTAGGGAACCTCAACACCCCACTTACATCAATTGATAGATTATCCAGATGGGAAGTCAACAAGGAAATAGTAGAAGGAAGTGAAAAACTAGACCAGATGGACTTAATAGATATATATATAGAAGACTCCATCCCAAAGCAGCAGAACATTCATTCTTCTCAAGTGCACATAGACCATTCTCAAAGAGAGACATATGTTGGGAAACAAGGCAAGCCTCACTAAATTTAAGAATGTTAAAATCACATCAAGCATCTTTTCCAACCATAATGCTATGAAACTAGAAATCAACTACAAGAAAAAAGCTGGGAAAGTCATAAATATGTGGAGAATAAACAACATGCAAATGGACAACCATTGGATCAATGAAAAATAAAAAGCAGGAACCAAAAAATTCCTGGAGACAAATGAAAATGAAAATACATCCTACCAACTCTTATAGGATGCAGCAAGAGTAGTTCTAAAAGGGAAATTCATAGCAAGACAGGCCCACCTCAACAAACAAGAAAAATCTCAAATAAATCATCTTAAACTACACCTAATAGAACTAGAAAATGAATAACAAACAAAGCCCAATGTCAGTAGAAGGAGGGAAAAAATAAAAATTAGAACAGAAATAAATGAAATCAAAACCAACAAAAAAAAAAACAGTAGAAAGGATCAATGAAATTAAGAGCTGGTTCTTTGAGAAGATAAACAAAATTGACAAACACTTAGCTAGACTCAGTAAGAAAAAAAGAGAGGAAGCTCAAATAAATAAAATTAGAAGTGAAAGAGGAGAAATTACAATGGATACCACAGAAATAGAAAGGATTATAAGAGAATACTATGAAAAACTATATGGATAATATAGTTTTTATATCCACAAATTGGATAACCTAGAAGAAATGGGTAAATTCTTAGACTTATACAACCTCCCAAAACTGATTTAAGTAGAAATAGAGATTCTGAATAGACAAATCACAACTAAAGAGATCAACACAATAATCAAAAACCTCCCAAAAAACAAAAGTTCAGGACCAGATGGCTTCTCTGGAGAATTCTACTAAACATTTAAAGAAGATTGCCTATCCTTCTCAAACTATTTCAAAAAATTGAAGAATACGGAACACTTCCTAACACTTTCTGTGAGGTCAACATCACCCTGATCCTCAAGCCAGACAAGAGCAACACAGAGAAGGGAAATTACAGGCCAATATCGCTGATGAACTTAGATGCAAAAATCCTCAACAAAATATTGGCAAACTAAATACAGGAATACATTAAAAGATTCATACACCATGATCAAGTGGGTTTATACCAAGGACACAGGGAGGGTTCGACATCCACAAATCAATCAATATGATAAACCACATTAACAAAATGAAGAATAAAAATCACAGGATCATCTCACTAGATGAAGAGAAAGCATTTGACAAGATCTGACATCCATTTATGATAAACTCTCAATAAAATGGGTATAGGAGGAAAATACCTCAACATAATAAGGTACATTTATGACAAAGCCACAGCCAACATTATGCTCAGTGGGGAAAAACTGAAAGCCATCCTTCTGAGGACAGGAAAAAAACAAGGGTGCCTACTCTTGCCACTTTTATTCAACATAGTTCTGGAGGTTTTGGCCATAGCAGTTAGGCAAGAAGAATAAATAAAAGGTATCCAAATTGGTAAGGAAGAAGTGGAACTCTCACTATTTGCAGATGACATTATTCTATACATAGAAAACCCTAAAGATACTTCAGAAAACTATTAGAAACAATCAACAACTGCAGCAAAATCAGTTGCATTTCTATACACTAACACTGAACTATCAGAAAGAGAATTCAAGAATACAATCCCATTTACAATCACAACAAAAAGAATAAAATATCTCTGAATAAATGTAACTAAGGAGATGGAAGACCTATATATTGAAAACTATGGGACATTATTGAAAGAAATCAACGATGACATAAAGAAATAGAAAGATATTCCATGCACATGGATTAGAGAAATAAGCACAGTTAAAATGTCCATATTACCTAAAGAAATCTACAGATTCAATGCAATCCCAATCAGAATTCCAATGATACACTTCACAGAAATAGAACAAACAATCCTAAAATTTATGTGGAACAGAGAAAAAGTTCAAATAGCTAAAGCAATCCTGAGAAAAAAAAGACCAAAGCTGGAGGCATCACAATCCCTGACTTCAAAGTATACTACAAAGCTATAGTAATCAAAACAGCATGGTACTGGTACAAAAATAGACACAGATCAATGGAACAGAATTGAAAGCCCAGAAATAAAACCACTCATGTATAGACAGTTAATCTTCAACAAAGGAGCCAAGAACAGACAATGAAGAAAGGAAAGTCTCTGCAATAAATAGTGTTGGGGAAACTGGACAGTCACATGCAAAAGAATGAAAGTAGACCATTATCTTACACCTTACACAAAAATTAACTCAAAATAGATTAAAGACTTGAAGGTAAGACTTGAAACCATAAAACTCCTAGAGGAAAATATGGGCAGTATACTCTTTGACAGCAGTCTTAGCAGCATCTTTTTGAATACTATGTTTACTCAGGCATGGGAAACAAAAGAAAAAACAAATGGGACTATATCAGACTAAAGTGCTTCTGCAAGGCAAAGGAAACCATGAACAAAAGGAAAACACAACTCACCAGCTAGGAGAAATTATTTGAAAATCATATATCCAACTAGGGGTTAACTCCAAAATATATAAAGAACTCTTACAACTCACTACCAAAAATCAAACAACCCAATAAAAAATAGCCAGAAGATATGAACAGACATTTTTGCAAAGATGGTATACAGATGACCAATAAGCACATGAAAAGATATTCAAATCTCACTATAGAGATTTCTCAGAATGTTAAAAATAGAAATGCCATACGATCCAACTATCCCACTACTGGGTATTTATCCAAAAAACTTGAAATCAACAGTTCAAAGAGACTTATGCACCCCTATGTTCATTGCAGCATTGTTTACAATAGCCAAGATGTGGAAGCAACCCAAGTGCACATCAACAGACGAATGCATAAAGAAGATTTTATATATATATATATTATATTTTATATATATAGTGGAATACTACTCAGCCATAAAAGACAAAATTGTCCCATTTGCAACAACATGGATAGACCTTGAGGGTATTATATTAAGCTAAATAAGCCAGACAGAGAAAGAAACACCACATGATTTGGCTTATATATGGAAGATAAACAAACACATGGACAAAGAGAACAGATTAGTGGTTACCAGAGGGGAAGGGGATTGGAGGGTGGATGAAAGGGGTAAAGGGGCACATATTTGTGAGGATGGATAAAAATTAGACTATTGGTGGTGAGCACGATGGAGACTATACAGGAACTGAAAAATAAAGAAGTTGTTATTAAATTTCACAATTTATAAATCATGTCCTGAATAATATAATTTTTAAAAAATTCCCTGGACTAAATCACATACACATACACAAACAGAAACACAAATGTATACACAATACTATGTGACAAAGAATGTTCAGATTATAGGTGTTAAAACATTGGATAGATATCATCTATACTGTTAAAATACTTGATACATGCTTCATCCAGCCGAAGGCTCTGGAAAATTTTTTTAAAGTGACCAATAGTAAATATTTTAGCCTCTGTGTGACAGTATTATATAGGTACTTATATAACTACCTTTTTAGTTGATAACTTTTGTAAAAAAAAATTCTTAGCTGGCTTGGGTTAAGTCATAAAAAATTAAATATAAAAAAAAAACAAGCAAGCATACAAATGGAAAAAGACAACAGTCTATATTTTTCATCCTCAAAAAGAGAAATAGTCCAGGAACGTGAGATAGAGATAAATGATAAAAAATGATATAATGACTGAGAAAGCAGTTACCATAATATTTAGCACAAAACATATGTATTTAGTAACATCAGATTTCCTTTACTTTTTCCACTTTGCTAAAGGCTCCATAACATTCCCTAGAATCTCAGGGCTACTCTCTGCCTTGGCTTCCTAACATCTTCAGACATGTCTGATAGGGGTTTTATAATCACATATTTGAAAAACAGTCACTTCTTACAGGAAGTGGAGATTACTAAAATAAGAAAAGCATCTTAAAAAGGAGTGGAACTTGAAATGTCTAGGCAGCTGGAAAGTGTTTTTGGATTTGAGTCATTTCTAGGAAACCTATAATAAAAATATAATCTACTCAATATTTACATAATAAATCAAGCAACCTATATATAGCTGGAAAATGAAATAGAGATTTGCTGTATTGAAATAAGATAACTACAGTATGTTTGGAAGTATATTGTAATGGGCAAGCAATATATTTGGTGAAATATCTTTATGGAAAGATCATGATATAAGCTCACTCTTTAAAATAAAAATATGAAACTAGAAATGTGGGTCAAGGGCGTCCTATTTCCAGCCTCGCTGAGGCACTAACACCAGAACAGGCCTCCCACTATGAACAAAGATAAAGGAGGACAAACTATGTGAGACAACTGTACTCATGCATTGCACAAAAGATAATAAGATTGTGATACCTGAGAAAAGTGTATTAGTTTTCTATTGTTGTGTAACAAATTACCCAAAACTTAACAGCTTAAACACACACACGTTTATTATCTCACAGTTTCTGTGGGTCAGTAGTAGTCTGGGCATTAATTAGCTTGATCCTCTGCTTATATTATCACCAGATTTCAATCAAGGTGTCAGGCAGGGCTACAGTCTCATCTGAGGCTTGACTGGGAAAGGATTCAGTTTTATTGGCAGAATTCAAGTTCTTGTGGTTTAAGACTGAAGACTTTATTTCATGCTAGCAGCTGGCTAGAGGAAACCCTCAGTCCCTAGATGTGCCTCTCTGATCCTCTCCACATGGGCCTCTCAATATAGACAGCCCACAATATGAAAGCTTGCTTCTTCAAAACAGCCCGGACAATAGAGTCTCCTACCAAGATGGGTGTTACGATCTTATGTAATGAAATCATGTGCACATAATCACATACATCCTATTATCCTTGCCGTATGCTTAGACTATCAGCAAGTCACACGACTACCTATATTGAATTGCATGGCATTTCCCAAAGGTACAGCTATCGGGATGCATAGATATACCATTGAGCTGAAGAGGCAGAGATCAGCATTCAAGGCAACTAAAAAGGCTAGCATCTGTCTATAAGGCATAGAAGATAAGGGAGCTTTGTGGTGGCTATGGGGCAGATAGACCTGAATAAGGTGTGCCTGAGAGAACATCCTTGGAAGAAGGATGGTATACACATATGCGAGAGGTTACAGAAGGTTTTTAAGAAAGTGACCGCAATGTGGTTGGGGAAGGAATGGAGGTACTAGAGATAAAACATAGTTTGGAGACACTGGAGTTGCATTCTAACCAGAACTCTTAACACTTTAATAGCATCTCAAGCAGCCATCTGAGTCATCAGAAGTACTAGGGCTTTGGAATAAGACCTTTTCCCTAAAGTGGGGTCTTTAGCCTTCTCAAGAGCTACTCTAGAAAAAGTTGAAACCGAAGTCTCAACAACATCTGTAAGGAAGACAGAATTTGGACATCAAATTCCTCAAGTTATTGGTACCTGGGAAACACCATGGGCTTTTGACAACACTGCACTAACAAAACATAAAGCCCAGACTTTATAAGTCAAAATGATCATCCAATACTACTGGCTCGTTACAACAAAAATTTAACAATCTTCATAGGAAGGTGTCAGAATCCAGAGTCTCTAGAATGTACTGTTGACAATTTAAAATATACAGGACTTGTCCTATAAAAACTGCAGGACAAGGAAAACTGAATCATAAATAAGAAAAAAGGAATTAATTGAAAATGACCCCCAATATCTCAGATGTTGGATTTAGCAAAGACTTTTAAACATATCTTATAAGCATAGTTAAGGAGTTAAAAAATTGAGTAAACAGAAAATTGAGTAAACAGAATTTCAGCAGAGAAATAAAAACTCTAAAAAAGAACCAAATTAAAATTCTAGGGTGAAATATAAAATGACAGGAAGTAAAATGTAACTGAAAAGTAAGTGAAATGAAAAATTGCTGTGATTAGATTTACAGCAATTTGAAGATGTCCAAACAAGTCAGTGAGCTTTAATTCAAATTGCTGGACATTATACCACCCAAAAAAGTATTTTAAAAAGTGGTGGAGGAAAGAGATCAGAGGCTCAAGGACAGGTGGAACAATATCAGATGGTCTAATATGCATAACTGAAAGCCAAGTATAAGAAAATAATAATAATGGCAGACAACTTTTCAAATTTGATGGAAAACATCAATACACGTATCTCAGTGAGCCCAAGAGAATGAATCAAAAGAAAATCCATCTATATACATCATATTGAAACAATTGACTATTTAGAACTAAAATAATGGTGTCGTAATTTGGGCTTCATAATATAGATACAGGTAAAACAGATGATATCAGTAACACAAAAACTGAAACTTGAGGAAATGGATTTATATTGTTAAAAGGATATCACATTTGTGGAGCATGAGTTGAGAAGTGGGTAATGTGAAACAGGAAGGATGAAGTGGAATGTGGAAAGTGGAAGAATCCGTTGTAAAGGTCAAAGATTCAAGTGGACCAGTTTTACCTCTAGGTAAACTTTGATAAGTTAAAGATGCATATTTTTAACTGCTAGCCCTGAAATAATCACTGAAATGATAACAGGAAGTGTATACATAAAAAGGCAGGGGAAGAAATAAAATGGAAAAAAAATAAAATAATTTAATTAACGCTGAAATTGGCAGAAAAGAAAGCAGCAAAACAAAAGAAAAAAATGGAAAGAAATAGAAAATAGTGGTATATCATGACACTAAATGTTTATGTACTAAGCAGTCCAATTAAAAGGTAGACATTAAAACAGAAAAAGCAGAACACAGATATATGCTGCCAAATTGAACTGCACTTTAAATAAATAGAGAAAATGGGGTTGAAAGTGAAAGAAATGAAAAAGTTACATATAATACACACAATAAGTTAGACATTTTTGAATGTGCAAGGATGGAAAAAGAAAAAGATGAAAGAAATAAGGAAAAAATATGCATACAATAGATTACAAGGAGGTGATCATGGAGGTATGTGTAGAGTGCAAAGCAGATATTCATCAAGAATAAAATCAGGGGGACAGCCCGGTGGTGTAGTGGTTATGTTTGTGTGCTCCACTTTGGTGGCCTGGGGTTCATAGATTCAGATCCCAGGCAGGGACCTATGCACCGCTCATCAAGCCATGCTGTGGCAGCATCCCACATAAAAAAAAATTAGAGGAGGATGGGCAGAGATGTTAGCTCAGGGCCAATCTTCCTCACCAAAAAAAAAAGTAAATAAAATTAATAAAACAAAATCAGAAGCACAGACAACTATCAAAGGGAACTATTGAAAGCAGGAACCAATGCATAAGTAACAGTAAATGGGAAAAAAAGTATTAGGCAGTAGCGTGGAATACATATAGTATGCAGTCCTTGCTATCTGCTGGGGATAGGTTCCAGGACCCCTGTGGATTCCAAAATCTGTGGATGTTCAAGTCCCTTATATAAAATGACATAGTATCTGCATACAACACATGCATATCCTCCCATAGACTTTAAATCGCCTCTAGATTACTTATAGTACCTGATACAATGTAAATGCTACGTAAATAGTCATTATATACTGCATTGTTAGGAATACTGACAAGGAAAAGCGTCTGTACACGTTCAGTACAGACACAATCATGGTAGGCCTTTCCAACCCCTTTTGAGTGAACCCCTGGATTTGGAATTGCAGATACGGAGGGCTGGCTGTATCTTGTTTCCTTACTTCATCCATGAACAAACATAATTTCAGTTGGTAATGAGAATATTGTCCAGCTTAAACAAGGATCCCTTTCTCAGAATTTCTCTTACTGATGGAGAGTAGTGTATGGAATATTAAAAAAAAAAAGAAAAGAAAAGAAAATACATCTTCTCTTTTCTGGCCGTCGGGGCTTGTATCAAGCCTATTCATAGTCCTCAAATTCTCGCTATTTGTAAATTGGACATTTAGATATTATTTTCCATGAAGAACATGTGGTTGAGTCAGATAGCCCAAACTTGGTGTGTTACACAATCAGTTAGTCATAAGGTTCCTGTTGGCACCTGCTACCTGATAAGCACTGGCCCTGAAACCAGTGGGGATAGCAGGGGCACATTATCTAGAGGTGGAAAACATGAAGCCCTTATTCTATCCATTTAGTCTAATTCTACCTCTCTGGCAGTGGAGTTAGGGGTGGTTTGTCCCAGTTAGTGGAGGTCAGAGATCTAAAAGCATCTATCAATTCCAAATGCAAGTGCAGTGAAAGAATGAAAAGGACTATAATCTCCCAACTAAGAAAAAGTGCTGAGGACCAAAGTTGGAAGGAAAATTCTCCTGATAGAGTGAGGACAAGCAAGAGTCCCCTACATGGAAAATGACTCTGTTACAGAAATAATAGCAAATTGATATGGAAACAAAGCTTAGTCAACAGTAAAGCAGTCATTTGGGGCTGGAAACATTAGGTTCATGCTTGAAGTAGTTCTCCCTATAAAGTGCATGGAGGAGGGTTGAAATTGAGAAATGTTAAATTATTAAATGTTGCAACAAGAAAGAGGGATTTTTAATTTTTAAAAAATCTTTGATAGATAATACTTGTCCTCAATCTTTGTTTATAGGGTTCATTAATGAGCTAAGTTTGTCTATGCAAGTGCTCCCATAATGTCTCAGAGAAAATCATAATTTGAATAAAGTAATCTTAGTTTCTATAATACATAATTGTCCTTGTCTTTATAAAATTTACCCCACACCCACAAATATCTACTTCTACAGAGCAAACTAGTATTCCTTAAAGATAAGAAAATAAGTAGAACATGTCCAGATGATGTTAGGCATGATTTGCTGAAAAGTTCTATTCAGAGAAATAATAGAAAATAAAGTAAGACAGGTAAGGAACCAATAAATAAGGGATTTCATGCAGGTATATCAGATCATTAAGAGTGTTTCTTCTTCTAGGATATCCTTGCACTTTGACTGATTTGGGAAATGAAGTGTACATGAAATTATATTCCATAGAGAGACTGCAAGAAACTCTGGTCTACCATGGAAGAAATATTTGGAAAAATGCACCAAATTTAATTGCTAACAGGAGTATTTAACTAGCAATTTAGATGTAAAGAGGGAAAACAGGTATTCCCACAGGGAAAGAGGGAAAAGAGGTATTCCCACAGGGAAAAAAAGTGACTATTTCCTCTGTAAAGAGCACTTGCTCTTTAAAAAGCAAATTAAGTTCTGGTTTAAAAATGGTATAGATCCTAAACAATTTAATTTTTTGTGTTTGTGAGGAAGATTAGCCCTGAGCTAATGTCCATTGCCAATCCTCCTCTTTTTTTTTTTTGTGCTGAGGAAGATTGGCCTCGGGCTAACATCCATGCCCATCTTCCTCCACTTTATATGAGACACTGCCACAGCATGGCTTGAAAGGTGGTGCATCAGTCTATGCCTGGGATCGAAACCTGTGAACCCTGGGCCGCTGAAGCAGAGCGTGTGAAATTAACCACTACGCTACCAGGCTGGCCCTGACAATTTAATATTTTAAAAATATTAAAAAATCATCCTTGAGAAAGAAGTGACTTCAGCAAATTTGAAAAAGGCAAATATGAATTATTCACGTGTTCATATTCTATTTCAATTCAGGATGTTTTTTGAATTTCAGGATGAAGATTCAATAGATAACATCCAACAACTAAAATCACCAGTATATGCTGGTTGAAAATGCATTCATTATTTAAGACAGCACCTATAGATTTCTGACTTTCTGAATTAAAAAGTCAAATGTGTTTGAAGGATTTGAAATACGTAAATTCCTAACTTGCCTATTGTTAACAATTATAAAATATTAAAAAATATTCATTTTAAGAACTAACATACTAAGAAAACATAATCAAAGAATGACATATTGCATTCAAATTGATTAAGCATATTTTGCTATTGAAGGGGAGGAAAAGGATCCTCTACCCACTATGGGTCCCTTCTGGCTGGGCTACAAATTAATTAACATGAGATTGAATAGCAGGAGAAAATCAAACAAAGCTTTATAACATGTATACATGGGAGAGACCAGGGAAACTGAGTTTCTTGACAAAATGGTGGAGGTTCTCCTCTTAAATAGACAAAGGAGGATATTGGGGATTGGGGGTGTCAGCCATGGGGGATTACCAGAAAAGCACAGTAAACAAGAGTATGCAGATTTAAGTCCTCACCTTCTACACTGATAAAAGTTTCTAGAGATAAAGTCATTGCCCCCTTCTTCCTGGTACAGAGAGGGAGGCTCCTTTACAAATGGAGATTTCCCTTACAAATGTAAATGTCTCTTACAAAGGGTAACTTCTACTTGGTTTTCAGAGCTTCTCCACTGTCTGCAGTTTTTTAAAAAATAACCTGTCCCAAATAACCTTTATGCCAAAGAGACACATTTTGGGGTAGCCAATTCTGATCTCCCACACTATACTGATAATAAAGTAAATGTTGCTATTATAAATAAAATAATTTCTATTAGAAAGACTCTCCCTTTATTAGAGAATCTCCTTTCATTGGGGAATATATGAAGCATTAATTTCATCCAAATTATAATTTTCTGGAAAAAATATTTGCCTCAACTTTTTTGGCTCATATTCTATTATTGTTTATGTTAGCCAATCAAATCAGACCATAAACATGGCAGGATTTGGACACAATATCTGACTACCTTTGCTACACTTTTTATATATTGGTTTTACTCTTCCCTAAAAACATTTAATTTTGGCTCAAAATAAAGTAATATGCCTGTAGAGGAGCAGAATGTGCCACCTCAAGATGTATCTCTTTGGCAAGAGGATTATTTTGGGTTGGTTATTTTTAAAAAACTACAGACATGGAAGAAACACTGAAAACCAGTAGAAGTTACCCTTTGTAAGAGACAGTTACATTTGTAAGGGAAATCTCCCTTAGTAAAGGTGTTTCCCTCTCTGCACCAGGAAGAGGGGGTGACCTTATCTCTAGAAACTCTTATCAGTGCAGAAGGCAAGGACTTAAACCTGCATAATAACCTTACTCCTGTGTACTGTGCTCTTTCTGGTAATCTCCCATAACTGACTGCCCCCTACTCCCAACATCCTCTTTTGTCTTTAGCTGAAGATGGTATTTAAGGTGACAATTTCAGTCATTCTGGCACGTTCCTCAGTTTTTTTGGATTTCTCTCATTTATCCATGTTATAAAACTTTGATTTTCTCCCGTTATTTTGTCTCAAGTCAATTTAATTCTTAGATCAGCCATAATGACATGGAGGGTAAAAGAACTGTCTTCCTCCCCTGCAGTAGCTAAATATTGTTAGGATTAAAACTAGTTAAATGCTAAGAGTTGTGTTTTTTAAGTAATAAAATCCATTTTAATTCAACAAATTAGCATGAGAATTACTGGAACCTCATGACATTGAACATTAAAGATTTGGCTTTTGTATTCTCATTGTATTTTAAATTACCCTCTCTCATTTCAAAGAAAATAACCAATTCTAATAATAACTTCTACTTTTAATTTAATTCAGAATCATATATGGAGTAACAAATTAGGGGAGAGCCATGTGCTATCTTTTCTATAGAATGAATCATGGGATGTAATGTCAAGGGTAGAAAAGACATGCTTGCAAGTAGTCAGTGGAACATTGTGTTAGATTTCACAGGCCGAATATTATATTATGGACTAGACTGATTGGGAAAAAACTCGTGGAAGTCAGTCAATTGATAAGTGAGTTAAGGTTTTGACCAGAAGAATTAGCTCATCTGCATTCTTCCTTCTTGCACTGTGAAGTTAAATAAAAATGTCTAGCTACATGGATCTTATTGGTCTAATTAGAATGCAAATATAACGTTATAAATCATTTAAGCATTTTATTTATGGATTTTTTTTCTGCAGATAAGTTTATAGCTCCTGATTTCACATCAAATCTGCCAGAATCACAGAATACAAGTTTCGGAAGGTCATTGGGAAATTATAAAGACCAAAGCCCCTGTCCCAGTGCAATTATAAATGAGGAAAATGCAGTCAAAAAATATAAGTACACAGGGGCCGCCCGGTGGCGCAGCGGTTTAGTCCGCGCTTGGCAGCCCGGGGTTCGCGAGTTCGGATCCCGGGCGCCCGCCGACGCACTGCCTGCCAGCCATGCCGTGGCGGCGTCCCATATAAAGTGGAGGAAGATGGGCACGATGTTAGCCCAGGGCCAGTCTTCCTCAGCAAAAAGGGGAGGATTGGCGACGGATGTTAGCTCAGGGCTGGTCTTCCCCACCAAAAAAAAAAAAAAAAAAATATAAGTACACAGAGAGAAAATGACTTGAAAATGACAGAAACCAATTTCACTATAATGCCAGAATTTATTCTCTTAGGCTTTTCTGATATTCCCAAATTCCACTGGTTTCTTTTTGGGGTCTTCTCAGTCATCTATATGATTATCCTGTTGGGGAATGGCATCATTATTCTGAGAACAAGAGTAGATTCCACTCTTCAGACCCCCATGTATTTTTTCCTCAACAACTTTTCCTTCAAAGAAATCTGTTATGTATCTGTTACACTTCTGGGACCTTTGGATCCAGAAAGGAACTATTACTTTTTTTGCCTGTGTTACACAAATGTGCTTCTTCCTCTTGCTGGGAGCCACCGCGTGTTTCCTTCTGACTGTGATGGCCTATGACCGCTACGTGGCCATTTGTAACCCTCTGCACTATCCTCTAGTCATGAACCACAAGGTCTGTGTCCAGCTGGTGGTTGCCTCCTGGATCAGTGGACTTCCAGTCCAGATAGGGCAAACATACCAGATTTTCTCTCTGCCCTTTTGTGGTTCTAACCAAATCAACCAAATCAACCACTTCTTCTGTGACATCCCCCCATTATTGAAGCTGGCTTGTGGAGACATCTTTGTGAATGAGATGGTGGTCTACATATTTGCCGTATTGTTTGTCACTGTTCCTTTTATATTGATACTTAGGTCCTATAGTAGAATTATTTCCACTATCCTGAAACTGCCATCAAACACAGGACGAACCAAAGCATTTTCAGTTTGCTCTTCTCACTCTCATAGTTGTAGTTTTATTCTATGGATCGGCCACTGTCACCTATTTAAAACCTAAATCCAATCAGTATGAAGGAGCAGACAAACTACTCTCTCTCTTCTATGCCATTTTGACCCCAGTGTTCAATCCTATGATATACAGTCTGCGGAACAAAGATGTTAGAGAGGCACTGAGAAAATGTCCTCTCAAATTACCAGCATTGTGAGACATTTGAATTAATAAGTTATTGTTTTATATATTTAATTTGTGTGCAGATTTAATTGAAATCTAACTTTCACTATTGTCCTAAATTCTGAAATAAGTTAGTGATGCAATTTCCTTTAGTAAACCCTTATATTCTCATAGTTATGACAATTGTGTTCATTTATTTAGCAGTTTTACTTTTAAAGATCAGTTTCCTCTTCACTGTAAACTATTAAATAGTGATGTGTATGTGATATATAGCATGTTCTATAATTGAAATTGTGTCTTTTTTAATTCTTTCACTGATGCCTTTCTAGACTTTATCTTAACATTCTCTATTAAAGAAACAAAACATCCTTAGATGCTACAGGATCATTACTAAATGATTTCTTTATAGAAATAAAAGTAATAAAAGCTTAAATGCATAAGGATATATGTATAAGGACTAATACAAATAATGCATGTGTAATATAATGTTTATTGCAGCACTATTTTTCTAAGGAAAAAGACTGGAAAAATGAATGTTTATATTAAGAAAAATATTTTAATAAATATGGTGTGTAAATTTAATGAACACTTATGGAGTCATTAAAAAGATCATGATACGCATATATGATAATGGCCCCCAATAAACTGTTCCTTCTTGTATCCATTCTTTTTTGTCATTCCTTCCCACTCTGACTCTTGATTTAGCCATGTGATTATCTTTGGTGAATAGGACATTAGTAAACATGAATAGCACTTGAGCATTATGGCTTGTCTTTTCTAGCAAAGGAAATCTTTCCACGACTAGGTCAAAAAGACCAAACCGGACTCCTGGAAGGTGGAAAGAAGCCACAGGTCATATATAAACCATAGAATGATGAAATCAAATTTAAACAGATTACAATGTGCTAGTTTAAGACTTTTTGAAACTATTATTCAACACTCTCTACCAGATCTTTAAACCATATATTATTCATTGAATTTTAAAATTTGTTAATCTCTTTCTATATTGAAATGCACACTTTAGTTGTTTTTCTTAGGAATGCCCATATGTGATAGATTTTCTAATTCCTTGCATGTCTGAAAATTGCTTTCACAAAGTGAAACTCTCTGGTATGAAATAAGTCTCTGTGCTGGAGTACCATAAATAAAAATTTAAAAGGCCATTACTAATAACATAAAGGGGGAAAATACACATGCTGTCAAATATTGAAATTGTAGATAAAAATGTATGACAAATTTTTTTGTCTACAATTCCCAACATAACAGCATATTCATCCCTTTTAAGGAAAATATTCACCAAGACAAACCAAAAGTTGCACCACTAAAAAGAAAGTGTTAATTCTTAAAAAAAATGATGATAATACAGAATATGTTCTCTGGCCACAAAGGAATCAAATTTCAGTTTCCTTTTTCTTGTGTGAGGGGTGGAAGGAGGAAGTATGAGGGAATTTCTGGGTGTGGTGGACATGTTCCTTATCTTGGTTGTGATGATGGTTTTGTTGGTGATGCATATGCAAAATGTGTCAAATTATGAGGTTTAAATATGTGTTTATGTTTCAATGACACATTAACAAAGCTGTTCAAAAATAAAAAAGCCTGAAATTTAAACACAGAAACTTTCAGTAAAAGAAAACAGAATCCGTTACTGCCAAACTTGATCTACCAGAAATGCCAAACAAATCCTTCAGCCTGTAGTGATATGATACCAAAGAAAGGTGATATCTCATAAACAAATAACATGAAACAATAGTAAGTATAAAAATAAAAATTAAATATTGTGTATTTATTTTAATTTCCTCAAAATACATATGCGTCACTAAAGCAAGAATTTTACATTTTTCTAACACCCAGTTCATAATAGGCATCTTAGGTCGTGTGAGGGGCTAGGGGGCGGGGTAAGGGCTAGGGGGCGGGGCGGAGCATAGGGCGTAACTCACGTCGGCGGGCGACTGCCAGTTCTCGCTGCGCTCCCTGGCTGCCTCCACCTTCCCGGGGTCTGCTGGCGCTCCCGCTGTCCGTCCGACGACGTGGACACCGCACGTGTCCTGCCCTCCCTCGGTGAGTGCTGGCCGGCTTGGCCGGCGGCGGCGGCGGCGGCGGGAGGCGCCCTCAGCCTGTCCTGTGGCGAGTTGGGGCTTCGACCGGGTCTGGCCGAGGGCGGCGGGACGGAGGAGCGGGTGGTCGGCCGGATTGTGAGGGCAGCGGGGCCGAGGAGCGGCAGGTCGGGTGGATGGGGGGGAGGGCGGCCGGATTGGGGGGGGCGGCGCGAAGCACCAGAACGTGAAGCGCCGCGGCGCTTCCTCGCCGCCGCCGCGGACGCCGGACGGTCGTCTTCCTCGGTGAGTGCTCGCGGGCCGGGCTGGCGGCGGGTGCGGGGGCCGTGTTCCCGGCTCGGGCAGGAGCCCCGCGCCCTCCGCCTGTTCTGCGGGGAGTTGGGGCTCCGGCCGGGGCGGGTGGACCGGGAGGGGCAGGCGCGAGGGCGGCGGGTGGGGGAGCGGCAGGGCGGCCGGACCGGGGGCGGGTTCCCGCGCTCTCAGCCTGTCCTGGCGGAGTTGTGGCTCCGGCCGGGGCAAAGGCGAGGGTGGAGGGCCGGTCGGATGGGGGTCGTGTGGGGGCCGTGTGGTTCTTGGCCCCCCTCGGCTGTATTGAGTGCGCCCCGCGGCCCGGCGCCCAGCTCAGGGGGGGGGGGGTTGTGGGGGGACGGAGCGCGAGGACGCGGCTCGGGCGGGCGGGCGCTGCCGGGAGCGCTCTGTCCACTCCGCGTTTTGCCGCCGCGTCCCCGACCGTCGCGCTCCCCAGTGTTCAGCTGAGGGCCGAGCTCGCCAGACGTGCACACCGCACGGGTCTGTCCTCCTTCCGTGAGCGCTCGCGGGCTGGGCTCCGGTGGCCAGCTCGGGGGTGGGGGTGGGGGTGGGGGCGTGTGTGTGCGGGCGGAGCGCGAGGACGCCGCTCGGGCGGGCGCTGCTGCGAGCACTCCCTCGTCCTCACTGTCCCCGCTGTCCGGCTGAGGGCCGAGGTCGCGGAGACGTGCACACCGCACGTGTCCTGCCGTTCCTCGGTGAGTGTTCGCGGGTCAGCGCGCCGGCAGTGGGGATCGTGTTCCCGGCTCGGGCAAGAGCCCCCCGCCCTCAGCCTGTTAGGCGTAGCTGGGGCTCCCACCCGGGGTCAGGGCGGCGGGGCCGGAGGAGCGGGTGGTCAGCCAGATTGGGAGGGGGGAGGGCGGCGGGTCCGGAGGAGCGGGTGGTCAGCCAGATTGGGAGGGGGGAGGGCGGCGGGGCCGGAGGAGCGGGTGGTCAGCCAGATTGGGAGGGGGGAGGGCGGCGGGGCCGGAGGAGCGGGTGGTCAGCCAGATTGGGAGGGGGCAGGGCGGCCGGGCGGGAGGGGCGGGTGTCGGCCTGATTGGGAGGGGGAGGTGCAAGGGGCGGAGCGGGAGGACGCAGTTCGCGTGGGCGGGCGACTGCAGGGAGCGCGCGCCGGGCCTCCTTCGCCTCGTTTCTTCTCCCTCGCGCGGCTTCACCGACGCTTCCCCGGCGTTCTGCTGGCGCGCCGGGCTGTCGCGCTGCCCGCTGTCCGGTCGCCGACGTGGACATCGCACACGTCCTGCCGTCCTTCGGTGAGTGCTCTCAGCGGGGGCGGGAAGCGTGTTCCCGGCTCAGGCCGGAGCCCCGCGCTCTCAGCCTGTTTTGGCGGAGTTGGGGCTCTGGACGGGGCAGAGGCGAGGATGGCGGGCCAGTCGGAGGGGGGAGTCGTGTAGTTCCCCCGCGGCCCCGGCGCCCAGTTCGGTGGGGAGGGGTGGGGGTGGAGCGGGAGGACGCTGCTCCGGCGGGCCGGCGCTGCCGGGAGCACTCCGTTCCCTTATTCTGCGTTTCGCCGAGGTTGTGGAGGCGTGGACACCACGGGTGCCGTTCCTCTGTGACTGCTCGGTAGCGGGGCGCGGGGGCCGGGGGCGTGTTCCTGGCTCGGGCAGGAGCCCTGCGCACTCAGGCTGTTCTGCAGGCAACTGGGGTCCAACCTGGGGCGGGTGGGCAGTGGCGGGGGCGGCGGAGCTGGAGGAGGGGCAGGTCAGCCGAGTGGGGAGGGGAGGAGGGGGCGGGGCGGAGCACGAGGACGCAGCTCACGTGGGCGGGCGGCTGCCGGGAACGCGCGCCGCGCTGCTTCGCTGGAGCCTTGCCGGCGCGCTGCCCGCTGTCCCCCCACCGACGTGGACACCGCACATCTCGTGCAGCGTGTCGGTGAGCGCTCGCGGCCCGGCCAGCGGCGGGGGCGGGGGGGGAGGCGGGTTCCCAGTTTGGGTAGGAGCCCCGCGCCCTCAGCCTGTTTTGCGTCGCACGTGGGCTTCGGTGGGGGGGTGGGAGAGGCAGAGGGAGACGGGGCGGAGCATGAGGATGCAGGTCACGTGGGCCGGCGCCTGCCTGCACCACGGCCGCGCTTCCTTGCCGCCGTTGCCCCTCCCCAGACTCTGCGGGTTCCCCGGGCTGTCATTTTTTCTGTGTGCTCCCGCTGGCGCGGGCATCACACGTGTTCTCTTCCTCAGTGAGTGCTCCCGGGCCGCTGGCAGCGGGGGCCGGGTTTCTGGCTCAGACAGGAGTCTCGCGCTCTTAGTCTTCCGGGGAATTTGGGGTTCCGACCTGGGGCAGGTGGGCCGGGGCCTGAGGAGCGGCAGACTGGCCTGATTGAGAGGGGGAGGAGGTGGGGGCTGGGGCGGAGCAGCAGAACGGAGTTCACGTGGGCGGGCGCCTGCCGGCATCCCGCGCGGCTTTTCCTCGCTGGGGCCCTGCCGGCGCTCACGGCCGTCACGCCTTTCTTTGTCCGGCCGCTGACCCTCGGTGAGTGCTCGCGGGCTGGGCGGCAGGGGCGGGAGGCGAGTTGCTGGTTCGGGTAGGAGCCCCGCGCCTTCAGCCTGTTCTGCACGGAGTCGGGCGGGTGGGCCGGCGCGTAAGGCCTGTGGGATGGGGTCGTGGCGGGGGTGGGGCGGCGCGGCGGCGCGCCATGTGGTTTCTGCCCCTTTTGGCTAAATTTGAGTGTGACCCGCGCGCCTAGCTCCACCGGTGCTGGCCCATCAGTTATGTGCCGATTTCGGGAATTTTTTGTAGAGTTTAAGCATAGTGGTGCAATGTATAACTACTTTTTTTCCCCACTTATAACGGGGCGTTAGGTAGATTTCAGATTGACACATTTTATGTGCAAGTGTAAGTGCTAACCAGACACTAGTATGGTAGTGTAAATAGAAGTTTAGGTCTTAAAAAAATTACTGGAGTGTCTGAATCATGTTACTTACGTCTGGCGAGTCTTAAAAGGAAGGTTAGGTTAGATTTTAAGTAATTATAAACTTGAATGTATGTCAGTTCCTATTAAATTTAACTAGTTTAATTCTATTTAAAATTTTCGGATGTTGCATATCCCTAACATGTAAGTCTACAAGTGAAACTTTTAAAATTTTTATTGATGTCTTAATGGTTGATAACATTTTGAAGTTTTAGTTGTACATCATTGTTGTACATTATTGTCAATCACCATACGAATGCATGCCTTTACCCCTTCTGCCCACCCCCCAACCCCTTGCCCCTGGTAGCCACCAACCAGTTCTTTCTGTCCATGTGTTAGCTTATATTCCACATATGAGTGAAATTGTGTGGTGCTTGTCTTTCTCTCTCTGGCTTGTTTCACTTAACATGGTACTCTTTAGGTCTGTCCTTGTTGTTGCAAATGGGACAATTTTGTCTTTTTTTATGGCTGAGTATTCTGTTGCGTATATATGTGCTACATCTTCTTTATCCAGTCATAAGTTGAGGGATACTTCGCTGGCTTCTGCTTCTTGGCTATAATGAGTAATGCTGCAGCGAACGTAGGGGCACATAAGCCTCTTTGGATTGTTGATTTCAGGTGTGTTGGGTAGATGCCCAAAAGTGGGATTGCTGGATCGTAAGGTATTTCTAGTTTCAACTTTTTCGAGGACTCTCCATACTGTTTTTTCCCATAAAGGTTGCACCAGTTTGCAGGGTTCCTGTTTCTCCACAATCTCTCCAACATTGGTTGTTTTTCGTCTTGGTGATTATAGGCATTTTGACAGGTGTAAGGTGATATCTTAGTGTAGTCTTGGTTTGCATTTCCCTGATGATTAGTCACGTTGAACATCTTTTCATGTCGATCATCTGTATATCTTCTTTGGTAAAATGTCTCTTTATATCCTCCGTCCACTTTTTGATCGGGTTTTTTGTTGTTGAGTTGTGTGAGTTCTTTATATATCATGGAGGTTAATTCCTTGTTGGATATATGATTTGCGAATATTTTCTCCCAACTGGTGGATTGTCTTTTCATTTTGATCCTGGTTTTATTTGCCTTGTAGAAGCTCTGTAGTCTGATGAAGTCCCACTTGTTTATTTTTTCTTTTGTTTCCCTTGTCGGAGAAGACATGGAATCTGAAAGGCTCCCTTTGTGAGTGATGTCAATTAGTGTACTGCCTATATTTTCTTCCAGGAGTCTTATAGTTTCAGGTCTCACTTTGACGTCTTTAATCCATTTTGAGTTAATTTTTGTGTACGCTCATGGAAGATGGTCTACTTTCATTCTTTTGCATGTGGCTGTCCCATTTTCCCAGCACCATTTATTGAAGAGACTTTCCTCTTTCAATTGTATGTTCTTAGCTTCTTTGTCGAAGATTAGCTGTCGGTAGATGTGTGCTTTTGTTTGTGGGCTTTCAATTTTGTTGCATTGATCTGTGTGTCTGCTCTTGTACTGGTACCATGCTGTTTTGATGACTGTAGCTTTGTAGTATATTTTGAAGCCAGGGATTGTGATGTCTCCAGCCTTGGTCTTTTTTTTTTCAGGTTGGCTTCAGCTGTTCAGGGTCTTTTGTTGCCCCATACACATTTCAGTATTTTTTTGTTCTATTTCCGTGAAGAATGTCATTGAGATTCTGATTGGGATTGCATTGCATCTGTAGATTGCTTTCGGTAGTTTGGCTATTTTAACTATGTTTATTCTTGTAGTCTATGTGCATAGGATATTTTCCTATTTCCTTATGTGATCGTTGATTTCTTTCAATAGTGTGTGATAGTTTTCATTGTATGTGTCTTTCACTTCCTTGGTTAAATTTATTCCGAGATATTTTATTCTTTTTGTTGCAGTTGTAAATGGGATTGTCTTTTTGAGTTCTTTTTGTGTTCATTATTAGTGTATAGAAATGCAGCTGATTTTTGTAAGTTGATTTTATACCCTGCCACTTGGCTGTAATTGGGGATTATTTCTAGTAGTTTTCCAATGGATATTTTTGGGTTTTCTATGTATAAGATCAGGTTGTCTGCAAATAGTGCAAGTTTCACTTCTTCGTTGCTTATTTGGAGTCGTTTTATTCCTTTTTCTCGTCTAATTGCTCCGGCCAAAACCTCCAGTACTATGTTGAATAAGAGTGGCGAGAGTGGGCACCCTTGTCTTGTTCCTGTCCTCAAAGGAATGGCTTTCAGTTTTCCCCCATTGAGTAAGATGTTAGCTGTAGGTTTGTCATATATGGCCCTTAGTATGTTGTGAGGTTTTCCTTCTATACCCATTTTGTTGAGAGTTTTTGTCGTAAATGGATGTTGGACCTTGTTGAATGCCTTCTCTGCATCGATTGAGATGATCGTGTTTTTATCATCATGGTTTTTATTCTTCATTTTGTTAATGTGGTGTATCATGTCGATTGATTTGCGGATGTTGAACCATTCTTGTGTCCCTGGTATAAATCCCACTTGATCATGGTGTATGACCTTTTTGATGTATTGCTGTATTCGGTTGGGCAATATTTTGAGGATTTTTGTGTCAGTGTTCATCAGCAATATTGGCCTGTAGTTTTCCTTCTTTGTATTGTCCTTGTCTGGCTTTGGTATCTGGGTGATGTTGGCCTTGCAGAATATGTTAGGAAGTATTCCATGTTCCTCTGTTTTTTTGGAATAGTTTGAGGATAGGTATTAAATCCTTGAGTGTGTGGTAGGCTTCTCCAGGGAAGCCATCTGGTTCTGGACTTTTATTTTTGGCGAGGTTTCTGATAACTGTTTCAATCTCTTTTCTTGTGATTGGTTTATTTAGATTCTCTGTTTTTTTCTGGATTCAGTTTTGGGAGGTTGTATGCATCCAAGAATTTATCCATTTCCTCTAGGTTGTCCAATTTGTTGGCAGATAGTTTTTCATAGTATTCTCTAATAATCCTTTGCATTTCCGTAATTTCTCCTCTTTGGTGTCTGACTTTGAGTCCTCTCCCTTTTTTTCTTAGGGAGTCTGGCTGAGGGTTGTCAATTTTGTTTATCTTCTCAAAGAATCAGCTCTTTGTTTCATTGATCCTTTCTACTGTGTGTTTTGGTTTCTATTTCGTTTATTTCTGCTCTGATGTTTATTATTTCTCTCCTCCTGCTGATTTGGGGCTTTGTTCTTTTTTAATTCTGTTAGGTGTAGTTTAAGGTAATTTAATTGGGAGTCTTCTTGTTTATTAAGGTGGCCTTGTATTGCTGTGCGTTTCCCTCTCAGGACTGCTTTTGCTGCATCCCATGTGAGTTGGTATAATGTATTTCCGTTTGTCTCCAGATAGTTTTTGGTTTCTCCTTTAATTTCATCGATGATCCATTGGTGGTTCAGTAGCATGTTGTTTAGTCTCCACATCTTTGTCCCTTTCCCAGTTTTTTTCTTGCAGTTGATTTTTAGTTTCATAGTATTATGATCAGAAAAGATGCTTGTTATGATTTCAGTCGTCTTAAATTTTAGATGTTTGCCTTGTTTCCTAGCATGTGGCCAACCTTGAGAATGTCTCTTGTGCGCTTGAGAAGAATGTGTCAACTGCTGTTTTGGGGTGGACTGCTCTGTACGTATCTATTAAGTTCCTCTCATCTATATGTCTTCATCTTTTAAAGTGCAGTTTCTCTTTTAGTGAAGACATGTGGCTGTAATCCTCAAGGACCACGTGGAACCTTTCCGTCTCCCAACTTTCCGTTCCAGTATGACAGCAATGCACAGTGCGTCTGGCTCATCACAGTAGTGAATACAGATAAGGTAAGGGAAAACTACCTGTGGTAGAAAAGCATAAGCAGAAAGGTAAAGGCAAAGAGATCATGAGGAAAGGGCAGTAAAGAAAGTTCATAGCTGAAGTATGATTTGTGCAGTATTCCCTTCTTATCCGTTAGATAAAGCATAAGCTTATAGGAGCAGTTTGGAAAAAATACAAAATAAAATTCTCCTTTCAGTTACTAACGTGTAAGTGACGACACATTAAAATTATAAATGAGTGTTTTCTGAGAGAGATTTTTTTAAGGTTAAGTGTATATTTGTTTAAGAAAACCACGAATGATAACTTTCTACTTCACATCTTTTCTGCTTGAGATACCATTCGATCATATCATGTTTTTATGAAGAGCTGACTTTGCTTTCAGTGTTTTTTTATTGTCTCTCCCACCCCTCACGCAGGGAGGGCGGAGATCCCCAGCCCAGCCCAGCGGTCCAGCCTGACCCCCGGGAAGCCACTTGGAGTCACTGCCCCCAGCCCTGGCTACTGTGCTGGGTGGCCCAGCCAGGGTGTGGGGAACAGCCCTCCTAGGGGCACCAAGCCCTCCTGGGACTCCTCCTCCTTCCAGCCTTTCCTTCATGCAGTCCACCCTCTGCACAGAGCTGGAGGCCTAATTCCAAATATGAACATCATCACGCATGCCCACAGCCCCCATGCCCCCCCAGCCCCCACATACCTGACCCAGCAGCACAGACCCTCATCTGTTCGCTTTGTCTCTATAACGTTCTCTGACACGTTACCACCTCTGCCAGCTCCAGGCACACGGCCTCGAGGAGCGGCCTCTGTGCGTCTGTCTTGACTGTCCTTGTCACCTGGAGTTCCCCTCCTCTCACCACTTGTTGCAAACTGGGTCTCCTTCAGAGCTTCTGCCACAACCAGAACTGGCCCCAACAGGAAGCTTTTGCCATCCTCCAACTCCTTACACTCATCTCCATGGGACAGCAAGACCCGGACAGTACCCAGCGGGCGTGCCCTAGGTGCTGTGTGGATTGAACTCAGGCAGCAGGCCTGGGTTCTTCTGAGAAAAAGAAAAGCTCATCACGAGTTTGCAGGATCAGCTGGGAAGGCTGGGCGTGTGCA
Organism: Tapirus indicus; assembly: GCA_031878705.1. Classification (NCBI taxonomy): domain Eukaryota; kingdom Metazoa; phylum Chordata; class Mammalia; order Perissodactyla; family Tapiridae; genus Tapirus; species Tapirus indicus. Next base: position 94,726,665 of record CM062925.1, on the reverse strand, counting down.
CGTGTGTGTTGGGCGGGCCTGGGGACCACAGAGAGAACCAAGGCCCCGCCCTGTCTTGGGGACCTGGCCATCCTTGGCCGCCACCCCCAGGTGTCTCAGAAATTTGCTGCCAGACAGCTACACCGTGGGAGGGTGAGAGGTAGGTGCCAGATCAGGCCAAGGGAGTCCTCAGGCTGTGCCTCTGGCTGCTGATCCCACCCGTGGCTTTGCAGCCCACCAAGAGTCTCCACCTTCCACCTCCAGCCAAGGACAATCCGGGAAGATGATCAGGGGTCTCTACTCCCCAGAGGGCCTTTAGGCGTAAAAGGGGACAGAACGGACATAGTGAATGTTCATCTTCCATCATGTTCCACAGGAAAAAATAACTCATTCAGGGACCCGCCACCCATAACGGGGCTCCCAGGGAGCCAGGGTGAGGCGCAGATCCAGGCCCTAGCAGGCAGGCAGCTTCTGAAGACGCTGCCTGAGGACCAGGAGGCCTGGAGGCTAGTGCTACCACCCCGTGTGGTGCTCATGGTCGCCAGACTGGGAAATGGATTTGCTGAGAAAAAGCCAACAGAGCTACCCAAAGGCAAAGGCCACGATGGGCTCCACAGGAGGGCTTGGTTTTCCCTATCTGCTCAGTGGGCCCGTCTCTGTGAAGCCTCCATAGGGTCCTGAAAATCAAGTCCTATGTACACAGCAGGCGCCCAATGGATGGAGCCATCAGCTTCCTCGCAGGGGCAGTGCGGGGCCCTGGACAAGTTGGGAGAATTTTTAAAAATGGCACAGGCAGGGAGCACAGAGACCCACTTGGATCCTGGAGATGAGGAAATCAGGCCCTGAGTTGTCTTCTTGCTCACGCAGGAGCACAGGGACATGGGGACACAGAAACACAGCATCACAGGGAGTCATGGACACAGACACGCAACGAGCCGCGCCGGGCAGGGCAGTGGGCAAGTCCTGGCTGTAGGTGTGTGTGTGCGGTGTAGCCAGAGCCAGCTGAGAGGGAGAGAATGTAAGAGTGAGCGTGCACACATGCAAGCCCTGCTTGCACGTGTGGGCGTCCCCACGCTCCCCTGCATTTGCCTGGGCTGGTTTTATTTAGCTGAAATGTGCTCCATTTCATGCTCATTTATTGGCTGAGCCAGACAATTGCCTTGTAACTGTAGGGTGTGATTTCCCTGTCTGAGGTGCTAGGGCGCAACTGCTCAGAACATATTGCACCAGGCTTGGGTAGGTGTGAAAGCGGGTCCCTCACCCCACCCGCCTCTGTTGGGCCTCGGGGAGAGTCTGTGTAGCGGGACCCGGCAGGGGTGTTGGCACCCAGATGAGGAGCCGTGTCAGTGCTCACTCACCCGTGTAGGACAGGGCTGGGCCGGCCCTCTTGTCCTACGTCTGCACATGTGGTAGCACCAGGGCCTGGCCCTGACCCAGGCGGGGGGCATAGGAAGGGCCTGGCCACAGGCCTCACCTTCAAAGAAGGGCTGTCTGGTAGGTACAGCTGTACGACAACATGGGTGGCCTTCCGCTGCGCCTAGAAGAGGTACCAGGTGCGTCCATTTTGCAGATGGACAGCTGAGGCCCCAGGAGGGTGATGGGCAGGCCACACACATGGGCAGCATGGACAGATGAGCAGACCCCTGGTGACCTGACCACCAGCTTGGCAACAGGATGGTGCGTGCAGAAGGTTGGCTGGATCATTCTAGAGACAGCAAGTGGGGGGGAGCAGGTGAGAAACAGACCTGAATGGGAGAGGGAGGAGGAGAGAAAAAGAGAGTGAAGGATGGAACCACGTCTTATAAACATCACAAACGGGAGGTGCGGGGAGGGACGAGCCCTTTCCCCCACCCTTCTGTGACATCCATGAAATCGACTTGTTTAACGAGCATCAGGACAAGGGTCTTGAAGGTGATCCCCAAATGGATATCACCTCATCAGCCACCCAGCCTGTGAGTCTAGACACACAGGCTGTTGAGAGTCCGGATGGCCACCCCATCCCTGGTCCTGCTAATGGCAAGTTCCCATGGGAGTAGATCAGTTAATGGGACACCTCAAGGCCACCAAAGTCAGCTGCGAACAACAAACTTTGACAAACTTGGAGCCAGGGGAGAAGGGAAGGAAGGAGGGGCAGGTCTTGGCTTGCAGAGCCTTAGCCCAATGACAGTGCTAAGGCCTGAGCCAGCTCACTGGCCCCTGCTCTGTGTCCTACACAGAGTAGCTGAGCCGGGGCCCAGGAGCCCTCTTCTAGAGGACAGGCCTTACTCGCCACTTGAGGCCATGGCCCTGAACCGTGGCACCTGTGGGAAGAGCCCACGAAACCCAAGGAAGTGAAATTCCACAGGCAGCTTCCACTGGCTGTGGGCAGGCATTTATGGCTTTCACCTCCCTGCCCCCATGTCCCCTTGTGTGCAGCTGAAGTCCCACCTCATCGCACTGTGGGGCCCCTCTCCTAGTGCCAGAGCCTCTAGCATGCATACCCAGCCTTGCTTGGGGAAGGAGGGCCCACCCCCAAGGACCAACTGGACTCTGTGCTCTCAAAGTAATGTCACAATTACCCCAACCAGGCCTCCTTCCCTGGAGAGGAAATGAAGATTACCAACCGAAACCATCCCCAGAGATAGGAGAGGGGGCCAAGGGAGAGCAGGCCGAAGCAGGGTACAGCTCCACCACACAGGCCCTGAAGGGCGGGCACAGCTGGGAAGAGCTGGCAGAGCTGGGAGCAGGTCCCCAGCAGTCGCCCCTTTGTGAGCAGGACTGCTCACTAAACTCTGCCTAAGCCCAGCTCAGTGCTGCTCGAACCTCCCTGCACCGCCCTGCCTGGGGCCCCCAGCTCGTCCCCCCTGTGTCTGGGCAGAGGCATCAGGGCTGCACGCAGGGCCCAGGCAGAGATGCAGGCCAGTAAGGCCACGGTCAGGCTGCGTCTGAGAGCTATTTATCTCACGCTGACACATCCCCAGGGAACAGAGCTTCCTCCAGGTTTGCCGAGACCGCCGCCTCAGCAGTCCACGGCGCCCAGGCCCAGACGTGACGGCCTCAGGAGGCCGGTTCTAAGCCCGGCCTCTGGAGAGTCACTAAGCTTGTCATCTCCTGAGGCCCCGGAATGTGTTCTGTTTTGGGTCCTGAGGGCGCTGATGCTACCAGAAGCCCCTCCCCAGGGCTCCAAGCTGACAGGTTCCCAAGAGCCCCTCAGGGTGGCCAGTGGGCCTGTTGCTGTGTTACTAGCCACTCCATCCCTCCTTGGGCAAATGAGCCGCTAATAGCCGAGGGGGTCTGGTGAGGTCTGAGACCCTTGGACTTTCTTTGCGGACTCAAGGCTCAGTCTTTTACTCCCACCATCCAGGCTGTTGCCAGCGCAGCCTTGCCCCTGACAGGCACAGGGGCACTGGCCAGTCCTGGGCCTCGGGCTGCCTCGAAAATGGCCAGACAGTTGAAAGGGACACTGGAGGCTTCCCAGCGGCTCCAGGCCTGGCCTGGGCGGTCAGGCGGGCCCTGGACAAACCAGGCCTTCTGACACTCACCGACAAGGGATTAGGCTGTTGACAAAAAGGCTTAGGCAAGTCGTCGCCTACATGGATGTTCAGTTCCACTGGACTTGAGACCTGATCACAAGTTTACAAAAAAATAATGTGGTCAGAGCTCAGGAGTCTGGCCTGTGATGTGAGCTGCCAGGAAGGCCACTGGCCAGGTCGAGGAGAGCTCCTGCTTGGGTGCCCCTGAGCCTTGTTCTGTGTGTGGGGGGGACCTATCCAGGTTCTTGGGGCAGTGGCTCAGACGCATGACCTCTCCTCTTCACGGGTACTCTGGTATAGCCATTCATGTGCCCACTCCCAGGACCCGCCCAGGATGTTAGGGACAGGGACCTGTCCTGTCCCCAGCACCCAGCTAGGGCTCTGCCATGTCGAGCGTGGGGGCGGAGACCTAGCTGAGCATTGTTATTCCAGAAGGGATTTTCTGGAAGAGCTTAGGTGCGCACGCTAAGTGTGCAAAGCTTTAACCGGGGGGAAGAGAGACATTGGGGGCCTACATAGGAGCCCTGCCAGCCCCACACCAGGCTGCACAGCAACAAGACAAAAATAATTGAGCTTTCTATTTTGCTCTGCACATACTAGCACCGTGGGCTGGGCGGGGTCTGAGTCCCAGGTTCATCACTTTGGAGCCTGTGGCCTCAGTCTCTCCCAGTCAGTTTTCTTATCTGCAAAATGGGCATTTATAGTCTCCCCACTCCTCTACCCTGTCTCTCGCTGGCTCCCAAACTCTCAAGAGGGCAGTGGCTGGGAGCACCTGGCCAGGTCCTCCTCCTCCTAGGTGGGTCTGGCCTGAAGTTGGAGGGCATTCTGGGGCAGGGAAGCCACTGGGTGGGATAGCCATGGGACGACAGGAAAACCGACGTTCGTACCTCTGGGTTGTCTTCTTCGCAAGTATAGGATCAAACGCAGAGAACGTCAAACTCCACCTATGTAAACCGGGATATTGGGTCTATCTTAAAACTTGGAAAAGCGGTTGGTCTCAAGATCAGCTAAGTCCTACTTGGGTAGGGCCTCGCTTGGTCTTACTAACCACACCTTCTTCCCTAAAATTAGGAGGAGTCAGTGATTGGAACCACCACACACGCATAAGATTGCCCACGCCTGAACGTCAGGAGGGATGGTCACAGACAACTGACGACTCTGGGTTTTCCTGCAAACCACTGTCTGATTGGAAACTCCTGTTTGGGCGACACCTCCCAGATAAGTAGTGAGTGGCCATCCACTCTAAGCCTTGTCCTAGATCCTAACCAACTCTATAACATTTAGGCAAGGTATGCTTCCAAGGAGTTGCATGTTCCTGGGCGGCAAGATAGGTCTATGAGAGAAATGGGCAGCCCCAGTAGTATCTAGGCTATCAAGAGCTGATGGTATCCAGAGAGGGAATGGCCAATATGCCCAGATCCTAAACACATTTAAGGCTATAAAATTACAGATGATTGTTACAACTAACTGGGGGCTATGCTTCTGGTGACCCACGCACCTGGTTGACATTAGCTGGAAATTCTGCTCCTCTACTGGTCCCTATGACAACGCCCACGCTCAGCAGGAAGCAGTTACAGAAGACGGACCTTCGGCCCGTGTCCCTCAAGAATGAGGAGCAGGATAAAACTAGAGGGGGGATTTGTCACTGGGTGCCTTGAGAAACTCAAAGGTGGGTTCGGAAGCAATTAACTATTTTTCCAAGTTGTTTCTTTTCCTGTTGTATGTTAAGGAGATGTAACCACCAACCATCCTGAAACTGACCAGGCCTCCCCAGGAGAGCTACGCCCAGGACCTTTGCCTTATTTTTAATGCAGGGATCTCTCCAGGAGAAGCTTAGGCCTCGGATGGAGGCTTGTTTTCCAACTGAGCTTGTGCAGGCAAATACCCGCCTGTCCCTTTTGAATGTTCATTTCCCTACTGAAATAAAAGTTCTGTTTCCCTTTGTTTCAGGATGCCATGACTTTAGAAATGATTCCTCATGGCCTCGTATTTGCTACAAATGCGCGTGACTTTGTGACAGTTTCCACTGGCGTAGAGTTTTATTTAACTAACCAGGAGGTGAGCACGTTTGGTTCAGTACCAGTATTACATGGGTACATGTTATTGATGTGTTTTAGAAGTCTATAATATTCCTAAAATTCTGGTCTGTCCTGGTTTTCAGCTGTAATACTAGTTGTCATCTTGTCACGTATGTCACGGAAATAGCCAAGTTTCTCTGTCAGTAGCCCTATTTGAGTCTTTTGTTATTTGCAGATAGTTGTTTTACTCTTATGCTTTTGCAAGTATGTTTCATCTTCCGAGCGATTCAGGGAAAGGAATCTGACACTTATTCTAGAATACAGGTTTCTGATAAGCTTTCAGATCATAAAACTGAAGTGGGTAAGAAATTACAGAGTTTTGCTGGGGAACGTGCTTGTGGCCCAGCGCTGCTGCAGTTGGCGGGGGGCGGGGGCTGCAGCGATGCTGGGCCGATCCGCCTGGGGCAGAGCAGGAGTTCACAGGTCACGTGGTCGGGCCACTGCTTCGAACACTGGCCTTATTCTCCAGACTCGCTATGCTTCACACCGGCTCCCCGCTGTCCAGCCACCTGCGGGGACACCACACATGTCCTGCGCTCTGTTGGTGAGTGGTTTGGGGCCAGGCTGGCAGACGGGTGGGGGGTGGGTGGGAGGGGTGTTCCTGCTTTGTGCACGAGCCCCACACCCTCAGCCGCCTCTGTGGGGAGCTGGGGGTCTGGGGCCGGTAGGCCAGGAAGGGCAGAGGTGAGGGTGGTGGGCCGGAGGAGCGGCAGGTTGGCCAGATGTGGGAGGGTACGGGGGTCATGTGGTTCCTGCCCCCTTTAGCTAAATTTAGTGTGCCCACTGCCTAGGTGTCCAGCTCCACCAGTGCTGGTCCATTGCCTATGTGCTGGTTTCTGGAACTTACTGTAGAATTTAAGGATAGCGATACAATACATAACGGTAAATTTTCTTTCAACTGAAAACAGCATCATGTAAATTTCCTGTTTACACATTCTGTGTGTGAGAATAAGTACTAGTCACAAAGTAGCATGGTAGTATAGGTAGAAGTTTAGGATTTAAAAAAATTGGAGTGTCTGAACCGTATTACTTACCTCGAATGATTTTTAAGAGGAAGAATAGGTTAGATTTTACATAATTATAAAATTGAATGTATATCATTTCTAAGTCAATTTAAGCAGATTCAGTGTGCTAGGCCTAAAGATTCTTTGAGAATCAAATGGGACAGTTAATCTTGAATCAGTTGGGTCTTTCTAGAGGGACAGGTCTGTCCACAAAGCGAGTGTTGACCAGCGAAATACCCACAGGTGATTAAAAGACAAGATGAGGAAGCAAAAGGCAAGGTTTTGTTGGTAACAGTGGCAGAATTGCAGCAAGCAGTATCGTGGCCAAAGCAGTCATGTCCGTGTCACTGGAAACAAACAACGAGAATTTATGAATTTGGTGTGCTCTCACGACATACATGCTCCTGAAAAGGTGTGTGAGAATCACAGCATTGTGAATCTGTGTTTTGCAACATACCGTGCCATTTTGATGTATTTTAGTAGCTACCAGTATGGCAAGTATCAGGGTTCATAGAAGCCAGTGCTAGTGAATGACACCCCCGTCCCACAGGTTCTCAGGCCCAAATCCCCCAAGTCATCCTTGATTCCTCTTTTTGCTCTTCACCCCCTGCATCAATTCATTAAGAGTCCTGTTGACTCTAAGGGGTGGCCTGGTGGCGTAGTGGTTAAGTTCACGCTCCTCTTTGGTGGCCCAGGGTTGGCAGGTTCCGGTCCTGGACATGAACCTTCACACCGCTTATGACCCATGCTGTGGCAGGCATCCCACATATGAAATAGAGGAAGATGGGCGTGGATGTTAGCCTAGGTCCAGTCTTCCTCACCCCCCCCCCCCCCCCGAAAAGAGTCCTGTTGACTCTTAAGTTCCAAGGACATCATACATTCTTTATGCTTTTTCTACCTCCACTCTTCTTCCCCGTGGCACAATGCAGCACCTCCTCTCTCCTGGGCCACCTGGAGTTGCCAGCCATCTCCTTGATTCTTCCTTGAATCTATTCTCCAAGTCAAGCCATGTAACTCCCCAGCTTAGAATAAGTTGAAATTCTTACCTGTAAGGCTTTGTATGACCTGGCCCCTGCTTATCTCTTTTATTTTGTCCCTCCTCCCGTCTTCTACTATGCTTCAGCCCCACTGGCTGCTTTAACTTTTCTCGAATACACCGAGGTCTTTCCACCTGAGGGCCTCTACGCCACCTGTTCTTTCTGGGAGGCCTCTAGATTTTCAGAAGAGTGAGTCCTCTGTCTAGTCGTCAAGGTTCTCATTTCAAGTGTGATTCCCCTCAGGGAGCCTGCTCTGGACACTGTCTCTAGAGCCCCACTTCCCTGATCGCTTCTAAGATACGCTGTTCCATTGCCTGCGTTGCACTTTTCTGATATTTTCACCTTGATTTATTTGTGACATTTTTGTTATCATCTCCCCCACTAGAGTGTAAGTTGCATGATAGCAGAGATCAGGGCTGGCCAACTTAGGGCACAGGAGGCGTAGTGCCTTGGACCCACGATACTTTGAGGCCTGTGAAAATGTTTTAATTTCTTCAAAATTAGAAGGTAAAGGAAATGTGATAATAATAATATGAAATAAGGAATGTAGCCCAGATTAAATTTATCTTTAAACACAGTCATAAAATAGAGTTTGTAATGTTTTTTATGGAGGAAGGAGCCCATGAAAGTCATGAAGCAGCCATGGTGGGAACCCTGTCAGTCTTGTTCACTGCAGTGCCTCAAGCACCTAGAACTGTACCTGGCACGTAGTCAGCCCTCGGAATGAGTTTGGTGTCGAGATAAATGAAGTAGCTTGAGAATTCCGGGGTTTGGCCTAATAGAGCTCAGGGTTGTATATGTGTGTTGGGACATTCTCTGTTTGCCCCTCTGAGTCCACCGACCGTTCTTCTCTACTTGTCTCCGGGCTTGAGGAGGCTGATTGTATTCTAGTGGCTTCAGGGTTGGGTTCAGCCAAGGGGAGGCACCATCAGGAGATCTGAGGATTGGAGGACAGTGAGGTCTCAGTGTTTATTCCCGGGGTTCCCTCCCTGCTGAGTCAACGTGACCAATGATGATGATGATAATTGATATTTACTGAGATTACACCTGGTGTTGATATTTTTATGCAGCAAAATGGTATGTTAGCGTGATGCGACAGCTTTTACTTCGTGTTTGAATTTCAAAATGTAGACGTCATCAGTTTCCGCAAAGGTGTCTCCCGACCTTTTGACATTCATCTTGTTCTCGCCTGATGTTCCTCTTCTGTCACCATGCTTGTAAGTTTTTTCTTCTGTTAACAGATGTTGCTTTGCTAGATCCTCATTTGTCGATGGATGTTTTATGTGACCGAGCAACTTTCCAACATCACTGTCATTAACTTTGTGAAATCTTGAATCCTTTGCAGTAGATGTGTTTTCATGAGCAACATGTTTGCTCTCTGGGTTTCCCTGAACCTAGAGCAATTACTACAATGTCCTGATGTGAGCCTTTAGCTTTCAGTGGCCCCTGTTTCTGCAAGAATGACTAGCGTCCTGTTGCCTGAGCTTCTGACATAAAAGAATCCACACAGCACTTAAAAGACATTTCAGTTCCTGTAGGAAAATATTTTTTTCCTGGTAAAAATAGACACATGGTAAAGCCTAAATTCTCCCAATAAGTAAACAGCACGTGGTTCCTGGTTTCTAGGGCATAAAGAATCTGTTTCTGCTTTGTCAGCTGCGCTTCATTCTGTCTTTTTGTTTCTTCCGTATTCTTCAGAAAATCAAAATTTCAAAATACACAAAATGTAAAGCTACGCTATTTGTCATTTTAAAGATAAATAATGGATAATTAAGTGAGACACGAGGTAAATGTACTTTTAAAAGTATCTGAAATTAATGACTCATAAGTTTGGTTTTAATATAAAACAGTATTAGCAGTAATGGCTAAGTTCATTTTAATAATCAGTATATAAACTTCCTGGTAATATGATAACTTCTTGGATGTACATCTCATGAATTGTTAGTGAGATGTGAGAGAACTTACTCATTTTCACATTCATTTTAGACAAGGAGTTTTTTTTATCATATTTCTAAGTAGCTTGCAACTATGTAAGTAAGTTCTGTTGATTTCTTCTCTTTATTAGTCACCTGAGTGGCAGTTGTTCTCCATATGCTTCCAAGGAGGTTGCATGTTCCTGGGCAGCAAGAGTAGGTCTATCAGAGAGATGGGCAACCCGGTATCTAGACTGCAAAGAGCTGATGGCATCTAGAGAGGGAAGGGCAAATATGCCCAGATCCTAAACACATTGAGGCTGTAAAATTGCGGATGGTTATTACGACGAACTCAGAGCTGTGCCTCTGGTGACCACAAACCTGGTTGAGGTTAGCTGGAGGTTCTGCTCCTCTACTGGTCCCCATGCCAACGCCCATGCTCAGCAGGAAGCAGTTACGGAAGACGGACCTTCGACCCGCGTCCCTCAAGAATGAGGAGCAGGATAAAACTGGAGGGGGGATTTGTCACTGACCGGGTGCCTTGAGAAACTCAGAGGTGGGTTGGGAAGCAATCAACTGTTTTTCCAGATTGTTTCATTTCTTTTTGTATGTTAAGGTGATGTAACCCACAACCACGGCAGTTGTATTCTATAATCTTCCCAAATTCATTTACTTTGCTAATCCATGTAAACTACATGTCATGCCTAATCATTGGCACATGATCATAGTAAAATTTAGATCCTTGTTGGGGGCCTCAATGGTTAATTGTGGGTAGGTATCGTGTTCATGGTTCTCTTACAGGGGTGTTGTATCAGCACCTCTGGTCTGAGAAGGCCTCATTTGATCCTGTATCTCACCTGCGTTCCGTCCTCGAGTGCCCCTTCAGTATAATGGCACCCCGATCTTTGCAAGTCATCTTTCATTTGTTCCTCTACCCCTATCCGCCTCCTCCTTCCCCCTAATCCTCCAAGAAGTCACCTGATCCTGTTGCTTCTTTCCAGAAGGGGAGAAGAGAGGAACATGTCTGACAAGGAGCTGTAGAGAGGCACGGCGTGTTTGAAAACTGATGCTCAGTGTGGACAGGATATCAAGTCATGGAGGAGAGCGGTGGTGAGAGATGAGCGAGTGAAGAAGACCGTGAAGGTCGTCTTGTACCTTCAGTACCTTGAAGGTCTTGTTTAGGAACTTGGATGTTATCCTTTACTCCGAAGGGAGTCACTGGGAAAACAACAACAGAAAAATGCAGAATTGGAGATTAGCGTAATTTATATACAGTGGAAGGAAGGTGAGGGGGTTTCAGGTGCTGATAAGAGTGAGAGTGATTGATGAGAAGACGGGACACGGGCTTTATCAGGGAAGGAAGTACAAACTGAAGGTGGAGAGAGGGGCTGGGCCATAGTGGGAGAGGAAGGAGTGGTGCCAGAGAGTAGCTTAAAAAGAATGGAAGAGGAGGAGGACAGGTAGAGGATAGAAAGTGGTAGTCGGAGGGAAATTTTAGAGTTGAAGGTTTGAGAAGAGTATTATGCTGGGGGTCAGTTATTTAGGGCACGTGGTGAGTATGCTTGAAATAGATGAGGGCAAGGAACTGAGAAGGTATAGCTTTGGTGGGGTCGTTACTGGGGACATTGATATTACGTCCCTGGGCGATGGCAGCATTCAGTGTGGAAGGGAAGTCCTCGACACACTGAGGAGCGTGGAGTGGACGTTAGCGTGTGCCGGGGTCGGGGCGAGGCAGAAGAGCTTACCGGTTGAGAGCACTGGCTGGGTTTGAATCCCGGCTCCACCACTCTCTGATTCTGTGTCTCTGGAGAAGTTAGGTCACTTCTCTGGGCCTGTGTTTCTTCACCTGTGAAATAGGAATAATAACTTTCATACGGTCGTTATCAATATTACACAAGATAAAGCATGTAAAGCACTCAGGATAGTGCCTAGCTCTGAGTAGGTGCCCAGTCAAGATGAGCCGTTACAACTCAGAGGAGACGTAAAGGTTGCTTTTGGCTTAAGAAGGAGGTAGGAGAATATTGAGACTCCTTCCGGATGAGAGCTAGGAAGCAAGTGCCTGGGAGAAAAATATATCCATATTTAAAGGAAACTTGTGAGGAAAAACAACCCATCTTCAGGTACAATGAGCATCATTGAGAATCTAAGGTAACTTCTTGGCAATGGGCTGAGCTTCCAGAGTGCTCAGGGGAATGACGGCTGTCCAGAGGATTTGACTAATGGCCTGAACTACAGAAGACAGTGGTGAGAGAGGCAGAGAGTTGGGATGTAGACGTAAGGGACAGACCGGCCACCCAGCCTTGGAATTTCAAGGGACTCTGGAGAGGGGTGGTGGGTCGTAGCCTGCTTGCAGGATCCCGTTCTCTGGTGTGGACGGTAGAAATGTTGCGACCAGGGTGGCCGGGCTGTAGGAGCCTGAGAGCGGTGGTTTGTTGGAGAGCCCTTTAGTGAGTGTTGTGAGCAGCCAGCCGATGCCGTGGAGATCCAGCTCATGGAAGCAGAAATGACAGGTTCAGGTGTAAGAATTTATATTCCTTTTGTTCGTGGAATTTGTCCTAAAACACTTGGTTCTACCTGTATCTTAAACCTCGTTTCATTTTGCTCTGGATTATTGCGTTCAGTCTGTAGCTTGCTTTTTGGGTGTAACTGCTTTGTCTTTCTGGTTATGACTGTTGCCTCTTTGGGGAATGATTTGGCCGCTCTCTCTTGCGACACCGCAGTCTCAGACTACCCCGGTAGCCCTCGTCTTAGATCGGGTTCCCTGGAAACAGGCTTAAAGATGAAAAGTGGGATGCAGAAAGTTTATTGGGGAGTGCTCTCAGGAGATGACACTTGTAAGGAGGCAAGGAAGGCAGGACTGGGCAGAGGGAGAAGCTGATGTGCAGTGAGGTTGCACCTGAGGACTCTTCCAACCCTATAGGGGCTCTGTAGAGATGGCCCTCTATAGCTGAGATGGCCCTTCAGAGTTGTCCCAGTTGAGGCCAAGGAACCAGATCTTGATATCCCCGCCTTGGCCAGTCGTTGACTGCGGGCTGCTCCCTGGGAGGAGGCATAGACTTGGGTGAGGTAGTTCCCTGAGGCTGAGGGCATATCTCAGGGAGGGATGCTGCTAGGAGCCTTCCTGAGCTGACGTTCCCAGCAGATGAGGGATGGCTGTGTTGGCCCTGGAGAGCAGCCGTGGCCGGAGCACCACAGTATCCACTACACCCTCCTTCAGGGGTCTTCTCTTAGCACCATCCAGCTGGCCCCAGTTCCTTTAGAGTGCAGTAGTGTTGGGGTGAGATGGGGGATGAAGAGAGAGAGAAAGAGCCAAACAGGGAAGGTAGGCGAAGGCTGAAGTCTTATTTTACCATCCTTCACAACTTTCCCCGGGGACACCCCCAAGAGGTGAGGCCGTAGACATCACAGAGAACAGAGGCTGGCGCAACAAATGTGGAAATCACTTCTGTGGGCCATGCAAGAAGGGGAAGAAGTTTTGCATTCTATACTCCGCCCTCTTGTTAGTTGCAGATCTACAGATCATCTGTGATATATACGGGGTCGTCATCCCATTTGGCAGCACTACTGTGGAATTACAAAGGTGGTGATCTACAAACTACGTGGATTCCAACAACAAGGAGAGTGAGCTTTTGGTAATTATCAAAGCCTTCGGGGACTAATATGACAAAACTACTGCCTTTAGAGAAGTTACCCTTAAAGAAGAAAGCAGTGAATTCTCCCATTAGGGATATTTTTAAAAAGAAGAGCTTGGTTATACATTAAATTAAAGGTAATCTAGGCAAATGTGGCTAAAACAACGGCAGCTCTGTTCTAATATATGCATTATTGGGGTGTCTGATAAAAAAGCGCCATCTGGACTGCACCAGGGTTGTAAAATTAATATCCACTGACCTGTTTGAAACATGCTCTTGGGAGTGATTGTGTCTCCAGCAGGTTATCTGACTTTTTCTTAGCACCAAAAATGTGCATCTTCCACCCTAGGGATCTAAAGATCTTTTAGGGGCAATTATTTGCATTGTTTCCCCCAGATCCCAGAGAATTTGTTGCTTTCCTGACCACGAGGAGGCAACTTTTGATATTTCCAATGCCAAAAAGCAAAGCCATGGAAAACTCCTCCCATTCATTCATTGGAAAAATTTCTGAATGATAATTCTTTTATTCCCTGAAAAAGATTAAAGGAATATGGAAAATGTGTTAGAAACTTCAGAATATATCCTTCTTCATTAAATTGTGAATTTCACTGTAAATGTGCTCTCATTTCCTGAGTTGTAAATGATAGGCAGAAAAAAATAAATAGAACCCGGCCATTCCCAAGTTGATGAAAGCATGCAGTCTTTCCTGATGCAAAGTTCCCCGCTGTACAACCAATATGCCGCTAATGATAGTGAGGTCTTCCAAACTTAAACTAGTCAATCGACTACCCACGGTATAAGCGGTGCATTGGTCTGCGCCTGGGATCTGAACCTGAGAACCCCGGGCTGCCGAAGTGGAGTGGGCGAACTTAACCACTACCACCACCAGGCCGGCCCCAAGAATGTGATGCTTTTATATCTTTGGTGGGCAAACAGCATCAGAAATTTTTTGTTATTCTGTACTTTCAGGGAAAAGAAATATACCCTTGACTTAGACCCCAGATCGTTTTTTCTGTGCATTTGGCTTAAAGAGCAAAGCCACTGAAGTAAGTGCCATTTTATTAAATGGGAAAAATGTAGATTGGTTCCATTCATATAAACAATAAATTCTCAGAAAATATATTTCTTGAGCTGTGTTAATGCATATTTGCATTTCTCTTTAGTATGAAACAGCTGTCGTAATTTTTATTTTATGGTGTTTAAAAATAAAAGGAAAGGATTGGAAACCAACATGAATCACAAGTCCCCACAGCGTTTCATTAAAGACAATACCGCATTAATTCCACTTGCTCCTGAATCTGACGGAAAACAGAAATGTGCTTCATTTTTAAAACCCTGCAAGGTAACATAGAAACTGTAATGTAAGCATTTAAGTTATCAACTTGGAATGAGAAAGTGAGTCGGCTCTGATTATGCATCAGTTTAACCACACCACTCTGGATTTAGGAGCTGGAAAAGTATAGAACAATTTACTTACATAAATCAAAACATCCCAGTGACAGGTAGCCGTATAGATCCCCGCTTCTCACCTGGCATTCTCGTTTGGATGGAAGAATTGATTCTCTTAGCGATGGAATAAGCTGCTTTCTTCTCCTTTTGCCAACTTGGTTTCTTTACAGTTATGCAAATTAAATTTCAGTCGCCTTCCTTATCATGGCCTTGGGAAGTAAAAATCTGGCTGGTTAAGTATGGCTGATGTTTTTTCATTGCAGTTGGATAACCTGCAGTCTACATGTATAACAACAACAAAACCTAGATTTTTTTTTTTTTCTGATGTGCCTGAGCTGAAAATGAAATTAATTTTCAGTCACTGTGGACTTGTGACTTCATCCTATTTTCAGGAGGATTCTCAGTGACACTCTAAGGTGACACTTGTGTTCTCCTTTCTGCCTCTCCTTTCTCTCATGATTCTATACTTTGGCACTATGGCCTAGTGCGCACAAAACATTGTATTTTAGAGCTAAATATACATAGGGTAGAATTTTGACTCTCCTTCTAATCTGGTTTGTCAACTTGGGCAAGTTAAATGAACGTTCTGAGCTTAAGGGTCTCTGTTAATTGTTACCTCCCGAGATTGTCGTCAGTGTTGAAGGAGATGATATGAGTGAAGATACTGGCCTTTAGGCCTAGGACTCGGTAGGAGCTCACATAGGATGGCCTTCTCCTTCCCTCTCTCTGTCCCCTCGCCTTCCTCTCCTTCCCTAGCTCAGAGGGACAGTGGCTGGGCAGTTGTCAAGGACTCTCGGCTGCAGGCCGAGTGTCTCCCACAGTCTGTAAAGTGTCATGAGAAAGCCTCCTGCAGAGGACACACGTGTAAGATCTGAAGCTCAGAACGTGTTCAGGACATGATGAGTACAGATGGAAAGATTACATTGTAAACGTATTTTAGTTATCTGTGTGCGTGCATATTAATGTGTAAAACTAGGGGGCGTATTTTAGGTTATTTTTAATATTTAATTAGTATTTTTTCAATAGCGTTAATACTGAAAAACGCCACTTTACCTTTTTAAGGCAGTTTTAGTACCTTATTAGTTTGTTAGATTCCTCTATCCCTCAGGAAGGCAGATGAAGCAGGGGTAATTGGCCTCAGTGAAGTCAGGCTCAAGGTCACACAGTTAATTAGTGGACAAATTAGGACATGAATTGATATTTTGATCCTCAGTATAGCATTCTTGCTCAATATCGTTAAAAGTTTAGAAGGGTTCACAAACATGACAAGAAGAGGGAGTTGGCTACATGCTACTGTAAGTCCAAAATGGTACACAAAAATTCACGTCTGTAGCATGGCCAGATGGAAAATGTTACGTTCATGGTATGGTTTTAGTGTTACATGGTGAAGCAAGCAATCCTGATATGGGGGATCCCGTCTAGAGCAGAGTAGCCGGGAGGACCATCGACAGACCAGATGATCAGTGGGTATGCATGGGTCTGCATGTGGGCAGTTTTCAGAAGGATGAAGACAGATAGGCCATCGTCAACCCCCCCCCGCCACTTGGTGGAGGTGAAACTGGACTCTGGCCATTCTGATATTCTCACTCCTAGGCTTCTGCTGTATTTAAATATGTGCCTTTCTCTGGAGACCTCAAAGTATTCTCACAGATGGTACTGCATTTCTCTTAAAATATCCTTTTGCATTCCATAGAGCCCAGATGATTTATCAAAGTCAGCAGCTATGACTGACTAATATGTGCTCTGTCCTCGCAGCATTAGATAAATGCCTAAGCACAGGAGCTGAGACCTATGCTGCCAGAGCTATACAACCAAAGGCTTTTTAAGAAAGATGTCAAGCAGAGGCTATCTTCTTTGGTGCATGGGCTTGAAAGGGCTTTTGTACCCCTCCCCCCCCAAGAATAATTCAGTTAATATTTTTAAATGTATACTGAATGCTACAGATTAGGCAATTCCATGTTAATCAATGTCTACATTAGTTTCAGAGACCTGCTTAATTTGTTTTGTTGAAAGATGTTGAGGTGTATGAGTCAAATGCAACTGAAGGACATTGCAAACATTTTCACTAAATATAGTTTAAAGGTCATTAAAACAGGTCCAAAGAGTGTCTAGATTCTGTGGACATACTGGGGTGAGTAATATCATTTGTGGTGTCACTATGTGGGCCACACTCTGTGACTCTTAGGTCATTTTTGTTAGGTGTTGGCTATATTTGTTGAAATGATAACTGAATCTGTAAGATTTTTAATTATGTGCATAAAAAGCATATCAAATCAGACATAGCCCTGAGTCGCCCAATCTCAGGTGCAAATTCAGTGCCTGTGAATGAAAGGAAGCGTGCTGACCAAAAAAATGTATATTTTGAAAATGTAGAATGTGATTAAAGGACTTGAATTACTGATGAATTATTTGAGGGCATTGCTCTGCATGGTGAAGTCCTGATAAGTTTTTGGTGAGAAGTAGTAGGTAGGTATACACAGCTTCTATCTCAGCGGAGACTTTCTAACCCCCACGTCTGTGCCGGTGCATCAGGGTTCCACACCTTTTTCATAAGAAATCTAACCTTATTTATGTAAAAATGATGACAATTAAACAGATACAAGAATCTCCATAGAGGTGGTGTAGTGATGTCATGGTTGAGAGTGTGAAGTATGGAGCTAGAGTGCCTGGGTTCCCCTATGGCTTCTTCGCCAAGTATCAGCCGTCTGTTCTTGAGGAAGTTTCCTGAACTCTGTGTCTTGTTTTCCTCATCTGCAAAATGAGGATAATATTAGTGCCTACCTCAGGATAGTGTGAAGGTTATGCAAATTTAGGTCTCGTTATTAATTCAAATAGATTTAGGATGAGATTTATTTACATTTGGCTGATGTCTACATGCTCCTTGAAGATTTTGTGTTGAGAGAGACATGTATAGTTTTTGGCCTTGACTTAACAGAGTTTATGCTAAATGATGTGAACAGGTTGATTCAGGAATAGGCTAATTTTGGCTCCAGATGCATTTGACTGGCATTCATTACCCTTTACGTTACCCTGTTATCCATGCAGCTTCCGTTATTCTATTACATTACCGTGCTCTCCGTCTGGCTTTCATTTTGATGGTGGGCAAGTAGGATGTGCTCTTGGTAATTTAGTGGTATGAGCGATTATGAACAGGAGAAATAAGTGTCCACCAGAAGTTGTCATGTGCTGGGTTCCACAAGAGCCCCGTTTTTAATGTATCTTGCTCTCCTGTTTTATATTCATGGTTTGCTGTAGTATATTTTGACTCTGAATTCCAAGCTATCTATCCCTATGTCATTGTCCTCAGAATAAAGGATGCCTGATCTGCTCTACTTTTTCATACGAGATAAATCCGTTTTTCAAGCCTTTTTCTTTGTGTTTGTTCACTGACTTTGTCATCATTAATCTTTGCTGTTTCCAGAACAAGGTTTGCTGCCTAACGATACATCAACTTCTCTACTGTTGTCTGTAACATTTTAGTATGATCTTCCAATTTGACTAAATCAGCCACTGGTTAAAAAATAGGAATTTCAGGTGTGGATAGTTGTGGGGAGGCAGAAACCTACCTGTTTCTTCTTTAGTCACTAACTCTTTCCTATAACTGGCTTTACCTTCCGAGACACTGGGTAAACCCCATCTCTCCTAGGGAAAAATGTCCAATGCTTCTACAGGTTAAGAAACTGGTTAGCTGTTCATGAGTTTAAAAATGCATTGTGCATTTATTTATTTATCTTTTAAAGTCCCGCTTCTCTCTCTGAGATGCTTTCTCCCAATCTGAATTCTTTAAAACAAAATCCAAATACATAGACCGATTGAATACCACCTATTAGGAATTCATGGTCTCTTGGTGTTTTTATTTCTTTGAGGTGAACGTGAGGAGCATGTGGATTGTTTGTTAGCTCTGTAGTTCCCTCTAAACCAAATACTTGCACATTAACTATGAGATTACAGCAGTAGCTTTCTCTAATGGTAACAGTAGAGTACATGAAGGGGAAAGAATATGCAATCTGTTGAAAGTAATTGCAGCTGTTGTATTGCCTTCCAATCCAAGATAATTGTGTATAAAGAAATTCCTTTAAATTACTGACATTAATTCACTAACTAGAACTTGAAATAATAATTTCATGAACAGGAGAGTTCAGTGAAGTCCCAGAAAGAAACAAGATTTAACAACTTTTTAGAACTGTTTCTACATTTTTATAAATCAAAACCACATTTCTGTAATTTTGGCAGCAACCATTTTCTTTTTACAGAGTATGGAGTTAAAACATCATGTATAAGGTGGGGCTTAGTAACTACGTTTTTAGTTCTTAGTAAAACAACCGTATGGACAGATTGCTTTTTTCCTCCTGTTCTTATTCTTTATATAGTCTCTTTGCAGAACTTGTAAACTCTGAAACCTTATCATAACAGCTTCATTCCAGAGGAAGAGTCTGGTCGTTCTGTGATTGTTTCATTTAGTAAACAAATAGTTAAGCACCTACTATGCTGGGCATTGTTCCAGGTGCTGGGATACAGTGCTGAAGGAGACCTGGCTCCTGCCCTCATGGGGCATACTTGGGAGGAGAGGGGGACAAGCAAAAACGCAATACAGAAAATCCTCTCAGCTAGAGCAGAGTTCTGTGGGAAAATGAAGCTAGTGATGGAGAACAGAGGGAGGCCTCTCTGAGGAAATGGCAGTTCAGCTGAATGGTGAGAAAAACCAACCTTCTGCGGGATGAGTGTTCTAGCCCTGAGATGGGGATCAGTTTGGTGTGTTTGGGGACTAGAGAGAAAGCTAATGTGGCTGCAGCCTGGTGAGAAGGTGGCTGTGGCAGGAGATGCTGTCAGGAATATCAACAGGGTCCGGCCCAGGTAGGTCCATGATAAGGAGTCTGGATTTTATCCTAAGTGTTACGGATACACATTGCGAGTTTTGAGCAGGTGACTGACTCATGATGTGATCTGACGTATCTTTTAAGATCACTTGGCTTTCAAATGGACTTGGTGGGTGAGGGACAAGAATGAAAGTAGGATGTGTAAGATGGCCCCTAAAGAAGAGGTTTGTCATCAGAATTGTTGGAACGTAGACCAAGCAGTTTCATTTATGCAGGCAACATGGTAGGTGGGGAGAGATCTGGGGAGCCAAGGTTTAGACTAACTCTGCCTCGTGTTCTTTGTCGACCTTGGCCTTCAGGATATTGGGCCAGATGTTTCCTTCCAGTTGTGATATCTTCGGAAGGCTACTTGCCGGACCTCAAGAAATTTCCTCAATGATGCATCTTTCTTACTGCCTTGTTCTGGAACTCTGAGGGTTCTTAGCTCTGGTGGTGATTTTACTAGATTAGTTGTGGGGCCGCAGAGGCAAGTGGGGGCAGCAGAGAGCAGGGGTGGGGAACAGGGGAGGGCCAGTGGGCGTGGCAGGAGAAGATGCCCGCTAGTTAGTTCCAGAGGCAGACGGCGGAGAAGGTGGAGGCAGAGTGGGGACCAGTGGACTTTTTTAGGAGCCAGGGTGTCAGGAGGAATATCATGTCAGAGGAGAAATGTAACCTGGCGCACTTCTCAAGTCTGGGAATCTCAGAGAAACAGGAACCAGAGGTAGAGACAGGCTTAGAGGAGCTGTCTGAGACAGGGTCACCTCAGTGACCAAGAAACAGGGAGCCAGCAAGAATCATTGTCTGAGGACACAAGAGTTCCATCTATAGAGAGAGTGACTGGGCTCCTGGTCTGACGTGATTTCATGGTACCAGGTATTGTCCAGAAACCTGGGAAATGTCTGGAATGTAAAACATGCTTCTAAATCTCCAAGCTCGGGCCACCTAGCTGCAGAGTGCGAGTTATCCTGACCCTAGTATGGGCAGGAGGTGATGCTGAGCGAAGCCTGTTTTGATGTTAGTCTTGCCTTGATCATGTGCCTCGGTTCTCAAAAACGAGCTCTCTCCCTAGCTAGCCTGGTGAGTTTTCCCGGGGAGAAATGGTGGCTTGGTTTCATTTTGGAATCTCAAAACTTTTGCATGGTTTCTGGTACGTGCAAGTGCTGACTGCTCCAGCCGCTAAAGCAGGGATGTTTTTCATTCTTGTCTCAGTCCTATTGTGAAACTCTGTCTGGAATGGTTTCTTCTTCAAGGTTTAGTTCCTGCCTGGGTCTGAACCATCTTCCTGCCTCTGACCCTCCTTTCAGCAAGTGAATCTCGGTGACAGGTTCCTGGATATCCCTGACTCTGCCGGACATCTCAACTTTTCTCTTCCTTCCTTCCCATCCCTCCTGACCAGACGACCTTTCTGACACTGCCTCTTCATCCCATCAGGATCATGAGAGGTACCTGGTGGGCTCTGAGTCCTCTTGCCCCCTGGGTCTGCATATATCTGACCTGACTCACAGTCAGCCCAGCCCTCCATCAAGTCCATTCTAATGGGACACAGTTGAAAGCGGTCAATTCAGTAATAGGGTCACAACTTTTTTTTTTTTTTTTTTGGTGAGGAAGATTAGCCCTGAGCTAACGTCTGTTGCTAATCCTTCTCTTTTTGCTGAGGAAGACTGGCCCTGGTATAACATCTGTGCCCATCTTCCTCTACTTTATATGGGGGATACCTACCACTGCATGGCTTGATGAGCCCAGGATCCGAACTGGTGAACCCTGGGCGCCGAAGCACAGTGCACAAACTTAACTGCTATGCCGCTGCGGCAACCCCAGAAAAGAATTTCATATGAGGAAATTCCATGGCCAGTTTTCAGAACAGGTCCATGCTTGTGATTTCAAGACACGTTCATTTTTGAGACTAGGAAGGGCATAGGAAATAAAGAACAAAAGCGGAGGGAGTTCTCGCTGAAGGTGCTCTCTGGAACTGACACATGAGGAAATATTGAGTCTGTTGGATAGCAGTGAAAGGACTGGGCAGGGAATGAGTCAGTTGCCAGCGCCGTGGAAAAGTAGGTAGTTGAGCGTTCAGTTGATCTAGTTCAATTTAGCAGCTTGTGGGATGGTTAAGAACTTGAGCTGGAGGCTGACTCCGGGTTCCGGTCGCTGCTCGGTGGCAGGTGTCTGACCGTGGACAGCTTACTGAACCTCTTTGTGCCTCAGTTTCCCTGATAGTAAAGTTAGGGGGATGATAGTACCTCACTAAAGGGATTATGAGGGTTGAGTCAGTCACTGAAAATGCTCAAGCACAGACAGTGGCACAGTAAATGGCAGCCTCAGTTATTGTTTGTATCATTACTGTTGCTCTCACCATCTGCAGTGCTATCGCTCTAGATCACACCACCATCGTCTGTCACCTGGAATATGGTATTTGTTGGACGATGATATGCAGTAGACTCCTCGTTAGTCCCTCAGAATTTGCCCTTGCCTCATTTAAATTCTTTGTCCTCAGTGTGTCGGAGTGACCTTTTATGAAAGTAGAACTGATCATGTCACTTTCAGATGAAAGCCCGTCAGTGGTTGCCCATAACTCTAGGATCAAGTCCATAGTCCTTCATCAGGTGGCATTATTATTTTAATGGAGCCAATCTGTGCGCAACTTCATGGTCCTAAGGACAATCTCAATCTAATTAATTGTGTGATCACTTAACGTTGATCTGCCTAATGACGTTGCGATCCCTGTAATCTAGTGGAGGAAGAGTTTTCTGTTCCACGCCTAGCACAGTATCTGCCACTACTGGGTGCTCAGTGAACATTTGTTGAGATATCCACTGAGTATAAAGGTCTGTTGAATGAATGGAAGTGACTAGTATAAAGAGAGTATAAGAGACGACTTTGATGTGGGGTGCAATGGAAATTTCCCTTATGGTTGTGTGTCACACAGCTTTGATGTAAACTCTTATTTTAATTCTCTCTAAATGTCACACAGTGGGGGTGGAATGGAGAGAAAAGACATATCAGAAGGAAAGATAGTGTCAGGATCAAATCAAACTATTGAAAAACACACATAGTTCTATCTTAACATTTAAAGGATATGATCTTGAGAATCTAGTGTTAGAGGGTTTTTTCTTTTTTGCCAAGTTTCTAATGTATTTTGAATTTCAAGTCTTCCAGTGACGTTTCATAGCGAAGGCATTTTCTACATCTCTTTTTAAAGTTTTAACGTCTGCATAGTTATCCCCCAAATATGCCCAGCATAAATAGGGGAAAACATCTGGACCACATTACTTTTCTTACCACACTGAGAACCAACGTCCTCTTAGAGATTATACAAGTGTCTCAATTTTGTCTTATCTGTTAGGTTTTTGCCTAACAAAATAAGTGGTATCTACTAGTTCATTTATTTACTCATTCACTTATTCAAGAAAGATTTACTAATTGTCTAATGGACCAACGACTGTGATAGGTTGGGCTAAACTCATGATTAAGGTGCAAAGCAGATCTTAATGGGTGACCCATACTTGGCTGGTAATTTTTTAAATAACTTTTTTTTTTTTTTTTTGCTGTAAATTGAAAATGTGCAGCAACTTTTGAACCCCCCGTGCTCTCTTAATATTTTAAAGGTTAAATTGACCACAATCAGTGTCTCCATGTGTATATTGGAGTGAGCCTGGGAGAGATTAGAAGAAATGTCGGTTCCCTCTGAACTGGAAATATTTATAAGGCATACTGCTTAGCAGTGTCACTGGTGACCACGTTGTCCAGAGTGGCATCAAGTAGAGCTGTTCCCTTTCCCCTTGAATAATCTCTCAAGAGAAAGCGCCAACTCAGCTTCTTCCAGCTATAATCCTGTGGACCACAGATACGCTGAAATCCAAGGCTTATTAGTAAATTTGGAAAGAGTGGGCACATAAATTGCTCTTACCTTCAGTACTTGAGCAAACCCTCAAGTGCATAATAGAGATCTCTGATCCAGAATAAATGATGCTTAAATCCATCATGTTGGTGGTACAGCTGTCTCTGTACTGCTCCCACGGCCTCGACTCTTGATGACCTCAGGTGGCACTGAGCTGAATTATCCCCTTGCTGATGAGGGGATTTCTTGCATAAACACGTGGTGGAAATTGCCGGATTTCCTCATCTTATTCCCTGATGTGACTTGAACAATGGTAGAAATTCGTTGAAGCACGTTGACGAGCAGCGATAGATAATGGGCATCTCGTGAGAAGTATTATGGGATGAAGAAGTTGAGGAAGATATTTTTCAGTAAGTGAAGCTGTGGATGTGGATTAGCCCACCTGCATTCCAGCTCACCAACCTGATCGAGTTCTGGCAAAGGGCAGAGCTTGGTGGTGGAATCTTGAGCATCCACAAGAATCGCCTGTGGAGCTTGGTTCAAATCACTGGTGGCGTCATCGTCGCACCTCCTGCCCAAAGATACAGCTGTACTGGGTCACGGCCGGGGGCCAGGAATCTGACTGGCAAGCAAGCATCTCAGGGTGTAGTAATTTAATCCTAGTATAGGGAGTGTAGTCTTTCCTAAAGGTAGTTTATTTTATTGTATATACTTACAGTGTATATATTATGTATTCATTATATATAAAATATTTCCCTCTCTGGCTGCCAGGAAGCTGATGAGAGTAATGGTAATACCACTGATTCACTTTTTATTTTGATGCTATCTCATTTGAGTTAATGAGAGACAGTATAGCCGAGTGGTTAAGGGCCAGACCCCCAGCTTCAAATACTGGCTTCCCACTACGAGTTTGTGACCTTAGGCATCTCGTTCTCCTTTCTGTTCCGCAGTTCTCAGATTAGTAAAACTAATAATAGTCTAGGATCATCGAATCCTTATCAGAATTAAATGAAGTGATACATGTGAAGTGCTTAGGGTAGTGCCTGGCACATAGTTATCACTCGTGTTTACTTTTTATTATATGTGTGATATTATTTACTTCTCACAACAGAATTGTTGTGAGAAGTAAATACAGTCCGCCTATTGTAAGCCTTGGGGTAGAGAAAACTGGAACTCGGGAAGGGTTGGTAAATTGCTTGAATTCTCCTGTTGAGTGAGGTTTCTGGGATCCAAACCCTGTCTGTCTGAATCCACATCTTTTGCCCATTCCAACAGATCACAATGTCTCCTCTGCTGTCAGAGTTAAAGTTAATGCTCATCCCCCTATGTTAGCCGTTGTAGGTTTGATATTTATATTCCCACTCTCTTGGTGTGATTTTTGATATCCCTTTTCCATTGCTTTTTTTGATTGCATTATCTTATACAACTTTTCTTGGTGAGGGAGACTGACGTTGAGCAAACATCTGTTGCCAATCTTCCTGTTTTTTGCTGAGGAAGATTAGTCCTGAGCTAACATCTGTGCCCATCTTCCGCCGCTTTTTATGTGGGACACCGTCACAGCATGGCTTGATGAGTGGTGCATTGCTCTGCGTGTGTGATCCAAACCTGGGACCCCTGGGCTGCCGAAGCAGAGCACGTGAACTTAACCACTAGGCCACGGGGCCATCCCCTCTTATACATCTCTTATTGTAAGCGCTTCAGATATTTTCTTTAAATAGGGAATAATTTTCAAATAAAATAAATACATCAAGGCAGATATTCAGCATGTGTATCTGTTGCCTGAGAAAGTGGCCATGTAAGTGCAATATGATGGACAGTGAAAGTTGTGTCGTCGGCTTTGAGACCCAAGGCGAGCATGCCAGTATTTTTGGAGAAGCTCCTCTCTATAGAGAACTGACTAAAAAAAAGCTGTTGCTGAATATATCCATTGTCATTTGTCTCCATTGTACTGGATTTACCAAAACAACTCCACAAGTTATGTAGAATGACAACAGAATATAAATCCAAAGAAAAGGAGGCTGTATTTTCCTTGGAGGTTTGGGACAACAATGGGAGGCAGAAACTGGTTCGGCTGACTTGATAATTGGTTGGAACTTGGATATTGATTGAGTCTAGTTCCTGCAGAGATTTTCCCCTCTTAACAAAGAAAGAAAAGTAGGTCAAAGCAGGTAGCGTGGCTGGAATGCTTAACAAGTTGCTAAGAGGTAGAAAGTAAAATGATTTAGCAAAGATTGCGGTGAGAATCGGCTTACCGATCCATGAATGCATGGAATGTCTGTTTTCATATCATCATCCCTGTTATCATTCGTCCCAAGTATAGAGACATACACCAGAAATCTCCAGCTCTTTTCAGTCTCTTTGATGAAGCTCACAGTTTTCCCTTCCTTATGGGGGATCCTTGTCTTTCATTTCTGGACCACAGCTGATTGTTTCCTGCCGCTTCAAACCTCAGGAAGTACTTCTATGAGGCTTTGGAGCAGACGTGCACTTCCTGGGATCCTCCGAGACTACAGCCTACACCACGGGAGCTAGTCTTCCCTCCGGACCCCTGAAAACGTGGGTCAGTAGCATCGCCGCAGGGAGTTAGTGTGCCTGGCATGCTGTGGCCGTGACCTTTAGCCCCAGCCTCTCGACCTCCATAAGGCTGACCAGCAGGGATCTGCAGACATTCTGAAAGCTGCTACAGGTATAGGGTCCGCTTAGGGAATGATAGAGACCACATTCCAGGGAGGAGCTTTCCTACAGTCTGTAGAGCTGTCTCTAGTAATTTGGGAAACTGCCCCTTCCTTCTAAGGTTTACCATGAGCCAATAACTAACAGGAGCTTCTTAGTCTCAGAACAAATACATGTGATGCAGAGCAGCGGGGGGCATTTTTGCGGTGCCGAATGGAGCACAGGTCTTCCGAGAGCATTGCTGCCAGGCCCTGGGGATGCCCCTGCCTTCCCCAGCCCGATTGCTTAAAACAAGCTGTTATATTGAATAAACCGGAATTTTTCTGTTTGCTCCGTGGAGAGGCTCTTCTTGATGTCTCCTTAAAGCAGTTTCATGGAAGTTCCCAGATGCTCTGGAAAAGCCATTCCATTTCAGTATGGTAGGGGGGGTGCTTCTATGAGACCCTGATGGTGTTAAAAATTTTGAAGTTTGGGGAACAACCTGAATAATAAACAGTGAGGCAATGATTTTGTGTTATGGATCGTATAGGTAGTATAAAATTATGTCCACAAGGCAGAACAGAGAAAGACAGAACACAGTTCATTCTCTAAGAAGCCTAGAAGAAATCAATAAAAATGCATTCAGCACTTACTGCACGCCAGGCGTGATCATCTTTATTGTGCAGATTACGAAACTGAGGCTTGAAGACATGAAGCAGCTTGCCTAGAACCACTAGCGGTTAGCTCCTGCTGACAGTCTGTAGTGTCTTAAAACAGCGAACGACTGTCATTGGCCGTAACTCGGTTGCTTGGTTCCAAATCTTCTGGACTGAGATGAAGTGGCTCGGGCCGGATGGTCCAGGATGGCCTCCCTGCCGTCGCTGGGCCTTCACTGGCGCGATAGGACAGCAGCGCCTCTCTCCGTGCCAGCGCTCGTCCTCCAGGAGGCTAGCCCAGGCTCCTTCACACGGTGGGGGAGGGGTGCCCGGCCGCAAGAGAGGCCGATCGCACTTGTCAAACTCTGCTGGTGTCATGTTTGCAAATGTCTCAGTGGTCAAAAGAAAGACTGTTGTGCCACATCCCGATGCAAGGGGTGGAGAAATAGATTCCACCCCTTGATTGGAGGAGTGGCAGAGTCATATTGCAAGAGGGCATGCATCCAGGCATGGGAAGTATTTGTGGTCATTTGCCATCTATCCTAGTCACAAAATCAGTTAAGTGGCCAAGCTGGTATTAGAATCCAGCTAGTCTCATGACAAAGCCATGTTATACCACTGAACCACGTCATAATGATCTTCTTTGGATATCTTAATGCTTTGGGGTATTTTTTTCGGTTTTATATAATGAGCATGAATTACTCTAGGAATTGATAGAACTAAAAAAACCCAAAACTTGTGAATGCAGTTAGATGCTCTAGGCACTTTGAATAAAAGGCAACCTCACTTTAACCTCTTGTTGCACAGTTGACTACAGACTTGAAGCAGTTGCTCTGAATTATGGCTCAATACCTTAACACAAACTCCTGGAAACGGCAGAGAAGCAGCCTTTTGATTACCAGCCAAGTTTCTCATGTGAGCCCAACCCATGTTATCTGAGCAGCTCTCTACTATGTAATTATCCTGTCACCACAGGGATGCAAATAGCCGATGAACCTGAAAGGTTGGGACAAATTGCCTCCTGCGTCCATTAAGCTTTGGGAGGCTGGGTTTAGAAATAGCCTTATGCTGATTCTTCCAGTAGTGTACAGTTAAAGTGCTCTGTAAATAGAAGTGGTGGGTTCATACATTTGTTCATGTTTTCTTCAAATATTGACTGAGTGCTCACCACATACCTGGCACTGGGCTAGGAGCTGGGGATGCAGTGGTGAACAAGACAGATATGATCCCTGTCCTCACGGAGCTTCCATCCTAAGGCAGGAAATAGACGAGTCAACAGAGAATAGACAACTACATGCAGAATGTGATGACGTGGAGGGTCACTAAGGCAGCCACTGTGAACTGAGCAGCTGAGGGGACAGGCCTCTCGGAAGAGAACATTTAGAGTAAAAACCTGAAGGATGAGAATGAGCTGGTCCTGTGAGGAGCTGGGGACAGGGCATTTCAGGGAGAAGGAAAAGCAAATGTGAGGGAGAAACAGGAAGGAGGCGTTGTGCTTGTCACAACTCTCTTCCCTTTGCCGCCACTTCCCTGCCTCGGTGCAGTGGCTCTGTAAGAGAACGGAGACTAAATCAAGCAAAATGAATAAAAATATGGCAGAGAAAAATATCAGTGTTTTCATGAGAAATGCAACTTACTGTCCAAAACAGTATTTCTTCACGTCTGACAATGTGTGCCGTCAAAATCAGTATTCACGAGAAGGGTGATCATTTCTTGATTAACAATCTAATACTCAAGTGTGGTTCCAATGTTAGTAAATGTCTATAGGAGCTATTTTTGATTAAATGGTACTGAATATTATCTGTATGTGACTGTCACTCAGTAAGTATAGTAAAATTACGTGCTATGAACGCTTCAATTTGAAACTGGGGAAAAAGTATAAAAATTATAGCCTGATTTCTTGTGTCTTACAAGGCATGAAGATCACTTAAAAGAAATTTTTTTTCCATGAAAATGTTTTCTGAAGTATAATCTTTTTATCTTCCTGCTTTTTCCATGATTATTTTGTACTTCATCAGTGAAAGGAGTGTCTGCTTTAATACTCCTTTTAAACACTTGTGCTACTTTATTTTAGGTTTACAAAGTGTCATTGATTCCACAAATATTTATCGAGTATCACTCTATGCTCAGCCCTGGGCTGGGTGTTGGGAATACAACGCCAAGTAGGACTGAATGTTTATCCTCTTGGACATGCCATTATGTGCCTCTTAGGGCAAGCCTTCCAGTTACAGACAGACAACTTAAAATTTGCTACTCCCTGAAATTCTTCGGTATTACAGAACTAGTTCCTATAGCAGTTTATCCCTAAGCTTACATGGCAGATAGAGAAATATGATTTGCCACTTGCTGTGAGAAAAAAATAAAAGCTGAAAGGAAAACAAACTCCTGCCCAAACACAAATTTCTTCCAAATTCTGTCAGCAAAGTGATGGGCCTTGACGTGGATGCTGTTGGTCAGTAGGACAGAAGTCAAGGATCATTTCAGATGAATGGGAGGGATCAAGGGCAGATGGCTCGTCCCACTCTACGTATACTAATCGTGTGTGTGTGTGTGTGTGTGTGTGTGTGTGTTGGAACATGCAGCTCTAATAGGGAAGAAGCTGTAGGAATTGAGGGGGCCATTAGTGTTTCTTCAAGGCATGATCTGCAGTCTAGTTTCTGGAGTAGCCCTGTCTCAGAAATACAGAAACTACGGTGCGGAGAGGATCGAACAGCACAGCCCATATCGCTGGGACCCCCGTGGTCTGAAGCTGCTCGAGAGCTTCATTGTCCATTGGCCAGGCGTGGGTGACAGAAGAGCGTCTGTTGAGTTAGCTGGCAGGAAGCTGGGATCTTTGACTTAGGCTCTGTTGTGTGTGTGTCTCCATGAAATTTCTACCTTTGGTAGGGGTGCTGCCAGGAATAAAAGAAAAGTAGGCTGAGGAAAAGTGCATATTTGAAGGTAAGTAGACTGAAGAATACTTCTTTGTCTTGAAGATGTTGCTCCTATTGCTGCTCATTTTTTCTGCAGAAAATTTATTTTGGAGTATTCACTGTTAAGAGGCACTATGAGAAAATCCACAGTGTGCAATTAAGTAACTCACAAGATGAGTCAACAAAAGACAAAACAAGCTAGCTTCCAGTGTTTTTTACTCGATAATCAAGTTTAGCCAATCAAATGCTCACTGGTTGCTAGATGTGTGATTGCTATACTTTTAGTCCCAAATGGGAGACCACTCATTGTGGGAGAATTATGAAATCATGGTGAAGGAAAACCGCGGATTTGTACAGTGAGAAATGGGCTGTTTCTTGATAAAAAATACTGGTTATGAACCTCAAAATGTTAGGTTGAGTAAAAGAAGTCGGCACAAAGAAGTACGTACTACACGATTTCAATTATGTGAACTTTAAGCGCAGGCAGAATTTATCACTGCTGATAGAAATCAAGGAACTGCCTGGAAAGAGACATGATGGAACTTTCTGGAATGATGGAAATGCTCTGTATCTTGTTTTGGATGGTGGTTACACTTCAGATCCATGCATTTTAATGTATGCAAAGTATACCTCAATTAAAAATACCTAAAACTGAACACTTTGGATCTGTGCATTTTAACATATATAAATTATACCTCAGTTAAAAAATGAATAAAATTACACACAAAGATATCTGTTCAATATAGTTAATCTCAAACATTTTCTTTTCCTGAAGTGGTCCTCATGCAAAATATATTGATCACTTCTGGTTTAAATATTTCTTTCTTTTCCCTATTTGCCAACTGACAGTTTGATTAAATAAGGATTAAAACCTGCATAGCCTCACAAATTTTGTAATTGTAACTGGTATTGGTGAACTGTGGTTCACATCCTACGTCCAATTGACTCTTCCTTGTTTAGACAAGATAAAATTTAAAACTCTCTAGGTCTTAGTTTTTTTCGTGTGTGTGATAGAAATGATTCAATTTTCCTGAAGGATGTCGTAGGCTCAGATAGATAAGGTATATTACAGTCCTGCTAATTCAGAGTGTCATCTGCAGACTGGTAGCCTCGGCAGCACTCAGGAGCGTGGTAGAAATGCAGAATCTCAGACCCCACTCAACCTACTGAATCAAAATCTTTGTTTTAGCAAAATGTCTTGGTAATTTGTAAACATACTAAAAGTTTAGAAGCACTGTCTTAAACTACATCGTATGTTATAAAGTGAGATAGGTTAGAAATTGTCATTCATATAGTTTCTGTGGTGAAAATATGGTGGCCCGGCATTTTGCGTACATGTTTCCCGTGGTTTTGCCACAGGGCTGAGACCGCTTTGCTGCCATTGTGGGTACGTCTTTGTGAAATGTGGCTGCGTGAGGGACCGCGTGAGTCAGCGCGGAATGCTCTCTAGGACCAGCCAACAAACTGCATTTCCAAGTAGCTTCTCAGAATACAATTTCCTGTGGAATGAGTGGCCTAAGGTCTGTGCGAATACATACACACTGTCAGAACGCTGAGAATTTCTGCGCACTCCAAACACAGTCCCGCCCTGGGACTTGATTTTCTTCCCCCCAAGTAGGTTTCTGGCCAATGTCAGTAAAAGGTGCTGCCATCCACCCAGTCACTCAAGCCAGTAACCTCCAGGTCGTCACTGATGCTCCTCTTTTGTGACCCCCACCTCCACCCGGTCCATGAGCAAGTTCCGTCGAGCCTATCTCCAAGTTCTGCCCCAGTCTCCCCAGCTCCCTCCATTTTCACCAGCACCACCACCATCACTTCCTCGAACTCCTCCCTAGTGGTTCGCCACTTCCACTGTGCACCCTTTGACCATTGTCCTCGTCTCAGAGAAGACATAGACCACATCACTCTTTTGGGGAAAACCTCCTGCCCGTTCCCATTATACTTTGTGCCAGACTCCACACCTGCACTGGGAACGACCTACAAGGCCTCAGCTGACTGGTCCCTGTGTACCTCTGCAGCAGCATCTTGCCCTCTTCCCTGTTGCTCATTTGGTCCCAGCCTCATTGATCTCCAGGTCGTTGAGCCTGCCGTGCCCTTAGCCTTTCTGCCTTGCAAATTCTTGCTGTCTTGCCTAGATAGTTCTCCCCTCCTTTGAATTCCTACCTCATTTTAGTCCTTTGAGTCCAGTTGATTTCCCACCTCTGAGGAGGTGGTGTGAGTGCTCTGCCTAAAGTAGCCCCCTTGGTCAATCTCCATCTTGGCCCCTTGTCTTTTTCCTTCATGGCACTTCATTACAAGTTGCAATCATTCTGCATATTGAATGCCTTTCTGTTTCTGTTTCATCTCCCCCCTCAGACTAATAGTGTGTATTGTCCACTGTTGTGTCCCCAGGTGTATCTCAGTGCCTGGAACATGGTCGGTTGTTAATAGATACTGGTTATGACTGACTGACAACCTGAACGAATGAACAGAGAGATTTATTTGCATAGCTGAATGGCTGTTTAATTATGTGATGCTGTCTGGAATTTGTGTCCAACTGAAGTAAAAAATGCCCATCTCTTAAATGCTAAACTCATCACCCTCACACCGGATTGCTGAAGGCATTGTTAAGATGCTCAAAAAAGCCCTTGAGAAAAAGAAAGAAGAGCAAAGCCCAGTTCATTTTTGCAGCGCTTGTTTGCCTTGTATCCCTGGTCCTCGCCTGACCTCGTCCTGCTTTTGGAAAGGGCGGTTCCCTCGCAGTGATTTCATGAGTCTCCGGTCCCCGGACCCCTGCCTTTGGAAACTGCAGGAACAGCAAGCACATCACCACCTTCTACTTAGCAGAAGAGGAGCCTGCCTGATAAACACAGATAGCGCCTCGGGAACAAGAAACAGAAGAAGGTAAGGCAGGACCAGGTTCATGGGAAAGAACTAGGAAATGAAAAAGAATAACTATCCAGTTTTAGCAGGAAGGTGTTAATCTGTGTTGCCCATCATCGTCTCGAGTGTCTTGCCTCCCAAAGTATGTAAGCTGCTCTTTGCTCCAGCAGGGTAGCTGACATAAAGGACTGGCTCACCATCCATCATCATAAGTAGCGTGTCATAATTTTCTGCCCTTCTTGGCTCTGCAGTAAAAAGAAGAGGCATTTAAAGTTACTCAGGAGTAGTTCCCCCAATTTTCTCCCCGTTCTGTTTGGGAATAGATAGCTGTGTTTCTGCCCTATTTATTTTGTGTTAGGCCTGTGATAATGAAGGACATTTCATCTGGAAGTATATAACTTTAATTTTCCTGTTCCACTTGGAAGCATCTCACTGTTTGGTTTTGTTTCAACGGTACAGTATTTAAAGGGTCAGTGCTTCTTTCTGAACTCACCTGTCACCCACCAGAGTTAATTCTAGTTTCAAGACCAACACCGTGACTTCATGAGCTGACTACATAATGATGGGCTTTAGGGCGGGACGCCCCAAGACGTGCCACTCTGGTATGCGGATTATTTTGAGCTGAAGACAATAAAGGCTCAGAAAACTCAGGAGGAGCATTTGGCCTTCCCCCAAATTGCTAAAAGGATTTAAGATAGAAATCCTGTCCCCAAGACAGGCCATCACCATAGATAACTCTGGGTATGGATAGACTGGGAGGGTTCTTGCTAAGGCCATTCTTATCAAAGCTCTGAAAACCAAGTAAAAGAAGTTACCCTCTGTAAGAGACATTTACATTTGTGAAGGAAATCTCCATTTATAAAGGTGGCTCCTTTTCTGTACTGGGAAGAAGGCCTAATGACCTTATCTCTAGAAACTCTTATCATTGCAGAAGGCAAGGACTTAAATTTGTATATTGGCCCTTACTCTTGTTTACTGTGCTTTTCTGGTAATCTCCCATAGCTGAGTCCCTACCCCCCCCCCACCCCCCTTGTGTTTAGCTGAAGATAGTATTTAAGATGAGAACCTCCGCCATTTTGGTGGGTTACCCAGTTTTTCCTGGGTCTCTCCCACGTATACATGTCATGAAACTTTGTTTTATTTTCCCCTGCTAACCTGCCTTTTTAATTATTTGGCCAGCCACAAGAACTTTAAGGGAGAGGGTCGGGGGAGGGGTTCTCCCTCTTCCCCTACAAGAATAACATGCACTGGTTCTGCAGTCCTTTAGAGTCTACCAAGTGCCATCCTCGTTTTATCCCTTAATTCTCACCACAGCCTTAGATGTAGAGAAGGCGGGGCTTATCCACATGTTCCTTTTATGGAATGAAGAGAAGAAAGGTCAGCTGACACCCAGCGCCATGCTGCTAAAGCAAGGAGGAGCTACGATGTGTGAATCCAGGTTCTCCAATTGTAAATTACATGTCTTTATTATTCTAGTAGTATCTCCTGCTGCTGGAGTTTGCTTCTGCTGAAATGGAGACAGGGCAATCGTCCGTTGTCCTTTCATTCCATCAACATTGTGAACAGGCTAAGCTTTCCATCTTGCGGTGGTAAAAGGGAAAGGATGTTTATATAAAAATGTGGGGACAAAGAGGATATTACGGCCTAGGGCAGAGGTTCTCAAAGCATGGTTCCTGGACCAGCAGCAGCAGCAGCAGATCCAGGAAGCTTGTTAGAAATGTAAATCTTCAGGCCCCACCCCAAACCTGATCAGAAACTTTAGGGTGGGGCCCAGCTATCTGCCTTAAGAAGCCTTTCAGGTGATTCTGATGCAGGCTAACTTGAGAACCACCAGCCTAGGGAGAAGAGGGGGGAATACAGGGGGAGAAGAGAGAAATGACATTGTGTGCCAAGGGGAGGAAAACTTCTTTCTCTACCGTCTTAGGTTCAGTATCTGGGGCTGTGTAAATTAAACTGACAAAAGTAGATGAACAGGATGAAATGCGTGCAAGTTTTTTTGGATGTTAATATTTTAATTTGTTGTGTAGCTGGGCCTTTCACAGAAAAGGACATAAAAACCCGAAGAAGCAGTTAGGCCTGAGAGTATACATACCATTTTAACGAAGAGGTGTAAGTTTGTGGAAAAGTGACAAGATAAAGGAAAACAGTTTGGGCTTCTAGGGGCAGTAAATTATGGGAAGGCACATAAGTGAGGAGAAACTAATGGAAGAGAAGAATTCGGTAAGTTTGTTTATGCAGATCCGAGTAGATGCTGCCTCCAGTAATAAGAGTTGTCTCCTCTTCCTGGGATGGGCGACAGGAGGAGGCACACCTTCATAAAGGGAAATTTCTGAGCACCTTCATAAAGGGAAATTTGGGTGCAGCGGCTTAGTTCGCGCTTGGCAGCCCGGGGTTTGCGAGTTCGGATCCCGGGCGCCCGCGGACGCACTGCTTGTCAGCCATGCTGTGGTGGCGTCCCATATAAAGTAGAGGAAGATGGGCACGGATGTTAGCCCAGGGCCAGTCTTCCTCAGCAAAAAGAGGAAGATTAGCAACGGATGTTAGCTCAGGGCCGGTCTTCCTCACAGAAAAAAAAAAAAAAGGGAAATTTATGCCCTGCTTTTAGAGGAAGAAGGGGAGGGTAGAGAGTTTTTTTGCATCTGCTGTTTCTTAATTCCTTTCAGTTGAAAATCATCCTTATGCCAATGTGGCATGTTTTGGGGTGACATATTCTGATCCCCTTCAACACCAAGGGCACAGTCTGGAGCCAGACTGCTGGGTTTCTATTGCAGTCTTCATTCAGCCACAGAGTATTTAGTGAGCATTTACTACGTGCCAGGCACTGTGCAGAAGCTTGGGAGAGCACCTAAGATCTCTGTTCTCGTGGACCTGACGTTCTGCCTGATACTACTTGACCGAGTGATTGAAGGCACAAATTACTTTCCCTTTTTTGTCCCTTGTTTCCTGGCCTGTGAAGGGAGAATACTAATAGTGCCTAACTCACAGGGGTTTTGTAAGGATGGAACATAAAATACCCAGTTTCCAGTACATAGAGCTCCACAAGTCCTTGCCCCCTTCCTGGTTGCACACTCTCTGCCGCCAAATGGTGTCGACAAGCTGATGGTGCCATCTCTTGCCAACTGTCCCAAACTGTGATCAATAAGCCCCAAAGAAATAGATGATTTCCTGGAGGCATGAGACTGACCCAGATATCACCAAGATGCTTAAACCAGATGCTCAAAAGACGCAATTTAGAAGTGTCCCAAGAGCTCATGGACTGAGCTGATAGGTACCTCTTTGTGAAATATCCAGATTTGTCCTAATTTCATGCATCACTGTGGCAATATCGGCCCAAATCCTCTGGGAATAAATATGTTCCTGGCACTGTTTCTGCGCCCATAGTCCTCCATAGTCCGGGCTCAAATATGAGAAACTTAGAGAGTGATTTCAAGCAGCATGGGAATTAAAGGTGCCTTGGATTTAAAGGTTTGGCTGCTCCAGGAGAGTAGAAATGGAGGGAAGATAAAGGCCTTTCCGGGTTGAACTTTGTCTGCACTTCCCCAAACAGAAAATGTTTGTGCAGTATGCAACGCCCGACTGAAATCTCAGCTCTTCTAAGACATGCTCTCTCAGGTTGGATCAGCCGATGTGAAATTCGCCGGGCAGGGGTTTGGTGCTCCCCCCACCTCCCTCAGCCTCCTGCCCCTGATGGAACAGAAAAACAGCTTGCTAGTGCCCTGGGAAACAAAGTGCTGCATCCATTGTGTTATTCTGTACCAGTTCCTTGAAATCCCTTCCAGCCCAGTGCAAGACTCTGGTGACAGTTGCTTTGAAAAGACAGTGAAGGCAAAAGTCCAATGTGGACCTCCTATTCTGCCCCCCTCCCCCCGCTCCTGCCCAGTGTAAATATTGAGAATGGTTTTTGTTGGGTGGTGTTTTTGTTGGGTGTGTTGGTGAGAGTGGGCAAGTGCGTATGTGGGCATCAGAGCAAGAGAGAACAAGAAGGTAGGGAAAAGGAGAGAGGGAAGGAGGAAGGTAAGGTTGGGGGAAGAAAGGGGAATAGGGAGAGGAGGAATGGAAGGAGGAAAGAAAAGAGCGAGGAGGAGGAGGAAGGGAAGGAGAAAGGTGAGGAAGGAGGCAGGAAGAAAAGGAGGGGGTGAGAGGACCTGGACTTGGAGAGCCAACTCCAAGTTCACATACCCCAGCTGCTACCTGAAGGAGAGAAGACAGGGCTCCCCCACCTGCTGTCTGTTGGTGGGCACGGGTCGCCCAACGCACTTCTGTACGGAACAGGAGGTGGCATGGGCGTGTAGCTTGTATGAAGACCCCTTTAACGCAACATCGTTGACCACCTCTGTAATGTGACCCTGTGATTGAAGATCCTCCCACCATCCTCAGTCTTCTCTACGTGGGACCTGTGCCTCTCCTGCGGGGCCTCAGCCCTGTGGACCTTGTGATCCACCTTCCCCCATACCTGTATCTCTCTAGACTTTGGGCTCTTGGAGGTGGTGGTGGTGGGGGCGGGAGGGAAACGACTTAGGCACCGTATTATTCCCCACAGGGCCTAGTGCTTTACACTTGGTAGGGATCATGATGTTTGTTTAATGTAGTGGAATTGTTTAGTGAGAACTGTCTTATTTTCTGGAAAAATATAGACCCATTGGGGTGCAGTTTTTCTGGCATGCTCTACTAATTATAACGGATGTTACGAGTCCTTCTTTTAATCCCTTCTTAGTGATGAAATGTGACTGAGCTAAAATGTAGTGGAGCTTTTTGGTTTCATTTTGGTTTTTCTCCCCCGAGCCCTTCCCCATCCCAACAAGAATGAAGCTCTGGAGGAACCTCTCACATTTCAGATCTACATTTAAAGAAGTTAGACTCAACCGCTCAGTTAATTAAATTTGCTGTGGTCTCTCTAGAGATATTTACGGCCTTATGTGCACACGTTTGCATTTTCCTTTTCCTCCAGTTGGGCAGTAGCAAATAGAAAATGATGACCATGTTACTGTACACGGAATTATTTACAGATCAAGATGACTGATTCCTGATCATCATTTAATAAGTAATTTTCCTGGGATGCAGACTCTGGCCCCCTTGGTTTATCTTGCTCCATGTCGTGTTACGTGTTGTCTTGATCTCAGTTGACACCTAGCGTAGAACCACAGCCCATTTGAGTTTGGAAGATACACTCTTTGAAATTTGGGGGTTTCCTTTCCAGCTGTGGCTACCAGCCAAAGATTTGGACATGCGGCCTACTACTCCACCGTCTTAAAAGAGGAAGCCAGGGAACAAGACAAGGCCATCCAAATTTCCACTGCCTGAAAACCAAAGGCTTACATAGACTCCCAGTGCCAGGGGAAGCTTTTATTCAGCTGTGAAGTATTCAAGCCAATTTCTCCAATAATGATACTGAAGACTACGTATCATTTTACAAACCAGAGCCTCGGGGCTGGCCCAGTGGCACAGCGGTTTAGTTCGCGCTTGGCAGCCTGGGGTTCACCGGTTCGGATCCCAGGCGCTTGCCAACGCACTGCTTGTCAGCCCTGCTGTGGCGGCGTCCCATATAAAGTGGAGGAAGATGGGCACGGATGTTAGCCCACTGCTGGTCTTCCTCACACACAAAAAAACAGCCTGTTTTTCACACCCATAGCTTCCAGTGTCTCTTTGAGTATGTGCCAAGAACTTTGCTAAAATCTTTATTGCCTTCTCTTATAGAAACGTCACAATAGTGTGTGTGACAGGTTGTTGTTATCTCTGTCTTATAAATTTAGAAACTGAGGTTCAGAAAAAGTAAATGCTGTCCTGCAGGTCAAACAGCTGGCAAATGGCAGAGCCTGGTTTCAAGTCTCGATCCTCCAATTGCCAAACTCATATTATTTTTACTACCCCATTTGTATTATATAAACAGAATCTGAGGAGAAAAGCCCAAAATGGTGGAAGTAATAGGTAATGAAAAGCAATGCATAGTCTATAAATCAGTTTGCCATGAAGAAATATGTAAAACAGACATTCAGGTTCAACTTCTTTGGAAAGACATTTAATATCGATTTCAAAGGACATCCGAGAAAAATTTAGAGAACAAAGAGGAGCCTTGCCCTATCAGATATCAAAACGTGTTATGGGGGCTGGCCCTGTGGCGTAGTGGTTGAATTCACCTGCTCCTCTTCAGCGGCCCGGGGTTCACAGGTTCGGATCCCGGCGTGGACCTATGCACCGCTTGTCAAGCCATGCTGTGGCAGCGTCCCATATGAAGTAGAGGAAGATGGGTACGGATGTTAGCCCAGGGCTAATCTTCGTCATCAAAAAAACCATGTAAAGCTATAGCAATTAGGAAAGTGTGGCATTAACAAATGGGCCAGGACAGAGCGCGTATGAGAAAGTTCACATGTAAAATGAATGGGAAAGAGACCGGCTGGTTGGTTATTCACCAGGTGGTGTGGGGATATTGACTATCTGTGTGGGGAAAAAGTCCCTATCGCGTTATTTATGGAAATACTAGTTTAAAAGTCTATTTTAAAAGTTATGAATTAGAAATCGTAAGGTGACAGGGCACTCCTGTGAGAACTTGAGTTTGAACTGTAAAGTTGAAAATATATTTGACCATACTTGAGTAATAACTGTTGACTCTTCAGACACAACCGTATTAATGTGCTCTCCTTTGCATCCGAGTGGCTACTGCCCACTACACGTGAAATGCACTTCCATGGGCACATCTCCCACTTGCCTACCTGGTCCCTTTGGTAATCAGAGGCTTGTCCTTCGGAGAGAGCTGGCTGGGATTGAGGGTGCAAGACTTTACTACGAAAGAAAGCAAAGCTAAGCTCCTTTGACTCCCCACCCTTTCCACCCAAGACTAGGATAGGTGGCCCTACTACGTGATCCCATGGCAGCTGGTATTTCCTGACTCGGTTGTTACTGCTGTTCACTGTTCTGTCCTGCTGGACTGTAACTTCCGCAAGACTAGGGGCCCTGTCTGCTGTGCTCACCACTGGGCTTATCCCAATGCTGGGCCCATCCTGGTACTCAGTGATGCTTTGTGGAATGTATAAACAAACACATTGTTGGCCCCATGACTGAGAACAACAAAACTGGGCAGCGAAAAAGGTAAAAGTATTAGATTGGCAGGGCTATAAGAGCATTCTGGGCCAGACTGGAAATGTGTGTGTCTGTGGGTTCTGAGGAGGTCCAGACAAAGTAGGAGAAAGCGTGGAAATGTGCCATCACAGATGAGGATGGTGGCCCGGAGGCATACATGGAAAACAACAGCCACCCCTTTCAGAATCCTTACACCATGCCAGGCACTGTGTTAAGCACTGTATGTGCATTATTCCATGTACTTTCCATAGCAACCTTAAGGGATTATTGGTATTATGTGTTAGCATAATTTCCCACATGAGCAAACTGAGGTTTGGACAGGGTAAGGAACTTTTGCAAGGTCACTCAGCTAGTAAGTGACAAGAGTTAGAACTCAAAATCAAGGCTGTTTGACTCCTAATTGCCTCCCAACAGACTAAACTGAGTCTAGTGAAAGGGGTGCTGTTTAGGGATAAGAAGCTCTTAGATGCCCAGCCCAACATCCTGGCTCATTAAGGTAGCCACCAAGAACAACTCAAAGAAAAGCAACCCTGACAAAGCAAACCCAGCCCTTGGAGATCTTACCCCTCCCGGTGCGTGGGAAGTGATGGCTGCTGCTTTTGTCCTAGGGCCGTACCTGGTGGTCAATACTTCCAGGTTCCAAAGGTGTGCCTATAAGGTAGATGGCACTCTCTCGAGCTCCCAAGCAGGCAGCCCTGCTCTCACACGAGCACACTCTTTACACGAGAGCTCAGTGGTGGCAAGCTCCTTACACCTGCAAAGAGCTCACCTTGTCCCGATGAAACGCTTCAGCAGCCTGCCTGCCGCTGACTGCTCAGTCTTTTGCCCAGGGTCACGCTTTAGACTTACCAAGCTGCAAATCAGCAGTGGGTGTTGACCAAATGGATTATTGCAGTTGGCGATCTACAATTTTAATTTGCCATGACCGATTGTCTCATTGTACGGGACGTTAGTGGTATTAACTTGGGCAATAATTGCTTGGCTTCGGCTAAATGGTTCTGTGTTTCCTATATGAATTATAGGGACTGGTCTTAACATTCCTTAGGTTTTCTCTCCGTGTTAAGAAACAGTTGAAAATTTGCAAAAAATGTCAAAACTGAAAAAAGGGAAACAATTTTCTTTATTTAAATTGTCCATTTCCACTATTACTTACGAAAAAGAGGCAAGGGACAAAGGCAAAAAAAAACCCAACTCTTGTAGTAACTGTTACAATTTAAGTAGTGATTCTAAGACAAGAGGTTCAAGTTTCTAATTGGAGGAAGGGGTAGAAAATCAGCTGTTTGGAGAATGAAAATAAACTACTTAAATTATCTTTGTGTGGTCTATGGGTATTTTAATCCTGGAAAACCAAAACTAACCAGGCTAATTTTAAGAGAAAATGGCACTGATGCAGGTGTTACTGACTCACATGAACGGCTTTATATAGGAATATAATGTACGTGTGGTCGCTAAATCCTCCACAATGACCACTTTGGAAGGAAAATAAAATCGGTGCTACAGGTGCATTCGTTTAGGTGATCCACACTCAAATGGGAGCAGCATTGACCTGCTGAATACAAAAATAGTGATGTTAATTCCATCATACTGTGTTTTGGCCCGGGTCCATCTCTGACATAAAAGAGGTAGTTCACTTCCCTCAAGATAAAGCTGGCTGCCACAAAATGGCCTCTCTCCAGAGGAGAGGTTCTTCAGCAAGGAATTTGAGGGGCAGAAGGGCAGGGCCTCTTTTTGCTCAAGAACTGGTCTCACTTAGGGAGGTGAAAAGAAGCTTTTCCTGGAGAAGGGTTGGAGATCCCTGTGTGGACCGTAAAAAGAGAGGTTGCGAAAGGAGAACCCAGCCTCAGGAGCCTACTCGGACAGATCAATCTTGGTAATGAGTCGAGGATCTAGAAACTGATTCCCCTAAACTCTTCAGGTTTGGCAGGCCTGGCAAAGTTCCTGTGCACCCAAGTCACAGGTGTGTCCAGTTTGGAGTCACTCTTGTTGGTGTATGAGGCTGCATAAGGACTGCCTCTTCGGAAACCTCCTGGGGACTAATTCACAGACAGGGGAATGCTGAGTGAGTATCTCAGTCAATGTGGTTTAGCCCAGTTAAGACCCTTTTGTCTACGGAGTCAGATAACCCTGGACCAAATCCTGGCTCACTGTGGTCTGTGACAGGAAAAATTCAACTTCTCTAAATCTCAACCCCCTCATCTGTTATAGAAGGGTGATATCAGACCTTCATCATAGCAGTTTTGTGAGGATAAAATGAGATAATGTGCATAAATGTTTTGTTTTTAAATAGAAGTCAGTGGATAATTTATGAATTGGCATAGATGATGTAGAACTCAGATAAGTGAGTGACAAAATGATTGACACATTTGACCCCAAAATCTTTTACTAAGAAGTTCAGGTTTCTCTGTAAGGTATGTGGCTGCAGGGAAGCGGCCTCTTAGGAAGACACTCAGAGATCCAGCTCAGTCACTTTTGGAGTTTGGGACACACTCTGAAGTGTAGAATAGTTGAAGACTTTTAGGTTACCTAATGGAAGGCATCCGACCATAAGTTAGTAAAAGAACATGAAGGGATTTCTGCAAAATACACGTCTTCTCACCCTAATCTATCAGTTACACCCTAAATAGAATAGCTAACTGCTGTGTAAACAAATAGGGATAATTAAAAGTTAAATAAGTTTAATGGTCCTAAAGAGTTAATCTTGAACAAATTAAACTGAAAGTCACGTGATTCACGTAGTCTCTCTAATATCAGACAGTATCAGTCTTCCTATTTGTTGATGAGCACAACACATGCATAAAACCATACGCTCCAAAGCCTTCCAGAGAGCTGCTCATAGATAGAATTCATTCGTTGTAGGTTGTATCAGTGAATGAATTCAGCTTAGTTTGATAGCTCATACCTGTCAAGGCTGTTGTGTTCACTGAGCTATGCACTACACTTTTTTGAAGCATGCTTGAGAAAATCACTTATAAGACTATTTCTCTTGGGCACAATCAAGTGCTTTAGAATGAACTCCATAACTGCAGGTTCAGCATAGCATGAGGCTTGGTATCATCAAGAAGTATGGCTTTAATAATGCCTTGAAGTTGCTTGGAACCCCATGACTTTCCTTCTAGTGTTTCAG
Source organism: Tapirus indicus (assembly GCA_031878705.1). Classification (NCBI taxonomy): domain Eukaryota; kingdom Metazoa; phylum Chordata; class Mammalia; order Perissodactyla; family Tapiridae; genus Tapirus; species Tapirus indicus. Next base: position 94,684,087 of record CM062925.1, on the reverse strand, counting down.
CCAGATAGCTTATCAGTGAGTGTGTGTGAGTGCCGAAGAGCAAGCCCGATTTCAGGGACGACAAAACCTCAAGGTTAAGGTGAGAGGACCAGAATCATCTTCTAAATGAGTCGGCTTCTTTGGAGGGAGGACGCAGCTTTCAGGACCTAGTACATTCTTTAAAGTGAGGAAACAGGGCTGGCGTGTCAAGAGAGGCTTCCTGGTGGGTGGTTTGGTTCCTTTTCTGGGATCTCCCGGTTCCTCTCCATTGCGAAGTTTCCGGAAATCTATGAGGAGGTTCTCTCCTCCATGTTCTTCTTTTCGAGTGTGTCAAGTACTGTGAAAACTATAAAGCACTATACAAATGTAAGAGCTTCACATACAGTGTGTGCATCTGATATGGTGTCAGGTGCTGCTGGGAGTATGAAAGAATGATGCAACGTGGAAGGGACACAGATATTTATCATCAAATCCAGTGTTTCCAAAAGTGGGGACACCCACCGCTGATGGCGCCTGAGATGACTAGGTGATATGTGAAGGAACATTTTTATTGTGATAGTTATATTTCATTAGGTATGTGTGTCTTATGTATAATAGGAAAAATATAATTAATGTATCAGTGCTATTATATAGTAGGTGTTGTTGACTAAGACAAGGGTAAGTAAAAGAAATTCGTTGATTCAGTTGAAATAGAGAAAAAAATAGTATTCGGAAACATGGACAAGATAAATACCATGAAGATGGGATATAAATTACCGAGATTTGGGAAATATCGAGGCCCAAAGAAGGAGATGAGACTGTCTTGCCCAAGGTCAGATAGCAAATGAGAGGGAGTGCTGGCACTGTTATTCATGTCTTTGGTCATTTGACTGTAGCGAGGACTTCTTCCCTCTTTGACTGGTCATGTCCCCACTTCAGGTTTGAATTCACCATGAAGAAGCCATAATGCTTTCCATTCGAAGAGTTAAAGTTAGCCGTGCAGTGTTAAAATCTTCAACGGTGCATTTCAAATACGGGTCTTGAACATGTTACTATCGATAGCTTCTGGAACAGCTGCTGTGAGTGATGAGCTCAGGCTAAGAGTTGGGACCTTTCGCTGGCCCTTTGCAAAACTTCAGAAGTTGGACACGGCTAGAGAGAGGGAGCAGCAGCCAAGCCAACTCCACGTGTAGCGTGCCTCCCTGTCTGCATCTTCCTTGTCCCACGTGACAGACCAGAATAGCCACCATTCCCAATTCCCGTCCACTTGTAAGGCAATGAGGAAGATTAAAAACAAAGTTTTGGTAAGAGAATGAAAAAGAAGTCCCCGTCTACAGGGATGGTAGCCTAGCCTCTGTCTACAGCTCATTTACAATAATGGCTGCCATTCATTTGGCACTCTGCCTACATAATTTCTGAACCTCATACCACTACAGTTTAGCATCCTAATCCCCACTTTGCAAATGAGGTAGCAGATGTTCAAGGGTAACTTGACCAAATGGGAAAGTTGGTCTCAGTTCCAGGCCTATCTGACCGCAAAGTCAGAAGACTCATATTCAATATTATTTCATGCATGGAAAAAGAAGAAACATACGAAATGATATTGAATAGTACAAGGGCACGTGCAATTCAAAGCTAGGCTAGCTAGTAGAGAAGTTTAGGGCTAAAAGAATTCAAAGTAGGACAAATCATTGTACTATTGATTTACTTATTAAACTCATTTTGGATCCCATCCCTCACTATGTGCCGGGCATTTGGCATTGATCTGGAGTAGAGGTCAGGACACTATAGCCCAAAGATGAAACCTGGCCCACTGCCTGTTTTTGTAAGTAAAGCTTTATTGTAACAGAGCCACAGCTATTTGTTCACGTATTGTCTTTGGCTGCTTTTGTGCTACAAGAGAGCTGAGTAGTTGTGACAGAGACCTTCTGGGTCGAAACCCCTAAAATATTTTCTGTCTGGCCCTTAACAGAAAAAAGTTGCTGACCTTTAAGAGTCCCAGGAGACTTTGTATATGAGGTGAAACTCGGTTAAGGAAGACGACTAAAACTCTTGACTACAGGGGTGGAGATGACAAACTCTGAATCCTAATTTGGCCCCCACTACGCGGTCGTCTTATGACCAAGGGAAAATAGCAGTGCCTTCCTTTGAGCCTCGTTATTCCAATTTGTAAAATGGAGAGAGTACCACCTGCTCAAACTGCCTCATATGTTTCAGTGGGTTGGGTGACACCATAGGTGATAAATAATAATAAATAGCTACATTTTATTGATACTTATCGACCAGACATTTTCCTAAGCCATTTACATTTAAACCTCAGTGTCACCCACTGAGAGAGTTGCTTGGTGTAAAGAAGTTACTTATTGAAAGTATTAACATGCTTTTTTCTTTTGTCTTTCTGAGAATTTGACCTTTGCCCTAGTTAGCCCAAGGCTGGCGTCTGCTTGGGGTGGCATGTGGGAATGGAGAGGAAGATTACGATTTGTTAAGGAAGGAAGTTGGAGACAAAAAAGGAGATAATCCTTTAGCTTCTGAGATGCAAAGCCGGGTTAGACAGCAAGACTACTGGCAAGTTGGATCATTTCCTTGCAATAATATTTAAAATGTATAATGCCTCCTTTGGAGTATTGGGGGTGGGGGCAAGCATGGAGATCCGTTGACAGCACTGTCGCGTGCTGTGGAGCAGATATTCCTTCTGGTCAGACGGCTAGGCTGGCTCTAGGAGATCAGGATGTAGGAGAAGTAAAAGGTCAACAGCCCACCCCTTTTCTGGCCTGGCAAATGGTAGGAAGGGAAAGGGGTGGGTGGAGAGGAAGAGCAAGAGGAGAGGATGTCATCTGGATTTCCTCACTCTTGGCTTTGGGGAGGGAAGTGGGTTATTGCCCATACCACTGAGGAATTCAGACAAGGAACTCTTCTTGGACTGTCCCAGAATTCCTCTGGGTAAGTTGTACAGGGGGTTAGGAGAAAGAGCTTCTGGACTTGGGCTTCCCTGGCTGTGCTCAGCCCTGCACTGTGGACCTTGAGTGTGAGCCTTGGACCTGACGTGGTGCTTTATGTCGCATGGCTGTGCAAGAAAGACATTGCAGAGATTCGGGTCTGTAGCCAGCAGGAGCCAGGGGAGGCTGAGGCAGCTGGGGATCAGCTGTAGGCTTGGTCCAAGCCTGGCTGAGCGTCAGCATGGCCCGGACCAGGAGACAGGAGCTTGCCCCTGGAGACCTGAGGAAACCCTGAACTGCCTACACTGCCTGATGTCACGTAAGACTCACAGACCTTCTCACCAAGATATCTGGATACCTGCTGAGGGAGAACGATGAGGGGGAGGAGCCTCTGAGAGGCTGACCATTTTTCTGAAGAGACCGAACTGAAGGGATTATTTAACTTTGGGGTTAGATTCAGTTTGAAGCAAGATTGCATATTTAGTTTTCCCTTCCCCTCCCCCTGCCACTATTCCCGCTAAAGGTAGGGGGAGGGGTGAGGAAGTCAGATTAAGTTTGATCAAAATTATTTACAATTATATATTTTTTCTGTACAAATAAGTTGCATTGTCAGCTAAAAGCAACAACCCCTCTACACTATCATCGTCCCTATTTGCACTCATCTGGCTTCAGAACCAGAGCGCCATTAAAAACTTTAAAGACACACAAACTTAGAGCTGCTTTCATCTCTGTGGTCGTCATTGTCATTATTAGGATTAGGATTAGGATATAGGATTATTAAAATCCAAACTGCAGACGTCACATGGAGGCTGGAACTGTATCCTGGAAGACACTGGCTGTGTGCAAAAGTGGATGAAGCAGGGTCCTGGAGACCCATTAATTAGAACAGTGATGGGCGACTTATATGTTGAAGATTGAACCACAGACCACCCGGGGGGTCCCAGGGCAAGGAAGGGGCTGTCCTTCAGAGACATGCATTTTAACCCCGCTGTTTGGAAGTTCCCTTTAGAGAAAATGGTGAAAGCAGTCTTGGCACTGGAAGGGCTCTAGATCTGGAGCATAGTTTGCAAGGAGGTGTTTCTTGCTGGCTCTGCAGCCTAATACCAGTTACTCAGAACTGGTCGAGAAGGAAGAGCAGGTGGCGGTTAGGTATCGGGGTGGGGAGGGAAGAGGGTGGGAGTTGGAGGGGTGAGAACTCGCCTCCCGATGATGGAGAGGTGGGGAGGACAAGCACAACGGGAAGTCTGGATGTCCCTCTGAAGCCCTGGCTGTGGTCTCACTAGCTGCCGGGTCCTCCCGAGTGCCAGAAAGAGAACGAATGCCGAGCCTTTGGACACCATCTGCCGAGCACATCCCGCACGGGCCAGCTGCCTGAGTGGTTTCAAAGTTGTTTTATGTTTTGAGCTTTAACTACAGTCTCCTATGCTGTTTTCCTACCAGGAAACGGTCTGCCTCCTTCCCGGAGAGGTCCGAGAGCTCTTGATTATTCCAGTGGGGAGAAGCCGTCAAGACAACTCATCCGGAGCTTCCATTGAGGGGAGGAAAAAACTTTTATTTTTCAAGTAGGCAGAGTTGTGAAGGGCATATAATAAGGCCTGGCTTTGGCACCTGGACACAGAGCCTTCATCCCAAATCTCTTCCAGCAGGTGGGCAGATTTCCAAGTCACAAACTGTAATGCTGCAATGTGGCTAAGTCCGAGGTGGGATCCAAACACGCCCAGTGTCTCCACCTGCCAGAGCGGGCAAGGGGAAGAACCAGACACGAGCAGGAGTTAGTCTGAGGACAGCATCCGTTCCACAGACATTCATGTTTCATCGGTCTCAGCGAGGTTCTTAAAAAGAAAAAGGGATGGGTTCGTGAATAGCTTTTCCCTCTGTTGCTTTTTGTTTCCTCTACTGTCTGTACTTTCTCTAATGAATGTATATTTCTTTGCTTCTCATAAAAAATTCTTTAAAAAATAGGAATAAAAATTTGGAGCTCGGGGCCGGCCCGGTGGCGTAGTGGTTAAGTTCGCGCTTGGCAGCCCGGGGTTCGCAGGTTCGGATCCCGGGCACCCGCCGATGCACTGCTCGTCAGCCATGCTGTGGCGGCGTCCCATATAAAGTAGAGGAAGATGGGCACGGATGTTAGCCCAGGGCCAGTCTTCCTCAGCAAAAAAAGAGGAGGATTGGCGATGGATGTTATCTAAGGGCCGGTCTTCCTCACACACACACACAAAATTTGGATCTCAACATCCTGTGCCCTCTGATAGTGGTGAAGGGTGGGGAGACCTGAGAACAGTGATCCAGGTCTTCTTTCAAGGCTTCATCACTGCCTCCCCACCCCCACCTAATTAATGAAGAAATGTACACCCTGCTCTGCTTCAAAAACCGTGGTCTGGGTAATGGATACCGTTAGGGAATTTTGTGTGATTTTCCTGGGGGTAATACTGATATGGGGAGAAAGTCCTTGTTTGTAGTACATACACGTGGAAACATTGAAGAGTAAAGTGTCAGGGTTTTTGCCACTTAATAATAACGAATTGGAAACAAAGACTCCCTTCAATCTTTGCTCATCTTCTGTTTTTCTTGTTTTTTGTCTTGGTTCTTTCTTACCTTGTTCCCTCACCTGCTGGAAGCAGCATATAGACATGACTCTCAGGGAAGCATGTTCATGGCGGGGGTGAGGAAATAAATTTGTTCCGGGTGCCCATCGATGCCATCCCCCCGCCGTTCAGCACCCGGCACCCCTTTCCTCTAACACTGTTTATGCAAGACTATTCGTTGCACTACTGTTTATAATACCTTTAAATTGGAAGTAGCCATCCTTTCTGTCATTAGAAGAGTGGCTAAAGAGTTTAAGGTACAGGTATATAATGAAATACCATGCAGACTAAAGCAAGTTGATGCATTTTTATTTTCAGATTTTTATTATCTTATTATGTAAGTAGTTCAGAAAATAACAAAAAGGGAAAATACACCCCAAATCATTCAATTTCCCACCACTCAGAGGTAACCAACAAGAAAAACAGTTAAAGCACCCATGTTTTAATACTTAAGTATGGGTGCTTTAAATAGACTTCCAAAAGAGAATACCCACATGGCTACTAAACATATAAAAAGGTGCTGAACCTACTTAGCAATCAGGGAAATGAGAATTGAAACTGCAGTGAGGCGCCCCTGTGCACCAATCCAATTGACTAAAATGGAAGTCTGATAATATCAAGTGTTAGAGAGGATGCAGAGCAATTGGAATGCTTATATACCAATGTTGGTAGTTTAAATTAGTACAACCACTTTGGAAAAACAGTCTGTCATTAGGAAATAAAGATACACATACTCTATGATTCAGCAATTCCACTCCTAGAAATGTTTACTAAAGAAATTCATGCATTTATACAGAAAGATATATATACGAATGAGAATGTTTATGTGAGAATATTTGTTAGAGCCAGAAACTGGCAGCAACTCAAATGCCTGTCAACAGTAGGATCAATAAGTAAGTTGTGATGTATTTATACAGTCAAATATTATACTGAAAGAAAAGGAAGAAATTATAGCTATGGGAAACAATTTGGATTAATTTTAAACATAGTGTTATGCAAAAGAGGCAAGAAAAATAAGAATACACACAATTCCGTGTATTGAAGGCCCAAAAACCAGGCAAAATTCGATGATAATATATGTTTGCTTGTATAGAAAGTTAAATCATAAACTGAATCAAGGAATTAATCACCTTGAAAAGGAGCATTGCAATGAATTTGGTGGGCAGTGAGAAGACTGTGATTGCCACAGATAGGAAAGGGTGTCTGGGGTACTGGTGATGGGTTACGTCTTCCCTGGGCAGTGGTTACGTGTGGATTCATTTTGTTGCTATATATATATATGTTATATAACATAAGTATAATGCACTTCTCTGTAATTATTACAGTAAAAACCTTAGAATGGACCTGTAGAATATGGTCCTGTTGCAGTTTTTCTTTGTGTTTTTTGTCCTATCTTTATGTATGTGTGGAGATGCTGAGCGTCTTTTCATATGCTCATTGGTCATCCCGTATACCTTCCTCCTTGAAGTGTTCAAATATTTTATCCATTTTTTTTTTTTTACAATCGGATTATTTATCTTCTTACTATTGAGTGTAAAGGAAGGTATTTTTATATATTTGGGATAATAGTTCCTTGTCAAATGATACGCGTATGTACATGTATTGCAAATATTTTCTCCCAGTCTGTGTCTTACTTTCTCCTTTCTTAGATCTTGACTTTAGAAGGGCAAAAAGTTGAATCTTCACCAAGTTCAATTTGTCATTTTTTTGGTTTGGAAGTAATAATGATAATGCTGCTGCTGCTGCTGATGGTGATGATGACTTACCTCTATGGAGTTTTTAGTATATTGTCTTAAAATCGAGTACCCCATTGAGTAAAATACTTGATTGAACACTCTAGACAATGAGTCTTGTATGTACATGAGATATGTATTATTATTTATCTCAATTATATAGATGGAGCAATTGGTATTTAAAGAGAAATTTTCACGTGACTCATAGGAGGCAGAGGGGTGATTCAAATCCAGCTTTGTCCGACCCAGGAGACAATGATTTTAATTCCATCTTAAATTACAGATATCTATTGAAAATAGGCACAAGAACATGCTTGCTTATAAATCATGTTACTTTTTGCGGCATCCCCTCACATGGAAGAAGATTCCTTACAGTTGTTTACCTTCATAAATAAACTCCATCCCCCAAGTTTGTTCTTGCTATAAAACTTGTTAGTTTTCCTCTTCTCAAAAAAAGTACGCTCAGATTAGACTTCCACTTCAGGTTATAATTTAGTAACTGGTACCAAACTAGCTTTATAATTTGATGAACTATGTGAAGCAACTGCTTTCAGGCAGTGGACAACAGACAGCACACAACTGACGGCTGAGAGAAGGGAAACGCACAGGGTAAGCATTATAATCCAGTTCTCTGCTTGAGTGTAATTTCATGACCACATTTCCGCGTGCTGCAATCCATGCATAGCTTGGGTGTCCACCAGCTGAAAAGGCAGACAAGGGAATTTAAGCAGGTAATGTGGTTAGCATCTGCAGGAGAGAACAACGGAGAGGAGAGAGCCGAGCAGAATGAAGGCTGCATAAGTTCATATGAGGAGTCAGTGGCTTTGGACTGGGTTATACAAACGCGGGGCAAGACCTCCCAAGGCTTATCAGACCACGTGAAGAGTGAAGGGGTACTCTGAATAGACTCTGACAAGTTAAGGATGATGATGTTCACCATGGAGAACCAATTAAAAAAAAAGAAATAGCTATGAAGTCAATAAAGGAAATACAATGGAATGCTAAAATAAATATTTTTTAAAAAGCAAGAAAAATGCAAAAGAGAAGCAAAACACTGAAGCAATAAATGGCAGACAAATAGTAAGATGATACACTTAAACCAATGAGATCAATAATGATATTAAATATAAACATACAGTCCCAATTAATAGGCAGAAATTTGGTAGACTGGATAAAAATAAAGCAGATCTAATTGTTTTTTTCTACAAGAGAGGAATTTTAAACATAAGACAGATAGATGGGATATAAAAGAGGAAAAAAGATATAGCATGCAAAGAGTAAGCATAAAAAGGTAACATGACTTAATATCAGACAATATGTATTTCATGGCCAAAAGCATTACGGGAAATAATGAGGAACAAGGCGTTGCAAGAGGAGCAATTTGTCAGGTACGTTTTACCAATTTACAGTCATAAATACGTATATACCTAATAACAGAGCGTTAAAATACATGATTCAAAAAACTGTCAGAAGAGGAAAAACAGACAAATACGTAATTATAATCAGAGATTATTAACATCACTCAGTAATTGGATAAGCAGAGAAAATGGTATGTATATAGAAGATCTCACTTGACCTAACCGATGTATACAGAACTCTAGACCTGGCAACTATGCAGTATTCCTCATTTTCAAGTGCCTAGGAAACACTCACCAAGATAGAGCATATGCTGGGCCATAAGAAGTCTCAATAAAGGTCAAAAATTTGAAATCCCATGGAGTACATTATCTGAACACAACAGAATTGAATTACAAATCAATAATGACAATGTAATGAGAAAATCCTACATATATTTGGAAATTGCACATTTCTAAATAATCCACAGATCAATAAAGAGATTACAAGGGACATAAAATACTAGGAGGAATGAAAACTATGTATAAAATACATAAATATCAATGTATCAGAAATACCACTGGCGATACTTAGAGTGAAATTTCTCAACTAAAGATGCTTAGAATCAAATTTAGGACGTTAAATGCTAATACTAGACAAGAAAAAAAGACTTTGTCTAAATTTTTACCAACAAAAGCTGGAAAAGTTGAGCAAATTACCAAAAGTATATAGGAGGAAATAAAAACAAGAATAGCAAAGAAAAAAAAAAGTGGAATAGAAAGCAAACAGTAGAGGAAATTAAGGCAGAAGTTGGTTCTTTGAAAAGATCAGTAATGATAAAATCCTATCAGGAGTCATAAACAAAAGAAGGAAACGCAAACTGCCCATATCAGAAATGAAAATGGTATATCCCTACAGCACCTAGAAATACTGATAAGAACATAAGGAAAACTTGTGAAGAAATTTATGCCAAGAAAATGAAAAGTTAGATGAAATGGAAAATTTAATAGAAATACAATATTCCAGAATTGACTGATGAAGCGTTAACAAATCTGAATAGCCATGTATTTGTTCAAGACATTGAATTCAGAATTTTTTTTTTTGAAAGGAACACCCTGTGGGTGTGTTTGTGCTGGACTCACTGTAATGCAGCACGTAAGGGATCAAGGAAAGCACTTCTTTGCATATCAAGTAAAATAAAAGACTGCCAGCAACTCAGACTAGAGGGATGCCCCATCCTGAGACCGGATGCCTCCCCCACCCAGAGACCAGCCCTCATATCACTGGCTTGCAGTCTTTGTTCTGTAAGATGATTATGTTGGACATGAGGCAGCCATCTTCCCTTTTGCTAGCAAACTGTAAGAAATCCTTTCTTTTTTTCCACTATCTTGCCTCTTGATGATTGGCTTTTGTCTTGCAGCGAGCAGATTGTGCCCTTTGTGCAGTAGCATTTATTTCTTAACAAATAATTCTGTATAGAGGCCATATTTCTTAAAATGAAAAAAATATAGTCACATCTATTCCAATGTCTCCAACATAATTATAGTTGATATGACATGCTTTTTAGTCTCTTTATTTTGCTTAAGTGTTGGCACATGTATTTATATAGAAACATTTAACATTATATTTTACATTCAACCATTTAGGCTTATTGTTTGTTATATCCTGAATATACATACCTTCAGCTGGGGTTTGGGGGGGGGTATGCTATATATTCCCATCTTGGCTATAGATCCAGCTGTATTCTTCAGTTCAGCCATAGGGGTCATAGTGCTGATATTTTAAATCCACCTATGTGATTCCTGCACATACTGCTCTAGGACGCAGATCAGGAAAGAAAGAATGTAGTGTTAAATATTGACCTGTATTGACACAGGCCTTCAAGGAAAAGCAGACATGTTTATACCTACTACATCCAAAATTTTAAAAGAAGAGTAGCATATAAATTCATTGGTAAAAAAAAACACAAAAACCTGTAACCACCATTTAATACAACCGTTAGTAAACTAACATATTATCTAACATATATTTAGCTGTGTAGGTAAAATGTCTCCTTTCAGTCTGAAAGTGTAACCTTAGATTATTTGAAAAAAGGTCTTGCATTGCATTTGTGTAAATTAACTGCTCATTTGAGAATGTTCAACAAAATAAAAGAACATCCTGTCCTAAAAGGATTTTGCAACTGTTGACTCTTTTTTGCTTTTGTTTTATTTTCCATGAAAAGACAGAAAACTAGAGCGCTAAATTACAAGTAACACAACTTCAAAATCAATAGTTAAGAAAATTATATTTTTTTATCCTAGAAACCTTACTGAATATACCAAGTATTCCATGATGCATGCTCACACTTCCTAAATCCTTTTTGTGTTTTTAAAGAACTTTACTAAGCTACACACACACATACACACAGAGTTTTATAGCACCTGATGGGAACAGTTCCTTATGTCCCCTGATTGATAAACAGTTAAAAACTAAAGTAAATCCGTTGTTACTATTGTGATATACTATAAGAGTTGAGAATGTTGTTGCATATCCCTAAAGAGTAGGTGACATAATACACATGATGTTATGTAAAGCATTCTGGTAAAAAGCATTCAATTTCCATATGGAAGTAAAGCTCTAAATCATGGGAAGAAACAAGTAACATTTAATGGGTTGAATTAGAACTATAACACATGGATCTCACTCTACTCTCTGGTTGTAAACTTTCATCATGATTAGTAAGACACAAGTAGAAAAGTTAAGTTCCTGTGTTTAATCTCAACGTGTCATTTGCTTAAAGCAACACAATGACCTACCAATTATTAGAAAACTTCGGTAAAACCTATCCCACTCGTGGCTTATCTGTTAATTGCCATAGAGTTAACTGGCATTATCAAGAGAGAATGTGTTCCTTGAAGTCAATGTTTTAATCAACCTTCAGTAGAGTTTGTGCTAACTTTGATACTTCTCTCTATACCCCTGATCATTGACTTGTAATTTTATAGTTCTACAAGAGGTAGATAACTTTCTCACACTTTGACTTTGGACTTAGCCATGTGTTTTGCTTTGAGTCATAAAATATTAGCAGGTGAGACCCAAACAGGGGCTTGAAATATACTTTTGTTGTTGGGCATATTTTATCGTGACTCAGCATGCAACATAGACCATTAGCCAAATGATCCAACAAAGACACCATACAAACAGGCCTGTTGATTGAAGGTTAGTTCCTCTGGTTAGTTCAGTCTTGACACTCAAGTGACCCAGTTGGTATCAGCAGAGCTACCACAGTCAAGTCATTGATTCAGAAGGCTTGTCGTCGTTGCAACCCACTGGAGTTCATGATTCTTTGCCTTTTGTAAATAAATCACTAGTGCCTGCATAAGATCTATGCATTGTATCATCAATATACTGGTTGCTGTATTGTACTATTGTGGGGCAAACTGGGTAAAAGAAACTGGGGTCTCTCTGTCTTATTTATCACAACTTAAATCTAAAATTATATCCAAAAAATTTCCGTTAAATAAATGAATAAATATACAACCACATTGAAATGAATGGAAAAACCAGAGTGGTGGGCACATGTTTCCAAAACGTGTACCATTTTCTTGTGCTAGTACATAGAAACAAATATCATATATTTGGTTATACTGCCAATTTTATGTAACTACGCCATACTCTGGACTTTATAAGGAAGACACGTTTCTTATTCATTTTTGCTTGTCTGTGAATCTTCCAGTGCTAAGATCATTCTTATGGAAGTAAATAAAATAGTTTTTAGATATTCAGGGGGTTTTGTGGAATACCTCTTAATGTATGACTTTTATATTAAGAAGTAAACTTGCCCGTTGTAAGCTGTAACACTTGAGATCATCTCAAAAACCCCACATGACTTAAATTGAACTGAAATCTGTCCTGGGCAATCACACAATCATGTATACTAACCCAGAGACCTTTATATTCCAATTTCTGAATCAAAAACTTAGTTTAAGTAGTCTAAGCTTTTATCCCTAACATTAGTTGTAAAATTAACATTACTGTGCTAAACATTGCAGTGAAGATATTTGACTGTCAATTACAAGGTTACCATAGATTCGTGTACTGCTTTGCTATTGAAAAACTCTTACCAGTAATCTCAAAAAGAAATAATGAATATTTCTCTCTTTACATTTTGTCATAGAGCAATTTAGTATTGATTGACCTGTTGACTGTCTCTTTCACGTCTTTGTTCCTCAGGCTGTAGATCAGCGGATTCAGCATGGGGACGACCACTGTGTAAAACACAGAGGCTACCTTGACCACGAGCCATAACTTTTGGAGTGAGGAACACAGTAGAGAAGAAGGATGTTCCCATGGAAAATGGTAATGGTAGTTAGGGGGGAGGCACATGTGAAGAAGGCTTTGTGTGGTGCCCCTCAGTTGAAGGCATCTTCATGACAGGGATCAAGATGAGAACAAAGGAAGTAGGAATGATTATCAGGCTGCTTATTTCATTGAATGTGGCAGAGACTAAGGTGATTTTCTGGGATCAGAAATAGGAAGCAGCAGCAATGGAGGTGTGCTCACAGCCTAAGTTATTTCTGAAGTTATTCCAACAAACTGATAAGGCCAACAAAAAGTATATGAATATTAAAGAACAGGCTATATCCCAAGAGTATGATGCAGCCACCAACAGGGAACGGAGCTTCTGAGATATTACAACTATGTAGAGCAGAGGGTTACAGACAGCCACAAATTGGTCATGCCGGCATGAACGTTTCTGTCACCACAAGTATGCATGCAAAGAAGAATTGCATGATGCATCCTGTGAAGGAGATGGTTCTGTCTTCCACAACTAAGTTTTCTAATAGTTTGGGTGTGACTGCTGTAGTGTAACAGAAATCAGCAAAAGATAAGTGGCTGAGAAAAAAGTACATGGGTGTGTGGGGATTGGGATTGATCTTGATAACCATGATCATGCCCAGGTTCCCCAGCACAGTGACTGTGGAGATGGTCAGAAACAGTGGCAACTGGAGTTGTGGATATTCTGAGAAGCCCAAAAGAACAAAGATCACTCCACCACTCTGTTTCTTGGTCCCTGTGGACAAAATATGAAAGTTGATCCAGAGAAGTAAGAAATAAAATTTGAAATAGGTAAAAGAATAGAAGAAATGTTGAGAGGCTCAATGGGTCTCTTTAAGAGTCTTGCTGAAAATGCTAGATTTTTCACTATTATATTATTTCAAAACTTAGTATTCACTTGTATAAAAATTACACAGTGAATAAGAATTCTGTGTGAGTGGGGTAACCAAAAGCAAAGTTAAGACAGAAAGAATGGGAAACAGAGCCGATCCTGCTATCTTTCAAATAATAAAACTCAGTTTCATCATAGGCAGCTGACATCATGAGAAGGGCTGGTCTAACTCTGCTGACTCTGATGAGCTTAGTAAAAACAGTTGTACTGGACGAAACACATATCATGAGTTTCTACAGTTTCTTCCCTGCCTCACCTCCTAAGCCGTGAGATAATTAACTTATATCTGTTAAAAATTTTTTAGTGCTAACATTCCTACAAAATGATAAATTTAGTAGTTTCTTCGTTGCTCTATGTTCTTTTCAGTGCCCTTCTGATTCTTAGTAACACCAAAGTCTCAACAGATTCTGGAGCTGTGCTGTAGAAGTATTGTAATGTTTGCACTCATGTTGAGCTAATTTTGAAAATACTTAAATGTTGTTATTGATGGCATATTACATTATTCATCAGGAGGTGTTCACAACAAAATATGTGCTGTGTCTGCAGTGATAATAGTTGAAATGATATTGAACAAAAAGCTCTTGATTTTCCAATGTGGCAAATTTCGTAACAAACAATAAGGATTACGAAAGTACTGGACAATGCATATAAATTTCAGGCTGCAGGAAAAATTAAATTTAAAGCTTTTCCAAGGACAGCGTCAGAATAGAGACCCATCTCAAACAGGACACCATAATATTTCTTGAATATTACTTGATGCCACTAGGTATTTCCTCAACAGTAAAATGAGCATAGTAATAATACGAAATTTAAGTCACTGCAAGGGAAGTAGGTACTTTGATAATGAATTTAAAAGCTATAAGACATGATGTGATGCACAGTAGATATTTAGCTTTCTTATTTATTGGATTTGAGTAATCGATATGATTTCAAAAATCTTGTTTGGTTGTGAAAATCAGGCCCAAGCGTGGACAGCTGTCAACTGGTGGGGACATTTGGGAATACAATGTAGAAATTCTTTCCTACAGAACCCACACAACAGAAGTACTGTAGGATTTCTTTGGGCACTTCATCTAAGATGCATAATTATTGTTCCCCACTCTCCTACAGGTTTTTTCATCACACTATATAGTTTTCTCTGATTCCCTCACACTTCTGCCTGTAGGAAAGATATCTTCCAAAAACCAATCCCATGACAGATCCTAAGTCTGTAAAAATCCTTAATAAGGTCTTAGCACTGGAGAGTTAGCTTATGGCCATATTTTCCAGCCAAATTCCTTCAATTTAAAATACTCTATGCAACATTACAAGAACGGTTTTCCATCATTACTTTAACCTAACAGCCAATGACTTTTTAAGATTCCGAATATTTTCTGTTAGTTAATACATGAAATCTACGTTATTCAATGTGGCTTTTCCAACAAATCTTGTATCTATAAATTCAACCTCATTACCGCTTAACACATTCTTTTGCAGTCATGGTGGATTTATCAAGCTCTGTTTAATAGCACACGCTCATTTGTTTATAGTTTATTTTCCCATTTTATTCTCACTCTTAAAATGTTTTATTTTACCACCTACTATTATCGGCATTGCTCATTGTTTCTTCTCTTTTGTATACTTAATATTTTTAACTCACAATTACATTATGCTGTATCTTATTTACAAACATGATTGTTATTGTCACTTTCTTCCTCAGCGATCATAGGAAGTGTGAAGACAGGGCGCATTTTTTTTTATTATTCTCTATTTGCCAAAATGTTTATTCCATTGCTGGCTATACTGTGGCCACCCAATGAGAAAACCAGGATGAATATGATTCGAAAGAAAGAAGGAATCAGAGTACAATACCATAAGCCTTCTCCTAGTCAAACTGAGTGTATTTGTGGGCACTTTGTTCTACACATGTGTTTGTCTACTGCAGAGATTACTGGAACTCCATATTTTCGTTCTCAAGTAAAAGACGACTGGATCGACTCACCTAAATACAGAAGCACTTGAGTGAGTCGTTTACCTAAGAATTCTTTGCTGAGGTTGATGAACTCCAGGAGTGCCCCTGCTTGGCGTTTAATTAACAGAAACAGATCTGAAAACAGTAGTAGGAGTCCATAGGATATTTCATTAAACGTTTCCTATAAGTGACTTTTTTCCCCTAACCTATTAGGAAAACTCAGAGGTACCAGAGATAAAATCACATCTGAAAACTAAATTCTAGCACCAAATTGTGTTACAAATATACAAATCAAGACCTCAGGGATGTGGAGACTGGAGAACATCACTGAAGTATTGCTTTGAAGGCTGCAATTTGAGCAATCAGATGTAACTGTCCCATATATCTTGGTTGTATATTATTTTCCTAAAGTCCCGAGCCATTTGTTTTATCAACTTTACTCAATTAATCTCGAGAAAAATAAACAAGGCTGTATATATCTTAACTTTACATGGATGTAAAAAACAGAAAGGTGCGAGGGAAAAAAGCATCTATAAGACAACAGCTAGACAGCTTGATCATTAATTCATGTTGAATTTTTCTATTTTCTAATGAAGGTATATTTGTGCTCTTATGTTTCTGAATATACAGCTGTCTAAACAATAAGTCACATTGTTTATTTTTCTTTGTTAATTAGTAATATATTGTAAACTATTTTCTATTTACACTCAGTTTTATTAATAGAAGACAATTTGCATTGGCCTTTTAAATGTAAGTACAGTGCCCTCAGATGTTCATACTTACTATTGAATCTGAGAAACATTTTGGATTGTATGTTTTCTAAAAATGTTTATTAAAAAGATTGACATATTCACTAATTTTGGTAACTTATCCGTTTTGCTTTTAAAGACAAATCGAACTTAGCAGTGGCTCAATGCAGTAGATTATTAATTCTCACTCAAGGAAGGCCAAAATGCATTCCTGAACATTGACAGCTCTGCTCCTTATAGTATTTTAGGGTCTCAGGTTTCTTCTAATGTGTGGCTCACCATCATTATGGTGCTGCTGAGGTTATGGTTCTCTTTTGTAAGTGAAGAAGGGGCAATCATGGAACAACTCTGTAAATACCTCTTTAGAAAAGCTCATTCTCGTTGAAGCTGACCTCACACAGCACAGAGGGAAATCAGGGACACGAGATAGTCAGCAGTCTCAGAAACGGTGCACCTGAGGAACTGTAGATAAAAATGATGTGGATCTGTGTTCATCAGGGACATTGGCTTGTACTTTTCTTGTAGTGTCTTTGTCTGGCTTTGGTATCAGGCAAATGCTGGGCTCATAAAATCAGTTTGGAAGTCTTCTCTCTACTTTTGGAAGAGTTTAAGAAGGATTATGTTAATGCTTCTTTAAATGTTTGGTAGCATCCTCAACAAAAGACTAGCAAATTGAAAACAACAACATACTAAAAGGATTATTTGACGTGACCTGGTGAGATTTTTCCGGGAATACAGGGGTGGTTCAACATATTACAACCAATCAGTGCAATATACTACATTAATAGGACAGAGGAATAAAACCACATGATCATCTCAATTGACAGAGAAAAAGCATTTGACGAACTCAAACACTCTTTCATAGTAAAAACACTCAGAAAACTAGCACTAGTAGGGATCTTTCTAAACCCAATAAAGGCTATTATGAAACTAATAAAGGTCATTTATGAAAAATCCACAGGTAGCATAACAAATGGTTAAAGGTTGAAACTTTTCTACCAAGGTGAGCAAGAGGACGAGGATGCAGGTTTCACCACTGCCAGCCATTTTTTGCTGGAAGTTCCAGCCGGAGTAATGAGGCTGTCAAAGGAAATAAAAGGCACCCAAGTTGGAAAGAAGTTAAACTCTCTCTATTCATGAGCTATACCTCTCTCTATGTCTATATATCTATATTTATATCTGTATCTATATTTCCCAAAGAATTAACAACAAAAAAGTACTAGCACTAATAAACAAATTCAGCAAAGTTGCGTGGTACAAAATAAACATACAAAAATCCGTTATGTTTCTATAAGGCAGAGATGAGCAATCTTTAAATGAAATTAAGAAAATAATTCAATTTAAGTAGCATCTAACAGAATGAAATACCCAGAGACAGATTTCACAGGGGAATGAAAGACTTGTACACTGACAACTACAAAACATTGCTGAAAAAAATGAAATGACTTCTAAGTAAATGAAAAGATATTTTGTCTTCATAGTGAAGGAAACTGGAATATGTTATCCTAAAATATGCCCCTTTGTCATAAAAAATTATTTTGAGCTAAAGGAAGCAGCAAATGCAGGAAAAGCTGTCTTTACTCTCCCTTCTTCTGCTAAAAGGCAGGATATAAGTTCCCCTTTTACTGGAGACAGACACCTACCAGCTCAAAGGCACCAAGGGAATTTGCAAACAAACCTGCTCCAGGTTTTCATCCATCTGTTTACCTTCCCACATTTTGCCCCCCAGCAATGCCTAAAACTGCTTTCCTTTGTCCTGTCATTTCTCTCTAAATTTGTTCTTTGTTGAAGATGCTACCTAAGCCACAATTCTAAGGTGCCCCCTGAGTTTCTCTATGTTGAGATTTCTCCCGTGTGATGTGCACTGCATTCACGAATTGTTTTCTCTTGTTAATCTATCTTTTTGTTAAAAAGCCCCAGCTGAAAAATTAAAGATAGAGGTAAAGTTTTACCTCCTCTACAATAGCTTGGAAGACGTAATATTCTTAAGTTGACAATACTACCACAAGTTCCTGATTTCACAACTTAACCACAAAGCTACAGTGTAATACTGGGAAAAGGATAAAAATATAAACTAAGGGAATAGAATTGAAAATCCAGAAATAAATCCATATATCTACGGACCATTGATTTTCAACAGGTGTACAGAATGTTCAATGGGAAAAGAATAGTTTCTTCAATAAATGGTGCCACAGCAACTGGATATTCACAAGCAAAATAATGAGGTTGGACACCTACATCATACCATACACAACAATTAACTCAAAACGGCACTGGCAAAATATTGTCTCATATTGAGGTGTATGGGTTAACTATTCTGGTTTAAAACTGATTCAGCTTGAACTGTAGAAGCCTGACTTATGGCCTATCACACGTACATTGTACCTCTGCTTTAACTGAGTAAAAGAATACACTATTTGAAGATAAGAATGCATGCCCCCTCATGCCAGTGTCAGTAACTCCTGTATCAGTGCTCCCAAGGATAAATTCCCTTTCCTGGACATCAGGGTCATGCTGTCCTGCTATTTGGCAACTGAATACTTCTTTGAAAGTTCGATGAATATGTATCCTGGGCATGTCTAATGTACATTATTTGTTCTGAAAATGTACAAACTGTACTGAAAACCATGCTTCTCTGGAACGCTTTCTTCCTTTGTGGAAACTGCCTTGTAATCCTCAGCTTGGCTCAAAAATAACCTCACCTTGGGGCTGACCTGGTGGCATAGCGGTTAAGTTCATGAGCTCCGCTTTGGCGGCCAGGGATTTGCAGGTTCGGATCCCAGGCACAGACTGATGCACTTCCTGTCAGCCATGCTGTGGCGGCGTCCCATATAAAGTGGAGGAAGATGGGCACGGATGTTAGCCCAGGGCCAGTCTTCCTCAGCAAAAAAAGAGGAGGATTGGCAACGGATGTTAGCTCAGGGCTGATTTTCCTCACAAAAACAATTTAAAAAAAGAGAAAAAACCTCACCTTATCTCTCCTATCTGTACAATGGTTATTGGTAAGTTGCAGTGACAGAACAAATGCCTAAATGGAAGAGCAAAAACTATAAACTCTTAGAGGGAAAACGGGTAAATTTTCATGGCCTGGGATTTGGCAATGAATTCTTAGACGTAAAAAACAAAAGTATAAGCAACAAAAGAAAAAATAGATAAATTGGACTTCACAATATTTAAAACATTCGAGATTCAAAAAACATTATCTATAAGGTGAAAAAGAAGCCTACAGAATAGGAGAAAAGATTTACAAATCATAAATCTGATACTAGTCTAGTGTCCAGAATATATATGGGACACAACTCAGCAGCAAAAAGTCAAGGTGTATGACAAGGTCTGCAAACGTTTAACCAGCTCATGACAAGATGCTCCACATGTTTAGATTTCAGAAAATGCAAATCAATACCACACTGAGACATCACTTCACACCCACCGGGATGACTCTAATTACTATATATATATAATAGCAAGTGTTGGCAAGAATTTGGAGCAGTTTGGTGGTTCCTTCTAGATAAACATAGAACTACCATTAGACCCAATGCATAGCAAAAATTTTTGCCTTGCACAAAGAGAAGTTGGCTTTTGTCCTAAGTTTCTGGAAGGTGATCTGGGTCTTACCTGATAGTAGTGTCTGTTCAGGGCGGGTGGCTGCCACACCTGATGTCAAGGTGGGGCTGGCCACATTAGACAATCTTAAGGTGGAGGTTGCCCATGCCAGAACGAGTAACCGTGTGATTTAGGGTGGAGGCTTTTAGATATGGAGTATCAGTCAACCTGGAGGCCGAGATCAACCGTTTAACTATCAATCCGTCAATCAAGCCTGTGTCGTAGAGTCCTAATAAAAACTGAACATCAAGGCTTTCGTGAATTTACCCGATTGAGAAGAACGCAGGCATATTGTATAGTGTTAATGCTGGGATGAAAACACGTCCTGAGCACAAGGGAAGTTTCTCTTCTGGACCTCTCCTAGACTCTGTCCAGTAAGGCTCTTCCTTTGAGTTATTGATCTGTGTCCTTATCCTGTGATAAATGATAACTGTGAGTATAGTTTTCAGTCAGTGTGAAATCTCTGGGAAATTAGTGTGCCTAGGGGTGGTTTCGGGAATTCCTCAGACTTGCGATTCATGTCAGAAGCGAGTGCAGTGTTGGATGTTGTGCCCTCAGACCTCCCTGCTTATTTTGTCGTTGGTGTAAATTTATGTAACGTTGGAATTACATCTTATCTAATGTGCCATCTACATTAAGGGTAAGGCTATAATTTTTTATGATGCTTTCCTGGAAGTTTGATGATAGCAGTAGAAAAATAACCACCAAATATAACAAGAAAATCACTCGAACGTGTTGCTTCTCTCAGACCCACAAGCTCAGAATCCCTTTCATACACTTTCTATTGGATTTTATCCTTGTGCTTAGAAAGCAACATTTTTCCTCAACAAGATTGTCTTTGATCTTGAATGAACTGTGTGTCTAGGCAGCTATATTCAGGAGAGACAGAGCATTGAAATAGGAGCTCCAGAACCCCTTCCCCTAACTGCCCTTCTAAATTTCCTTATTCTTTTTCAGGGTCAGTCTTTTTATAAGATGATGAATAATGTGGAAGATCAGTTATGCAGTAAAGATATCACCTATCCCCCTGGAATACTCATATCATAAGAAAACTGTCCAGCATTGCAAATCTCCTGAAGTCTTGTTTATTATGAAACATTGTCTGAATATTAATATTTATATAACATGGTCTACATTCAACTTATATATTTTATCCACTAAGTGACTATTAATTAATTCTGTACATTCTTTCTTTAGTCTTGTGAATAGCTTCACCAAAAATCTTGACACAGCTCTTCAGAAATGAAACAAATAAGCCGCACATATCCAAACCACTAATAAGAATATAAAGTAAGAAGAGTATAATTCACACATAGAAATAAAGAGCCCATCACTAGCACTTTGTAGGACCCACAATAAAATCATTTATATTAACAGACATACACACTCATGTCATCAATTAAAATGTGTCCATTCAGATTAAAATTATAATTTTGAAATTCTTGGAGAATATCTGCATCATATTTGTGTAAATAAATGTTTATTCAAAAGTATTTTCCAGAATAACTAACAAGCTATTTTAAAGAAGTTTGCAGCTATTCAGAGCTTTTTTTTTTTTATATAATTTGTTGTGTTTTCTCCTTAGGACCTTAAATCCAAGGACCTATGGCATATGTCAAACATAGTTCACTCTATACTGCAATCACACCCTCTAAATACATTTTTTCTGACACCGAAATATTTTTATTGAGGCCATCCCAGCGGCGTAGCAATTAAATTTGCGTGCTCCACTTCAGCGGCCGAGGGTTCGCTGGTTCAGATCCTGGGCGCAGACCTACTCACAGCTCGTCAAGCCATGCTGGGGCGGCATCCCACACAGAGCAACTAGAAGAATACACAACTATGGCATGCAACTATCTACTGGGGCTTTGGTTAGAAAGAAGCAAAAAAGGAGGAAGATTGGCAACAGATATTAACTCAGGGCCAACCTTCCTCAAAAAAATATATTTTTATTAACGTACACACAGCCTATTAAAGTACTTGTTGACTGGAACATTTGGTTGAGTGTGTGTGACATCTGGTTGACAGAGAATTAAAAGTTAAGTAAATCATATAACTGTATAATTATATTTCCTGAATTGTTGAAAATATTATGTATTGCTAAACAACCAAATAAATAGGTTAGTTTACAAAGTTTGATAGCAATCTTCATTATAATGGAAACTAGAATTTTTTATTTGCAGATAAAAAGCTTATGATTTGGGTGAAGCCAATAACATAATTCACAGTCTGCAGTTGGACTGAAACCACGATACTTGGAAATTCACCAAAACTTTGTCTATCCTGTGAGACATCAACCGTTATCAGCAAGCAATAACCCGCGATGACAGTTATTTAGTGAAGCTAATCAAATGGCCCATCAATTTATGGAAAATTCTGTCAAACTAGAATAGTTATTTTTATCTGAAATATACGAGAAGAATATTTTCCATTAAGTAAAATTGACCATAAACTTTATGCATATTGAAATATTGGGCCCAATTCTTCATTCTGTTCTGTGTCTATGCTCATTGTCGTGAAAATTTTCGGTTCTACAAAAGGCAGACATACTTCCTCAACCGCTGACTTTGTGCTCAGCTATGTGATTTGCATTGACTAATAGGATGTTAACAGACATGACACAAATAGGAGCTGGAACTAGCTTTTGTTACAGCACATTCTCTCTTGTGACTCAGCCATTGACAATGCAGCAAGATAGTCTAACTAGCCCAATGGCACACAGAGCAGAGCTGTCCAGTCACCATGCAGATCTGTAGATAGCAGTTGACTTTGCTAATAAGGCAAGACTATGTAAGGTTAACCAAGATGCTCTAGCTGATATTAGCAGGGCTGCTCCAATAAATCCCCCAATAAAAAACAAAAATTGCCTCATGTTAATATCACTGAATTTTATGTTCATCATTATGCATCAACAGTTATATCATGCGCAACTCAAGGTTGGCATGAATGACAATTTTAGTTTTAGCCATAGCTGCTTTTGAAGTGTGCCGTTTTTAATTTTTATTTTTTGATGTTTTGTATAGAAAGAACAAATAGAATTTACATTAACAAATACAATTTGACTGAACAATATTCCAGTATTTTTTAGGGCAAAGATATTCCTTCTTTGCACTTAAAATGCACCAATACTTCTTGTGTGGAATTAAATAAATATTTCTTTTAAATTTACTGCTGGGTGTTAAATAACTCTTAGTTTGCTATATTGCATTTGATGTATCCTCCCTGATGGTAAGCTCTACAATTATAGAGCAACTCTATAAACCCATTCTGTGATGACAAAAGAAGAATGAAAGATTTACTGGGCAGCCAAATGGTAATGTGTATTAATTCAGAAATCTTTACATGACAAACTCTATGTGTAGAGACTTTATTTAAGTGGTCTGAACTTTAATACTGTGCTATTCATTATTTTATGGCTAATTTAGTGAAGTTTAAATTGAACAGATGTTAAGTAATCTGTCAACTGGGGAGTGACATTAAACACTGCTTTGCTTTATGAAAAAATGGAATTGGAAGTATTAAAAATGGTAAAGACTTGAACAATTCTACATGATACTCTTGAAAATGAATAAGTAAGTCTTACTATCTTATACTAGTGACATAATAATTTGGTATTGATTGACTTCCTGACTGTCTCCTTCACATCTCTGTTCCTCAGGCTGTAGATCAGTGGATTCAGCACGGGGACGACCACTGTGTAAAAGACGGAGGCTACCTTGACCGTGAGCCATGAACGTTTAGAGTTAGGGAACACAGTAGAGAAATAGGATGGTCCCATGGAAAGTGGTAATGGCTGTCAGGTGGGAGGCACATGTGAAGAAGGCTTTGTGGCGCCCCTCAAGTTGAAGGCATGTTCATGACAGTGATAAAAATAAAACCATAGGAAGTAAGAATGATCATCAGGCTGCTTATTTCATTAAATGTGGCAGAGACTAAAATGATCTGGCTAAAGTAGGAGTCAGAGCAAGACACAGTGACGATGGCAGGGTGCTCACAGACAAAGTTATTTATGACATTATTTCTTCTGAAGGATAACTCCAAGAGAAAGTAGGTAAGGATCAGAGAACAGAGTGTACCCTAAGAGTATGATGCAACCACCAAGGAACAAAGCTTCTGGGACATTACAGCTGTGTAGAGCAGAGGGTTATAAACAGCCACAAATTGGTCATTTCACCATCACCGCCAACATGAATGTTTCTGTCACCACAAATATGTGTGCAAAGAAGAATTGCATGATGCATCCTGTGAAGGAGGTGGTTCTGTCTTCCACGACCAAGTTTTCTAGTAGTTTGGGTGTAACTACAGTAGAGTAACAGAAATCAACAAAGGATAAAGTGGCTAGGAAAAAACTACATGGGGGTGTGGACTTTGGGATTGATCTTGGTAATCACAGTCATGCCCAGGTTCCCCAGCACAGTGACTGCGTGGATGGTTAAGAATAACAGGAACAGAGGCACCTGGAGTCCTGGATATTCTGAGCAGCCCAAGAGAATGAAAGTGACTTCAGCACTGTGGTTTCTTGACTCCTGTGGACAAAATAGGAAAGTTGATCCGGAGAACTGAGAAGCAAAATTTAGATAAGGCGGGTTAAAGTGAGGAAATGTTGAGAGACTTAGTGACTATCTATAAACAGTGTTGTGGAAAACTCTTAGTTTCAACCATTACATTATGTAAAAGCTAGAATTTACTAATATCACCATTTTAGAGTGAGTATGAAATCTGTGCAAATGGAATAAAAAAGAAGGCAGTTGAGAGAGGAAGAAGAAAAATAGAGTTGACCCTGTCATATGTCAAATGATCAGACTCTATCCTCAGAGGCAGTTGGGTTCATGAGAAGGACTAGTCTAGCTTTTTGCATGAATGTGAGTTTAGTTAGATTGCTTGTCTTGGAAGAAATACATAAGCTTCTACAATTTCTTCCCTGACAACTTGTTTAGCTATGAGAACATAGAACTCAAAAGAAAATTTATGACCCAGCAAAATGGTCGAGTTACACTTTTTTTTTTATTACTGTTGCTATAACTATTTCTAAATTTCCCTTTCCAGTGACCTTCTTACACTCAGTCACACATTTCTTTTCCCATATTTTAAATACTTCCTTCAGAAGAATAATGCACTTGATCAACCAAATTCACTTATTGAAAATTATAAAAATTATAAAAACCTGTTACCCTTTATTGATGTATTGTAATATCAAGTATTTACAGATATTTGTGGTAGAAATAAACTTAAGTAAAATATGTCTAGACTGTTTTTAATATGCTGGAGACCTTTCTACGATATCATTATCAGATCGTCATTTTAGTCTACCTCAAAACCTCCAAAGATGGGCCATTGTTTCCTGAGTTATTACAGTGTGGTTTTTATTTGGTTAGAGATTTTCTTGCATTGAATTGGTTTCAATAGACATAAAGATAATCCTTCCAATGCTGTTTTCTTAATTTCTTGATCTTTTCCAATTATTTTAACTACACTTGACTCATTCCTCATTGACCATGATCATACTCTTAAATATGCCCTTATCAATGATTATAAGACCTCAAAAATACCAATTTAATCCACATCTGTATTGTACTTATATTTATGTATACTTATGTATATATACTTATACTATGTATTGTACTTATATTTTATCATTTACTTTTTTAATATTGTCTGTCCCACAGTAAGATAAAATTCATGAAAGCAAAGATGGGGCAGTAGAACAGAGTAAGTAGTCAGTAACACATCGAATAAATGAATATATGAGTATGTGAATGAGTGAACCCTAGGTATATAATATACTTGTATTAGGATAAAAGTTTATAATAATACCAAAGAAGTTAGATTTGCCTATAAAATCAGCGCCACACTGTAAACTCAAAATGTACGGAGACACATCTTGAGTCTACAAAACAAGTAGCCATAGTGAAAGCCCATGGGACCTAAGCTCCCCGAATAAGCATAAAATAAGGATATTCGGGAGGGGGGATACATTCAATTCTTTTTTAAAAATGTCTTGTGTTCCTCCAAAATGCCTCAACTGCCTTTTTCAGCCATCATAATCATTATTCTCAAAGCCACTTCCTGACTGCTTCCTGAAAAGTAAAACGGCATGAGGCACAAAGGGAAGGCCATTTCACACAGAATGCTGTGAAAATTTTATGTCTTATTAGGATGTGAAATTAAAAACGCTATAATTTTCACTCAGTTGTTATGTCTTTATCCTTCATGACCACATACAGCACTTAGAAGTTTCCTGCATATATAGAGATATCATTCACATATCCCTGCTCTTTTTCTTCTTCAATTGCTCCTTGAAATTCATTGATTTGATACATGTGATTTAATCTTTCACCACATTTATTATTATTTCCTGAAAGTACTTTTCAATTTAGCATAAAACTCGGAGAGTGTGACTCCATAACGGAACATATTTTTTCCAAAATCTGTACTCATCTCCTATGGCTGTTGTAACAGCTCTGACCGGCCCGGGATTGAAAGAGAATCCATAGCCATCAAAGAGAAAGAAAATGTTGATATATATTCAGCTCGTTCTTACCCACACATCTTTTCCACACAGGTAGCTTTTCACTCCACCTCCTGCACCCTGTATTTGTACTAACAGACTTAGGGCAAAGTTCACAGTCCCCCGTTTAGCCCCAGGAAGTGTCAACTGTGTTCAACTGTGAGTGCAAGTGCTGTGCACACTTTCTCTCTCCCTTCCAGTGACACCCATCGTGACTTTCTCACTGAATGCCCACTATGTAGTGAGCAGTATAATGGGAATTTTAGAAACCATAAAATTGTAAAATACGGGCCTCATCCTCAACTTTTTTTTCTTATGAGTATTATTCTAAGCAATAATGCATATAGTTACAAAGGATACATTGCAACATATAATTCTTGTTTGTTATTAAAGTTTGTGTATAAACAGGAGGATAAGAATATTGTGATCAAGAAAAACTGAAAATATTTCCTAGCGATATAGGTCCATGAATAATAATAAATGTGTGAAAGAGGGGAATCAGATACTTGTAGTTGGCTGAACTAAGTAGGTATCATGGCATTTACACTTACACATGTGTTTGTTTGCCTCCTGCAAAGATATTGGAACACATTATTTTCCTTTTAAAGTAAAATAAAAATTCGTCAACTCACCTGAATGCAGGAGAGTTCGACTTATTCCTTTACTGATGCTTCTTTGCTAAGATTAATGGACTCCAGGCAAGTTGCTGCTGAGAAGTCAGCTTTTTTCTTTTGTTTTAAATATAGTAATAAACCTGAAAAAGTAGTAACATGTTTACAGGATATTCCAGTGACTATTCCAGGGAAATGACTTTTTCCTCTAATATATCAAAAATAAACTCAGAGATCACAGAGAGAAAAGGAGACCAAAAAGCTGAATCCTAACACCCAACTGTGTCACACATGTGTGCCACCAGGACCTAGGGATGTTAACCCTGGAGAACATCACTGAAGTCTTGCCTTGGAGGCCACAATAGAGTAATTAGATGAAATAATGTCCCATGTGATATTTTGTTTGTATATAATTTCTTCTAAAGATTGGGGAACATTTCCATCAAGAACTTTAATCCACTGAGCTTTTAAAAATGTTGAAACAAACAGTATATTTTGTCTTTGAATACCCATAAAGTACAGAAATGTACAAAAGAAAAATCAGCTATTTTGCAACAATCCAGAGACAGCTACTCTTAATCTTTGTTGTATTTCTGGTTTTCCTCTCTATATGGATGTATATTTATCAGTGTGTATGTGGATATAAAATGTATACACTAAGTTTCATATTATACCTATATTGTTTAACATCCTTTCTTTAATTTAATATTGTATTATGAGCTTCATTTCCTATGAAAACCGTTAATTTTCTTAAGATAATACAGTTTGCATTACTCTTCCAAATATGAGCACAATGCTGTTCAATTCTTACATTTACTAGTGAAATTGAAACAATAATGTTGGTACTCTACTTTTCAGTTTATAATCTAGGTTTGTAGGAAGGATAATATATGGATTATTTAAGAAGCTGCCATATCTTATCATAGAAGCATCTCAGTCTCAGTGACACGATTGACTAGAACAGGTATAACCACACATTTTCTGCAAAAAGCCACATAGTAAATATTTTAGGCTTCGTGGGTTATTTGGTCTCAATCCCAGCTATTCAGTTCTGCATGTTGTAGCATGGATGCAGCCATAAGCAATACATAAATCAATAGGTCTGGCTTTGTTCCAATAACATATTATTTATAAAAAGATGGGACCAGATTTGGTTTGTGGGTCATAGCTTGTTAATCCTTGCAATACAAATGTATTTCTTGATTGTGCAAGGTCCAAAGTTATTTCCTCACCAGTAGGCAGATGTCCTCTGTGTAGTGATACATAGACCTAGCCTCCTTCCAAATTGTGGCTTATAACGATCTAATTATTATAAGGTAATGATAATATAGAGGGAAAAACAACAATCTTCTTTAAAAGATACTGTACTTTTCTTCATCGTATTATGCTCAGAGTTGTTTTCATTGTTGCTGTGTTTAGTATTTTACTTTAAGTTTTGTCGAGCACATTAGGGGTACTCTACAGAAGCTGAGATAATTGAATAACGTCCAAGATTTTTTCTGGTTCACAAAATCATAATAGGATTTTGAACTTTGAGCTGAACTATAATGTTAAGATAGGATTGCAGGGACAAAAAAGAAAAACAAAAGACTTTTAAAGCAGAGAAGATAGTCTGAGCCAATGCAGGAATTTGGATGTTCACGTTCTTATCAATTAGAAGTCGAGTCTATGCAGATAGCAGTACGAGATAAGGTTGGAGGATCGGGGGAGCCAAATTGTGTAAAGAATGTAATTGGGATCAGTGTGTGTTGTTGAACCCTGTAATTGGGGTCAATACCAACAGGACAAGAATGGAATAATGAAGAGGCTGTGGTGGTAAAAAGGTATAGGTATTGTGAATGAAATTGATGAGCTCTAATGTTATAATGACAACGTTCAATTTGGCTGCCTTAATTGATTTTGTAGACCGAAGACAGAATTCCTGTTTGGATTTTGGTTGGGATGGGAACATTATGTTCTTGACAGCATCTCAATACAGGAAAGCTAATGGTTTCCAGTAACTATTAATGATTATATAGGTGCCCTGCAATGTCAAGTAATTAACAGTGAGATGTATATATCAGGACCAGAGCATCTAATAAACCAATCAATAGCCCGAAGGTGTCTGGAATACAGAAGAAAAACAAAAGGTAATGCTGACCAATGTCTTCAAATATTTCAAGGTTA
Organism: Tapirus indicus; assembly: GCA_031878705.1. Classification (NCBI taxonomy): domain Eukaryota; kingdom Metazoa; phylum Chordata; class Mammalia; order Perissodactyla; family Tapiridae; genus Tapirus; species Tapirus indicus. The sequence goes on along the minus strand of CM062925.1, from coordinate 94,654,737 downwards.
AAATGTAAGAAAAGTCTGGCCTTGTTTTCTGTGTCTTCAAGAGAGTGAACTAATTCCATTCATTTAAAAAACACAGGAAAACCAGTTTCAGAACAAATGAAAACATGAAAGGACTTCTCTCCATTGTGTCCAAAACCAGAATAGTGTGAATGACTCTTAGCATTCATGGGTGGCTCAGTTTCACTAATAGGATATAAGAAGGGGCTATAAAGTTATAAACTTTAATGTAAGAAAAGGAAGGGGGTGGCTCTTGAGAAGGATGTAGACAAAACGATAAAACTCCGCAGTGTCTCTCTGCGTTTCCCATATTCTGTGACTCACCCTCACACGGGTAGAGAGCTCTGAGATCACTTCATTGTTGGTGTTCTCAAAATACTCCACTGTCTTTAAATTGCTTTTATGCTTCTCAAATCCTGGAACTCATACATATCTAACGGGTTGGTTTAAGTACTCATTCAATGAAAGTAATGATTGTAGTAATTAAGTAGTGTACTCTAACCTTCCTTACCAATAAGGATTTGGTTCAATGCAAGATTTATTAATTCCTCTCTGTAAATGAGGAGACCATTCATGCGAGCATATATAGGTAGATAAGTATAGCATACAATAAGAAATAAGAAATTCAACTCAAAATAGCCTCCCAAATGCCGTATGATATATAGATATGTAGTTAGAGAGAGGGATATATAGATATGGGTAGGCATAGACATAGGTAGATGTTTATACAGATAACTTTGAGATGGAAAGTATGAAGTGTATGCCCATGACTAGGGTTCTGTGTCTAGGATGACTCTCAGTGAATGTGATTACAGGCAATTGTCTTCATCTTTCTCTGATCTAAGCTGGGTCTCCAGTCTGGCACATATTTCAGAAAAGATTAAAAAGTTAAGGTAAACCTGATAATGGATATCTTAAATCTCACTTTAGTGTAATTTATTACACAAGAGGCTTTTTTTTTTTTTTTTAAGTTTATCCTAGTTTGACATAATGAGAAAGAAACATTGGTTTTACTTTCAACCAACATTGCCAATTTGGCTCTCATCTATTTGTGGTTCCATTCTCAACCACATTACATAGGAGTTGGTAGAAGTTTTTTCATAAGGTCCAGTAGTACAAAATCGCTCTGCAAAATAGTAGCAGAGTGTGAATTAGTCTTTCCCTTGCAAGTGATACAAAAGGATAGCCACTAGATGGGAGGGTGACACCATCATTTAAATCAAGACACTAAAATCACAGTGTATTAATTGATTTAAGGAGAGTAACAGAGAAACAAATAGAAAACAAGATGATCATAGTGTGAATATACCTTGAAGATCACTTATTCCACCCCCTTTCTTTCAGGGATAAGGAAACACATTTGCAAAACAACAAATTAACTTGACCCCATTCAAGCCTCAACTCACCTTTTATTTTCATCTTGTTTTCCAATTTATTATTTTTAAACTAGGAGTCATGGGTTGGCTCTTGGTCATTTACGCAGTCTCACAGTTTGGGGAATAAAGAGCATTAACAGTTCATTTCAGTTCATTTATAACAAGTAAATACACAAATAAAAAGGGGATTAACAATATATACAAATATCAGTATAAAGATAAAAATCCTTATAAAAATGCAAACCTTCCTAAAAGCAAAGAGCAAACAAAACAAACTAAATGGTGAAAAGTCATTTATCTAGTTATATGCATACACTTGCGTATCATATATCCATATAAATATGCATGCATGTATGTGATGTAAAATATCATACACATGACAAAATATTACAGAACTGAAACAGAACATATTGATTATATTAATAGATTTAATGACACAGTTAAATTCAACACTGGGCTACATACATGCATGAGAAATTCATAAACAAAGAGATTCAGTAAAGTTAAAATTAAAGAATGTTAGTGATTTCCAAATTAATTTCATTGTCACAGAAAATATTCTGAATGATTTGAGTCCTTTGACCCTTGTCATGGCTTGCTTCATGACTCAGCAAATGATCAATTGTGGTAAATTTTCTATGTGCACTGAAAAACATGTGTATGCTGGCTTCATTGGGAGTTAAATTCTGTAAAAGTTAGCACAGTCAAATATGTTAATTATGTCATCTAGAAATTCTGTATCCTTAGACATTGTATTACTTTATTCATCGATTGGAGAAGTAGGTTAAATTCTCCCACACTGATGAATGACTTGTCTAATTCTTCGTATAGTTCTGGATTTTTTCTTGACCTGTTTTGTAGATCTGTTACCGAGTGCATGGATATTTGAATTGTAATCTCTTCTTAGTAGGTTGAGCTCTGTATCATTCTGAAACAATCCTCTTTATCTTTAGTAACTTGATTCTACTTAAAACTTACTGTGTCATATTATTATACCTGGGTAAGTTTTCTTTAGAGAGACTTTGCTTTGTATATAGTTTTACAATATCTAAGGTAGACGAACACATGCATAACTTACTACCCAGAAATTCACCCAGGTCTATAACCCACAGAAATATTTATGGTCTCTAAACAATATAGCAAGCCTCTTCATAATGCCACTATGCTTAACACCTGAAAGTAAAAACAAAAACAAAAACTTTAGGAAGCCATCAACATTTTTATGTGTTAAATTAGGAGTATATTCAAAGAAACTTGCAAACAAGATGAATAAATGTTAGAAATATAATGCTGATTTTAAAAAGATACGGAAAATGTATTTTGTATAGTTTTATTTATGTAGGTTAAAACAGATAAAATACTACTGTTATAAGTTTAAATAGTTATTTGAATGAGAAAAGCTTGGTAAAGGAAAATGATCAGGTGTGCTTCTGAATTTTGTTAATGTCCTGCTTCTTGATCTCTATGCCGGTTACAGAGGTGTGCTTATTTTGTAAAAACGTGTGGTGCTGTTCATGCACTTTTCTGTGTGCATGTTAAAACTAAAAAAAAGTATATATATATTAAAATTTTGATAAAGATATTACACAAAAGCAAATAAAAAGAAACATACCAAAATTATGATGTGGCAAAGGCAAATGCAGACCATAAAGCTTTAAATGTATTTAAAGAAACAAACACCACATTACAGAAAGCTAGAATCCACGATGAAGTTACGGCAGTTATTAATATTTATATACCCAGTGACAAAGCAGCAATTTCAAAAAATCAGAAACTGTAGCAGACGAGATTAGAAATAAACTGAGACTCTCAGCTCAAGACAAAAGAAAAATAATAAAACATTTAGGAGCCAAGGCTGTAATCCCAAGTAACACAATCACATACATATCACAGCACTCCAGTGATAGGAAAACAGTTCTTGCAATTGCACGTGAGCAGTCATAAAAACTGACTATATATTCTTGTGTGTGTGTGAGGAATATTGTCCCTGAGATAACATCTGTTGCCAGTCTTCCTCTGTTTTTCATGTGGGATGCTGCCACAGCATGGCTTGATGAGTGGTGTGTAAGTCAGCACCAGGATCTGACCTCGTGAACCCCAGGCCACCAGAGTGGAGCACCTGAAGCCAACCACTATGCCACCAGGCCAGATGCCAAAGCTGGCTGTATTTTAAACCAGAGTAAAACCACAATAAGTCCAACAAAAATTATAAAAATGTAAATAGCATTCCCTGAATACTAATAAATAAATTATAAATTAATAAGAATGTTTATCAACCAATAAGGCATTTCATTTGAAAATGTAAAAGCATGCCATCAGAAAATAACAAGAGAATAATATAGTGCACAACTGCAAATTAATATATGAAATATATTTAAGACAATTTTCAGAAGAAATTTTATGGAATTGCATAATGATATCAAAAAATGAAAATAAATATCCCACTCCACTGGCCTAGAAAAAGGCCTTAAGGTAATAACGACATCTAAAATTTAATCTTCCCACCCATCCTCCCAAAAACCATTCAGACCAGAGAAAGCAAGTAAATTTCACACAGATTTTGCATTACTCTGAGGAAGAAAGTCCTATGAGGTGAAAGATGCCTATGAGTACAGAAATATTCATCAAAAGTGAAAAAAACTATCTCATGCCCTCAAATTGTCATAATTCTATGTACGTTCAGTGAAGAAGTCTGAAGAAACAATTTAGAAAAGAGAAAAGGGAAATGGAGATCCTATTAGTGAAGTTAAAGAGATAAAATCAATAATGAAATTTCTCTTACATAACCAAAAATTGAAAACAGATCCAAAGCCTGATAGAAAACAGCATCAGCTACAGGGAAAAGGCTAACAACTACACACAATTTGAGGTGAAGACTCAGAGAAAAATATTCTAAGGGAAAGGAGGGAAGGAAAAAGAGGACAGTATCCTTTGGACTTGTAATGATTAAGAAAAAGAAGAAGAAAGAAGAGTAAATTAAGTTAAACATCCTCTAAAAACAAGACAGAAGAAACACACACATAATACTTCAAAACCTAACAACCACAAATTTTGTATATAGAGAGATTTATATACAGATATGTATGTATACAAATATATTTTTGTGTATATTTATAAACGGACACACACACACTTCATTTCACTGTACTGTCAGAAGCAAGCAATAAAGCAATCTTAAACTAGAAATATTGTAAACCACACAAAACCCTCAACTTAGTCCACAAAGTTAATAAAAATGTCTGCATCTATACAATGCTACTATAAAGGGGGTAGGGAACACAAAATAAGAGTCAAAACATTTCAACCAATAAAAATTTCACCAAGATAATATAATACAAAAATAAGCAAAAGGAAACTATACCATAACATTTTAAATTGAACTCAATGTCCTTAAATAATAATTTGGAAATATTAAAAAATATGCCTTGAATAAAAATTTCAAAAAAACCCCAGCATAAATAGAAAAAAGGCATTATACTGAAAAAAGTTGATTGGACTCAGTCAAGAAGTTGAAGAAAAAATAATAGGAAAAAAACCAGTGAAATCAAATTTGGTTCTTTGGATAGATCAGTAAAATTGATAAATGCCTAACAATGTATCAAGATAAAAAAACCACAAATACAACACTACCAATGCCAACATTTATAAAGGATATCCTATAGCTATTAGAAAGATAATAAACAGATAAATAATTTTGTCATTTTTTTCTAGTCATATACCTCATAGTTATCCTTCTGTCTTTATTTTTGCCAGGACTTTTCTTATTATGCTAGACTAATGAAAGACATATGTGAAATAAAATGAAAAACTTCCTGATACTTTCTCATGCATTTATTCTAAAATATAGTTTTCTAAAGCCTTAGTGAATTGAATTGATAAAATTTCATTTCAGATTTTTTCATGTCTGCTCATAAGAGAAGTTAATCAAAATTTTAAATCATTTTCTTTAAGCTTTGATACTTAGAATGAGATATACAGATTTCATTCTTTTCCTATATTCTGGAAAACTAAACACTTTTATAGAATTCATTTTTAGCACGGTCAGGCCCCTACACTTAACAAAATCCCCCTCTCCATTCCTGCTGCAAGGTAAAGTACAGAGGGAAGCTAAATATCATTTTTATTCATGAAAATGAAATAAATATCTCAAATCAAGGTTTCTGTTTCTTCTTGTGCATATCTCGATATATTAAAGTGGCAGAGTAGGCACCTCAAGCTCTCCCCCGGCAACAGGATCATCAAGAGAAAGCAAGTACTGTCAGAAGAAACGCCTGAAAACTGAAGAACAGTCAAAGATGTACAGCAACCAAGGTAATGCTGAAAAACCAAACAGAACATAAAGCTGACTTAAACATGGTCGGAAAGTTTTGCAGCGTTTTTACCTGCCCTTGGCCCTCCCTGGGGTGGTTTCATTTTTGAAATGGTAGCCCACACTCCCAGCGTGGGATTCTGAACTCTGGTCCTGGAGGAAACAGAAACAATCATACCTGCAAATTATTCTGTATGTCTATTCTAATCTATCTTGAGGCTATGTGGAAGACACGCAAAATGCGCATCTCTGTTTCGTTTAAGACAGAAATCACATTGATAAGCAAAAGAAAGCAGGTATGGACGTACTAATATCAGACAAAATAGACTTCAGGTCAAAAACAGCTATGAGAGACAAAGAAGAACACTATATATTGATAGAAGGGTCACTTTCTCAAGAAGCTGTAGCAATTATAAATATACACACACACACATGTATATATACATATACCAAATAACAAAGCCCTGATAAAAAATTCAACTGTGTAAATTTTAAAGATCTTACTGACTTTATTCAATGATTCATGAACCAGGCAGTGTCCCATCTAGCAGATAGAAAGGAGCTGTGAGGAACTATACAAAATTAAAGACTTTTATTAGCAGAAGGGAGCAGGAACATGGAAGTTGTACTAGGCATAAAAGCAGATTGGTTGTTGCAAGGTTACTTTCCTTTAGGGGATGGTAACTATCTATCATGCAGATTATCTAACTAGTGCTGATCAGACAATTCCTGACTGACAGATTTAAGATTCCATTTTGGGGAGAGCAGAAACTATAATTAAGTCAAGTCTCCTTTGGTGATGAGAGCCTTAGCATAAATGACTCCATTCTGGGCCTGCTGTCCTATTTTTAACAGCCTCAAAGTATATGAAGGAAAATTGACAGAACTGAAGAGAGACATAGACAGTTCTACAATAATATGTGGAGAATTCAACACACTACTTTCAATAATGGATAAAATATCTAGACAGAAGATCCATAATGAAATAGGGGTCTTAAACAACACTGAAAATAACTAGACCTAATAGACATATACAAAACATTCCACTTAACAGAAGCAGAAAACACATTCTTACCCAGTGCACAAGAAACATTATGCCAGATAGACCATATATTAGGCCGCAAAAGAAGACTCAATAAACTTAAGAAGAGAAAAATCATACAAAGTATCTTATCCAACTACAATGAAATGAATCTAGAAATCACTAACAGAAGGAAAACTAGAAAATTTACAAATATGTGAAATTAATCAGTACATTCTTAAACAACCAAAGGGCCAAAATGAAATCACAAGAACAATCAGAAAATTCTGAGAGACAAAACAACACAACATATCAAAACTTATGGGATGCAGTAAAGGCAGGACTCAGAGGGAAAGAGTTTACACTAAAAACTAAAAAAGATCTCAAGTCAATAACCTAAGTTTACACCTTGAGGAACTTAAAAAAAAAAATAGCAAGGTAAACTCAAAGGTGCCAGAAGGAAATAAATAAAGATCGGGGAGGGTAAAAATTAAACAAAGAATAGAAAGCAACAGGAAATAAAACCAAAAGTTGGTTTTTGAAAAGATCAACAAAATTCACAAACTACAGGTAGAATGACAAAGTCTAGACACAAATAACTAAAATCAGAAATGAAAGAAGGTACACTACCAACACCCTACAGCAATTAAAAAGTACTATAAGAGAATACAATTAACAGTTGGACACACAGAAATTATATAACCTAGATGTAATGGGAAAATTCCTATAAACACACCAATTGCCTAAATTGACTCAAGAAGACATAGAAAATCTGACTACACCTATAAAAAGCAAAGAGATTGAATCAGTAACCAAAACTTGTCAACAAAGTCCAGACTCAGATACTTTCACTTGGGAATTCTACCAAACTCTTTCAAAAAAAAAAAAAAAAGGAAGAGGACACTTTCTGTCTCATCCTACGAGGTCAGCATTACTCTGATACCAAAGTCAGGTAAATCACTAGAAAAGAAAATCCCAACCAATTTTCTTTATGAATATGATGCAAAAATCCTCAACAAAATACTAGCAACCAAATTCAAAAGCATATTAAAAGGATTATATGACAAGACCAAGTGTGACATATCCTAGGAATTCAAGGGTGGTTCAACATTAGAAAATTAATCAATGTATGTACCACATTAATAGAACTAAGGAAAAAACCCCATCATCATCTAAATTGTCACAGAAAAGGCATTGGACAAACTCCAACACCATTTCATCATTAAAAAAAAAAAAACTTAGGAAACTAGATACAGAAGGGAAGTTATGCAGTATGATAAAGGGCATTTGTTAAAAGACCAGTGCTAACGTCACACTAAGTGGTGAATGACTGAAAACTTTCTATGTGTAATCAGGAAGAAGACAAGGATGCCCACATTCACAACTGGCATTCAACATTGTGCTGGAGATTCTCACCAGAACAATTAGACAAGAAAAACAAAGAACAAAAACAACCAAATTAGAAAGGAAGGAGTAAAACTTCTTTGTTCAATGATGACATGCTTCTGTACATAGAAAATATCAAAATATCCACAAGAAAGTTACCAGAGCTAACAAACACATTCAACAAAGTTGCAGAGTGCAAAATCAATAGGCAAAACTCAGTTGTGTTTCTCTACAACAGTAGCAAACAACCCAACAAAATAAGAAAGCAATTACATTTACCATAGTATCTAAAATAATAAAATTCCTAGGGATAAATTTCACCAAGGAGGTGAAAGACATGTACACTGAAAACTACAAAACATTGCTGGAAAAATTTAAGAAATATTTAAATAAATGGAAAGACATCCACTTATTCCACTGTTTGAGAGTTGGAAGACTTGGTATTTACACAACAGCAATACTACTCAGTGATCTACAATTATAAAGCAATCCCTATCAAATTCCAACATTCTTTTTCATAAATAGTCAAACCAATCCTCAATTGCCTGTGAAATTGCAAGGGGTCCCAAATAACTAAAGGAATCTTGAAAAAAGAATCAAAGTTTGAGGCCTCACATTCCTTAACTTCAAAACTTACTACAAAGCTGCAGTAATTAAAATAGTGTGATATGATATAAGGTTAGATACATGGAGCACTGGAGTAGAAATTTGAGACCTGAAATAATTCCATAAATCTATGACCTATTAATTGTTAACTAGGGCAGCAGATGAACTCAATAAGGAAAGACTAGTCTCTCCAACAAATGGTGCTGGGATTTCCACATGCAAAAGAATGAAGTTGTATCCTTACATCACACCATATACAAATGAACACAAAATGGATCAATGACCTAAATACAAAAGCTAAAACTGTAAAAATCTTAGAAGAAAACATAGGGGTAAATCTTCATCATCTTGGATTTGGCAACAGATTCTTAGATAAAAGCATGAGCAGCAACGGGAAAAAAAAAAGTCGGGCTCCATCAAAATTAAAAGCATGGGTGTGTCAGAGGACATTATCAAAAAAATGAAAAGACAATTTACAGAATTGTTGAAAATATTTGTGTATTATATCTGATGGGTTATTAATATCCAGAACATATAATAACTCCTATTACTCAACAAAAATAGAGAGACACCCAATTTAAAAAATGAGTAACAAGTTTGAAAAGACATTTCTCCAAAGAAGATATACAAACGATCAATAAGCACATGAAACGACTACCACCATCATCATTCATTAGGGAAACACAGATCAAAACCACAATGAGAAACCACTGCACACTCACTAGGACGCCAATAATAATAATAATAATAACGGAAAAATAACGAGTGTTAGCCAGGAGGTCTAGAATTTGGAACCCTGGTACAGTGGTAGTGGGAATGTAAACTGGTGCAGTCACTGTAGAATAGGGTTCAATGGTTTCTCAAAAATCTGTACGTACAATTACCACATACCCCACCAGTTATATACCTAAAATGATTCAAATCAGGGATTCAAATAGATATTTGTATACCAGTGTTCTTGGCAGCATTATTCCCGGTTGCTTAAAGGTGGAAACAACCCAAATGCCCATCAACAGAGACTAGATAAACAAAATGTCATATACACATACAGTAGAATAATTTTAATCCATAAAAGGAATGAAACTCTGACACATGGATCAACATTGAAAATATTATACTAAGTGAAATAAGCCATACACAAAAGAACGATTATTGTTTGATTCCACTTATATTCAGAATCTAAAATAGGCAAATTCATAGACACAGAGTGGATTAGAGGATATCAGTGGCAGAGGGAAGGGGGGATGGAGAGTTACTACTTTATGGGTACAGAATTTCTGTTTGGGATAATGAAAAAGTTTTGGAAATTTATTGTGATGATATTTATATATTATTGTACATGCAATTAATGCCACTGAATTATGCACTCATAGTTGTTAAAACGCCAAGTTTTCTATCTAAGCAAATTTGAAGAATGTGGTGTATGGAGCTTGAAGAAAATGCTGTCAGAGAAGATGAGGTTACTGAGATGTCAGTTATCAGATAAAAAGAAATAATCACAAAAGAAAGATGTGGAACTATCTTCCCTCACAGTGATAAGGTGTATAAGGGGTTGCTTGGATGAATTGTTGACAGAAAAATCAACAACTTCCCCTTGGTCAAATTATCCCAATGGGGATTCCCAAACCCACAGAGATACCACAATCAATTTCTGCAAGTTAATATCTCCCAGGTAGAGCTGTGTGAAAATCAGACAGAAACTATACATTGTCAGTATTTGCATTTTTCCCAGAGAATGTGATAAATGTGCTGTTTGAGGAGAGAGACATAAGAGTTGCCAACATAAATGCTCAAGACACCAGTTTCTTCTTTTGAATATTAAAATAAAACTGGGAAAAGACTCTTGAATTTGCTTTAGAAAAAAGCTGGACCGTTTGGTACACCACAATCTTCTGCAACCACTGCCTCTTTATCGAACTCCAGAACTTTCCATGACCCCAAAAGAAAACCCCGTACCTGTTGGCAGCCACCCCCAGTCCCTTCCCCAGCCCCTGACAACCACTCTGCTCTTGGTCGTACGGACTTCCCTGTTGTGGACATTTCATAGAAGTGGAAGCACACACTGTGTGGCCCTTTGTGTCTGGCTTCTTCCAGCACAATGTTTGAGATTCGTCCATGTTGTGGCATGTGTCAGTGTGGGCCTAGGGCCACAGACCCCACCGGGGCGCAGGCAACTCCTGGGGGGTGTTGTAGCCACGAGTCTGGGGCTTGGGCCACGTCACTGGGCCCTCTGCTCAAGGAAGCTGGCAGGATCCCGGCCAAGACCTGTGGATACCCTTGGTCAGAATAACTGACCTGGTGGCCAGGCTAGAGGAGGCGACCCTCAGGGCCACACTGACCAGGTGTTGGCTGCAGACCAGCCCAGCAGGAGCTCAGGCGCCTCACACCATAGTACTGTCAACTCACTGGGGCGAGACCAAAGGCTGTTTGTTCCCAAGAGAGGCTGTCAGGACGGACAGTGCCAGGTGATCAGAATCCACCTTACAGCTCTCTGCTGGAAGCTACACGTGTGCGTGCATGCATGTGTGAGCTGTGGGCATGCTCGTGCACGTGTGGGGGTGTGTGCATGTGCGAGCGGGATCGTGGCAGCATCTGTGCCTGGCCTGCCTCCTGTTCCACCTCTGCTCTCCTGTGTGGCCACCCCCCATCCCTCCCCACACACTGGCCTCCCTCACCTGCAGTGGAGACCCTTCCAGTGAGGGGGGCACTTTTCAAGAAGGACCTCGAATGTGTGCACAGCAGAACTGCAGACGGGTTCCCAGAAGTGTTATTTATCATGGAAAGTCATGGATGCCCCAGATTTTGGGCACGTTAACCAATCACATACGATGGAGTGTTATGTGTTCCTTAAAAGCAATGTGGTGGGTCTGTGTGAGGGAGGGGCAGTGCGCTGCAGTTAAGGGAACGAGCAGGTTGTAAAGTGGGTCTGAGAGAACGGCTCATTGTGTTTTCGTCCCTGTGCACACGTTCATGCAGACAGAAGGTCCTGCTTGTCCCGCTGGGGGCCGTGGCTTTGTGTGTGCTCCATTCTTCTGACGTCTATTTCCTGAGGTTTACATGGTGAGCAGGCCCTCATTTTGTAGCTTCTAAAGTTATTTTCATGAAGCAAAGGCATCCCTGAGGGAGGGTAATTTTCAACGGTATGAGCAGCTGAGGTCACCCTCCCTCTGGGTCAATCGGGAGGACCCCACCATCTGCGGACTTGTATCCTCCACCCCTCAACCCCAGGTAGCCCCTTTCAGAGTCACCCAGGAGCTGCCCTGGGGCCCGTCAGCCTTCGGGGGCACCTGGTGTTGAGGTCATTGGCTCCAGCAGAATCTCTGGGGTGAGGGGCCGGGTGGCCGCCCTGCGCCATCCATAGGACGCACGCTTGCGTGTCTGGAGAAGCATGTTCTGTGCAGGAGGCAGAGACGTTGTTCATCTTAAATTACCAAAAAGAACTGTAGAAGCTACCCTGACCGACAGCTTGAGCGATGCAGCTGCTGCGCACACACTGTGACATCGCCCACCAAGAACCACAGTCTTTCCCAGAGGCGAGTCCTTTAGGAAGTGACCGTGCCGTAGAAGGGCACCCGGCCTTTGCTGTAGTTGCCGGTGTTCACAGCTCCGATGCCTCCTGCAACCATGGCCCCTGCTGTGCCGCTGGCTGGATCCTCGGGGCTCAGAGACCCTGGTCGGGTGGCCTGATTGTCTGCCCTGGGTCTCTTTGGTGGTGCGTTGGCCTGGCACCTGGTGGGCTCTGTTCTGGTGTCTTGCTGGACCCCAGGCAAGAAGGGCCTGGCCTGGGCAGCACCGTGGACAGCGGTGGCCAGCCGTTGTGGTCATCTTCGGGCTCCTGCCTCACTTGGACATGGTTTCTGGGCAGAGGTCAGTGCAGCAGAGCTCTGTTGGTGCCAGCTCGGGCCTGCCCAGGCCTGCCCACAGGTGGGTGCTGGCATCCAAGGCTGTGGAACCCCGCTCCCAGCCCCTTGATACCCCGGGGGCCCTGAGGCTGGTGATCCCAGGAGAGCATCCCGGGTGCTTGTCTCCTCCTGCCCACCTGTGGTCAGCCACGGTTTCCAAAATAAGTGTCCCTGTCATCCCGATGAATATTTGCTCCCTTGGACTGAAGTCACTGCTGCAGTATGAGCAAAAGACTGACCAAGACCAGAAGTCGGTCTCCGCACCGGCCCCACAGGCCTGGCTGCTCAGCCGGCAGAGATCCCTGGCTGCTCCAGAGGGGCTGTCACGGTCACGAGTCATGTGACAGGTGCCCTAACTCGTGGAGCAGCCCCTTCCCTCCAGACTGGCCCAGGCCCCTGCCCCGACCCGATGGTTTCTCTGTCTTGTGCCTTGTACATCTGGGCCCGGCCCAGCTGCCCGTTGGGAGACAGACCCCTGGCCACTGCAGGCACCAGGCAGCAGGGCTGCACACAGCACATTTCAGAGGAGCCACGACGGGCCTTCCACTGCTGAGACTGCCCTGGCTTAGGTGGCTTCCCCAAGAAGGTGCGTGGGGCCAGGGGGCTGGTGGAGCCCACAGGAAAGCACCTCTGCTGATGGGAAAGTGACACATGCCCGTCCACCCTCCCGGTCCTGCATTTGTGGAGTCCTCAGATCCCATAGACAGGAACCGGCAATTTCTTGAGCTTAAGAATTGAGCCACTGAGGGGAGATGTGGGGCAGGGGGGAGGGGCTGTGAGTCACGGCAGTTGGCCATCCTTGGGAGAAAACCCTGCCCTGGCACGTGGCCCCCACTTGGCACAGGGTGTTCACATGTCCCTCACTCCCCGACTCTTCTCCTGCCATGGCCGTTTCATGGCCACCAAGAGGGCCCTGTCAGGCTCAGGTGGCGGTGTCTGTGTCACGCTTCCCCAGTCTGACCCAGAGGCGCACACGTCCTGGACAGAGCGTGCGAGTCTGGGCTCCTGGAGCACAAACAGCCGACGGGGTCTAGTGTGATGAGGAAAGTTGTGCTTGACACCTGGGCCACCCGTGAGCAGTTGAAGCAGGAGGTCAAGGAGGGCTGTGAGCTGACCGCCTTTCCACTGAGGGGCTGCCACAGGAAGTGTTCTAGTCGAAACTCAGGACTGCGTAAAATGGACCCGTGTGCGTGGCGCTGCCACCAGCCCACCATCTGAGGCCCCTGCGCCTTCCACACAGGGTCTTCACAGGGTCTATCTCAACCCCCCCCACCCCCGCCCTCCCCAACTGGCAGCAGGGTGTGTCTGGGGGGCCACACCCCTGCCTTTATGAGGCGCCTCTATTGCTACCATGTCAACCAGGGAATTCTGGCTCCTCCTCAGTTTGGCCTGAGCCAAGCGTCTGGTAAGACTTACCTGTGATAATTGAGAAGAGAAAGAGGATTCTTAGTGAAATGGGGGTAAGTTCTTCACTTCTTTCTTCTGTTCGAACCAGGGAACTGGCCGGTTTAACCCTCGGGGCCACTGTGGCCCCATGGCCACCTGGCATCACGTCTGGAGAAACAGCAACAAGCAAGAGCAGTGGGCAGCAGCTGCAGTCTGCTCTTAGGAAAACTCCCACGGGGAACTCACAACACACGAGAAAGTCTTAGAGTGGTTTTCAGTACCTCTGCCTCTTCCCAGAGTAGTGCATTTACATCATCTTCTGTGCACTTTGTTCCGAAGGGACAACGCAGGCTCAGAGAGGGCCTAGCGTGGCAGTGTTGTGAACTCCTCGAGTACACCATCACTCACCCTTCTCCGACACCCCCAAAATGCTCGGCAGTCCCCCAACACCATCTCCCTTTCTTTCCTGGCGGTCCCTGCCCCCCGACTGGCCAGAAGTGGCCACAGTGCCCTCCCAGCCGCTGCACCAGGGCGACTCCGGGATGCCTGGAAGTCCCAGAAGCCCTGTGGTCGGAGGTCTCCCCCGCCCTGCAGAAGAAATAACACAGAATCCTCTGGAAAAGTGGTTCTTGAGGGAAACTTGCAGGGAGGATTTCTGGTGGATAACAGCGTCACACCAGGTCTCCATTTCCTGTGTCACCCAGGTCTCCCTGGGGATGAGGGCCTCTTTCTCACGCAGGTCTTCCTCCCATGTCTGACGGGGTGGTCTTATGAGCTACACGCATTTATAAACGACCCCTGGACTCATCGCTCTAGGCTGTCCCCTGGCCATGAGGGACTGGTAGCTGCCCACACCTGGGGTCCTTGTGGGTGCGTGCCCCTCCTGTGCCTCAGCCCTGTGGGCCACATACCCTCCCAGGGCTGTTTTCCACAGGCCACCGTCGCTGTGGCCTGGGCTGGCTCCACAGGATTTCCTTGGATTACCCTGCGGGGGATCCTCTGCCCGCTCCAGCCCCAGCCCTGACAGCTCTGCTGCCAAAAGCAGTCCTGGGCGGTGGCAGGCGGTGGGTTCCCATCCCCAGGGTTCTCCCTGGCCAGGAGGGGCTGTGGCAGGAGGTCGACGGCCTGCCACACTCCTCTCCTCCTTCTTGCAGGAGGATTGCTGTCGCAGGAGTTGGAGACGAATCATCCCGGAAGTCTCGCCCGAGAGGCAGAATCCCACCTGTTTGCCCCGCTTGTCTAGAAAGAATGGCTGGTCGAAGCCCCTCAACTCCTTTCAGGTGGCAGCCTGGGTCATGTGCCTGATCCTGGCCTTCACCTCTTTCGCTATTTTCATTCCTTTTCTGCCCAATGAGTGGAAGTACATCGCCTATGGAGTATCCTTTTACTGGGGGAGAACTGCTCGGGCCTGCCTGTGGTCTAAAGTGGGGAGGGGGCTTCTGAAAGATGCTGCCACCACAGCTGGCCCCTGGCCACGCCATGCCTGCCGGCGACGGTCTCCCTCTGCCACTCCACCCTCTACACTGAGTCACCACAAGTGTGGTCTGCCCTGTACTCGGACCCGGCTCTCCGCTCCAAACACCTCCTATCGTCATGGTGCCTGAAACCCCACGTCTGTCTGTGCAGCTGGCTGGCTTGGGGCTTATACAGGAGAGTCTGCCCTGACCCGCCGTTGGTGCAGGGGGAGTGCGCCGGGTGGCGAGGGGCCCTGGAGTGGGGGCAGAGAGACCTGAGAAGAGGAAGGAGTTGCAGACTTGGGCCACTGCGGCTTTCCCAGCCACACACCACGGGGTCTATCTGTGTTGTCCAACAAAGAAGTGTTTTGTTTTTTTCCAGGAACATAGATTATGTGTTTTTTTCAGGTGTATATCATTATATTTCAATTTCTGTGTACGTTACATCATGTTCACCATCCAAAGACTAATTACCATCCATCACCATACACGTGTGCCCAGTCACCCCTTTCACCCTCCTCCCTCTGCCCTTCCCCTCTGGTAACCACCAATCTAATCGATGTCTCTATGTGTTTGTTTGTTGCTGTGGTTGTTTTTGTCTTCCACTCATGAGTGAGATCATACGGTATTTGACTTTCTCCCTCTGACTTATTTTGCTAACATAATACCCTCAATGTCCATCCATGTTGTCACAAATGGCTGGATTTCATTGTTTCTTATGGCTGAGTAGTATTTCATTGTGTATGTATACCACATCTTCTTTATCCATTGGTCCCTTGATGGGCACTTAGGTTGTTTCCAAGTCTTGGCTATTGTGAACAAGGCTGCAATGAACATAGGGGTGCACATACCTTTACATATTTGTGTTTTTGTGCTCTTTGGATAAATACCTCATTGAATGAGTTTGGAAGCTTCCCCTCCTCTTCAACTTTTTGGAAGAGTTTGAGAAGGACAGGTATTAAGTCTTCTTTGAACGTTTGGTAGAATTCACCAGGGAACTCATCTGGTCCTGGGCTTTTATCTTGGGGCGGTTTTTGATTACTGTTTTGATCTCCTTACTGGTGATTGGTCTATTCAAATAGAACAGCGAGTTTTAATGAGGAAGGACATTAAAAGAATGCTAAAGCCTTTACGATGGACAGTTCGAGTTTGCTCCCCGCACACCTCTGTCAAGTGCATGCTGTGGAGCCCTTTTCCCCACTGACAGAGCTTTCCAGGTCAACCCTCACATGACTCACTTATGGGGTTTCACGTTTGGGATCTGCCTGGGGTGGCTGTGCTCGGTGCTGCACCCCCAGAAGATGTCTGCTTTGATTTCTCGGTAGCGTGCATCAGGGTGGCATGGGGCTCTGTGTCATGCTTGGCTGAACTTGGGTCCGTGGCAGCTGACCAGGAAACCCTGGGACCCACCCCAGGGTCACCCGACATTAGAGCCAGTGGACAAGGCAGGGCTGGTGCAAACTGGGCACTGGAACCACATTTCTCGAAGGAGGGTGTTTACACCTGGGTCAAGCCTTCTTCTCAGTGAGGAAACCGTCTACGCTGGAAACCATCTCTTTGCCTAAGCCACCCCCAAGGTCCCTGGCCCAGTAAAGAGGGTCCAGGTGTGTGTAATGGTGGAGCTTGGATGGGAGGGAGGATGCAGGAAGGACCCAAGCTGTCTCTCAGGGCCTCGGCCACCTGCCCCAGACTCTTTACTACGGTGTCTTTCAGCTTCGAAAAAGCGGAGGGAACAGTAGGATGGACCTCAAGGACAGGTCATCACCTTTAACAGTTAAGACTTTGCCAGTCTTGTTTCATCTCACACGCACGTACACTGGAGTATCATTAAAAATCCCAGACATCATGAAATTTCACTGTAAATGCCCCAGTCTGCATCTGACAAGGACTTTTACCTCCATAGCCACCATTCTGTTGTCTCACCTAAAAAATTCACATAGTAAGTTACCACTTACTCCTTAACATCAAGATTGACATTTCCCCAATTTCCTAAAGAGGCCCTCTAGCAGGTGCCTGGGCCCCACTGTGATGTCACAGGCCCCCCACCTGGCATGAGGCCACTGTGCCCTGAAGTCTCCCTGACTCCCCAGGTCCTTTGCTCCCTGGCCTTTGATCGGTCGGAGAAACCAGGGCACCTGCCTGTAGAATGTCCCCCTCACTCTAGATGGGGCTCATTTTTTTCCCTCAAGGTACTAGAGATTTCTTTGTGGTAGGTTTTCGATAGTCAATTTCTTTAATAGAAATAGAGCTATTCAGCTTTTCTGTTTCATCTCATATCTGTTTTGTAAGTTGTATTTTTCAAGAAATTTGAGTATTTCATCTAAATTGTCAAATTTCTTGGAATAAAGTTATTCACACTATTTCCTATTATCCTTTCAATGTCTGTGGGACCTGTAGTGATATGTCCTCATTGATCCTTACTGGTGATGTGTGTTCTCTCCCTCCATCAGTCTTCCTAGGTTTATCATTTTTATTAATTATTCAAAGAATCAACTTTTAGACTTATTAATTTTGTTTTCTTTTTTTAAAAATTTTTGCTTTTATTTTTACTATTTCCTTCTTTCAATTTACCTTGGGTTTACTTTGCTCTTCTTTTTTTTTACCTTCTTAAGGTGGAAACTTGGTTTTAGACATTGGTTTTAGACATTGTTTCCTTTTAATATATTTAAAGCTATAAATTTCTCTCTAAGCACATGCACACACAGATGCACACAGATGTGCAGAGACGTGCATACACACAGACAGACGCACAGATGTGCAGGGAGGAAGGCTTTCTCCCTTCCCGTCACCCATCCCTTCTGGCTTAGAGGTGAAGGGCCTCTCCCAGGGATTTGGGTTCAGTGTCTGGGTCTAGGGGTGCCCTGTGCAGCTGTGGTTCCCTGATCCCGCCCCACCTCTCTGCAGGTCTGTAAAGGGCTGGGTCCAGCTGGTTGGGCAGGGGTCCCAGGGAGTGTTTTTAGGGAGAGACACTAATTATAATGGCGGTCCCTCTTCAGCCACTCATTTCAGTGCTCTCTTGCTTGGTCCCTCTTGGGACAACCTCCCATTCGCGGGTAGCAGCTGGGCCTATGAGTGCTGGCTCTGAGACGGCAAACGGCAGGGAAGGAGGCCAGAGAGAAAGCCTGCTGGGCCACCAGGAGCAGCAGCACAGGCCACAGTGGAGGGCTGCATGCCCTGCGCCAGCCCTACTCCCCCGGCCCTGAGAGGAGGGCCTTGCAGAGAGGGGCTCCTAACGGGCCACGTTACCTGAGTGGGTTGCAAGCCAGGCGGGTGTGAGCCCAGCCCCGGCCAGGTGGGCAGGTGTTGGGGGACCTGGACATACACGTGGCTGTAACCCAGGTGTCCACTGTGGAGGGGCTGCAGGGTGCAGCTTCCCCCTGCAGCACACGGGCACCATCAGCCTTGCCCCTTCCTCACGCTCAGGGGACAGGTCTTAGTTCAGAGTGATGGGCTGTCTCCGCCTCCCCAGTCCGTGCTCTGTGGGGCACTGCTCCACAGACCCTGCCCGTGAGCTCTGGCATCCGCCACAGCCCCACACCCCAGCCTCCACCCCCAGTGCCATCTCCTCAGCTCCGTGCGGCTTCCGACAGGGCCGGCCTCCCCGTCTCCAGGGCCCTGACAATGTCCGACCCACCAGAGCTGAGCAGCAGCGCCTTTGGTCCCGTGTGCTCCTGAGCAGGGCCACCCCTCCTCTGGGCCTCTTGTCCCTGGTCAGGGGCAAGGCAGTGTTCCCGCAGCCCCGGTCCCAGGCCCCACATCACCCCACATAACTCATGTCTCATCACAGCTAAGATGAGCAGTAACTGTTGAGTCTCATGGGCAGCCCATCTCAAAATTTCTCCAGTGGTCTCAAAACTATGCTTTACGGGTTTTTTTAACCCAGGATCTGATCAAGGTTCACGCTTGGCACGTGGTGATGGGGTCTTGAGGTCTCTCTGGCCCAGCACAGCACCCACCTGCCTTTGGTTGGGCAGCTGTTGTGGTTTTCTCGGCCACAGCGTCTTTCCCTCTGGTCTGGCCCCACTGGGAGGTGGCTCCTTGGGGAGGGGGCCGGGTCCCTCCGCCCCAGTTAGGAGCAACCTGCAGGTAGACTTTGGGGCTGTAGGTTCACCATTTCCCTTGCCCAAATTGCAGTTTCACTGGGGCTTGTAAAATGGTGAAAATTTCCTAATTTTGCCTCCTCCTGGCTCAGCTCGCCCCTCCCTCCCTCTCTCCCCTAGCAGCACCGTGGAACGGTGGGGTGTGAGTTTCCCCCGGCTGATGTAACAAGTACCACAGGCTGAGTGGCTTAAACAAGGAGGTTTACTCTCTCAGTTCTGGGGCCAGAAATCCGAGATCAGGGTGTGGTCAGGGCAGTGCTCCCTCTGAGGGCTCCAGGGGAGGGTCTGCTCCTGGCCTTTCTCCCAGCTCTGGTGGCCTCAGGTGTCCTTTGGCTTTAGATGTCGCCTCCTCCATGTCCTCACATGGTCGTCCCTCTGTGAATGTCTGTGTCCTGAACGCCCCTTATAAGCACGCCAGGCCTATGGGATCAGGACCCACCCTGACGACTTTACTTGATCACCCCCAAAGATACTATTACCAAACAAGCTCACACTCACAGGTCCTGGGGGTACTTCAACATCTTTTTGGGACACAGTTCAGCCCCTAGCTGTGGGTTTTGCTTCTGTGCTGGGTTAGAATCCATTATCTTCATTCCCTTTTGACCCGTAATTTAGCCCCATTTTGGCCCTTGGGGTCTTTTTGAGCCAGCCCTGTGTTCTCTGTCCAGTGGTCACCTTGAGCTCTTACCTGCTTTCTGGCACAGCAAGGAGCCCCGGCACTCCCTGGCCACACCTGGACCACCAGCCATTTCTTCCGGAAGCCTGGCCCTGGTCGCCCCTGCCCCTGGGTGACTCAACGCCCAGTCCGTGTCGCCCCCTCCTGCTTGTCCCAAGTGGGGGATGCAGGACAGCTTCCCTGGCTGTCCAGGGCTCAGTCTGCCTTTGAGACACATTTTCCTGTCCAGTGTCCTTCTGCCCAGCACCCTCTAATCCCTCAGTGATGTCCCTCAGGCCCGGGCAGCCACACTTGGGCACCATGCTCTGGCCACTGGGGGCACCAGCATCATTCGATGCCTGCAGGGACTGGGCTGGCCGGGAAGTGACCTTGGTCCATGCCATGGTGCCAGGAAGGTCAGGGTCCAGGGTCAGGGCAGCATTCCGCAGGTCCAAGTGGAAACCAGGAAGAAGTAGCAAAGGTGGACCGACGTGGGCACGGAGGTCAGCGAGCCAGATGCTGGGCGACACTGCGAGTCCGTGCTTCCCTCGGTGTGACCTGGCACGCTTGGGAAGGGCAACAGCTCGGCTGTCTGGTCCACACGCTCCCTTGTGTGGAAGGGACTGGAATCTGGTGTGACTTGATTTACTCTGGAGATGCTGTGTTGTGGCCCGAGGCAAAATGAACTTGGCAACGTGGGGGAGAAGCTCTATCAATCAGTGAAGCGAGGCTGGTCTCCTGTCCTCTGGGAGGGAACGCGGGCAGTTGGAGCCCTGTCACCGCCTCCCAGCGAGGCCGGGGCCGGGAGAGGTTAACAGTGCAGAGGGTGGGCCGGGCTGGCGCCGCCGCGCTGTTTGTTCACTAAACATAGATTGTTGCTGGGGACACGGGGCCAGGCAGTTCTCAGAACAGCTCCGACCGACCAGAACTTCACGGCAGGCGGCCTCCTGCTTTGTGATGAAAGTGAGACCTCCGACCCTTCCCTTCCTATCGTTCGCTTGACCCTAAGACTCTCCAAATTACGTCTGAAAGTAAGAGCAGGGAGCTCTAGGGTGTTGCACGCGCTCTGTGACCCTCTCCGTTCTGGGGCTCAGGTCACCGTGTGTGTGAGGGATGCAGTGAAGGACGAGGTCATCTTGGGCAAAATGCGGCGACATCGGCTCGCCGACTCCTTCCTGTGGGTGACTGGCCTGAGCGCTGGGCTGCACTGGACCAGGCAGGCGGGCTGGGCAGCAGGCCTGTCTGTATTTGTTCTTGCTCTGACAGCTTCTTGTCTGAGGGGGCTGTGGGCAGCTTCACTCACCGCGACTAGGCGGGACCCTGCCCTCAAGTCTCGGAGTCCCCTCCCCCTGGGAGCCACGCCTCTTTGTTCAGTATGCGCTCAGGCACCTGCAGGTTTGGGATGGCTCGGGAAATTGGCCCCAGGCAGCTCTGCAGGGCTGGCCTGGCCAGGCCGGGACAGGTGCCCTGGGCGCCTCCACTTGGAGGCTGAGGGTCGGACTGCGGGTCACGCTGACCCCACACCGTTTCCCTGGAGGTGGTCTATGTGAGCGAGCCGAGTGCAGACATGGGGGCAAAGGGCTTGGGTGACACACCTCAGTCCTGGCCTCCCTGCTGCCCGGGCAGAGGCCCCATCTAGCCACCCCGCCCGCCCTCCTGGCCACCCGCCCGCTGGTTTCAGATGAGGGCAATTCTGCTCCAGCCCCACAGAGGAAGGGGCCGCACCTGGGCCACAGTGCGACTTCCTGCCACATCTCATTGTCCTCGGCTGTCGCCGCCTGTGTCCTGCTGCTCAGGACGTGCTCTTGTTGCCCCGGCAACCACACAAACAGTGCTGCGTGTCTGGCCAGCACCTCAGGCTTCAGGGAGCGGGTGCAGGGGACCAGCGTGCCAGGACCATATTGGTGTCACCAGCTGTGACAGGCCTGGCCTGGGCGCTGCCCACCTGCCCGCTGCCCCACACCCTGTACAGGAGCACGGCCTCCGTCTGCTCAACAGCAGAGCAGTGGAGGCTCAGGGCTTGTCCCAACCCTGCAGGATCTGGTGGCGGCGGGAAGGGCCTTGGTGTCGCCAAGTCCCCCACGCAGCACTGAGGGGTTTGGTCAGTCCTGTGTCCCGTGTAGGTCCCCCAGGGCCTGGCCGGTTCTCAGCCATCTCCCCATACCCACTTTCCAGCTCGTCCTAGTCGTTTGCCCCTCTGCCCTTGGCCTGGGCACCAGCTTCCCAGTCTGACCCTCTTGGCCCCTGGGTGTCACTCACCCTCCTCACGGTCATCTCTGCGTCCCCCAGCTGAGCCGGGCCCCATCACCTCCGTGCCCACAGCTGGCACCCAGGGCCCTGGGTGTGCACTCAGTGCCTGGAGGCCAGAGGCTGCAGGAGGGACAAGCAGCTTTGGCCAGAACTAGTCTCCACTCAGGCCTGTTGTGCATCATGCCTGTTTCTTACAGGACTCTCACTGGGGCACGCACATGCACCCAGCCCCAGGGTCCCCGGGGTGGCTCCACATGGAGACCCTGAACCCTGACAGCAGTGGAGCTTGAGAAGGACCCCCAAGAAGGGGCTTCCTGAAGGACTGAGCCGTGACCCCACCTCCCTGCTCAGAGCCTGCCCTGCTGTTGACATCGTTGTAGAGCCTTCTGCATATGGTGGTTGGCAAGCCAACCTTCACCTCCGGGAAACAGAGAAGGAGGCCCTGCAGGTGGGCAGCATTTCCCAGCCACGACCAGACTGCCCTCCACCCTCTGGGAGATGGGCCTGTAAACCCTGATCACTTCAGGCTCAGAACTCATCCAGGGATCAGGGCAGGGCTGATGGGGAGGCAGCGGCCGCTTCTGTTTGGTTTCCATGGGGATGATGTGTAGGTCCCAGGGGAGAGGAGGCGGAGAGGGAGGGATCTAAGGGCTTAATTTTACCCTCGGAGCCCTGGAGGGAGCGGGAGCTGGAGAGAGCCTGAGGGGTCTTGTGGGGGTGGGGGGAGACAGAGGCAAAGAGAGACAGGCAGAGAGAGACAGAGACACAGAGACAGAAGCAGAGGGAGACACAGAGGTGGAGAGAGGCAGAGACACAGAGACAGAAGCAGAGGGAGACACAGAGGCGGAGAGAGTCAGAGACAGGCAGAGGCAGAGAGAGTCAGAGACAGACAGAGGCAGAGAGACAGAGGCAGAGGCAGAGAGAGACAGAGACAGAGAGAGAGACAGAGTCAGAGAGAGACACAGAGACAGAAGCAGAGGGAGAGACAGAGGCGGAGAGAGACAGAGACACAGAGACAGAAGCAGAGAGACAGAGGCGGAGAGAGACAGAGACACAGAGACAGAAGCAGAGGGAGACACAGGTGGAGAGAGACAGAGACACAGAGACAGAAGCAGAGGGAGACACAGGCGGAGAGAGACAGAGACACAGAGACAGAGGCAGAGGGAGACAGAGGCGGAGAGAGACAGAGACAGAGGCAGAGGGAGACAGAGGCGGAGAGAGACAGAGACACAGAGACAGAGGCAGAGGGAGACACAGGCGGAGAGAGACAGAGACAGAGGCAGAGGGAGACAGAGGTGGAGAGAGACAGAGACACAGAGACAGAAGCAGAGGGAGACACAGAGGCGGGGAGAGTATGCAGCCACTCCACAAAGGCTCCTTGGCTCCCTCCCTCCTTTCTTCATTTCTTAATGATACACTTTCTTCCTAACCCCACACGTGTGCTCAGAGCACCTCTGCTGCCCAAAGGACCCCCCACAACATCCTTCGGTGCCCGGCTTGGTGCCCACCGGGTGCACACAGGCCTTCTCTGTGGCCTTGGTGACGCAAGTGGGTCCACGCCCCTGGGAAGCAGCTGTTCGCGGTGTGAGGCTTCGCTTCCAGTGTGAAAGCCTCGTCCCTCCTGGGGGAAGGAATTGGGGCTTGTTCTGTTGGCAGCAGGTGTGTGAGAGGGTCCCTCGGTCTCTGCCACACAGCTTCAGGGGCGAGGCAGCAGGGACTGGACACCTCCCTGCCTCCAGTGGACACTCGATGCCGTGCTGACCAGGCCCTGGGCTGAGTTATTCCTTGACAACCCCCCTACAGGTGACTGGTGGGCTTTTCTTTTTGCACTTCATAACTCACTTGATTGCCACGTCCCTCGACCCGGCCGAAGCCAATGTACGCCTCAAGAAGAACTACTCGGAGCCATTACAGGCCTTTGACAGATCAAAGCACCAACATGTGATCGAGAACGAGTATTGCCACCTGTGCCGGGTCCCGGTGTGAGTGCCCAGGCGTGGCGCCCAGCGACACCGATGGCCATGCGCCCCGGCTGTGACTGCCGAATTTAACTCTCCAGCCACCATGGGGGCCTGCAGGGACTGGGCGTGGAGGGGTGGGGTGCCTGCCTGAGGGCCTGCGTCTGTGTCCCTGCAGCTGACTGGCACTGCTCCCTTTGACCTAGGAGCAGAGGGAGCACCATCTTCCTTGGGTTTCTCAGATGAGTCACCCACCCCCCACCAGATCAGAGCCTGGGGCTGCTCAGGGCCCCAGGGTCTCCAGTGGCCCTGGAGACATCAGTGGGCAGCCTGGGAGGGAGGCCCAGTGGCTCAAGGTGGGACCCAAGCCCAGCCTGCGGGCCTCAGGCCCTGGTGCCACATGGCACACGTGGCCGAGGGAGGGAAGGAACCACTGGGTACAGGTCCCCTCCGCCTGGGGCTGCTGCTGTCTCTCTTCTTACAGGTGGGTGGGGGCTCTGACCCTGTCCCACCTGCACAGACTGCTGACAGGCTGCTCCCCCGAATTCTTCCTTCCAGGACTCGGAAAGCCAACCACTGTAATGCTTGCAACAAGTGCGTCTCTGGCTTCGACCACCATTGTAAATGGCTCAACAACTGCGTGGGGAGCAGGAACTATTGGTGAGGAAGGAAGGGGAGGGGGGAGGGGAGGGGTCCAGGAACTACTGGGAAGGGGGGAGGAGGAGGGGCCGCGGGGTGGGGGCAGCCGTGGGCAGTGGGGCACCGTGTCCCAGCCTTCAGCACAGTGGGCTCGGCATCCCTCTGGTGTCCTTGCCTGGCTCTGGAACATGTTTGGGTGGAGCCTCCCCAGACGTGCCACGTCAAGCCCATCCTCACAGAGTAAATTGCTAGAGACCCCCAATTAGCATCAGCAAGCAGCCAGCCCATCCGTGGGGCACAGGCTGGGCTGACAAGTCCTTGACCCACTGGCCTGGGCCAGTCTGCTTTCTCCCTGCCAAGGCCATCGGGTCCCAAGCACAGAGGATATGGGCCGGGGGCTGTGCCAGGAGCGAGTGTCCAGCCACGGACAGGAGGCATTTCCTCCGTGAGCTCAGGGTGCAGGGCCTGTGGGGTTCACCAGGGCCCCACATTCAGGAACCAAGCTGTCAGTCAGCTCTGCTGGCCGTGAAGAGCTGTGTGTTGCCAGGTAAACGTGACGAGGGTTCTCCCTGGTTCTCCACGCCAGACGTGGAAAGAGAGGCGGAGGGTGGAGAGGGCGCTGCACTGCTCACCCACACTCAGCAGCAAGCGTGCGAAGTGGATCCGCATCACCCAGCAGGGGAGACCACGTGAGAGATGCACACTTGTTCCTACACAAAGAGGCCTTGCTGCTTCGAGGAGGAAATGCACAGGTTTCATGATTACAAAAGTCCAGTCAGAACTGCTAGTCTGGGAGGGACCTGGGAGCCCCTGTCCCACCGCCCCCACAGAAGAGGAGCCCCTGGAAGGTCAGAGGGCAGGGTGGAACACGGTCCACATGCTGGCACGGCTCTGCTCCCCCTGGATACGCCTCCTTAAGGCCTCGGTGCCTCAAGCTGACTGGTCACCTGTAGGTCCCATCAGCGGTCTGGGGAGAGGCGAAGGCCATCAGGGGACAGGCGAGGGCACGTGACCCTGCCCACGAGGAGGACGGAATGGGCCAGGCTCCACTGACAACAGGCTCTAGCAACAGAGCAGGCTGAGCTGGGGGTTCCCAGTGGGGCCAGGAAGCCCCCTTCACAGCGTGAGAGCCCCACGAGCCCTCCCTGCGTCCACCAGGCAGGGTTGGCAGGAGCGTGGTGCCTGCCCCACAGCAGGGAGAGGTCTGCTCTCCTCGGAAGGAGCCCACAGAAGGGAAAGGGCACTGCGTGTGCCAAGACACCCGCTCTGTGTGGGACGGGGCTCAGGGTGAGAGCAGAGGGTCCCCGCTGGCATCCGCCCCCGATTCCCTCCTGTCCCTGCACCCTTCAGGCAGAGAAAGCAAGAGAGAGCATGGGCATTTAGGATATAATTTGGCAAAGGAAGTTGACCAAGTCTGCAACAGAGACCCTCAGAGAGAGGCCGCCCCTCGACGGCAGTGAGAAGGGGAGAACGGGCGCAGCAGGCGGCGGAGGCACGGCCGGAGTAAAAGCTGGAGAGAGCTGGGCGCCTGCAGACACTCGGATCAAGGAAGGGAGCGGCTCTCCCTGGACGCTGGAGGGAGAGGAGGATGACAAGCTTGAATGTGGGGTTGGACCGCCGATCCCGTCCTGGGTGCCTCTCTCCAGGTGGGAGGGGAGTTCTGCCCAGAAGGCAGGACAGAGATGACCCCGAGGGTCCGGTGTGGGGCCAGCTCACCGGCCAGACCAGAGCCCAGTGCGGGGCCTCCCCGTGTCCCCACGGCTGTGGGCGCCCTCGAGGGCCTGCACTCACACAGCAGAGAGCCGGCCTGCGCAGGGCCATCCAGAGACGCCTCGGGAGGGACGCTGGGGCCGAGGTGCAGCTCCCTCAGGGCAGCATCTTCACAGGCCGCGTGCGGCACCCACCTGCCCTGAGAATGCTCCCGTTTCAGCCCTCCCCAGAGGGATGCACAAAGAAACTTCAGGAAGTTCCAGGAAAGAAAAATGGAATCAACTAAATTTTAGGTGAATGAAAGATATTATTTAACATTGAAAATGTTAATGGAATAGTTTCTTTTAAATGTAAGAGCAGAAAGACTAAGGGAAGAAGTTTCAGTGAAAGCATATTCTGAGAGTTGCTGCCCAGAATCTAGGTTTTGGGTGGGTGGCCCACTCTGCGTGTTTTGAGCACCTGCAGGAGCGCAGGGGTGACTGGTCCGACGCAGCGGCACACGACCTCGTTTCTGGCACAGACGTGCGTGTGGGACTTTGCAGATGTGCCTTCCACAGGCAGGTGTCTGGCTTCCTCAGGCCGCGATCAACTGCAGCCAGCTCTCATGCTGTCCTGGTGTCGCCACCGCACCCCCTGCCTTCCCCGTCCGAGTCGGTGCCTGGATGCCAGGATGGCACTGTGGAGCACCCCCTCCGGCCGCACCCCAATTCTGTTCAACTTCAACAGTCAGGAACCGTGACTTGAGGCTAAGAGCCCATAAGGTCTCCTTTTCCATGATTCCAGAGCCTGGACGGGACCTCGCGAGCCGTGGCTGGGAGGGAGCCCTGGTCCACAGAGGTAGCCAGGAATTGCAGGCAGGCCGTGAGCTGCGGGCCCAGGCAGCTTGGGCAGGTCACACCCTGTCTCTGAGTCTGTTTCCCTGTCGTGCGCTGAGGGTGCCTCCCCCTCCTCTCGCAGCCTCTTGTGAGAATAAATGAGATTGTGTTGTGAGTTGAGAGGTGATATAAAGCCGTAGTTCCGATCAGTGGTGGTCACGGATCAGTGACCTCGCCCAGAGAGCTTGAAAGAAACGCTCGAAGGATGAAAACAGAGAGAGAAGGGCTGAGCTCTGGGAGGTCACTGGGAGCAGGATTCGGAGTGCGGGGGGTGGCGGTTAGCAGGGACGCCCACACCATCTGTTGCGCATGCGCTGGCCGACCGCACTGTCCTGGGCTGCCCAGCTGGCCTGGCTCTGAGCCTGTCTCTGCTTCTCCCACAGGTACTTTTTTTGTTCCGTGGCCTCCGCCTCGGCCGGCCTGCTCTGTCTGGTTGTCATCATGCTGTACGTCTTTGTTCAGTACTTCGCGGATCCGGAGGAGCTCCGCACGGACGCCCACTACGAAAGTACGCTGCTCCCCTCGGGGGGTTGCTTCCACTCAGGGTGACTCGTGTGTCTTGACCTCACCTTCCTGCTGTCTTCCGGGTGAAAGTCTTTATTCCAGGGGTGGGGAGCCTGGCTCGCCCCAGGCTGGGTGAGCAGAGCTGGCGCCGGAGCAGGAGGTGCCGTGGCACCCCTCTGCAGGCCGAGGGCAGTGCCCAGTGTCCACCAGCCCAGTAGCTTCCCAAGTGCCCAGGAGGCAGGTTAGGGGCCCAGAGGTGCTGGCCTGGCTGCTCAGAGGGCGTGCTTCCAGGCAGCATCAGGCATCAGAGAGTGGGGTCTGCACTCTGTCCCCCCACAGTTGGTCACGGAGGGGAGCAGGGTGGGGTGGAGGGCAGGCTGTCTGGGAACAGAACCTGGGGCGATGCATGGCTGCAGGCTCTGCAGGTCAATACAGCTCTCTGCTAAGTGGGTCAGGGAGTCCGGCCTTGGGAACAGACGTCCACATCCAGCCAGAGGGAAGCAGATGTGGGGGCTGAAAGATACTTGCCCAAGACCTGTGACTGTGCCCTTATTTAGGAAAAGGGTCCGTGCAGATATGATTAAGGATCTTGGGACAAGTTCATCCTGGATTATCCAGGGCCCTGAATCCAATGAGAGTGCCCTTAAAAGAGACAGAAGAGGAGAGACACAGACACGGGGGAAGCCATGTGACGGCGGAAGCGGAGACTGGAGTGATAACGGCCACAAGCCCAGGACGGCTGGAGACCCAGGAGCTGGAAGATTCAAGGACAGATCGTCCCCAGGGGCCTCTGGAGGGAGCACGGTCCTGCGACACCCTAACTTCCAGTCTCCAGAGCTGGGAGATGATAAATTTCTGTTGTTTAACCTACTCAGTCTGTGGCCTCCAGTCACCCCAGCCCTGGACACGGATGCAGGGGAGGACCGGGCCTCAGGTGGAGCGCCTCCTTGTGTCTGTCCCGAATGCTCTGGGACCTCAGACCCCGGGGTGCAGGGCCAGGCCGCCCCGCTCAGTCCCAGGCGTCTCTCCAGAGTGAACCGCGGCCCAGCCCGCAGGGCAGGAGAATGCAGGACCTTTGTTACTCAGCTCAGAACATTCCAGGAGCCCCGGGCCCCTCACAGGTTCCAACAACTCAGGTGGTGACACCGGTCTTCGCAGAGGCCCAGCCGTGGGCTCCAGAGCAGTTCGGACAATGCCTTGCTCTCAGGGACGTGCACAGCCTGGGCAGCCTGGGAGGCCGGAGGTGAGGATGCGGTGGTGGGACTAAGGCCCCACCTCTCCCTTCTCCTGGGGCCTGAGCCGCAGTAGGCATCCGCCGCCGTCCGACCCGAAGCCCCACTGCACCCCGCCGAGGAGGACATCTCCTGCTGGAGGGGGCACCGTGCCCCACCTGCCTCCACCCCCAGGCCCACCCAGCACCTGGCACAGACCAGCCTTGTGGGATGGACCATCTGACCTGCACCTGTTCCCAAGTGTGACAATGGCCAGTGGGGGGCTCAGTGAAACCACGCCCCGCTCAGCAGGAAGAGCCGCCTGACTTGCGGGCACAGCGGCCAGAGGCCTCCGCACACTTGTCTTTCGAGGATGAGCTTAGTGAGGTCCACATGGAAGGCCCTGCAGCTCCTCCGTCCATTGCCAAGGATTGGCTAATTCCACTCTCCGGGGCTTCTCAGCTGCTCCTGAAGCACAGTGTGAAATGTGGCTCCTGCCCCGTGAGCAGTAACCTCGACAAGCCCCGAGGCCTGTGTGCATCCCCTCTTCCTTTGTAAGCAGCCATCCACCCCCACGATGGTCAGCTAACTGGGCCCTCACTTGTGTAGGCTGTGAGGAGGGGGAGGGGCAGGAGGAGCTGGGTGGCCACAGCCCACCCACCTCAGTGACCTCAGTGCATGTGCAGAGATGAAATGAGGCTGGCTCCCCCTGCAACTGGCCGGTTCTGGAACCTCAGTGTGATTGGCTCCACGTGAATTCCTTGACCGTGGACTGAGGCAATTTCCTGGGTTGGCTGTTCCAGAAAATTCCACAAAGCTTCTTAACCGCCAATTCCCTGGGATGCTTTGCTCTCATTGGTGGCAATTCATAATGACATCACCAGCTAAGGGGACAAGTGTGGGGTTGGCTGCCCCACGGTCCAGCCCAGCCTCACGCACACTGTGCTGCAGCCCCAGGGTCACCAGACTCTGCCCTGGATGCTGCCTGTGGGCAAGCACTATGACAAGGTGTGGCAATTGCTTTCTGGGATGCCACATAAGGGAGCCTGGGTCAAACACCTTTCTAGAATTTGTTGTGGAGCAGACATTTCAACTGGAATCCAATCTTCACTGGCCTGCCCGCACCACCCTTCACTATCTTGCCTATACTTAATTTTTGGAAGTGGTGTGGTTGTGAGCATCAGCAGCCCTTGGGGCACAAGGGCCATGTCCTAGGACTGCCCCAGGGTAGTGGCTGTAGGCTTCCAGTTCTATTTGAGAGTGGCTGGTTGAGCATGGAGAGGGCCCAGCAAGGCAGCACGGGCCTGCAGGAAAGGGTGAGTGCTGGGGTCAGGCAGAGGGCTCAGGCTCTGTGACCTGGGCACTTAGTTACCTCTCCCAACCTCACCTTCCAGATCCATAAAGTGGAATCATAAAACCCAGCACAGTCAGGAGATGCTTAGGTGAGGCACTTAGGTAAGGTAGGGCACACACCTCAACAAAAAGGTGGTTACCTAGGCAGAGAGGTGCTCACCTGGGCAAGGAGGGTGTGCTCACCTGGGTGAGGAAGAGGTACTCACCTGGGCAAGGAGGAGGTGCTCACCTGGGCAAGGAGGAGGTGCTCACCTGGGCAAGGAGGAGGTGCTCACCTGAGCGAGGAGGAAGCACTCACCTAGGCAGGGAGGTGCTCCCTCAGGCTGGTGTTTCCTTCCCCACTGCCAAGTTCTGCCCTGTGCTCACCTGGTGAGAGGTGCTGCCATGTTTCTCCCTTGTCTCCACAGAAATCTCCAAGAAGAACACGTGGCTGCTGTTCCTTCCCTCTCTCCCCGTCAAGACAAAGACCCCAGTGGTCCTAGGCATTGGGATGTTCGTGCTGTTGTTGGCCATCTTCTGCCTCCTGATGTTTGGGCGTCTATTTGTGTTCCACGTCTATCTGAGTACGTGTCCCCAAGCCCCGTCTCCAGGGGGCCAGTCTCTGCCCCTCGTGTTCACGTGTGTCCCAAGGCAGGCAGCCCCTCAGTCAGCCTCTGCCAGGAACAAGCTCAAAGCACTAAGCACAAGTCACAGGAAGAGAAGAAACACCTGAGAGGGGCAACAGGTCCAGCAGTGGCTGAATTCTCTTCTGAGACCTGCAGAAAACATGAAAGAGATTTAGAGTAGTAAGTTAAAGTGTTCAGAGAGAGAAAGGAACAGAATTCATGAGGCAGGAACAGGACACTATGAAAAAAGACCAGGGGATTTAGAAAAGTGCTGAGCAGAAATCCTAACAAGGAAAAACACTACACTCAGTGGCAGGGAGCCCACTCAGCAAACACGCCGCAGGGAGAACGGCTGGTTTCTTAGTGTCTGCATGGTGGCTGCATGTGGCAGGCTCCTCTGTGTCCTTGACTCGGGGTGACATTCCCACCCTGTGAAGCCTCTCCTCAGACATCACCGTGGCGAGAGAAGGCGGCGCCAGGAGGAACCCGGGGGCTGTGGGAGCTGGTCTGGTGCAGGAGCGTCCCCAGCTGAGCTGGGGCGTGCACAGAGGTGGTGCCCAAAGCCCAGTCGGCTGAGGCTCTTCCCAAAGCCTCCGAGTGCCTGGTGGGGACGGGAGCAGGGGCGGCGGGGTCAGGGGTGCATTTGGGGGATGGCGCCCCAGCAGCAGCATGCGCGCCTGCCTGGAGGTGGCGAGTCAGAGGCGGGCAGGCGGGTCCAGGCGCCCGCTGCAGCCACTCAGGAGGTCCGTGATGGGTTCACGGGGTGAGGGGACGGGGGCTCTAGATCCACAGGATGTGAGGGCAGGGCCTCCAGATTCTCACTCCGCCAACCAGGAGGACAGCGGTGTCACTCACTGCGCATGGGGACGCACAGGAGACCCCCAGAGAGGGGAGAAACATATGGAGTTCAGGACTGCACATGTCAATTTTAGCTGGGCTATTAGTTATTGTTCATTAGAGTAAAATTACCCAAAAGGTAGCCGCTTAAAACAACGCACATTTATTACCTCACAGCTCTGTGGGTCGGGGCGGGGTCCTCTGGCCTGGGCTCTCTCATGAGGCTTCCATCAAGTTGCCAGCAGGGGCACGGGCTCGTTCCACCGGGAAGGACCCCTCCAGGTGCGTCAGGTCATGGCAGGGTCAGCCCTTTGCCTTGGCTCCTCGTGAGCTGTTGGCCAGTGGCCTTCCCCATTCCTTCTCGTGTGTACGCTCCACAGAGGATCTTGCAACAGGACAGCTGGCTTCATCCGAGGAGAAAATGACAGGGCAGCAAGGCAGAAGCCAGTCACCCCAGCCTTGGAAGGGATGTCCCATCACCTTTTCTGCAAGTCACTAGGACCAGCCCACACTCCAGTGGACGGGGCTGCACAGGCACGAACGCCCTGAGGTGGGCAGTGCTGGGGGACATGTCAGAAGCTGCCCCAGTTGGATGCTGCTGTTTTTTTTTGGAGGAAGATGGAGCCTGGGCTAACATTGTTGCCAATCCTCCTCTTTTTGCTGAGGAAGATTAGCCCTGAGCTAACATCTGTGCCCGTCTTCCTCTGTTTTGTATATGGGATGCCGCCACAGCGTGGCTTGATGAGTGGTGCACAGGTCCGTGCCCGGGGTCCAAACCCGTGAACCCCGGGCTGCTGAAGCAGAGCACGTGAACTTAACCACTACGCCACCAGGCCAGCCCCTGGATGCTGCATCTTGAAGCTCAGGAGACAGACATTCTGACGAGTCCTCAGCGCACAAGTGGGAGTGAAGCCGCTGGTGAGGGCAAGGTCTCCTGGGAAGACGTGTGGAGGAGGAGAGCGCCACCACAGAGGTGTGAGGAAAGCCACGCTCCCGGCCAGGGAAAGAGAGAGCGCCTCAGATGATACGAAGGAAAAGCAGGAGCCCACACGTCGCCCCAGCCTAACCCTGAGGTGTGGGCTCGCCCTGTAGTGCCTGCTGCGCTCAGCCTCACAGGTCCTCACACGGGGCTGACGCTCTGACCCCATCTCCTCCGCAGCCTGGTTGTCGCTGCCAGATTAAAACGTTTCACACGAAACTTACTCTGAACGAGTGTGAGCTCTGGAACACACAGGGCATGCTTATAATCTGATTTCGATGGTATTTGTGCAAACTCATGCAAAAGAATGACTAGTTTCACGACAACATAAACACGTGCAAATTTATATCCTCACACCCTGACACAGGTTCTGAGGGAATGTGGAAGAGTGGGCTACGAACCAGGCAGAGAGAGTCAAGAAAGATAAGTCCGGCCCAAACACAACAGAAACAAGCCCTTATAGGACCTGCCCGGGAACGGCTGGGGCTCCTTCTTTGGGGGCCCACCAGCCGGCAGGCAGACTCTGAGGGTGCACTGGGTGCGTGGAACAGCCCGCCCCTCCATCTGCTCCTTGAGCTGCAAATAGGCTTCTGTGGGTGGCCCTTTTCACTTCCCAGAAATAATTCTAAACCATCTTTTCTCATGTTTGTTGGTTTTTAGGGAAAGAGAAATGGAAAGTTTGGCCTATCCGTGGAAGCGCAAGGCTAAAATAGTCACAGAACCAATTTTCATTAGCACTACTTTTTTATTGACAAACATCTATCTCAGGTTTTCTTTTAATAACCTGAGGTGCTTCTGCCACATGCTGGACAGCCAACGTCTCAGCTTAATTAAAACCGAGCTGGGCGCAGCACTTGCTACAGGTCCATATTTACTTTCTGGGCCTGTGAGGCAGGCAGGGCAGCCGCCCCCGGGATGGGGGGGCCAGTGAGCCTCAGGAGAGTTCAAGGAGCTGCTGGCTGGTGCCCAAAAGCCAGGTGGGCTCTGGAGTGGCTGTCCAGCCACTCCTCAGTGTTCCGGTTAGGAACCAGCTCCTGACGCCCTGGGAGGCCACACTGCCTGCTTCTGGTTGGGCACTGGGGACAGATGATGGATGGTAACTCTGTCCTCTGCCTTCGTTCTCCATTCTAGGGTACAAGAGGTTGAGTACGTATGATTATATGACAAAGGACTGCTTGCAAGACACTTCAAAAGCCGGACAAGGGCAGAAAGGCCCATCCATCGCACTAGAAATGCCAAAGGTACTGGATGCCCCGCTGCATTACCATTCATGTTTATGCAAGGCTGAGGCAATGCCCACGGTTGCCTTGCAGCTAGGGCCTCTTATCCACACCCTTTACTTCTACACCAGCACAGTCCTACCATTCTGTGTGTGTGAAGGGTGCACGTCATGTGTAATGTAAGGCATATTTGTGTGTGTGTTTGGTATGTGGGGTTCACATGTATCTCCTATTATTTCTAAGTTTACTCCTAACAGGATCAAGCCAGTGGGGCAGACTCCTTTTAGGCCCACCCATTTCTGCAACTGCTCCTCATAATGTTAAAAAAAAATTTGCTCTTCAAAGTTCACCATTAAGAAAGTGAAAATATAAGCCACAGACCAGAATAAATATTTGCAAACCGTATACTTAATCCAGAATATGTAAAGAACGTTCAAAACTCTAGTATGAGAAAAATGACCCAGTTTTTAAAACGGGCAAAGATTTGAGCAAACTGTTCAGCAAGGAGGATCTATGGGTGGCAAAAGAGCACATGAAAAGATGGTCAACGGCCTTCAACATTAAGGGAGGGCAAGTTAAACCACAATACAGTACCACTACACACCAGTCAGAATGGCTAAAGGCAAAAAGACTAACAATCCAAGTGTTGGTGAAGCTGTGGGGGAACGGGAAGTCTCATACGTTGCTAGTGGGGATGTAACAATACACCAGTGTGGAAAGCGGTTTGGCCTTTTCTTAAAAAGTTAAACATATTCTTATCCTTTGGCCCAGCAATCCCATTCCCAGTTTCTTACCAAAGAGAAATGAAAATGCCTATACATGTCACAAGGGTTGAGAGGAAGGGTGTTATCCCCCAGTGAGATCCAATCCCAGGACCCAGGAGACGCTGAGGTACCATTACTCGGAATCAGCTAATAACTGACTTGAACATTGTAGAACAATAAGCTCAGGGTCAACAACTGGTTTTCATTTTATGGACTTTCATTTATCCCCCACAGGAGGCAGAAGGCCCGAGTCCACCTCCACCTAGGTGAGTTGTCATCTTCCTAGAGGTATTTTATCTGTCCTAAAAATAGCTATGTTCTCATTTTAACTGTCTTGCTTTCAAAAGTCTTCCTTACCCCAAAGTTATACAAATATCCTCCATATTCTTTGCTGCTATTTGCATAATTTTGCTTTCTTTACATTTTGATTTTCAAGCCATCTTGAACTTATTTTTGTATTCACGGAGATAGGAGCCAAGGTCATTTTACTACAGTGTAACTCTTCGTTGCCACCTCGTTGATTCGATGACCTCCTTTCCTCATCAGATCCCCTTTTCCGATACCCCGAATTCCCACAAACACGAGGCTCGGACCTGCTTCTGGACGCCGGTGTCTGTCTCCTTGCTCTGTGTCCTACAGCCACACTGTGCTACTTTAATGACAGGATTTCCTGTAGCCGCCTTTTACTCTCTGGTAGATGAATCCCTCTCTCAAGTCTTCACACACTTGTTTGCATGGGAACTTTAAAGTCGCTTTGTGCAGGTCCGGGAAACCTGGACGTGAACTGGAGATGCAGTAGACAGTCACCTGGACGTGGGGGGTCCGGCGCGGGTTCCCTCCGCACGGTGACCCCTGGGAGTCGGGCTGCCCTAGGCGGTCCAGGGGCCGGGAGTGCCGGCCACACCCTGCCCGAGGTGTGCCCCGGAAGCTCCTCCCCTTCACAGAAACCAGCCCTGGGTCGCTCCAGCTCTCCTGGGCTGAGAAGACTGGGCCCAGGGTCCTGGGGGCCTCCACGTCCCCCCGTCCTACAGCCCACGGGGCAAAGAGACTCCCTGAGTCAGCAAAGGGGGGCTTAGGAGAAGTGCATCACCAGTTTCTCAAAGGCTGAGAATTACTTCTCAAAGGCTGAGATTTTGGCTTAGTGTAACAATCAGGGAGTGTAGTTGAGTGCGAGAAGATCATTCCCTTTCAGATAACCCACTATTTTTTCTTCTAAGTTTATTTCCTTAGAAACCTGATTGGCAATACTGTTGCGAACATTTAAGTCATTTGAATTTCACTTTGAAGTATCCTCTAACTGAAATCGAGGAAGATGTTTTCTTTTATCTCTTCCTGGCAAGAATGATAGAAGCCTAACTGGAACTAGGATGGTAAACGTACACTGTAAACCCAAACAAACACGAAAACCTCATTTTCTTCAGATTGCCTACCGTGCAGATGCGTTATAGAAATCGTGGAAATGGCAAAACTTCCCCTGTG
The DNA here is from genome assembly GCA_031878705.1 of Tapirus indicus. NCBI lineage: Eukaryota > Metazoa > Chordata > Mammalia > Perissodactyla > Tapiridae > Tapirus > Tapirus indicus. The sequence continues at coordinate 94,618,161 of CM062925.1, read as the reverse complement.
AAAGGTGAACGTCACTTAGAGTTCCGTACGCACCGATAGCCACTGCTGGCAGTTTGATTAGTATCTTGAAAGTCTTCCTTTTAACATTTTTCTTATTATTAAGAAAAGAATACATGTTATATGGATAATGCATTGTATAATGGTTTGTTTCATACAAATATAATTGCATTGTACAACTCTTTAGAAGCCTTTTGAAAAACTCCATATATTGTGAACATTGTTAAAAGAAAAGACATGATCTTTACGAATATAAATTATTCCATCTTTGGAGTGTACCATATTCCTCCTTTTTGGAAAATTAGTTTCCATTTTCCATCTAGCCTTTACTTCTCCAACAGGAAAACGCGATAACCTTGTTTATTGAAAGGCTTAGTTGTGTGGGGAGCACGATACAGCACGATGCAAGTCACATACCCTCTCGACGCAATGGGCAGGGGAATACCAGGGGCCTTTTTTGTTGCAGAAATGTTCCCTGGGTAACCCAGTAGTCAACCTAATAGTCGACTAAGCAGACACACAGCCTTGTTTTTAAGGGAAAGCCTGCCGTGGCACATCAGAATCTCAATTCCTGGGGGTCAGGGAATGTGTTTAAATCACATGATGCTAAGCCAATCCAAGAAAAAGAAAAATTCACTCAGTAAGTGCCTGTGGAGTGAGCTGATGTTAATCACAGACATCTTTTATGGGAAAACCTTGTGCAGGACTTTACAGAGTGTCTCTCTCTAGTAGTGGTTATCAGACCAATTCACGGGGAGCATTTCTTCTGGACCGTTTGTCAGTTATGGCGCATTAAGTGGAACGGCTGTATAGAAATTGACCCGATAAGATGACAATATGAATAGGGGGTAGGATCACACATCTGAAGAGACTTCCTGTGCAATTTTAATGGAGTCCCACCAGCTAATGTCCATCAAGTGGCTTGTATTAGGTTTCAGTTGCTCCATAGCAAATTCCCACAAGTTGAGTGGCTTAAACAAGAGCCGTTATCTCACAGTGTCCGTGGGTCACCAGCCTGGGCAAGCTCAGCTGGGTCCCTGCTTGGGGCCTCCCAAGGCAGCAGTCAGTGTTCACCAGGTGAGCATTTCCTCCTGGAGAGTATGGGGGAGAATTTGTTCCTAAGCTTATTTAGAATGTTTCTCAGGCTTTCCATGTTGTTCCCTCGGTGGTTAAGTCGGTAGTGATGGATCAAGTCCTCCTCATGCTTCGAATCTCTCTGACCTCCTCCTCTTCCTCATTTCTCAGTTTTTAAGGTTCATGTGACTACCTTGGACCTACTTGGATAATCAAGGACAATCCTCTTGTAGCAGTTTCCTAGAGCTGCAGCAAGGAATTAACCAAAGAGCGGTAATGTGGGCTCCAGGGCACGTCCTTTTGTCCATTCGTCAGTGAGCCCTGCCGTACCCACAGCTGCATCCACAAACTTGTGGGTGCCGTGGTCCAGTGGGGGGATGCTCAGTGAGAAGCAGCACCTCTTGCGGCATCCCACCGGACAGGCAGTCACGGTCCTTTGCACGTGAAGCTCCCGCAGGGCATTTCACTTTGTGCAATCAACTCAGGAGCCCTCAAACAGCCTCCCAGGGGCTACTGGGCTCTGGGCTTCTGCAGATAAGGAGAACCACAATAATGGCTCTCGTCTGATGCTTTGCAGCCTTCAACGGCCCTCTGTGAGCTCACTGCCCAAAGCAAGGTCCTTCCTTGCTGACATGAGTCTTTCCTTCCTCCTGCCCCATTCTAGCAAAAAGAAGCAGAAGCGATTCCCGAGGCTTCCCAGGGTTCTGTGTGCCACCAATACCGTGCATCCACAGAAACCCTCGTCGCCAAAGGTAAGCTCAGAGGCGCCAGGCATGAGCCTCGAATACAGGAGAGAGCGCCAAATGTAGGGTCTAAGGCCCCTCCAAGAAGGAGGAGAGAACAATGTTGGGAATTGCTTGTTTGCTTGCTTTGAAACATTTATGTGGTACCCAGGGATGCTACTCAAATGGGAACAAAGGTGGGTGGAAGATGAAAGAAAAGGCGAGGGGCAGAAAATATTCTTAACTGTGGGGCTTGTAGTGTGTGTGTGTGTGTGTGTGTGTGTGTGTGTGTGTGTGTGTGTGAGAGAGAGAGAGAGAGAGAGAGAGAGAGAGAGAGAGAGAAATGCAGTAGAAAAATGGGTTTACTAAAACTGCAGCAATATAGGTATGCTTCTGTGAAGTGTACTGATGTCTGCATGCAACTGGCTGTGAAATGCACCAGAAAATAAAACAACGGATGGATAGTTTTGTGATAAAAAATATATGGCAAAGTTTTAGCAATGATAGAATTTAGGTGTTGATATTTGAGTGTTCTCTGTACAATCCTTTCAGCTTCTCTGGATGTTTGAAATTTTTCATACAAAATGTTAGGGAATGACTCTGTGTAGGAAACAGATGTGGAGTAAGTGTGTGTTGTGTGTGTGTGAGTGGTGCGGGTGTGTGTTGTGTCTGCGCATGTGTGTGTTACATCATTTCCACGTCCGCTCTTCACAGGACCAAGCCTGCAGGGCCGACTCCTCCTAGGCCCACCCATTTCTGCAGCTGCTCTTGAGGTCAGCTGCCTCGGGGGTTCTGGTGGGCTCTTTTTAAGCAGGGTCTGCAACTCTGCTGACTTCTGAAAGTTACAGATGACTTCATTTTCTCTGAGGGAGGGTTTCATCTCACCACAGTGTCTGCAGGGCCTCGGAGAGAGGCCTCTGCACAGTGAGTTAGAGACAGGGAGGGCCGACACCCCCTCTGGGAACAGTGATACTGTCCTTGCTTGCACTCCTGCTCGGAGCTTGGAGACACAGTTAGCAGAAACTCTCATGCCTCCAGCCTGCCCACCACGAGACCCATCCACTAGGTGATCCTCACTCCCAGCTCCCAGCGGGTGGCCATGGAGTTTTCTTTGCTGTCGTTAAAACCAGGGTGATCCTATGTTCCGATTTGCCTGGGACAGTCCCACTCTACACCTGCTGCCAGCCCTGACCATGTGGCCACCACTCTGCCAGAGAAGTGCAATTGATCGTTACATTAAATCCCACTGAAGATTCTCCCAGGCACAGTTGTATTATTTCTCTTTGGTGGCCAATCGGAGATAATGAGGCCAAGCTCCTCTCCTAAGTGCAGGCAGATCTTTATGACTTTGAGAGCTGAAACTTTTCTCTTTCCCACACCGAGCAGTATCCCACAAATCCTCTTCAGTGTTCAAGAACGTAAAATACCCAGGACACACAGATGACTTTATAGTGAGAAAAAATACCAACATCATGGTTTGGGGTCTCTTAGCTTTCTATACTTAATCGTAAATGTTCCAAGGTTGAAATAGGCTTCATTACTTAAGAAAGAGATCTGTCATTCTACTTAATTGATACAAATTACCAAAACTGGTTCAAGAAGAAATAGAAAATTCAAATGGACATAAACAAATAAACACACTGAAGTACTAATTTAAAATTCCCCAGAGAACAAAACCCCAGGTCCTGATGGCTTCATTGTGAATTCTACCTAATACTTTGAGAAAAATAATACCGATCATGCACAAACTCTTTCAGAAAATAGAGGAGGAAGTAACACTCTTCAACTCGTTCTGTGATGCCAGTACATGATAGTAAAGCCAAGAATGTCATCACAAAAGAAGAACCCCATGAGCGGATGCCAGTCCTGAATCTAGATGCAAATGTTATTAACAAAATATTAGCAAACCAAATGTAATCACATATAGACAGGATTATACATCACGACTAAGTGAGGTTCATTCCAGGAATGCAAGGTTGGTTTAATGTCTGAAAATAGATTAAGTGATACGCATATTAATAAAATAAAGTACAATAAGCAGATGAGCACACCAATCAGAAAAAGCATTTGACATCATGACACATATATTTATGATTAAGAAATTTCACAACCTAGGCAAAGAAAAACCAGAAACATCTTCTGTCTGATAAAGGGCACTGACGAAACTTAAAACTAATTCATACCGAATGCTTTCCCCTTAAGATCGGGACCAAGGCAAGAATGTCCACTCCAAATGTCTATTCAACATTTTACTAAAGTGCCAGCCAGTGCAGTAAAGCAAGAAATAGAAATTAAAGGCGTATGGGTTGAAAGTGAAACTGCATGTTTCTGCAGGAAGCATAATTCTAACAATTCTGCAAAAGTGCTAGTAGAAATAAACAGATAGATTAGCAAGGTGGTACGATATAAAAACTCAATTATATTTCTATATACTAGCAATGAAGAATCTGGAAATGGTATTAAGAAAACTGTTCCATTCACAATAGCACCCAAAATAATAAAACACCAAAACAAGTGCAGAATCTGTATACTTAAAGCTACAAGCTATTGCTGAGAGCAATTAAACACAATCCAAATACACGGAAAGATTTACAGTATTCATGGGTTGGAACAGTCAATATTGCCACGGTAGAAAGTTTCCCCCAAATTTATCTACAGACTGACCGTGATCTCTTTTGAATTCCCAGCGAGCTTTTCTCTTTAAGGAAATAGCAAGCTGATGCTAAAATTTATATGGAAGTTCAGAGGACTTCAAGTGGCCAAAATAATATAGAAAAAGAACAAAATTGGAGGACTTCCACAATCTGACATGAAAATTCAATACAAAGCTACACTAATGAAGACAGTGTGGGACTGGCATAAGGATAGGTATATAGATCAGTGGAACAGAATAGAAACTCCAGAAACGAAACCTTTACATTTCTGATCAATAGATTTTAAACGAAGGTGCCAAAGTATTTCAATGGGGAGAAAGAAGAGGATTTTCAATAAATGGTGCTGGAACAATTAAATAACCATATGAAAAAGGCCACAAAACCTGAATGCCCTATGTCACACCAGACACAAAAAAATAACTCAAAGTTGATCATAGACCTAAATTTAAGAGCTAAACTATAACACTTTAGGTATAAAATCTTTGTGATCTTGAGTTAGACAAAGTTTTCTTTAATATGACACCAAAAGCACTATTAGAGAAACATTGAAAAATTGTACTTCATGAAAATTAAAAACATCTACTCTTCAAAAGTCACCATTACAAAAATAAAAATATAAGCCACAGACCAGAATAAATATTTGCAAACCGTATACTTAATCCAGAATATGTAAAGAACGTTCAAAACTCTAGTATGAGAAAAATGACCCAGTTTTTACAACGGGCAAAGATTTGAGCAAACTGTTCAGCAAGGAGGATCTATGGGTGGCAAATAAGCACATGAAAAGATGGTCAACGGCCTTCAACATTAAGGGAGGGCAAGTTAAACCACAATACAGTACCACTACACACCAGTCAGAATGGCTAAAAGCAAAAAGACTAACAATCCAAGTGTTGGTGACGCTGTGGGGGAACGGGAAGTCTCATATATTGCTAGTTGAAAGTAACATGGGAATTTGAAGTGACACCAGTTTTGACAGAAGTTCGGCAGTTTCTTAAAAACAAATATATACTTCTGGTTTTACCCAGCTTCCCCCTGGTTTCTAACCAACAAGGAATGAAAACCCCCCCTATGCATGTCACACGGTTTGGGAGGAAGGGTACTTTCCCAGCAGTGAGACCCTTTACCAGCCCTCAGAAGTCCCTGAGATACCATCACTTGAAACTGACTAATAATGGGCTTGAATTTTCTGAAAGAATAACCCCAGTATCAACTTCTCTTTCTGTTTAATTGAGTTTCATTTTCTCCCACAGGAAACAGTTGTCGAACTGAGTTCATCTTCGTCTGGGTAAGTTGTACGCTTCCTAGAGTTGTTTTCTCTGTCTGAAAAATAGCTCTATTCTCATCTTAACGCAAATTACACTGCAAAATAATTAATGTGTGATGGGATATTTTTAAATAACATGATAATAGAAAATAAAATTGTGTCACTTACATTATTAACATTTATAGCCATTCATGTTTCTAATTTTCACTTATCTTACCTTCAAAAACTACAATCATTCTCTCCCTCGTTTACAACTAACATCTGAACTAATACGCGAAAACAAGACAGTGCTCATTTATTTCTTGTCAGTCGGAGAAATGTGCGAAGGTGAGTCTGCATGTCCTTTTCCTGATGTCTGATAGTATTTGGTTTTGATTAAGCTCCTGAGAGTCAGGCGCACTCATTTTGGGTCAATGTTGAGTCAAGTAGGTGCTCAGTGACCGCTCTGCCGGTGGAACACTGCACACAAGCAGACGTGCACACAAGTGCACACGACTCTTCCACCTTCAAAATCACAAAAGCAGAGCGGGGTCCATTATATAGGTCACGATCCACGGTAAGTACACATTTTTAAAAGTATATTCTGTCTCCATGGTGAAACTGTGTGCAGTTATGAAAAGTCATCTCCGAATATCAAGAAACAAGAAATATATTCACAATGTTGTGGTAAGTGTTTTAGTTTGCTGGAGCTGCCGTAACCAAGTACCACAAAACAGGTGGCTTCCAAAGTGGAAATGTGTTGTCTCACTGTTCTGGAGGCTGGAAGTCTGAAATGAAGGTGTTGGCAGGATCTGTTCAGTCCTGTCTCTTTGGCTTGTAGATGTTGGTCACTCCGTACGTCTCCTTACATCATCTTCCCTCTATGCTCGTCTGTCTCTGTGGCCGAATTTCCTCTTCTCAGAAGGCGACCTTTCATCTTGGGGTTAGTGCCCACCCTAATGACCTCATTTTAACTTGATTGCTTCTGAAAGACCCTATCTCCAAGTAAGGTCACATTCTGAGGTCCTGGGAGTTAGGATTCCAATATATGTGTTTTGAAGGGACACAATTTAACCCACAACAGGCTGCCCTCTGGCTCTCCAAAATCCATGTTCTTCCCACGTGCAAAATCATTCACCCCATCACGACTTCCCCCAATTCAAGCAGCACTCAAAGTCCCAAATCTCATCATCTAAATTATCCAAATCAGTTATGGCTGACACTCAGGATATGATTCCTGCTGGACAAAATCTCTATCTGTGAACCTGTGAAACCAGACAAGTTATTTGCTTCCAAAATGTAATGAGGGGACAGGCATAGGACAGACATTCCCATTCCAAAAGGAAGAAATCAGAAGGAAAAAAGGGTCACCAGTTCCAAGCAAATCGGAAACTTGCAGGGCAGATCCCTTAGACTGTCTTGAGAATAATCCTCTTTGGCTTGATGCTCTGTGCTGTCACCAGGCCCACCGGTTGATGGCTCCTCCACGCCCGGCTCCATGCCAGGAAGCTGGGCTTCTTACCCATTGAAAGTTTGAGAATCAGTTGAGATTTTTTTCAGCCCAAGTTCTCTAATCATTCACTTTACCAGACAAAACCGTGATGGGAGTCAGCATCAGGCACCTTAATCCTGTTGGGTTCATCTTGCAGTGCCAATTCTGCTTAACAAAGGTGGCCTGATGGGGTGGCAACCCCACCGCCTTGAGAATGGAGGAGGTGGCTTCACACTCTGGAACCAAGGAGGTGGCCCTGATCTTGGAGCATTTTTCCCTTTTCTTAAAGGTTAACACATGCTCATGGCCAGATAGCTCTATAGGCCTGTTTTCTGCTGAAGAATCCCAGAAGTCTGATGGCTTTCCTTCATTTTGTCCCATTTGAGACCTTACCAAAAGCACCGGTAACTTTGATCATTCTAGCAACATTCTGCTCGTGACGATACGTGTATTCTGTAAGATGATAGAAGAAGCTTTCTCTGCAGCACTCTAATCTTTCTGAATTCTTGCCTTTAATGTCCATGTTTCTACCAACGGTCTTTTCAAGGTCATCTAGGCTTTTTCTATCATTCACCCAGAACTCCTCCAGCCTCTATTCATTCCCCGATTCCAAAGTCACTTCCCCCTTTTTAGATATTTGTTACAGCAGCACTCCACTTCCGTGTACCAAAGTCTGTATTGTTTGTATTCATCCTAATCCGGGGACCAGGACTCCAATATAGCATTTTCGAGAAGACACAATCCAACCCACAGCAGTAAGCACCTTATTTACTTCTTGTTCCCCACTGTATTTTCCTCAGACCACGAGAAGCACATACTGCGTCTCTGATAAAAAGAAAGACTCGTTCACAATACTGGATTGTATATTTGAAAGTTGCTAAGGGAACTTAGATGTGCTCATCACAAGACAAAAAAATTGTAACTATGTGAGGTGATGAATGTTAACTAAACTTATTGTGGTAATCATTTCATAATATATACAAATCTTGAATCAGCATGTTGTACACCTTAACTTTATAGAATGTATTATGTCAATTATATCTCAATAAAACTAGAAGAAAAGGTTACTTTTATAAAACATTTTTCATATGTTTTAAACACTTGAGTGTTTAGATACTGCGTTCCTACCCTTTAACGACAATAAATTTCATCTAGAACCATTTAGTACAATTTTAAAATTATAATTTAAAAACACCATTTACTTGAACCATCCCAGGCAAACGCGCACACACGCCCCTCTCTTCCAGGACTTCCATGTTATTGGAAAGTCTTGAGCAGTGAAGTTACACTATAGGATTCAAGCTTTACAAAAATGGCTCTGGGGGCCAGCCCGGTGGGATACTGGTTAAGTTCACGTGCTCCACTTCAGCAGCCCAGGGTTCATAGGTTTGGATTCTGGGTATGGACCCGTGCACAACTCATCAAGCCATGCTGTGGCAGTATCCCACACACAAAATAGAGGAAGATGGGCACAGAGGTTAGCTCAGGGCTGATCTTCCTCACACACACACACACACACAAAAAAGGCTCTGGTAGCTGAGTGGACAGTGGCTGGCCTGGGATCGCAAGAAGACAGGAGACTGCCATGGTCACCCAGAGAGAGATGGAGTCTGAAGGTCTTTGGTTTCATGCCTGCCTTGACCTGAAATTTTTAGGCACACAATGCTCTCTCTGCTTAAACACAGTTTAACCAAGACTGCTCCTTCCCAGTTGGCTCTCTCTTTGTCTTCTGCCTTCCAGTTCAAATTACTGAGTGACCCATGACTCATGACATGAGCTATATCCCCACCATTCCTCTTGGTAATCCTAAGTCTCCTTCCTGCCAAACCCAAGGGCTTTCCTGGCCCAGCTCTCCTCCTGACCTGCAGGGGCACATGGCACCACCCCTCCCCATGCTGGTCCAAACTTCTCTCACTGCTTCTCTGTCCCCCACCTCCCAGTTGACTCCTCCCTTGCTCCCTTCCCCAGCGGGGTTCCCATTGTGCAAGAAACTCTAGAGCACTCAGTGTCCCAAGAGCTGCTGGTTTCCGAGGTTCTACAGAAAAAAGGGAAATCACAATAATGAGCCTTGCATGATGCTGTGCAGCCTTCAACAGCCCATTCTGAGCTCCCTTCACAGAGTGAGGTCCTTCCTTGCTGACATGTGTCTTTCCTTCCTCCTGCACCATCCCACCAGACTGATATCCGAGGAGTTCCTCCCATCAGCTAAGGACCCACGTCCGCCCTGCGTCGTTGCCATACTCCCAGAGGATTCCTTGTTGTTGCTGAAGGTAAGAGCAGAGCTGCTGGGCACAAGCCTCAAATACAGGAGGAGAGTCAAATATCAGGTCTAAGGCTCCCCCTGAGAACCGAGGTCTGGACAGTATTTACTCATTTGCTTGTTTGACTGATTTTAAGCATTTACAGTGTTCTCAGGGATGCTACTCAAACAGGAACAATGGTGGGTGGGGAATAAAAAAAAATAAAGTGGGTGGCACAAAATATTCCTAAGTGTGGGGTATGTGTGTGTTTGAGACAGAAAGAGACGGGCACAACAATGGGGGTTACCCTAAGGCATCGTCACGTGCACACCTCGCGAGGAGCACTGACGTCTGCCTCCAGCTGTGCACATCTGCACCACTCCCACATGTTCCCCAAACGATTCTGGCCAGTAGGGTCTGTGAGTCCTTCATGGTCTCAAACAACCCACTTATCGTCACAGTGGAAGGGCTCACCTGAGCATCTCCCTGCTCAGCAGGGAGAGCGAGGTCCATCCATGAGGGACATCCCTGGACCAATGAGTTCATTACTGAGACGTCCAGAACTGAGCCTGGAGTGAGGGTCCACGTTGGAGATCCTGGAGGCTGGACTTCAGTGGGGACTGGCTGTAACTAACAAAGTCACAGCTTCAACCATGTGACACAATTATGGCATGACCCCTCCCAGCCACTTCCTACCATCCAGGAACCCAGTAACTTACACAAATGGAGCTGCAGCCAGAGCCAGCTCCTGGGGAAGACCAGGATGGTGCTCCATTCCAGGAGGCACAGAGGTGATTGTGGCAGATATAGCATCTATTGGCACCCCACCCCTGCCACCCCTTCTTGTGTGGTGGATGCCACAGATGGCCCAAATGTATGGACAGCTTCCTCAGAGTGACAGGAAGGACAGCTTTCAAGAAGCAAAGAAATGAAAAATGTGCAAGTGTTGACTATGCACCCCATCTAGTGATGGTCTGTCCAGGTGGACATACTCAGCCCTCTTCAGCACATGATGTGCCTGTGATGTGCAGCTGTTGAACGCACCTCTAGAATGTGTGATTAAGCAGTCTCATGGCCACCTGATCATCATCCTGTTTCAGGAATCCCAGTCAGCCATGATTCTGTTGGTGCCACTCACTGTGACGGACACTTGTCATCCATCATCACAGTTAATCCTGCTAAGAATTCTCTGAGACAGATCTTTATTGTTTTTACTTTGGTGTTGATGCCCAGCTTGCCTCCTAAGTGTGGGCAGAGCTTGAAGACACCGAGGGCTCGTGCTTTCCCCACCGCACCCACTGCAGGACAAATTCTCTTCGGCGTTCAAAACAAATACCAAATATGCACAGATGGCTTCCTAATGCAACAATGGTAATATTATAGGTTTGGGTCTCTTAAACATTGCTATGCTTAATTCCAAATCTTCCAATGCTGACAAAAGCATTCTCACTTCAGAAAGTAGTTACCTTTCTAGTCAACTTACACAAATTGCCAAAACTAAATAAATAAAAAATAGAAAATCCCAGGTCCTGATGTCTACACTGGTGAATTCTACCAAACTTTAAAAAAAATAACAACTGTACACAAACTCTTTCAGAACATAGGGGAGGAAGGGAACTGTGCGAGCAGACGGGTTATCTCATTTAATCTTTACAGAAAGCCTCACAGGCAGATAGTTGTATTACCCCCACTTCGCAGAGGAATAAATAAGCACAGATCACTATACACCCACTAGAATGGTGTTGGTGAGGATGTAGAGGAGCTGGAAGTCTCCTACGCTGCTGGTGGCGTTAAAATAGGAATGCAAAATGACACCTCATCAACAAGCACTGTGGCAGTATCTTAAATTAGATATATACTTATCATATGACCCAGCCTTCCCACTCCTGGTTTCTTACCAAAGAGAAATGGAGACCTGTGCACGTGCAACATGATGTATTTCTTTGTTAGGGCTGCCATAACAAAGTACCACAGATTGGATGGCTTAAACAACAAATTTATTTTCTCACAATTCTGGAGGCTAGAAGTCTGAGATCAAGGTGTAGTCACGGTTGGATTCTTCAGAGGCCTCCTCCTTGGCCGTCTTCACTACATCTTCACATGATCATCCCTCTGCATGTACCTTCATCCTAATCTCCTCTTTGTATAAGGACACTAGTCATATTGGATTAGGGCCCACCCTAGTGACCTCGTTTAACATTAAGTGCGTCTTTACAGGCCCCATCTCCAAATGCAGTCACATTCTCAGTTACTAGGGGTTGGGACTTGAACACACAAAATCAGAGGGGACACAATTCAGGCCATAAGAGCACAAGGATTGGGAGGAAGGATGCTATCCCACCAGAGATCCTTTCCCTGGACCCAGGAGCCCCTGAGGTACCATTACTAGAAATCAACTAATAATGGACTTGAATTTGTTTAAGAATAAGCTCAATGTCAACAACTACTCCTTTTTTGATTTTATGAATTATCGTTTACACCCTCACAGGCAGCACGTACCAAGCAGAGACCACCTACACCTGGGTAAGTCTATAAACTGTTTTATCTGTCTGAAAAGTAGCTGTCAACTCATCTTAACTAAAATTACTTAGGAAAATAATTCATCTATAATGGGATATTTTAAAATACTGTGAAGACATAATAGAAGATAAAATGGTTTCAGTTAACATTATTGACATTGATAGCCATTCTTCTAGCTTATTGCACTTACCTTGCTTAATAAATTATAATAATTCTTCTCTACCTGTTCACAACTAGGATCTGAACTAACACACAAATATAAGTAATGCTCATTTATTTTCTCTCTCTGTGAACATGCGCAGCAGCATTCTGAGGCTGGATGCCCTCTTAATGATTTGTAATAGTGTTTGGTTAAGTCGGGGCTTGTCCTTTTGACTCATTCTTGAGTCAAGTAGCTGCCTAGTAAACATGTTCACTGACGACAGGTCTGCCCCAGGGCCACTGCACACAGGCCACGCCCAGTGCCCACGACTTTTCACCATCACGTCACAAAGGCAGAAAGGGGCCCAGTATAAAGATCAGCAGCCGGTTTCAAGCACACATTTTAAAGAGTACACCCTGTCCCCACGACGAAACTGTGTGCAGCCATGAAAAGTCATCTTCTCATAGAATATCGAGTAAAAGAAATAGACTCACCACGTGAATGTGAGTTATATGTTCTTTGTTCTCTACAGTATTTACCCGAGCATACAGTGAGCACATATTACCTTTGTCATTAAAAGGCTACTTCGAGAAAAAATTTTCCTCTGCATCCTTACTCTTTGACCTCAATAACGTTTCATCTAGTGCCATTTAATACAGTTTAAAATAAAAGTAAAATTAAAAAGAACAAGACATTCACTTGAACCATCCCAGGCAAACGCGCACACACGCCCCTCTCTTCCAGATCCTCCCTGCCCTCCATCTCACTGCAGGGAACACTAACTGCTGAGCAGGGTGTGGGAGCAGCTGCTCTGGGTCCCCACAGGGAAGCGCCCCGCCCCCACCCAGCACAGAACAGCCCATTGGCTGCTGCTGTCCTGTCCCAGGCTCTCTGGTGGGCCTTTGCCATGACCATGGAGGTTATTCTCAGGACAGAGCAGTCAGATGGCCAAGCTGGGGACGGGGACTGGGAGGCATAAGCCCAGAGACAGGGACAGAATTCAGGGAGGGGATGTGAAGGAGGCTCCTCTCTCTTGCTCGGAAGATGGACCCACGTATCATGGTTGTGTGAACTGCTCAGGGTTCCTCTGGGGACCCCTTAGACCCCTGACTGACGAGAGCACTGGTGGCATCCTGGTCATGATGAGTCAGTGCACCAAGGGGGTTTTAGTCATTCCAACCCAGCAACCCTGGATCACGGGGCAACTTTTAGATGGAGCGGGGGGATTCTTTAGTACCTGATGAATTCTTAAAAATCATGACCATAATGCATGCTCATGTACCATTTAAATACAATAGCAGCATATAAAATAGAAGTATTCTCCACCTCTCTTCTGGAATACCACCTCAAGAGTACCGTTTTAACACAGAGGGTGGAACCCCCACCCATTTTTTTTCCCTATGTACATACAAAAAATTCACTCACATTGAAAAGTTATTATACCATACACATTAGTCTGAAGCTTCCTTTTGTATTCCCTCAACAATATATTAATGGATAACTTGCGTGACATTATTTTGTGAGGGACCAGTGCTGTTTCCCCAGCACCATAGCTCCACCAAGAGACACAGTTACTACCAGGAAGTCTGTCTCCCCTTGGTGGGCGAGGGCGGGAAGTTCCAACCTACACTCTTCCTGAGTCTTGCTCATGAAGCTCCGCCCCCAAATGAAATCTGCGTGTGGGAAGCTCCAGCATTCTGGGCCTGAGAATATTAGGCCTGGGTTCCTGGGGGGCGCCAATGTCTCTCCATTCTGCAGCCCAAAGGGGCAAAGCAACTCACTGTACAACTCTTTAGGAGATTGGTTATTAAAGTCTGTAGATTTTGAACATTGTTCTGTTAAAAGAAAGTATATGATGTGATATTGTTGGGTATAAACTATTCCATCTTTTAAATGTATTATATTCCTCTTTGTTGGAATATTCTTTCATTTTCAGTGGATTGACTACTTCTACAATGAAAAAATGAGCTAACCTTGTTTAATTAAAGGGTTAATTATGTGAAAAGGATTACACTAATACAGAGTAAGTTCACAAATCTTCTAGATGCAATGAGCAATAAAATACTATCAGTCCTTTTTTGTTGCAGGAAGTCTTTCTAGGGCAACCTAATAGTTTGGATCCAGTTGATCAAATTGGCACTTTAGACAACCACTCACAGCCCCATTCTTTAGGCCACACCTACTCTCACAGGTCAAGCCTCAGTTCCTAGAGATCAGGGCCTTTGTCTGTCTAAACTGTGCTAACAGAAAAAAAGTGTCCACTCAGCTGGTGCCTTGGTGCATGATGATGTTAGTCACAGGCATATTTTAGTGGAAAACTTTGTGTGGGACTTTATAAAATGTCTCTTTCTAGTCAGACAAGCTCATTGGGAGGATTTCTTCTGGTCTCTTTATCTGTTGAATGGTTGTATAGAAATTGACCAAATGGAATGAAAATATGAATAGGAAGTAGGATCCATCACACAGAAGGCTACTTTTTATCTAATTTTAAAGGCGTTTCACTCAGCTAAGATCCACCACGCGGCTTGTTTTAATTTTCCGTTGGCAGATGGAAGCTTCTCTTGCACCACTCCACCAGCAGGTGTGCAGGGTCCTTTCCACGTGAATCTTATGCCTGTGTATTGTACAGTAGACCCCCGAGCACTCAAACAACCTCTGGGAGCGGCCTCTTCCTGAGACTGTGCAGACACGAGGGAAAACACATGACGAAACATTTGTATGACACTTTGCAGCCATCAGCGGCCTTCTGTGCACTCACTCTCTGAGGCGAGGGCCTTCTGTGTTGATGCATGTTCCTTCTTTCCTGCCCCATCCCAGCAGAAGGAAGCTGAAGGAGTTCCTGCCGCCACTGCCAGGTGTCGCCGAATATTCAAGCCTGAGCTCCGAGAGTGCTAGCACTCCAGAGAGCATTCCATCTCTAGAGGTAGGCCCCGAGCTGCTGGTCACAGAGCCTCCCGAGCAGGGGAGCCCAGTGTAGGGTCTGAGGCTCCCTCCAAGCTGAGGTGAGGGTACTCAGGACAGCTTGTCTGACTGGTGGTAAGCATTTAGTGTACCCAGAGATGCTACTCAAGTGGTGACAAAGGTGGGTGGGGAGTAGAAGAAAACGTTGAGGGACAGGAAATATCCTTGATGGTGGGACCTGTGTGTGTGTGTGACAGAAGCATTTAAAATACAGAAACGGGTTACTAAAACTGAAGCCTCGTGCGCTCACTCTGGTGAAGTGTACTGGTGTCTGCAACCAGCTCGAAATCACTGACCGAGGAGTGCTGGATGCACAGTTGTGCGGTGAGGATGCAGGACGATACGCCAGCCATGGCACAGAGCATCCTCTGATGATCCTTCTGACTTTTCTGTATGTCTGGAATTTTTTATAATGTTGGGGAATAACTATGTGTGTAGGAAACAGATGGAGAATAAAGATGGCGTGTGTGTGTAACGTATGGTCAAAAAATGGAGCATGTGAGTGTGCGTGTGAGACGCGTGCAGAGGTCAAAGGCAAAGCGAGCGAGGAAGCCTGCAAACGAGGCTCGTTGCTGAGAAGTGCTGATGATGCCCAGGACAGGGTGTGTGGGCAGGACTGGGCCGCCCAAGTCAGACCCACACGTGGACGGAGGCCCAGGTGAACAGCCTAGAGAGCAGGTGAGTGTAGGGACCTGTAGAGGAGAGAGCAGAAGGCGAGGCTGCTGCAGAGCCAGTGGGCGCACAGTCCTCACCGACCTCCGGAGGCGCTCCCTTCCAGGGTGACTTATGCAGTGAGGAGGACCCTGCGCGACTTGACTTCCCATCTCTTTCAGACAGGGGGGCCCAATTTCGCGTCTGTAGCAGCAGAGACTCAGAAGGACGCACTTGAAGTCTAGGCTTTGTCCTTGACTCCATTTATGAGAGCCCCATCCTGACCAAGGAAGGTCGAACCCTGGCCCCCAACCCCACTTCCACATTCATTAAGTCTGATGCCGGGGGCTGGTCCACACCCCCGGACCCAGCCTGTGACCTTCTCTCAGCCACAGGCTCAGTCCAGAAGCTGCGTCTGATCCAGCTGCCCTGATATCCCCCAGCTTCACCCTGGGCTCACCTCTCTGCGAGTGACTCCAAGGCCTGCAGCTCTTAGCAGAGTGATTAGAAAACTCATCGGCACCACAAAGTGTGCTTGGACTTGGACATCACACAGACCTGGGTTCCATTCTAGTATGGAGACATTTCTGGTTTTATAACCTTGAGGAAGTTTCTTAAACCCCTCTGAGGCCCTATTTCTTCCTAAGGAAGTGAGGGGATGTTGACGTCTACTTTCCAGAGGAGGATGCCTGGGAAGACCGAGTGAGGAGCCAGGACCGCTGCTCCCCGGTGGCTGCTCAGAGTGACGCTCGGTCACTGGGAGTTGCCTCCCCACCACACACACTTGTTTTGGACCTTGGTGCACAGAATTGCATTGATCATAATCCACGGTGGGGACACAGACTCACCATCGATCTCTGCATGACCTGCTCTTCTAATTTACTGAGCATTTTAGTTATTTTTGACAACAGAAGGAGCACCTCCACCGAAACAGGCAGGGTCCTGATGGCCTCCATCTGCCTATGTGGCCCCCCGGAGTCCTCACGCCCACCGTGCACTTCACTCTCTTGTTTTCCTTTGAAGTTTGTCCTTTAGGTTATACATATTCCTAAAAAGTATATACATGCCCCATTTGCAACAACATGGAAGGACCTAGAGGGTATTATGTTAAGTGAAATAAGCCAGAGAGAGAAGGACAGACACTGCATGAACTCACTCATATATGGAATATAAGTGAACACACGGACAGAGAGAACTGATTGGTGGTTACCAAGGGGAAGGGGGGTGGGGGGGGCACAAGGGGTGAAGGGATGCATCCACAAGGTGACGGACAAACAAGAATGTACAACTAAAACCCCACAGTGTTATAAACTAAGACATCAATAAAAAAAAATAATATCCATAAAAAAAAAAAAGTACATACATGCAAGGCATTGTTTACTTTTTGTTTCGCAGAAAGGGCACCATGTGTAGGTAATGTTTGGAGTCTTTGGGGGGATCACCTTTTCACTTAATACTAAATTACCAAGACTCTATATTGGGTGTCAGTGCGACCCATTTGCTTTTGCTCCTGTCACATTCCTTCCCATACTACGTTGTTCATCCCCTCTGTGGGGGATGAGCAGCAGGATGGTTTCTAGGTTTTTGCTACCAAGTGGGTGCTGCCATGCCCAGTCTCGACACCTCTCCCGTTGTAGAGTGCCAGGGCCGACTCCTAGGAGTGGAATTGCTGTGCATGTGAATGTTCAGCTCTACGAGACAAAGCCACACTGTTCTCTAAAGTGGTTGAACAGTTGACACTCTCACAGCGGCAGTTAAGAAATCCCGTTGATTCACATCCTCTCCAGCACTTGGAGTTGCAGATGGCATGGTGTGGACCGCCAGACGACTGTGGTCTCTCCCTGCATTTCCCTTGTGATTAGTGATGCCGAATCACGTCAGCCGCATGCGTTTCTCCATGTGAAGTACTTGCTCATGTCCTTATCCCGTTTTTCTCTTGGGGTCTTTCTGCTTTTCTTATAGCTTTATCTGAGTTCTAGGTATACTCTTGATACAAACCCTCTGTCAGTTGGGTGAATTACTGATAGAGTGTCACTGCATAACTTGACTGCATGTTTAATTTAACATAACATTTGATGAACCACAGCTATGAGTTTCAATATAGTCACATTTATAAATATTTTCTAGATAATGCTTTTTGCTCCTGCTTAATAACTCTTTCACCCAAAGATATAAAACAGAGTCATCTATAATTTCTACTAAAAGTTTTACATTTTTGATTTTGGAAGTTGAGTCCTTACACTATGTACAGTTTGAGTTATGATGTGAGGTAGAGATCCAACGTCATCTTTTCCCATGTGGATTTCTATTTTTTCCAGCTCCATTCATTGAAGAGTCCTTCCTTTCCCCACCGATCTAACAAGCCACCTCTGTCCCCTAACAGAGCTCAATACCTGCACATTTGTGAGTCTGTTGCTGGGCTCTCAAATCAATTTCATTGGTCAATTTGTCTGGCCCTGCACTAATGCCCTATTGTCTTACTTCCCACAGCTTCATAAATTCTGATTAAGCAAGTATTCCCGTTCTCTCTTCCAAGAGGGATCCTAGTTATTCAATATAATTGTCCCTAAATCTCACTCTTTTCTGTCTGGTGCCCCCAGCACTACCCCACCCTCCACATTTCTGGCATCCTGACATCAGAGCTTTCTTGCCTCCTGTGAGGCGGATGAGGCCAGCTGCTGGCTGTGCGGGGTCAGCTAAATGTTCCACAGGTGGACTCTGACCCACCTCCCGCATGCTCAACCACACATCTCATCGCCCATCCCTCACCCTTCTCTCCTTCCCCTGCTGCCCGCCATGCCTCTGGGTCTGGAGCTTCTCCAGCATTCTGTGCAGAAGATGGCTACCTTCAGCTCAGCATCCTCCTCCATAGCCACTTCACTGACAGCTTTCCGTGCTCTGCAGAGTCAGTCATTTCTCCTCCATCTGTTTTCCTTCTTGTAAAACTGTGTTTTAAGCTTTTATCTGTTCTCCTCTTCTCTCTGGCTGTCTGTGTCTTTGGCTTGTACTCGTTTACGTTTGCATATATTTTTTTTGCAGATATGTGCAATGGTGTTTCTGGAGGGACTGTGTAAACAAGCTTGTTCAGTCTGCTGTGTTTAACTGGAAGTTGTTACCCCTGCATTTTTCTGTTTCTTCTTCAGTCAGTTTTGGCAGTTTGTGGGTTTCCAGGAATTTGTCCATTTCACCTATGTTATCCAGTTTGTTGGTACACAATTGTTCATATTATTCTCTTACAATCCTTTTTATTTCTGTAAAATCCATGGTAATGTCCCCACTTTCATTTCTGAGTTTAGTGATTTGAGTCTTTTTTTTTTTTTCCTTAATTTAGCTAGAGGGTTGACAATTTTGTTGATCTTTTCAAATAAGCAACTTTCGGGTTTGTTGATTTTATCTATTGTTTTACTATTCTCTATTTCATTTTCCTCTGCTCTAATCTTTATTATTCCATCCATTATGGTAGGTCTGAGTTTAGTCTGCTTTTATTTTTCTTATTCCTTAAAGTGTACAGTTAGGTAATTGATTTGAGATATTTTTCAATGTATGTGTATGCCGCCATTAATTTCCCTCTCAGCACCACTTTCACTACACCCCATAAGCTCTGGTATGTTATGTTTACATTTTCATTTATCTCAAGGTATTTTCTAATTTCCCTGTGATTTCTTCTTCGACTCACGGTTAAGAATGTGTTATTTCATTTCCACGTATTTGTGAATTTTTCAGTTTTCCTTCTATTATTGATTTCTAGTTTCATTCCTTTGTGATTGGAAAAGATACTTGGTATGATATAAATCTTTTAAAATTCATTGCAGCTTTTTTGTGGTTTTGTAACCTAACATATAGTCTGTCATGGAGAATGTTCCAGGTGCCCTTGAGGAGAGTGTGTATTCTGTTGTTGGGTGGAGTGCTCTGTATGTGTCTGTTAGGTCTAACTAGTTTGTCATGTTGTTCAAATTCTCTATTCTCTTTTTGATCTATGTCTTATTTTTCTACCCATTATTGAAAGTGGGATATTGAAGTCTCCAACTATTATTATAGAACTGCCTATTTCTCCTTTCAATTCTGTTAATTTTTGCTCCATATATTTTGGGATTCTGTTGTTAGGTGTGTAAAATGTTTATATTTGTTATATCTTCCTGCTGGGTTGAACCTTTTATCAATATATAATGTCCCTGTTTGTCTCTTGTAAACTTTTTTGACTTAAAGCCTCTTTTGTTTGACAATAGTATAGCCACCTCAGCTCTCTTTTGGCTACTATTTGCATGCAATATCTTTTTCCATCCCTTTACTTTCAAACTCTTTGTGTCTTTGTATTTAAAGTGAGTCTCCTGTAGATAGTATATAAATGGATCACATTGTGGGTTTTTTTTTATCCAACCTGCCAGTTTCTGACTTTCAATAGGAGAATTTAATCCATTTACATTTAAAGTAATTACTGACAAGGATTTACTTCTGCCACTTAACTATTTGTTTTCTGTATGTATTATATATATATTTTTTCCCTCAATTCTTCTATTACTGCCTTTTTTGTATTTAGTTGAATTTATATACTGTACCATTTTGATTCCTTTCTTCTTTCCTTTTCTGTGTATTTTTTTAGTTATCTCCTTAGTGGTTACTTTGGGGATTATAATTAACATCTTAAACTTATAACAATCTAGTTTGAGTAACACCACCTTAGTTTCAATACTATACAAACACTCTGTTCCTATACATCTCCGTCCCTCCTTTTTTATGTTGTTAATATCACAGATTACATCTTTGTACATTGTGTGCCCATTAACAAAGATTTATAATTATTGTTTCATGCATTTGTCTTTTAAATCATATAGAAAAAGAGAGGAGTTACAAACCAAAGTAGAGCAATACTGGCTTATATCTTAACCATAACCTTTACCTGTAGTTACCTTTACCAGTGGTCTTTATTTCCTCTTATGACTTTGAGTTACTGTCTACTGTCTTTTTGTTTTAGCCTGAAGAACTCCCTTTAGCTCTTCTTTTAGGGCAGCTGTACTGATAATGAATTCACACAGCTTCTCTTTACCTGAGAATGTCTTAAAAGATAGTTTTTTTGGAAATAGAGTTCTGGGTTGGGGACTTTTTCCTTTCAGGACTTTAAATATGTCAGTCACTGCCCTCTGGCTCCATGGATTCTGATGAGAAATCAACTGTTAATTGTATTGAGGATCTGTTGTTTGTGATTAATTGCTTCTCGCTGCTTTCCCAATTCTCTCTTTGGGTTTTGAGGATTTGACTGTAATGTACCTTGGTGTGGATCTTTTTGAGTTTATCTTGCTTGCAGTTGAGCTTCTTGGTGTGTGGATTCATATCTTTCATCAGATTTGGGAAATTTTCAGCCATTATTTCTTCAGATATGTGTGTGTGTGTGTGTGTGTATATATATATATATATATTTTTTTTTGCTCTGTTCCCCCTCTCTTCTCTTTCTGGGATGCCTATGATGCATATGTTGATACCCTTGATGGTGTCTCACAGGTCCACCAGACTCTGTTAACTTTCCTTCATTCTTTTCTCTTTCTGGTCTTCACACTGGATCATTTCAGTTGTCTTCAAGTTTGCTGATCCTTTCTTCTGTCTGCTCAAATGGGTTGAGCTGCTCTAATGAATTTTCATTTTGTTTTTTGTGCTTTTCAGCTCCAGAATTTTGGTTTTATTTTTTTTAATAATCTCTACCTCCTTATTGATATTCTTATTTGTTCATACACCATTTCCCCAATTTCCTTTAGTTCTCTTGTCCATGATTTCCTTTGGCTCATTGAGCATATTTAAGATAGCTGGTTTAATATCTTTGACTATTAATTCAAATGTCTGGGCTTCCTGAGGGAAATTCTGTCAAGTTCTCTTTCTCCTGTGAATGGGCCATATTTTTCTGTTTCTTTGTATGTTTTATAATTTTTTTTGTTGAGAACTGGATATTCTGAGTATTATAATGTGGTAACTTTAAAAATCAGATTCTCCCACTCTTCAGGGATTGTAGATTGTTTTTTTCCTGTTGAAGGCTGGAACTATCTGTTTGTGACTTTTCCAAAATATTTTTGCAACGTATGTGTGTCTTGTCACTGAAGTTTCTCTTCTGTTATCTCTGTGGTCGGCTGGTGACCTGAAAAAGGTTTCCTTAAATGTCTGCCTGCGAGTAGACAGGGGAAGGTTCTGTCTCTTTAAATCTTTCAGCACATGGCACTGAGGAAAGCTGCTGCTGCCAAAAGGGCCGAATCCAAGGCAGGCACCTGTGCCAGTCTCTCAGGGCATGACCAGACCAACCAAGACACACAACCCCAAATTTTTGGCGTACAAGATTTGCACTGGCGTTGGCCAGCTGCTCCCAGAATGAGGGCTGTTCTCCCCCCAGCCACAGCAGGACTGAGGAGTGGGGGTGTGGCAGCTGGCCCACACACTGCTTGCTTGTGAAGACCAGCAGCCTCTCCCTCCCTCAGGCACTGCCCGGTCATTACTGTGTCTGCCAGGCTCCCGGAGTCTGAGCTGGGTGATTCTGATGGCTCTTTTCAGCAGAATGGCTGCATCAGTGGAGGACCAGCCTCCAAAGCTGCCTACTCCATGACTCTGTCCTTAGGTGAACTGCCACTGCACTTTCTGATATACAGACTTAAAACATACTTTCTCAGCATAGTCATCGTTTACATCCTTCCCCACAAATCTCTGTTCCACAGTCGTCCTCTATTTCACCCACTGTGTTTTGTCCATTTTTATTTTCATTCCAAATTAATATTTTGTTTTCCCTTTATTTTCAGTAATTTTTAGCTTGGTTTGGTGAAAACTTTGGCTTTTTGAGTCCCATCACATCCTTCTGTGTATTTTTCTTGCACTGCCCTATCTGCACCAAGATTACTACTCCCACTGCTCTCATCTGCAGGTAGACACCTGTTGCTGCCTGTGGATTCAGGAAGTTTTGTAGCAGCCTTCCATTGCCTGGCTGCTCAGCCTGCGGTAACCCCACCTAACTGCCCCATAAGGAGCCCTGCCCCACCTTGGCATGCACACCCTCCTCTGTGATGGGTCCTGAGGGTCTCTCCCGTCTTGTACTGCACACTCCTCTGACCATGTCTTTCTGCAGTCTGTTCCCATTTGCTTTCTCTTCTTCATGGCATCGTTATTTCTGGTGCAACAAGGATTCACCTTCTTGTTTTCCTATGAAGTCATATCTTTACTCACTTATGTGTCTCTTTATATCTTGACTATAATTTTTAAGTATTGGATCAGGGAAGGGAGACTGTAGCATTACAGATATGCTATTTTGATTTGGAAGTCTCCTAGAGACATTTTGCTTTCAAAATTTTCAAAGAAAAAGTTTTCACAGTCCGAGTCTCTGGTTCATGCCACATTCAGCACTGAAAGTTAAAATGAGCACCATCCCTGACCCTTTGGCAAGTCTGGCCAAGAACTGTGACCACTCTTCCCATCTGTTAGCCAGCACACATGGGACAGTGAAGCCACCAGTTGGCTGGGCCAGGGCAGCACAAGGGCAGGGAACAAAACACCTGCACTCAGATGTGGCATGACAACACGTGAACTCCCTGGGAGCTAGAACTCACCACCATCAAGCAGAGTTGTGCGGAGAATGCCAGGTATGAGATGACCTGTTGTATGCCCCACACTCCCCTCTTTCTCATGCCGAGAATCCAAACAGGTCTCCTTGGTTACCATAAGACCCTCGTACTTAAGCAAAGCACCACTTGCCCCTCTACTGGTGCACATGCAGAAGAAAAAGCCACATTCTTCACCCGATACAGTCATCACCCAATACTAGCCCCACATACTAACAACAGTTCTGAGACTCAAGAGGTGAAGTGATTGCCCACATCCCAAAGCTCATCAGTGGGAGAGCCAGATTTGTCTGCCTCTAAAATGCACTCTTGTTGCTACATTTTGTGCCCTTGGGCAGGATAACAAATACTACATCATACATTCCCTATTATTTCTCTTTCTGTAGGATCAACAAGAAATAAGGCAGCCTGTGGAGGAGGACAGTAGTGACAGTGAAGTTTTGGCTGCAGGTAAGATATCTTGCAGTTTGAGTCATGTTGAGATCTACTCTAGGTTCTCTAGAGAGTTAAATATTTTCTAAGGAAAAATCATCGGTGTGTAGTCAGGGTCTTGGACACTTGTCTCAGTGGTATGGAGGACAAGCTGGAGCTCACACAGAGTGTCTGCACACGGCCCTGACATCCAGCGTGCTCGCCCCACCACCTGCTCTGTGCGCCACAAAGGAGTAGGTCCGAGAGGTGGAACTGGACACCCAGCTGAAGCGTCAACCAGCAAACCATCTGCATTAGCTGAGAGCCGGCTCTGGGCGGCCTTCTGTGTGGCCACCAATCTGAGCTGTGGAACCTGTGGTGAGCAGTGGTGGCCAACTCACTAATGGAGACACAGGGCAAGGTCCCACGGGAGAGTTTGATTAGTGATTGAAACAGAAGATCCGACGCAATCTACAGAAGCTCACTCGGCCAACCACGTCTGGCCTGCGGAAGTTTTGATTATTTCAGGTACAGTCTTCATTGTTCGCGTGTCCTAATCCTCCCAGTGTTTTTAAATGGTGTCACCTCATTTAAAAAAAATTCAACACTCAGCTTTTAAACAGCTGATGTTCACTGTGATAATGCCATCATTGTGCATCCCTTTCAAGAGCACAAAGCACTTCTCGAGTACGTAATTTTAATCTTCTCAACATGCCGTGTATAGGAATCAGCGACTCCTACTTCTAGAAAGGAGATGGAGGCTGAGGGGGTTAGTTTGATTTTTACGTAATTCTAGAAGGGATTTAAAGTTAATTTAAGGATTATAAAATACAAACCAATGCCATAAATGAAGAAGGGAGGGAAAAAGAAGGGAAAGAGTTGTAAAATGGAGCCTGAGCCTGCAGGTTGCAGTCACAGGGCAGGTTGATTCCTAGGACGGACTGACATGCAGACAAATGAGCAGCATGGGTGTGTGTGAGCGCCGTGCACATGGGTGTAAGTATTCTTAAGGGCTTTCATGACCTGGCAAGACAGTAAGGGATTCTCAGGCCAGGGACGAAGGCAAAGAGGAAACCTAAAGAGAACCTGGGGGGCACAGGAGCCTCTGCCCTAGGGCATCTGCCGACCCTGATTGTCACAGCTTTACAGGAGGTAGAAAGAGAAGACCAAGCTCTAACCAGAGGCAAAATAGGAGGCCAGTAAGTTATCCCATCAAGTTTGGACCCTCAAATGGCTATGCCCCCATGGTAGTGGTGAACCAGAATGAATCCAATTCTCCACCCCCAAAGGACTCAGGAATCATCAGCCATCTCCAACCTTGGAGCTGAACGGAAAAGAGGAAAATCACTGCTGAGTGTTTGGAAAACAGACTGTCCCTAACTTTGTACTGGGTGAGTGATCCAAAAAATCCTCCATCTGAGAATTCATACAGAGTGATTCTGGGCTGGTCATTCCCAGATGCCAGGCAGAATTCCTCTCTGAGAAATCGACCTTCATCCCAGGCTGCTTCTTCATCAAAGACTTTTCACAAAGAAAATGAGCAGCTCTGAATAAAAATGACTGACTACACATGGCAACAAAGCCATGTGTATGAATCAGAATCAATGGAACCTATAGCAGAAATAGACACACACAGACATTGGGTATTGGATTAGCAGACAAAAACACAAAATAGCTATGGTTATTTCATTTAGAGAAATAAAAGGCAAAGTTAAAAATATCTGAAAAAAATAGAAAAGTATTTTTTAAATTACCAAGCACATTTTAAAAAGAACCAAATAGAACTTATAGAAATGAAAAATATCACCAAAATAAAAAAGTTGACTGATGGATTTAACAATATATTAGACAGTTGAAAAGTGAATCAGTGAACTAGAAACTAGAGCTGGAGAAATTACTCAAATAGATACAGGAAGACAAAGAAATGTAAAATATGAAAGAAAGTGAATGAGGATAGAGTTTGAAGTCTGTGATATGTGTAATCAGAGTCCCAGAAAGAGAGAAGAGAGAAAATCAAGAAGAGGTAATATTTAAAGAGATGATGGCTGAGAATTTGCCAACACTGTCATAAGATACCAACTCACAGATTCACAAAGTTTGATTAATCTAAGATAGTAAAGAAAGTTCTAGATACATCATAAGTAACCTGACAAACACCTGAGACAAAGAAAAATATATTTTTAAATATCCAGTGATAAAAACAGATTCTCTTCCAAGGAGTTTTTGATTAACTAACTTCATTCATACTAATTGAAGCCAGAACAAAGTTGAATCATACCTTTAATATCGTGGTGAAAAGTCATTCTAGGGTTCTATGCCTGGCTAATGTATCTTTTAAGAATAAGGATGAAATAGACATGTATACATATCATAAGAAATGTGAGAAAAATGAAAAATATACCATTTACAATAGCATTTTTTAAAAATGAGGTCCTTAGGAATAAACCTAACAAAAAATGTGCAAGACTTGTGGAGAAAATTATGAAACTTAAAAAGAGACATTTTAAAGAGACCTAACCAAATGAAGAGAGATACATTGTTCATGGAGTGTAAGTTATATTATAAAGATATCAAATTTCCTAAATAGAGTCAATACAACCTCAATCAAAATCCCAACAAGTTTTATGTTTGCACTTGTGTGTGTGTGTGTGTGTGTGTGTAACTTGAAAAGCTGATTCTTAACTGTATATGGAATTTGAAAGGGTCAAGAATAGCCAAGACACTCTTGAAGAAAAAGGGCAATGTAGGAAGACTTGCCGTACCATTTCTTTAAAGCTTTATCAATTAAAGACTGTGGTATTTTTGCGGACATAAATGTAGAGATCAGTGACATGGATTAGAGATGCCAGGAGAAAATCCATAAACACATAGACACAATTATTGGCACAGTGTGACTGACGATAGGAATAGATTATTAAATAAAAGCTGCTGAAATAATTTGGTACCCACGTGGGCAAAACATTAATGAAATTAGACCCGTACCTTGTAC
The DNA here is from genome assembly GCA_031878705.1 of Tapirus indicus. Taxonomy (NCBI): domain Eukaryota; kingdom Metazoa; phylum Chordata; class Mammalia; order Perissodactyla; family Tapiridae; genus Tapirus; species Tapirus indicus. The sequence continues at coordinate 94,591,479 of CM062925.1, read as the reverse complement.
TATTCACAAAAATCAATTCCATGTGGACTAAAGACATAAATGTAAAGAAAAACTATAAAAACTTTTAGAAGAAAGCATTGGATAATATCTTTATGTCCTCATGGTATACAGTCGCCCCTCTGTATCAGCGGGGGATTGTTTCCAGGACCCTCCAGGGACACCAAAATTCACAAATGCTCGAATCCCGGCAGTTGGTTCTCCACATCCGTGAGCTCCGCATCCAAGGATCAAAAATACAGTACATGGGGCCGGCCTGGCGGTGTAGTGCTTAAGTTGGCACTCCGCTTTGGTGGCCCGGGTTTCACAGGTTCAGATCCTGGGCATGGACCAATGTACTGCTTGTCAAGCCGTGCTGTGGCGGCGTCCCATATAAAGTAGAGGAAGATGGGCATGGATGTTAGCCCAGGGCCAGTCTTCCTCGGCAAAAAGAGGAGGATTGGCGATGGATGTTAGCTCAAGGTTGGTCTTCCTCACACACACACACACACACACACACAAATACAGTATATGGGTACAGTGACACGTTGCTTAACAACCAGGATAGGTTCTGAGAAATGCGTCATTAGGCAATTTTGTCATTGTGTGAACATCACAGACTGTACTTACATACACCTAGATGGTATAGCCTACTCTACACCTAGGCTGTATGGTACTAATTTTATGAGGCCACGTCGTATATGTGGTCGGTCGTTGACCAAAACGTGGTTATGCAGCGCATGACTCATTTTTGATCCACAGCAGATTGGATCCTCGGATGCGGAACCCGAGGATATGGAGGGCTGGCTATATAAGGATTTGTTAAGCAGGTTTTTTAAAGGAACTGATCATAAAAGAAGATATACATCAATTAGGCTACACTAAAATTAAGAACTTCTGGTTATCAAAAGATGCCATTAAAAAGTGAAAAGTCACACCAAAAATTGGAAAAATATTTGCAACACGTAATTGAGAAAGGACCAGCATCTGCAATATATAAAGAACTATGACTCAATAAGAAAAAAATAGACAAACGAGTGAACAGGCATTTCACAGAAGAGGAAACCCAGAAGGCGAATAAACATGTGAAAAGTGCTAACTGTATCATTCATCAGGAAAGGCAGCCTGAAACCAGGTGTGGCAGCACCATCTACCCATCACATGAGCAAAATGTAAACCTTACGTTACCAGGTCCTGGCAAAGGTGAGGCCAGGGGAACATGCACAACTGGTGGGTTTGAATTGATACAGCCACTTTGGGATGGCATGACCTCCCTCAGCTGAGCACAAGCTGACCAAGGCCGGTCAGTTCATTCCAGGCGTGTGTCTTAGAGAAATTCTCACCTGAGTGCGCCAGGAGATATGAGCACTATTCACAATGGCCCCACACTGGGAACAACTAGGACGCCCAGCAGGAGACAAGTGAGTAACCCGTGGACCGCCTGTGATGGAACACCACACGTCACAAGGATGGGTCTCCCATGTGGCTTCACATGCAGTGAGAGAAGCAAGAAAGTGCCTGCGCTCTGATTTCCTCTGTACAAAAAGTTCAAAAAAAGGCACCAAGAAACAATGTGTTGTTGAGAGAAGGCGCTGTGTATGAGTGGTGCTGCAGACATGTGTAACAAGGGGGAGAAGCTGCCCACACAGTCATCTCTTGGCCACAGGGGTGGGGAGGGGAGTGGAGGGGTGTGACCGGAGAGGACACACAGGAGCCCTCACCCTGGGAGGCCTCATGTGGGCTGTCACTGTCTCGTTATTCTTTTAAATGTACATAAATGTTTTATCCACTCTTCTACATGTGTGACCTATTTCACAATAAGAACAGAAAAGAGCCTGTGTAGACGATGTATTCTTCTCTAAGCTCTGGCTGCCCATCACAACAGGCAGGGGGAGCGAGGAGGGCACATTGCTGGGGAGGAGGATTCTGGCCAAGACCCAGTTGTGAGTAAACCCAGGCGTTCTCCCCAGGAACGGGCCCCACCTCCCACCAAGAAGGCAGGACAGAAGGTGCCGGAGCACTGCGCCTTGGTCTTCTCTGCAGATGGGGCTGGGCTCTGGGCCTGTGCACCGCGGGCTTGGTGAGACCCTCTGCACACCTCTCTAAGGGGTACTTATGGTCTTTCCTTTGCTCTGCAGAGGCTGGGGAGCCCATGATGACCAGGCAGTCCATCGGGGAGCCCTCCTTCTCTGAGATCCCACCCAGGCAGTTAACAGTAGGAAACTTCCTCCTCCCGTGCACACTGCCCAGCAGCCACGTGCCACCCAAGAGGCCCCGGCATGGCTTCCGAGGGAGCCAGAAGGCCCTGAAGGCCCTGGGGATGCATTCCACCACCATCGACATTGACAATGAGCCAGAAGAGCAGCAGGCCCTCCAGGAGGTGTGCCACATCCAGCACGACCAGCCTCCAGAACCCACACAGGAGGCGGCTCTGGGCGAGGCTGCACTGTCCACCCAGGGTGCTGAGAGCCTGCCTTCCGCTGTGGGAGAAACCAGGATCGACATGGGCCCCGACCTCAGTGTGGAGAACGGCTGTTCCTCCGGGGAGGCCGCTGAGCCGCCAGCCGGCTCTCCACCACAATCCCAGTAATCACCATGCCCAAACACCTAGAGCTTCGGGGGGGCTCATGGTGTGTTTAGGGCGTGCAGAACCAAGGCATCTCCAATCATCTCCAGGATGCCTCCCCTCTGCCCAAACATCAGTGGTGGCCCGCAGGTCCGCCTGCTCAGGAGGAGAGCGCTGGGCACCCGAGAGCGACATTATTCCATCTGCATCGTCCTGTTGCTCTTTCGAATCAAGAAAAGAAGAGGGAGATGGAGCTCTTCCTCTGATTTTCGCTGTAGGTGAAGGTTTTCATTTTGCATTTTCTCAGTCTGGAAGCCATTGTTTTCTGAACCAGTTTTATGTTCTCAGAAGAAAGCAGATTCGAGAGGGACTTGGTGCCACATTTTTACTTTGGTTGATTAATAATATTGATAACTCTGTGAGTTTAAGTAACTTTTAAGGAAATTGTTCACAATTTCTTAGGAAATAATAAAAATAAATTTTAATGGTAATAAACTTGAAGTCTTGGTAAATTTTACATCTGGCTGTTTCGGTGGAGGGTGGGTGGGCAGTCAGGGTCAGACTCCTCCCCTAGTATTTATTTATTTAGATAAATAAAAACTGAGTTTACCCCCACCCCCCACCCCGCCCAGCCTTGGACTCTGAAGTCCAGTGTGGACCAGGCCTGGGTCTGGGCCTCCAGAACCACTCCCAAGCCTTCCCCAGGTGGGACCTGCCCCCGCCTCCCTGTCACTCCCCAACCCCCAGGCTGGCCAAGACGGGCTCTGAGTCAGACCCACCACAGGTCTGACCCTCCACGGGCCCAGCAGTGGCCATGCTGTTTCCCTGAGCAAACTGATGCACCTCCAAACCCCAACAGCAGGCCCCCACCCCGAATTGCCACATGACCAGCTTGCTATGGCCACGCTTCCTGGAGGAGGTGTGCCCTGGGGGCAGGCTCCTTAACCTGCCCGTGCCTCAGTTTCCTCCTCCAGGCACCGTGTGATAACGTGGTTTGCTTCCCAGAAGCCTGCCCACACAAATGACACCTGTGTTACCCTCTGCCCCATTCCTGCACGCCCCTTCACTCACCCTCTCTGTCCTCACCTGCTCTGGCACCATTTTCTTCTTCAGTCACAAGTCCACTTCCACCCCTTCCTCTTGATGCAACAAGAGGGGGACCCCCGTAAGACCTCCACATGCCCACAGGCCTCTCCAGGGAAAGCCAACCCTCCTGTGGGGGTACCTTCCCCCACTTCTCTGTCCCTGCTGAGGGGCCCCACCTGGGGTCCCCATCAACAAGGTCAGTGGGCCTTGCCTCTGGCCATGCCTCTATGTTGAAGGCTGCCAGGAAGGACCCTCCTGCCCACCCACCTCCAGTCCACTCTGCCCTCCTTCATGGGAAGGGTTCCTCTGGGCTTGCCAGCTGCCCTCCAGACCCTGTCCCCAGCCCCTCAAGCCTGCAGAGACCTGGTTCACCCAAGTCCTGCCACTGGAACTGCTGCCACCCCAATTACTTGAAACTTGATTGTGGCACCACGGGGTGGCTGCCCTGGCCTCATGGTGTGACAGCCTCCAAGTCCACATGGCTCATGGGCCTGAGGAGGCTGGTCACTCACCTGACTGCAACCTTCGAGAGATGAGCCTCTGGCTTCTAGAGGGGAGATGGGCGCTGCCTCCTGCCCAAACTCAAACCACAAGATTCCCCAAATAGATGACAGGCACAGAAGCTGGGTGGCTAAAAAGTTTTGACAAAAAGAATGATAGGTACCATATGCTGGGCACTGAGCTGGGTGCTGTGGATACAATTCGGGCTCCAACTGAATCATGAACATGGAATAAGACCTAGGAAATTAGACATGCAGAAAGGGATTCCAGGCTACACGGCGAACTTTCCACTATGAAACAATTAGAACTTGCATATACATGTACTTTTAGTACATCCTGGATTTATAGAAAGTGAGAAAATCCTCAAGAAACTGGAGACAGCAAGTGAGCTTAGAGATAAGTGGGTGAGCACACAAGAAGGGTGGGGGCGCTTCTTTGAAACCAGGCCTTGAGCCAAAAGCAAAGAGCAGAGCCGGGTGCAAGATTCCAAGACTAATTCAGGGACTATGGCAGAAATGAACTGAGACAAAGTGGCTAAGTTAAGAACCTAGATTTTTCAGAATTTAAGACCAATCAAAATAAGCCCACAAAGATCACAAAGAAAAGAAATCATCATGAGTGAGAGTCAACAGAAATAATAAAAAGTGGATTTAGATCCCCAGCAACTTCAGATTTGGAATTAGAAATACAAAATATTAAGTGGGATGCGTGAAATATTTAAATATACATGAGACAGAAACACAAAAATAAGCAACAAGAGGATTTTCTAAATGATCAGGAAGATATGCAAAAGATCCCAAAAAATTTTTAGAAATAAAAAATGTACTTGTTAAAACTTAACACATCAATTAAACATCAGATCAAACATAGCTGGAGAGAGAGTTATTAAACTGGAACATTATCTGAAGAAATTAGTCAGAATGCAGATGCAGCAGAGAGGCTGACAGAGAGAGGGTAGAATGAGGTCTAATACATGTCTAGTTGGTGTCCGTCCAGGAAGACAAAATAAAGAGAATGTAAGAAGGGAAGTATCCTACAGGATAATGCTAGGACTTCCCAGGACTAACAAAAGACACAAATCCACAGGTACAGGGGACATCTTTTATAACAAGCTGCAAAGATAAAAAAGAAATCCACACCTTTACATCTTGTGGAGAAAGACAGAACACCGAAGACAATTTGACCTTAAAAACAACAGAAAGAGAAAACAGATCACCTACAGAGGAAGAGCAGTTAGATAGGCAGCAGACTTCTCCGTGGTCACAACAGAAGGAAGGGAAATAACACCCGCAGCGTCTGACAACCTGGAATCACATACCCACCAACGCTATATTTAGGGAAGAGAGCAAAAAGCACATTTTTAGATAGGTAAAAACTGAGTTTACCACCAACAAGCCTAACCTAATGGGACTTTGAAAAGGATGTAAATAAAGAAGGAAAATGTGTGAAGCAATGTTGAGAACCCACGGGGAACAATCAAGAAATGCACCATCATTTGTGGGTGTTTCCAACACGACCCTCTCAATTACTGCAGGTCACCAGACTTCAAAAAGGGTGAATACATGGATTTGGACAACACAGGGAACAAGCCTGATTTACTGGCCAACTGTAGGCCCTGGACTCATTTCTCAGAAACTGCGCGTTCTCCTCAGGCACACAGGGAGCATTTCCAGAGCAGTGCCTGCACGTCCTCACAGGCCTCAGAGAACGGTTCCACATCCCCCTTACATGCTCTGCCTGTCTCCCCGGCCGCCTTTAAGAATTCCTGTTATCACTGGTGTTGAGCAATTAGATGATGCACCGTCATGTGGTTTTCTTCATGGTTCTTGTGCTTGGGGTTCATTGAGCTTCTTGCACCGTGGGTTTATAGTTTACATCAAATTCGGAAACATTTTGGCCATTATTTTTTCTACTTTTTTCCAGCACCCCATCCCCAATATTTTCTCCTCTTCTTTGAGGACTCCAATTAAACATATGGTAGGCTGCTTGAAGTTGTCCCATAGATCACTGATGATCTGGTGTTATTTTAATTCTCTTTTCTCTGTTTCATTTTGGATAGTTGGTTTTGCTTTTGCTTTGCTGCTTCAATGTCTAATTTGCCATTAACCCCATTCAGTGTGTTTTTCATCTCATACATTGTAGTTTTTACCTCTAGAAGTTCAATCTGGAGTGTCATTATATCTTCCATGTCTCTACTTAACTTTCAGAACATGTGGAATACAGTTATTGTACTGTTGTAATGCCTTTGTGTCAATTCTGGGTCAGTTTTAATCGACTGATTTATCTTCTCATGATGGGTCTAATTTTCCTGCTTCTTTGCACACCTCATAATTCTAATTGGATGCCAGAAATCATTAAGTTTACCTTTTTGGGAGCTAGATATTTCTGTCTTCTCACAAATATTCTTGAAATTTATTCTGAGATGCGGTTAAGTTAGCTAAAGACAGTTTGGTCTCTGTGCCCTGCTGTTAAGACTTTTAGGCAAGACAAGGGCTAACTATCCTCCAGCACCGAGGCAATCTCATTCTCTCTGTGCACCACCCCGTGCCCCATGGATTTGGGGTCTTTTCCTCAGCTGGTACAGGCACCATTCACGATCGTGTGTGAGCCTCAGGCCCCGCTCCCTCTAACACCTTGGGGGTCATTCCCAGCCTCAGCCGGGTCCTCGCCTGCACGAGCTCATCGGCACGCAGCTGCATACCTGAGGGGGCTCCCTGTGGTCTTTGGGTTCTCTGTGCTGTGCTCTCTTCTCTCAGTTCTCTTCACTCTGTTCTGTGAGTCCTATCCACCCTGGTCTCCCCAGTCTCTCAACCTTGCCCCCTCACCCAGGGAGACTGCCAGGTTCCACCTGGGTCCCCTCCCCACACCAGGTTGGACACTATCCAGGCAGTCAGCTGGTGGTTCCCATCACTCAGGGCTCAGTGTCCTTTGTTGCCTGCTCTCCCATGTCTTGCAAACCAGTGCTTCATATATTTTATCCAGTTTGGGGTTGTTTCATGTTGTAAGAGGGCAAATCTGGTTCCTGTTGCTTCCTCTTGCATGGAAACAGAAGTCTGTTCTATGATAATTTGATGTATATTAGATATTGCTGCATAGAGGCCCATTTTCATTTGCAAAATCAGAAAAGGCAATCGGGGTGCAGAGTTGACTGAATCTAAAAAGGCCCATATAGCTGCTGTTGTCACTGGAGGTGGAGCAGCACTGTGACGGAAGGGCGTCACAGACCACACACCACCAGCAGTGAGGCGCCTCCGGCTTCCGCTCCCTCTGAACCGCAGGAAAGACGAGGGACATTTCTGCAGTAGGGTGTTCAGAGAATCGAGGGGGAGGAGCCGAGGGCGTGGTAGCTACTCTGAACCAGATCAGGAGTCCTGTGCTGAGATCTCCATGTGCTGAGAAGACAGCACAAAAGAATGTTGGTTCAAATTAATTTGGGCAAGATTTGGACTGTACTAAAGGATGGATTTTGCTGCCCCAACGTGAGTTTCCTGGGAGGCTGTGGTGCCTCCATCCCTGGAGACCTTTCTGGACGAGAAGATGGCGTCCTAGAGACATGAAGTGACTCACTTTCCGCCCCGAATTCATCTCTGCAGGGAATTGTCTTCTGACGGTTTTTTCACAGGCGCTCGTAGAAGAAACTTCTCAAAATGGCTTTGATTTCAGTGGTGTTCAACTGTGTGTCTATTTTTATAACCTTTATGACTTGTTGATGCACCTCCACGTCCTCTCGAAGGGACCAAACAGAAAGCTACCACCTCACGGGCCGACCTTAGGTCCCACAGTTGATAGTGACTTCCCGTCATGACTCCGTGTGTAGGACTGTCCTACAGAAGCCTTCTCTCCCTTGAGCCCAGAGTAGAGGGACATTCAACAAAGCTGACGACAGCACAGTCAGGAAACCGCCGGCAGGGCTGTGCAGTTACCACATGCCCACAGCATCGTGCCATGCTGGGGAAAAGGAAAAGCCAAGACAAGGCTGCCTCACTGGACACACAGGACACCACTCGGCCACCTGGGGCCATGGCCACCATGGCCATCAGCCTGGGGAAGACCTCGGGGTCTGTCACTGTAGTCAGAGCCCACGCTGCCATGTTACCAGGTTAGCACCACAGGTTTGGCATGGCCAGTGGGATCCTCGATCCCAGGGGAGGTGCTGCACCCTCACCCCCCGGTTGGGGGGCCTGGTGCCTCTCACAGTTTTCTTATGAGCAAAGTCAATAACAGACTCCAGTTTCTGAAAATCTTATTAGAATGAAAATTAGAGAATCGTCTTCAACCATGAGAAATTTATGTGTTTTTTTAACGACTTATACCCAGTTTTACAATTGCAAAGATAAATCCATGAGTCCAAGAGCAGGTTTTCAAGGTGAGGATCCAGCAGTTGTTAGAAGCTCACACTGGCTGTGGGTGCCAGCTGTGCATCCTCGGGTCAACTCCTCCACCTCTCTGCGTCCCGGGAGCATCACCTGACAAGTGGGACAGCCATCAGGCTGTGATACGATCCCACTAGGAGGGCCCCACGCTCACTTCAATGCTCTGCTGTCACCGTCTTGAGATTCTTAATAATTTTGAACAAGGGGCCCCACTTTTCCTTTTGATTGGGTTCTGCACAGGATGTAGCCGCGGCTGACCTCGACGCCCGCCCCCCAGGAGGAATACGGAGCAGCGCACGGCACAGCGTGGGCCCCACGGAACTGTCATTGTGCTTTCTCAGCCACTGTGCTGGGTCATGGTGAGAGGACACTTCTTTCCCACGAGCCCAAACCAGATGGTGGTCCAACCATGCAAGGCACCACTCACACCGGAGGAGGGCCCACGCTGGGACCCCACCAGCAGTGAGCCGACAAGGCAGCCCCAGCCCAGCCGAGGCACCCCTACCCCAGTCAGCAGCTCTCCAAGGGGGCACAGAGCTTGCCAAAGGGCATCCCTCCTTCCTCTGGGGATGGTAGCTATCTCGGCCACACAGGGTTATTTTAGCTCCATTTGGATCTCATCTTCGATTAAGGGCTATTTTCCTGGCATTGAGCAGCAGGACCCGGAAGCCCACGGAAGGAAGCTGGGTGTGAGTCCCAAAAGCTCTCTGCTGACCCGCAACGTGGACGGGCCACACCGGCTCTGTGTCTGTGGGTCTCCCCACCGCTGCCTGAGTGCACAGGACACATGAAGTAACGTCCCACGATGGGAAAACTGTGAGGATGAGGACAGAAGCCGCCCAGGCCTCCAAGTGTGTGGTTGAGAACGTATTTTAACCGAGAAGAAAACGTACTTCAGTTTTTAAAAATAAGGAACACTTTCATGCTTAGTATGTGGAGTTACGTATAGCTTGAGGCCCCAACCCTCTTCCTGTGCACAGCTGCCCTCTGCCCCCGTCTAGGTAGTCCTTGGGGCAGGGACCCAGGGTCCAGACCCTGAGCAGCCAGGCAGGGGCTGGAGTGGGCGAGGCACAGGGATGCCAGCCCAGCTGGGGTCCGTGCAAGCTGCGCCTGCATGTGGGAGCTGCCCTGTCCTTGATGCTCCCAACTGCATGACACCAAACCTCCCAGGAAGCCAGGACAGGGCAGTTGGGGACTCAGAGACATCTCCTGGTGAACTGCCGTGGCTGCTGGGCCGAAACGACCACCACTGGGAGAGCCGGGAGAAGTACAGAATCTGTACTGCGTGAGAGGGCCCCCCCAAACCACACCCACCTGGAACCTCAGAATGTGACTTCATCTGGAGGAGGGGTCTCTGCAGAAATAACTAGGGAGCTCGACATGACATCATCCTGGATTCTTGGATGGGCCCCAATCCAAGGAGAGTGTCCTTATAAGACAGGGAGGAGCCACATTGATGATGGAGGCAGAGGTTGGAGTGACATGGCCAGAAGCCCAGTGACACCTGGGCCCCCAGAAGCTGGAGGAGGCAGGAGGACCCCCGAGAGCCTTTGGAGGGAGCCCGGCCTGCCGACACCTTGAGTTTGGCCTTCTGGCTCCAGAACTGTGAGAGGGTTCCTGCTGTTTAAGCTGCCAGTGTGTGGTCCTTTGTTCCGGCAGCCGCAGCAAACAAGTGCATCGTCCTACAAACACAGACGACTCTGGCTCTCGGGCAAAGACTCTGTGCAGCTGCGGTGTAGACATGTGGACCTATACCATCCACGTGAGTCGTGTTTTAATAACTGGAGGGTAGACGGAGGTCGTCCAGGCCTTGTCTGTGGACTGAGAGCTGGGGTGCAGCGTCATCCCCAACAAAGGGGGCACTCGGCCAGCGACTCCACCAAGAGAGGCCTTTCCCGGCGGGGGAGAGCCGACATCTCTGTTTCAGGGGATTTTCTAAGTGTGGACTGAATGGACTGCCGGTATGGAACAGCGCCCCATGAACCCAGCACAGAACGTTCTTCACAGACAACCAGGAACAGTCTTCAGGAACTGGGCAGGTGGCAACCCCAGCTCCACCCTGGTGGGCCCAGAGCAGAGTGCGCCAGGCCGCCGGGACCGTGGCTCCGCCTTCCTGTCCTGGGGCAGGTGTGCTGGGGTTGGCTCTGCACCTGTGACAGGCCCTCCGCCTCCCCACGCCTCCCCAGGCCTTGCCTCTGCTTGCCGATGACCAGGTTCCTTGGACATTTCTGCTTCTGAAGCCGGGCGCTCACCTCCCGCTGCAATTTCAGCGTTGGCAAAATCACCGCGTTGATGTCAGGTTTTGAAAGATGGACTAAACGGTCACCTTTTGGCTAATACGATGACAGGAACATGACAACGAGTAACATTTTTCATTATGTCATTTGCACTGTTAGTAATAACTTCATGTCCCCACAGCAGTGCTTGGGGCTGTGTGGGACACAGAAGGCACAGCCCAGCTCCTGCCTAATAAAACAGACCCGTGAGTGACCAGGGCGGACCTCAGGAGCCTCCTTGTTCCTCCCACTCCGAGTTCCTGGGCCTGCCTGGTCTCTGGCATGTGGAAATTTTTCAGGGGAATGAAAATTAGACAGAAGCCCCTCTTCCGCCAGTTTTGAGGGGAAGTAGAAACCAGAGGGTTGAGACCCAGGAGCACTGAGGGGCTGGGCCACCAACAGCCTGCCTGTCCCTGGCTCCCCAAGTGTCAGCGCTCACATCCTCTCTCTCATGAGCTGGACAGCCAGCACCCATCGCCCCTTCTCTGGTGCAGCACCCCAACTTCCTCTGCTGCCTTTGTGGGACTCCCTGGCCTGGCTGGGATCTGAGGCGACGCCCGGAGGTGCGCTCCACACATGGACTCCTGCCCGCACTTCTGATCCACATGAGATGCTGAAAGCAGGACAGAGCCAGGAAGTGTGTTTATGGGGGGGTTTCTGTAGCCTGGAGAGTGAGGACAGACCCAGGTGACTGGGAGGGTGAGGACAGAGACGGAGGGGGGTTCTGCAGCCAGAAGGGAGGACAGAGCCGGCGAGGGGGGGGGGGCGTTCCTTGCCCAGCTCCAAGGGAACCACAGCAATGAAGCTGGAAGTGACCTAAAGGCGGCTGCCCCCCCCGCCCCCCCGCAGGCTGGGCCTCTCAACAGCCTCAGGAGGCCTCCTCCAGGGAGGGGTCCTGGAGGATGGAGCGGGAGATCTCCGCACCCCAAGTCCCAGCACTCAGCCTGTAGCACTTCCCAGTCAACCCGACTCCTGAGCCTCCCGCTGAGTCACCTCCTGCTGACGGCGGCGGGGACCCGCCTGGTCTCGGGGCACACCCGTCCCCACCGCGGAGCCTGCCTGGTGGGAGGGGCAGCAGGTGTCCCCGAGAAGAGAGAAAGAAGAGGATTGCAGAGGACTAGAGAGGATCTCAGCAGTGCAGCTTCTCACACAGGTGACGCGGGAGGCCTCACCGTCCGCAGGAAGAACGACGGCCTCAAGCCAAAGTGGTGGCCGGGCGGGGTCGCAGCTGCTGCTTTTCCCTGGGGAAGGAGGCCCAGCTGCGCACAGTGCCTGGTGCCGGCCCGGACCCGCCTCCCCGCCTCCCCGCCTCGGCTGACCTCCGGTCCCTGGCGCCCGCCGCGCGCTCCCGTGCCCCCGCCCCCCCCCGCCCGGGCCTGCGCCTCCTCCTTGGAGCCCGAGCCGCCTGCCACCCCGGGGCCCTCGTTGGTCCGAGCGTCTCTGCGGCGCTTCTCCGGCCGCCCCACCCGCAGGCCCGTCCGCGCCCGTTCTTCCCCCGCCGCCGCTGCCACCCGCGTCCACGCGCGCCCTGCGGGGACCGCACTGGCCTTGCGGGGACTCAAGGGCCAGGTGCGGCCGCACAGGCGCCGCCCCCGGGGTTCCCACGCCCCTGCGCGCGGAGCGAGCGGCCGCGGGGCCTCCGCAGACCAGGCCTTGTAAGGCAGAGGCGGCACTCGGACCGGCCTCCGTGGGCCCCACGTGCCCCCGGGAGGGAGAGGCCGGGGAGGGGCCCCCAGTGAGCGCGCGGGGCGGGGGGGCGGGCAGGGGCGGGAGCCCGGAGGGCGGGGCCCGGCCGTGGGCGGCGGCGCGAGCGCACCCCTGGGCACCCGGTCGCGCGGGGCGGAGTCGCGAAGGCGCCGCCGCTGCAGTCGCTGCATCTCCGAGGTAAGCGGCCGCAGGGCTCGTGCCGGCGCGGCGAAGAGGGCACCCCCGGGGTTCAGGGCCCCCAGCCCCCGCCTGCCTGCCACCTGCGCCCGCGGCCGGGGACCCGCGACCCCGCTCCCGGCGCCCGCGAACCCCTGCCCGGACCGGTCCCCGCGCGTCCGTGCGCCCCGTGCCCCGGGGCTGCCAGGCGGTCGGCGCTGCGCTCGAGGCCCGGCCGGCTGCGTCGGGGCGCGGGGCCGGGGACGCGGGGGCCGGGGCGAGGGCGAGGTGGTGCCAAGGACAGGTTTATAATTGGGCCACAAATGAGGCTCTGTGGCCTTTCTTCGCGTCGGTGCTTAACGCGGCAGAGAACGCCCGGTGCAGCCCGTTCCGTCTGGGCGCCGCACCCCGGCCCTCTCCACGTCCAGCTACATAAGCACTGTTTACCGACGCCCGGGCCTGGGGTGGCGGCCGCCAGCGACATGGCGGGAAATTAGGATTTAGAGGGTCTGAAATGAAGCCACTGTCCTGCAGCATGTGTTTTAGAAAACCCACAGCCAAGTCAGAGCCGTTTCTGCATTCTGCAGAATGCGCGTGATCCCTCGGCAGGGGCTCGCTGTCCCCCGCAGGGTCCCAGGGCCTCTAGGTCTGTCATTAGCGTCACCATTGTCATCTCAGGTGAGAGTCAGGCCTCCGGTATGCAAATCCAGAAGCTTCCCCGAGGGGTGTTATGTTTTCTTATCACTTGTGAGTTTATAACCCGGCAATCAAGATAAAGAGATTGGCTGCCAATCTGTTTTTTTTCCATACACCTCTGGGGAGCAGAGCCTGCTTTTGAAGGAGGATCCAGAGAAACCCTTTCTTCTGCGGGTTCAGTTATGTAAACGAAGCCTGGAAGTGAGGTGGGAAGAAAATTCATTCCTCTGCTTTCCCGGTGGCTCCTATTTTGATAGGCGTCTGTGTTCTCTGAAGATGAGACACCTTTTAGGATAAGCTGACTGTGCTGTCATCCATCTGCGTGTTCATTGGTTAATTCGCCTGACGTTTATTAGACACTTGCAGGGTCCCTGGGGGACGCTGAGAAAAGGGCCCCCACAGCCTGCCTCCCCAACTCCCCATGGCTGACCTCTCAGGGAGGGCAAGCGGGGGGTGGCGTGCTCCCCAGAGCCAGGCCAGCCCCTGGCCCCTGACCTGAACTCCCTTTGCAGTGGGACCACATCCAGGGATGGAGTGATGGGGCTGGGCGGGGGTGGGGGGGGGGGAAGCTGGGACAGGCAGGAAATGGGGGTTGGGGGGCAGTGAGACAGACAGCTTGCCCTGAACTAGATTCCAAGACTCCGTTTCCGGTACCAGCCCTGTTCCCATCACAGGACCTGCATCACAGGGCTGGGGGATGGGGGTGGAGGGAGGGGTGCTGGTGAATTTCCTGGGAGCATCTGCAAAATGCATGCCATAGAGAGTATGCATGTTTTCCTGTGGACAGGGTCTCTAACTTTCAAGATTTACAAAAGGGTCTATGACTCAGAAAGGCGCCATAATTTAAATGCAACATTAAAAAATTCCTCTCCCTCCCGATGGATGACGAAGTGATGGAGATGGGAGGAAGCTGTATGGGCGTATTCTTATCTCCCTGGCGCTGTTTGACTGATCTTCCTGAATCTTTTGAAGTTGCAATAAATAACTGTTTTAACTATATACAAGGCTCATTGTGGGAAATGTGCAAATCACAGGAGAATTTCATGAAGAAAATTAACATCTCTCGTCACTGAGGTTTAAGAGAAATCTGTGAGTAGCCAAAGTATCCTCAGGGGCAGCGTCCACGTGGTTTTCCCTCCCCGGTGGGCAGCGGGGCCACTCCCTGCAGAAGAGGCTGAGAATTAAAAGCTTCCTCGGGCAGAGGCTGTGCCGGCTGAGAGCCAGGCCTATTTATAGCTGGTGATGTTGCTGGCGAGGCGGGAGGAGCATGTACAAGGGATGCTGTCTGGGGATCTTGGGGCTGCAAGGCAAGGGGCCCTGCTGCACCTTGAAGTACCAGGTCTTCCTCCGGCGGTAGGGTCAGTGTTCTGAGCCCAACTTGGCGCCATTCGGAAACCACGGTGCTGGGCACAGGGCCAAGTCCACCTGAGCCCACCAAGCCTGGACCAGGCAGATGCTGGGATTAGGCAGGAGAATCGACACAAACCCAAATCCTACCGCTTAAGCAACAGGTGTTTACTGGGAAGGAAGGAGTGTGCTGCCTGGGTGGGGCCCAGCTGCATCGGGCTCAGACGTGGTCTCCAGCTCCCCATGTGGGCTCTCTCCACTGTTCAGCCCCTCCCGGAGAGAACAGCTTCCTCTTTGGATGGGGAGGAAGCCACGGCATCCCTGACCCGGGCATCCCCAACCGTCCCCGACCCATGGCATCCCCGACCATCCCGGACCACGGCATCCCTGACCCACAGCATCCCTGACCCACAGCATCCCCGACCATCCTGGACCACAGCATCCCTGATCACGGCATCCCTGACCCACAGCATCCCCGACCATCCTGGACCACAGCATCCCTGATCACGGCATCCCTGACCCACAGCATCCCCGACCATCCTGGACCACAGCATCCCTGATCACGGCATCCCTGACCCACAGCATCCCCGACCATCCCGGACCACAGCATCCCTGATCACGGCATCCATGACCCATGGCATCCCTGACCATCCCCGACCATCCCCGACCCACAGCATCCCCGACCATCCCGGACCACAGCATCCCTGATCACGGCATCCCTGACCATCCCCGACCATCCCCGACCCACAGCATCCCCGACCATCCCCGACCCACAGCATCCCCAACCATCCCTGACCCACAGCATCCCCGACCCACAGCACGCCCAGCTCAGCTGCATCTCTTCCAAGAGGGAAACCCCTCCGCCGCATCCACATGTCAGTCCCTGGAAATGGGTTTGACTGGCCCTGCTGGGGTCACGGGGAGGATGCAGGTTCTCCAGGCAGGATCTGCAGCCTCCAAGGCTCACGTATGGGGGAAGGGCAGCTCCCACAGGAACATGGCTCCAAATCTCATTTCCTGATGTGGGAATGAAGGCTGTTTCCAGGTTCCATAGTTGTCCTTTAACTGTCCTGTGGCATGCAATGGCAGCTCAATTGTGAGTTGTAATTTAACGTCTAAACTCCACGTGCAGGGCTTTCTTTGGTGAAGAAATGTAAGGAGTCTTTAACAGAGGACGAGGAAACCAGCGAGGTCCTGACTTAGCGCCACGCAGATGTCTTCATCAGCCCCGCCCCCACCCCTGTGTGCAGACAGGTTCTCTCCTTGGCCGGGGGGAGTGTGAGTCTGTTCTCGGAAGACCACATTCACACTGGCTTTTTCTTTTTTAAATTAGATTTGTGAAAGGGAAGGGTGGGTTCTTACCTTTTTTTCAAGCCTAAAAGTTAAAACACCTGCAGCCCTTTCTCACTTCCCCACCTTCTCTCGTGCGTGGTGCAGCTTCTCCGCTTGTCCCCAGGATGTCCTGAGTCTCTGATTTTCTTGGCATGATAAGTGGGGCACCCCATGTGGGCTCCACGTGACCCCTCCCGTCCTGGGCCACATTTCCCAAGATCCCATCCCGTAACCCTGTCCCACCCGTTTGTTCAACAAATGTCTGTAGAGCAGCTGCCAGGTGAGCCTGCGTGGCCTCCACCCTGGGAAGCTCTTACTCCAGCAGAAATGTCACGAAACAGCCGGCTCCTCCAGGCGACCTCAGTCAGGCCTCACACCCCCTGCTGTCTTGCCTCCACTTGGGGAGGGATCAGCCAGGCAGGCAGGTTGAGCTCCACTGGGGGTGGATGTGGGTCTGGCCCCAGAGTCGGCGTTCTCTCAGATGCCCCTCGTGTCTGACTCCAGTGAGCTCCCAGTTCTGGGTGGTGAGCTGCCCATAGGAAGCATGTTCCACGCCCTCCTTACCAGTCGAGGTGGACACGCTGTGCGTGTCTCAGGTCCTCACCACTAGTTTGCTCACTGACCCTCAGCCCCACTTTGGTCATCTAATGCTGTGCCACAGACCACCCCAAAACCAGAGGGTCAAGACAGTGACAGCATTGGCTTTGCTCACGAATCTGCCATCCAGCAGGGTGTGGCAGGGACAGCAGTCTCTGATCCCCTGGCCTTGGCTGGGCGGGACCCTCTGAGGCTCCTCTGCTCCATCCCGTGTCTGGATTGATGACTGGCTGGTGCGGTGGGGGCTCCTCTGTCTCTATGGGGGTCTCTCCAGAATGCTGTCCAGGGAACGGGACCCCTCACCTTTTAGTTCAGAGATCCCCGGTTACAGGTCCCGAGAGAGAACCAGATGAGAGGCAGTTACAGAAGTGCCCCAGCTTCACCGGGAGGAGGCCCTTGGGGGGAGATGAATCAGGGCAGCCATTGCCCGGAAGTACAGTCAACCCCTTTTCTGGATGCTTCCCAGGATCTTTCATGGCAGACTCTGTGGTCTCCCATGCCCTTGACCTTCTGCCTTTGGTGGTAGTTGGTGGCCTGCTCACCCCTGCACCTTGAGTCCTCGAGTCCTGTCCTCTCTTCTTGCCCCACCCCCATGGTCGGGCATCACTCAGTCCCTCCTGTCCCTGCTCTTCCCCAGGCCTTCTCTCCGTGGCCAGCTGCTCTCATGTCCTAATGGCAGGGACCACCTCTTCGGGGAGATGGCCCCATCGGCTGCCCTCCACACTGTACCCTGGTCCTGGCTCACCGTCACCAGCCAGGCTGCCCTACTTGGTATCCTCCTAGTCCAAGGCAGTGTTCTCCCTGGTGTCTGTGGGGGTCGGGGCTGGCATCAGCACCCTGACTGTCAGGCTCTCCTCTGCTGGGGCCTTCTCCACCCCCAGCCATTGTCTTTTTGAGCCATCTTTGCTTTCTGCTTGAATTGCTGCACAGCCGTCTCCCTCCTCCCCACCCAGGACCCCCCACCCTGCCCTGCAGATGATGGGAGTTTTCTCCAAGCGGCCACACCCCCACTCCAGGCCCGGGACCTGACCAGCCCTCCTCCCATGCCCCCGCCCTTGGGCACCACAGTTTGGCCCACTGTGTTCTCACAGGTGAGCCGTGGTGTGTGCTTTTCCTTCTTGGGGGTCCATTCCTCCTCTGTCCACACCTGCTCTTGGTTCTCTGCAGCCCACCACACATGCCTGTTCCCTGTCCCTGGGCGCCTCTGCCACGTCTGTTCCCCTTCTGTCTGTGGCCCTGGTGTGCTCAGTGCACCTGCCTCTGTGCCTGGGTGAGGAGCTGGCTGTGGATAGAGCTGTATGGGAGGATGGCGCTTCAGGAAGCCCATCTCAGCCTCATCTCCTACCCACCAGGCTTGTCCCATCCCAGCCTTCGCTGGACTGCCTGGCCCCCAGATGTCCCCAAGGCCACTCCTTCTTGTCCCTTTGGAGGTCAGCACAGAGATCACCTCCCCATGGGGCCAGGCCAGATGTTCTGGCTGCTCTTCCCCTGTTCCTGGGGGGAGGGACCTGCTTTTGTGGTGGTCCTACCACCTGAGTGTGTTTCCCAGACCTCTGGTTTAGTGTTTCAGCCTCACACCTGTGAAGTCACACACACATGTCCTGTTGTGCTGGCTCATTTCAGTCACTGCTGTGTCTGAGCAGTCATCGTGCTGCCTTGAGTAGCTGGTCTGTGTCCATTCCGGAACCCACCACCGTCTGTTTATCCGCTGTGGGCTTTGGGGTCGCCTCCATTTTCCAGCTGTGATGAACGGCTGCCTTCTCTTCCCATGATGCTCTTTGGGCCTCGTATAGGCGTTTCTGTGGGTAAATACGGAAGTGGCGCTGCTGGGTCCTCTGTCGTCCACATCTTCAGTCGTCGATGGCAGCAAGCGGTTTCCCAAAGCGGTGGAAGCCGTGTGTCCCTTGCGGTTCTCTGTGCTCCTTGGACCTCGGGTGGCGTAGGGCTCCATTCAGTGGCAAGCCTTCTGGAGAGCACGGGAGGGTCAGCCTTGGGGTTTTCTCTGCACGTCCAATTATGCTCATGAGCCCAGCACTGCCCGCGTCTGTTCCTGGCCCTCGGATGTGCTGTTCCCGAAGTGCCTGCTCAGGCCTTCTGCCCGTTCTCTGGAGCCGTCTCTCTCTTCCCGATTGATCTGCAGGTTCCCTGTAGACTCGAGATGGGCCCGTATTTGTTGTGTGGAACGGGGGTCTCCTCCCACCCTGCGGCTTGCATTTTCACTCCCTTAATATTTCTTGATGAACAGCAGTTCTTAATTTTAATCTGGTGCTATTTAAGAGTCTTTTTCTTTAGGGAGTAGTGATTTCTGTATCCCGTGTAAGAATCTCTCTCTGTCCCAAGGACATCAGATACTCTTGTACGTTATCTTCCTGAGGCTTAAGTATTTTGTCTTTCCTGCTTCAATCTACCATGTACCTGAACTGATGATGTTGAGTGTTTTCTTTTTTTTCCGCGTGTCTGTTCAGTCAGCCCATCTCCATTTATTGAATACATTCTCTCTCCCTTTTTTCTGCAGGGCCACCTCTGTCGTACCTGCTGTGTCTACATGTGCTTGGGTCTGTGTGGGGCTCTCATCTGCCTGTTGGCTTATTTCTCTCCTCACACCACACCGTCTTCATTCCCCATGCTTTACGTCGAGTCTCCATATCCAGTGGAGCAAATCTTGTTCTTCTTTCCAGATCGCTTGGTTATTCTCAGCCTTTTGCCTCCTTTACGTGTACACAGTAGATTCGGCTTGTCTAGATGCCCAGACATAAAAATTGTTGGAATTTTTATTGGGACTAAATGAAAACTGTGGGTGAATTCAGGGAAAATTGACATCTTTGCATATTCAGATTTTAATCCGTGTTTATAATATCATTACTTAGATTTTTCCTTTCAGTAATGCTTCATAGTTTGCTATGTCAATGGTCTTGCACATCTTTTGTTAGATTTATTCCTAGGTAATCGATATTTCTTTGTGATATTTTAAATGGTATATTTCTAAATGCCTTGTATTGTCTCTTTTTGCTACTACATGGAAATGAAATCGATTTTTCATTATGTGTTGACCACATATCCAGAAACCTTGCTAAATTCACTTACTAATTCTAATAATTTTCCTGGGATTTCTTTGAATTTCATATATATACAATCAGAGAAACTGCAAATAATGAGTGGTTCATTTCTTCCTTCCCAGTTTTTATATCCTTACTCTCTCTTGTCTTACTGCACTGATACTGTGACTAGAGGTAAGTAGCACAGGCCAGCATCATCATCTTATTCCAATTGGAAAAGAAAAGCTTTCAATATTTCAGGTGTGGAGATTTTTGTCGTTTTTTTTTTTTTGTAGGTACCCTTTATCAAATTAAGGCATTTCCTTCTTTTTCTAATTTTCTAGGAATTCTTATGCTGAATTCCCTCAAATGCTTTGCCTGCATTTATTAAGATGATATGATGGTTTCTGTCCTCTCTTCTTTAGTGTGGTGAATTGTATTGATTAATTTTCATGTTAAACCAACCTTGCATTCCTGGGATAAACCCAATTTAATTGTGAAGTATTGATCCTATTTATCTATTACTTATTCACTTGTTACTATTTTGCTTAGGATTTTTTTTTAGAATTTTTGCACGTATGTTCAGCCCTGCAGCCCCCGCCTGCCCAGGTGGAGCAAACTCCCAGTTTGCTCTGAGGCTTGGGACCTGCCCTTGGCTGTGCTTGTCGATTTGGTCTCAGGCATCTCCAAAGCAGGAGAGGCGCCTGGGAGCTGTGCCGTATGGCTGCTGCAGCCTCAGCCGCCTCGCCCTAGAACAGGGCTGTGCAGGCTCATCCCAGACCCAGCCATCGCAGCAGTGGAGCGGCCCGGTTTGGAAGGGGCCATGTAGCATGCATGTGCAGCTCCACCTTTCCCTGAATTAACAGATTTCCGAGGGTCTTGTGTGCTTTACCCGGTACCTTGTATCTGCACCCATTGTTTTTCTGCCCAGATACTTCCAACTTGAGGCCAGAATGTGTATCCTAGAGGACAGGTGTCCTATGGCAGTCCCCTATTTAGAGCCCATCCTAGCTTAGAGTGACTTCCAGGGGCCTGTGGAGTCTGGCCCTGCCTGGCCCTCTGCCTGCTCTTGCCCCTGGGCTCTCTGTGCCACCAGCAGGTGCTGCCTTCCTCTGGGCCTTTCATAAGCTGCTCTCTGGGAGGGATGCTTCTCCTTCTGGTCTTGCCTGCTGTTTGAGTGTCCTGGTGCTGCTGTGACAAAGGACCGCAAATTGGTGGCTTAACACACAGAAATTTATCCTCTCCCAGTTCTGGGGCCAGAAGTCTGAAATTAAGGTGGCAGCAGGGCCACATCTCTCCAGAAACTCTCAGGGAGGATCCTTCCTGCCTCTTCCAGCTCCCAGGGGCTCCAGGTGCTCCTGGACTTGTGGCTGCATCACTCCAGCCTCTGCCTCCATCCTCACATGGCCTCCCCGCCGTGTGCATGTCTCTCCTCCTGTCTCTTATGAGGACACTTGTCACTGGATTCAAGGCCCACCCGGCTAATCTAGGGTGATCTCATCTCAAGAGCCTTAGCTTGATTACATCTGCAAAGATCCTTTTTCCAAACAAGGTCATATTCACAGGTTCTGAGGGTTAGGATGTGGACGTTCCTTTTGCGGGGCCACCATTCCCCCCACTAGACTTGCCCCCTGCATGAGGAGCCCACTTGACCCCAAGGTTGGCACTGGTGCTGAATGACTGAGGGAGGAATCAGCCACTGGAAGGTTCTACCTGTGTCCTCATCTAGCCACAGGGCATCTCCTGTGAGAGGGTGGGCGTCAGACCCCAGCATGATGGATGTCCGTCTGTTAGTGGAAGTTTCTCCACCTGTCTGAGTGACCAGATCATAAATCGCGGGTCCCAGGACCTGTGTTCCCTGCATCTGCATCGTCGTCCGCTCCGTGGTGTGGGCTCCTGCTGGGCGCTCTGTTGGAGGAACGTCTTGTGATGTTTTAGAGAAAGTGTTTGGCCCAGATGGTGAGCTACAGGGATTCGAGTTAATTCTGAGGACCTTGTGGGTCCCTGGGTGTGACCGCGGCCTGTGAGCCGGCAGGCGGTGGCTGAGCCCCTTGCTCCTGCACTCCTGGTGATGCTCCACGCGTCCCCAACCTCACTCTGCCGTCCTCGGATCAGAGGCTTCTCTCGGGAACGGGTGGGCCATTCTCTCTGGAGGGCTGTCCCTCGGCCTCCACCTCACAGCTCTTATGTCCTAAGTCCGTGTGCAGACACCCTCCGCTCGGCCACTCCTGGCCAGTGGTGTTCTCGGATTTCATACGGAACCTGCTGAGGGAAACCGGTGTGGCTCTGGGGCTCCCGGGAGGCTGAGGGGCCCCAACCAAGTGGGCCCCCTGAAATCCCCAGCTTCACAGTGATCCAGAGAAGTTCCTGCTGTTGACACCAATTCTTCCCAGGGGCAGGGGGGGATCCCCATGGGCGGGTGGGGGTTAAAGATGCCCCCACCCCACTGCAGCCCCTGCCTTCCTCAGTTTCCCTTACTGGAAAGGCTCCAGGCCCACGAGGGCATCTTCTGGAGACCGTGAAGCCTGTCCTGAGCCTGCCCCCCGGCCTGGCCGCCTGGCACCCCTTCCACAGCCCATCCCACCTGGCCAGGCAGCGATTCCCACGGTGAGCATGCTGCAGGAGGTGGGGGGACAGGATGCCCTGGGATGTGCGGGGACGATGCAGCCTGCCCTCTGCTCCCTCTTCTCTCACGTCTGAGAGAAACTGCATTTGACCTGTGGACGGGGAGCAGCGTGGGGTGTGATCTGTGTCCCCAGGCTGCTCCGCAGGGCAGCGACTGCCTGGGGCCCTCAGGGACAGCCTGGCCTCGGTGCCAGAGTCCTGACCCCTTGGACCTTTCTGGGCCAGTGGCCTCAGGCTGCGGTGCCCGGGTCCTGAGCGGCATCACAGCAGCTCCTCCCCAGGGATCGCGAGGCGGCTGAGGTGACAGGTGCGCTGTGCTCCACGGGGAGACCCCGGAGGCTGCTCTGTGGCGCGTGTGGACTCAGAGAAGGCCGCTTTGTCCGGCTCTGGAGGCTCTTGCTGCCTGGGACAGCCCTCAGCCGGGACGAATGGTCATTGACATCGAGTGTCGGGGCAGCCGTGGAGCGGGCCCGTGTTCTGATTAAAAATGTGAACAATTGCCCGAGGGCCGTGTCGCACTCAGATGGACTCTGGGATACAGAGCTGAAGACGCAGGGTCGGAGAGAGCAGTGCCAGGCCGGCCCAGCGGGGTCAGAGGGCTCGTGATGGCCTTTGTTCCCTCGGGCTGTTTACTCGGGGGGCTGTGTCCTCTCAGGGGCAGCGCCAAAGGCCAGACACTCCTAGACCCCGACGCTGGGGCCTGAGCCTGCGCTGGGCTCAGGCCCTGGTGGGGCGGGTGAGCCAGGTGGACGTATCCATCCCCATGGGTGCCAGGCTGCTGTGGTCTTTTGAATTTACTGTCCCACCCTGACCTCACCTTAGCCATGAGGGTCTCAAGCACCGGAGCGGCCTCAGCGAATGTCAGGATGTGGGGGGCGGAGGTCAGGGCCCCGGGACCAGTGACCAGGTGACTCAAGGCGTTCGTGGTTGGGGTTTACATGGAGGCTGTTACCATTTTCCCCCGGTGCCTCAGCCTCCTGAGTCCGCATCCTGGTCTTGGGCCCTCACAGAGCCCAGTGGACCGCTCCAGAGGGGCCGTCCCAGGGCCCGCCTGTCGTGGGGCCTCGAGGGACCGGGCGCGCACGGCTCCTCTGCATCCTGTCGTCTCTCTTCTGCAGACATTGTTTGGAGTCTCTGGATCACCTTTGAGAGTTTGCTGCCATCTGGTAAGGCGCCTCCTGCGGCGGGGCCTCCACGCGGGCATCCTTAGCTCCACTCCCTTGCCACCTGGTCAGCCCTGCGGTCAGGCACCCCATCGAGATCTGGGCAGAGCCAACTCTGTCAGATTGCAGGAGTGCATGCATTTCCAGACCCAAGAGGGTTTTCGTACAGAAGCAGGGTCTTAGTCCAGACCCTGGGCCTCAGGCTCATGTGAGTGGACCCAGCGATGGCCCGTGGGCTCTGGTTCCCAGCCCCGTTGGGGGCCACTACCCTTGGATGTGGGCAGCACCCCCCCCCCCAAAAAAGCCCTGCTGAGGCGTGCAGGTTGGGACGTTGGGTGGGGCCCCTATGGGAGTGAGGACCAGGGATGCCTGAGCAGGAGCTCAGGAGAGCTGGAGTGGCTCCCACCCACAGCTTGCGTCTCCCAGAAGCTTCCTTCTGATGCCTTCTCTCCCAAAGCCCTTTCCCACCTGCAGGGCCTGCAGCAAAGTCTGTCGCTGGCCTGGGAGGCACCTCATTCTGCAGAGCACAGCGGGCCAACCCCCGTTTCCCAGTCCAGCTTGCACACGTCCCACGGGACACCAGGGCACCTGGGGGGTTGGCGCTTTGCCTTTAGAGGGAGAGGACAAGAGTCAGCCGAGACCCTGCGTGTGGTCAGCAGAGGCCCTGCCCGAGCGCCTGCGGTCACGGTGCACGCGGAGGCTGGGTAGCCTCCAGGAGCTCCGGCGGGAGCAGCCACCACCCGGCCCTGCAGGCTCGGCGTCACCACCAGTGTTCTCCAGATAGGGACTTCTCCAGCGGGGTTTCTGCGTCATCTCGGTCATCAGAAGGTTCAGCAGTTACGTCGGCAGTGCCGGTCAGACACCCCCACCAGTTATTTGACTTTTTTCTTTGTTTAGATTACAATTAAATATGAGTTAATTTAAAGCAACATTCAAGTCCATGGAAAGCAAATAGTTCTTAATACTTATAACAAATCCGTTCGGTTATTTTACGATGACTGCCTAGAGAGTCCTGATGAAGAAAATTGAGATATACCCGTGGTCAAGCTGCCATATGAATTAATAATGTATTTATGCAGATTGGTTGGTGAAGAAAGGAAGCATAAAACATAGAACATGAACATACTTTCTTTTTTTTTTAATTTTTTTTTTTGTGAGGAAGAATAGCCCTGAGCTAACATCCGTTGCCAATCCTCCTCTTTTTTTTGCTGAGGAAGACTGGCCCTGGGCTAACATCCATGCCCACCTTCCTCTACTTTATATGGGACACCGCCACAGCATGGCTTGACAAGAGGTACCTCTCTCCGTGCCCAGGATCCGAACCTGCAAATCCCGGGGGCCCGAAGCAGAGTGCACAAACCTAACCGCTATGCCACGGGGCCAGCTCCATATTTTCTTTTTTTTTGTTCTTACTGTTTTAAGAAGCATGCTAATATTCCTAAACGTCTTGTAAATCCTTTCATCCTACACAATGGAACTCTTTCCTGAGATAATTTAGAATAGTAGCTACAATTTATGCAAATGTTCATTCCCTTGAGCACCTAACAAGATACTCTGTGTGGACATAGCACGCACATACTGTGCTAATAGTAGCTTAAAATATTTGTTGAGTCATTGACTTACTTATATGTACTCACCTCTTCAACATTGTTCATGCTGTTTTACTCCTGAATAAAACTACTGTCTTTCTCTTTTGTTTCTCTTCAAAACTTGCCTGTTCTTCAGGACCAAGTGAAAGAAGCAGGCAGTTATGAAGCAATCCCTCTGGTAGCCACAAATGATTATGCATTCTTTCTCTTCACCAACCCTATTATGATATTGACTAACAACCCTGGATTGTGAGGGTCTTGAAAGTGAAACTGTATCTTTTCTTGTCATTTATTTCACTAACTTAAAAATACAAAAAAAATTTTTTAGCACCTACAATCTGTCAGTTGTCAGGGAAGAAAGGATATAACAGAACTAGCATTTATTGTACATATACAATATACCGGATGTATTGTCTACATTTTCGTTTGTTCCACACACCACTTTTTAAACTAAATCATATTATATCATTTTTCTAAATAAAGACTGAGTCAGGATTATAGATCTTCTGTGGTTTATACCATCAGAGCCAGATATAGTCTCTTTAACCTAAATCTCATATTCTTTCTTTTTGAAAATCTAATGTGATTTTTGCAAATGAACTCTTGATACACAGTTTATTCAAAAATCAAAAAGATGTTCTGCAAAAATTGAATAAATATTTACCAGTGCATGTGTTCAGTATGAAAATTTGTTTTCATTATTTTGCTGACTGTATCCTTGACATTCTTATTTCTCAGACTGCAGATCAGATGATTCAACATGGGGCTCACCACTGTGTAAAACACAGAGGCCACTGTGACTGTGTGCCTGGGGGTTTTGGAGTTGGGCACACAGTAGAGGAAGAGGATGGTGCCATGGAAGATGGTGATGGCGGTCAGGTGGGAGGCACAGGTGGAGAAGGCTTTGCGGTGCCTGCCAGCTGAATGCATCTTTAGGGTGGTGACAACAATGAACACATAAGATGTGAGAATGACGAGCAGTGTGCTCACCTCATTAAAGGCAACAATGAAAAGACACAAGTGGCTGAGACAAGAGTCAGAGCTAGAGGGGAAATCAGGGAGGACAGCTCACAGAAGTGATTGATGATGTCGAAACCCTGGAAAGATAATTTGATAGCAGAACATGTGAGAAGCAAAGAACAAGCTACCCCCCATGCACGGGATACAACCACCAGCACAGCACAGAGTTTCTGGGACATGGCAACTGTGTAGAGCAGAGGGTTGCAAATGGCCACAAAGCAGTCAGAGGCCATCACAGCAGATAGAATTAATTCAGTCACCACAAAGGTTCAAAAGAAAAAGAATTGCACCATCCATCCTGAAAATGAAATGGTTCTGTCTTCTGCAAGTAGGTTCACTAGCATCTTGGGAGCAATGATTGAAGAATAGAAATCCACAAATGAGGTGGCTGAGAAAAAAGTACATGGGGGTGTGTAGTTTCGGGTTGATTTTGATCATCGCAATCTTTCCAAGATTCCCTACCACACTGTAGCTGTAAATGGACAGAGATACCAAGAAGAGGGTGTCTGCAGTTCTGGGTAATCTGAGAAGCCCAAGAGGGTCAATGTGGCCCCAGCAGTTATATTTCTGTCTGCCAGAAACGTGTTTCCTGATGGTATGATCTGAAAATCAGTCTTGGAAATAATACATTATGGCGAGCAATTGACACACGAAGCATGCTTAACTATCCCCTGTGCAGAGCATAATGTGAGACAAAATAGATCTGTATTATAATCCCGATAGGTGTTAAGTATCCAAGCCAGGAATATCTAATGTTTCAGAAAAGAATTATAAGTTAATTTTACTTTCTCAAAAATTATAAAACTTAATTCTGTTTGTGTTCTGAAAGATAACTTTAAAGAGTTACAAATGTAATAATTGTGAAGTCAGGAAATTTAGGTGGTAACATAATCAAATCCTCATGTAAGACATTCTAATCTCTCTGATTTCATGCATTCTGCAAAGAAAGGTCTAGCAAAATGAAATATGTTTTTTCTGTCCTACAATTACTAATGAAAAGTGAAGCATCTGAAATAACTTCTATAACTAGAATGAATTTCTATAAAAATATGTGCCTATATTGTGATGTAAAGAAAGAATAGTCTGTATACTCAACTATATCCATATTTTAAATTATCAGTTTGGCACTTTAAAGATCATTCCTCTTTTTTGACTACATAAGTCAAATATCAAAGTAAATAATGATTTATGTTTTTTTAATGAAGAATATCTATTGAACTGCCTTTTTCTACAGTTAAGCACAAAGAAACCTGAAGAAGCCATGACTTGCCCAATGACATATAGGTATTGGATGACCATCCTACAACTAGCACTCAGATTCTTAAATTCCCAGTAACGTACCCATCTCTCTGGGCTAGGCTCTAATCACATTTTTATTTTGTGAAGATCACATTTTACACTTCTTTGCTAATACTTTTGACCATTTTAAAGACAATCTTGATACTATACAACTATGGAAACTAGTCCAGTGAATGTGTTGAGGGCCACGGAGCTCTTCTGAAGACCTGGGTCAAGATGAAATGTAGAGAATGGGAGTTAGAGAAACATCCTTGTTCAGGAATAAGTATGGTAAGTACCCTTAAACATTGAGAAAGACTCTTCCCTTTTCTAGACCCTTCTCTCCTCTTTCTGTAAGGCTCCTAGAACACTCATTCTGTCCTCCATTACCTGTCAAGAATATAGATGAGAACTAAGATGTCTCCACAACCTAAAGACATTTATGATAAAGGTGTTCTTAATACAGAGAGAATGGTGGGATTTATCAAATTGGTTCTGAGGTAGAACCCCCAGTTAAATTTGAATCTCAGATAGGTAACAAATTTTTGATAAGTATGTCTGAAATATTGCATGGACATACTCATAATAAAAAGTTATTCGTTGTTTATCTGAAGTCCAAATTAAATTTAGCATTCTATATTTTCACGTGCTAAATCTGGCAACCCTGTAACCAGAATAACTCAAAATGTTATGGTGAGGAACATATCCCAGTTCTCCTGGAACTTTCCTCTTTCTAATACTGTTAATCAAGCATACCAGGAGTTCCCTCAATTATAATTCTTTATAATGAAGATTTTTTTCTCAGACTATCATTTCTGGTGAGGTCATCTCTATTTCTGCAGCCCTAGAACCAGATTGTTCCAGAACTAAAGGTCAGAGGCCCCAAATAATGCTGCAAATTTTCAATGGCCCCATATGTTCAGATATCCAAGGATTTAAAGATCAATCAGAAGGCAGTGTTTTCCAGTCAATTATCACTATTATAAAATTCTTTCTTAATGTCTTTTTTCAGAGTTTCTCAGCCTCCACACAATTGATATTTTGTGCTGGATTATTTTTTGTTATGGGGAGCTACCCTGTGCGTTGTACCATTATGGCAGCATTTCTGGATTCTATCCACTACATGACATTATCGCCCTCATCCCTAGTCTCTCCAATATGACAATCAAAAATGTCTCCAGGGGCTGGCCCAGTGGTGCAGCGGTTTAATTCACGCTTGGCAGCACGAGGTTCGCTGGTTTGGATCCTGGGCACCTGCCGAGGCACTGCTTGTCAGCCATGCTGTGGCGGCGTCCCATATAAAGTAGAGGAGGATGGACACAAATGTTAGCCCAGGGCCAGTCTTCCTCAACAAAAAGAGGAAGATTAGCAATGGATGTTAGCTCAGGGCTGGTCTTCCTCACAAAAAGAAAAAAACAATGTCTGCAGACATTGTCAAATGTCCCCTTGGGGGCAGAGGAGGGTTCATAATCACCTGTAGTTGAGAACCGTTGCTTTATTTCCTTGGTTGTGGTAAATTTTCACACTTCTGTTTGGATTCAACTTAAAACTAATGCACAAGATAAATATCATGGTTCTTTATCTCCGAAATGATTATATGGATTAAACAATTTGTATTATTTTTGAATCTGGGAAGTGTGGTACTTAAAAGCTTTTTCCTTATCCTTTCCTCCCTTTTTTTCTCTTTTTTCCCTTGTGAGCCACTATATTTTTTCCATGCTCTAAAATCTTATTTAGAGTAGGTCCTGTTCATTATATTTCTCCGGAAGTTTCATTTTGTTCCTTTGAATTCAATGTTATTTAAATACCTGCCTATTCTCCCTTGCACAACTCTTGCAAACAAGTCACAGAAACTCGCAGACATACACCTGAAAACTCTCAGGGCCCTTCTCTTCTCCCGCTCCCGGGAAAGAGTTGTTCCAGACACTGCTGTGGAGGAGCTCGGCCAAGCCAGGCCTCACACAAAGCTCTAGAAAGAGGGCACTTCCTGTTCCAGATATTTGATGTGTGATAGTGGCTCCAAAGTTTCCGCAGATTGCTTTTCCCATGAGGAGCTGATGGAACCTAAAGCCTCTTGTACATACCTTACATGAAAAGGATATCCATATATGGCGTCCCATATAAAGTAGAGGAAGATGGGCATGGATCTTAGCCCAGGGCCATCGTCCTCAGCAAAAAGGGGAGGATTGGCAACGGATGTGAGCTCAGGGCTGGTCTTCCTCACACACACACACACACACAAAAAGAAAATTATAACCTTAATATTGACATTAGAAAAGAAGAAGAGCTGAAAAGGGTTATATCTTTAGAAGATGAGAGTATAAAGAACTAAGAAGAAAAGATATAAGGAAAATTATAATGGAAATCATGGAGAAAAAACAAAAAATACACAAGAAAGCAAGGAAGTCAAAAGTTGGATCTTTGAAAAAAACATTAAATAGATAAACGTTGAGCATTTTATATCAAAAAAAGAAAGTAGATACACGTAATATTAATGAAAGGTGGCATAACTACTTATATATGTAAAGATGAAAAAACTTTAAAATATTATCAATAACTAAATGCCAACAATTTTGAAAATGTAGATGATAAAGAGATGTTTCTAGAAAAAATTACCAAAACTGACTCAAGAAGAATTACAAAACCTATCTAGTCTATAGCTAGTAAGAAACGGAATTAATTGAAATAATACCATAAAAGAAGTACCAAGCCCCAAAGAATTGATTAATTTTACCATATTTTTCCAAAATAGATAATTGATTCTTCAACAAAGCCTTCCCTTGAAGAATAAAAAGCAAACTACCATCACTTTATTTTGCAAGACTGTTGTTACAAGGAAATACAATGAACTACTGGTCCTTTTCCCTCTGAGATTGAGACTGCAAAAAGTCTTAAAAAATATTGGCAAACCTGCTCTAACTTTGTATAAAAATTAATGTTCCATTACCAAGTTAGTTTTATCCCAGATTTTATAGAATCCTTTTTATTAGAAATGATAAATATATCTACCAAATTAGAAATAAAAAGTGAAAAGCAAATAATTATTTCAATATGTGTAGAAAAAGTATGTGATAAACTTAAATGTTTATCATATTAAATGTTTATCAATATTAAAACTCTAAAGTATATTAATAATATAAAAGAACACACTTAGCACCAAAAAGTGTATTTATTAAGAACCCTACTTAAAACATTATCCTAAAGGGATTAAGTTAGACACATTCTCTTTAAAATCAAGATTGAGAAAAAGATGCTCATTCTCATCACCACTTTTATTCGACATTGTAATGCGGGTCATAACCAACTCAATAAGACAAAAATCTGATACATAAGAAACAGAAAGAAGGAAATGAAACTGACATTATTTGCAGATGAAATGGTCATTCACCTAAAAAATAATCAAAGATAGCATATGTATTATTAGAAATAGCAGAGCAGCATGGTGTCTGACCATAAGATTAATATACAAAATTCAATTACATGTCCATATGCCATCAAAGAACAATAAGAAGTGTAATTAAAATAGACACAATTTACTCTAGGATTAGAGAATAGAATATCAAGTAACTAAGATTTTTCTATAATTTGTTGTGTAGTATTCTATTGAACGGCTGAGCCACAATTTGCTTACTCATGTACCCACTGGTAGACTTTGGGATTATTTACAATTTTTGGCTATTACCAATAAAGCTGTTATTAGCATTCATAGATAAGTCTTCATATGTACATATGCTTTTATTATTCTTGGGTAAATACCTAAAAATGGAATGTCTATGTTATATAGCAGGTGTATGTTTACCTATTTAAATTACTGCTAACCTTTTTCCAAAGTTACAGGACTATGGAACCTCTCAAGAAACTACAACAACCAGGAGGATGTTTAGTGAAGAAAGAAGATAAATTTTAGAAAGAGAACATTGTGGCATTTTAATTTACTCACCTGCCATTTCCCAATCCCCAGTTCAGTGGTAGCCATGGTGACGGTGGAACACATTCCTCATGCCCCTTGCTGGGGCTGCATCTTGATCTCACAGAATTGGGATTGTGTGTTTTTCATTTCATTGTGGTTCCCTGAAAAACTGGCTCAGAGGCTTGACTTTGCTTCACCTGCCTCGGAAATTTCTCAGGGCTGGGAATGGTCTCCAGGGAAGTTTGTGTCAAAATCATCTAAAGGAAATATACTGGCCACAACTGCCTGATGCAAGGGAGAAGATAAGGAAGGTAACACAGAGATTAAAAAGTCAGGAAAGGGTGAGGCTGGGGAAGGAGATACGTGGGAAAGTAAGGGCCTTGAAAAACTCCTGTGTATAACAGGGACTCTAGAAAACCATGCATATGCTCAAGGCCGGGTACATGCTTAGAAAAGTTCAAGACACTAAATTTCACCAACCACTGAATTTGAGACTCAGTTTAAGTAGGAAGTGAAGGTTAAGGCTGAGTTTCTTAGAAGAAAACATAGGGGAAAATCTTCATGGCTTTAGATTAGGCAATGATTTCTTAAATATGGCAACAAAAACAGGAGCAACAACAACAAAAAAGATAAAGTGGACTCCATCAAAATTAGAAACTTGTGCATCAGAGGACACTATCAAGAAAATG
Organism: Tapirus indicus; assembly: GCA_031878705.1. Lineage (NCBI taxonomy): Eukaryota > Metazoa > Chordata > Mammalia > Perissodactyla > Tapiridae > Tapirus > Tapirus indicus. Next base: position 94,559,557 of record CM062925.1, on the reverse strand, counting down.
AAAGTAAACCCATAGAATGGGAGAAAGTATTTGCAAATCATATACCTGATAAGGGTTCATGTATTGAGAATATATAAAGAACATTTACAACTCAACATCAAAATGACAAACAACCCAATATAAAAATATGTAAGATATTTTAATAGACATTTCTCTAAATAAGATATGCAAATGGCTATCAAGTGTATGAAAATATGCTCAACATAAGTAGTCATTAGGGAAATGCAAATCAAAATGAAAATAAGATAGCACTTTACCTCCATTGGAAGGCCATAATGAAAAAAGAAAGAAAGGAATTAACAGGTGTTGGTTAAGATGTGGGGTAATTGGAAAATTCATGCATTGTTGATGGGAACGTAGTAGAGCTGTGGGTAAACAGCTGGAGTTCCTCAAAAAGTGAAACATAGAATTACCACATGACCCAGCAATTCCTCTCCTGGATATTTACCCAAAGACATAAACAGATATTTGAACAAACTTGTATACAAACGTTCCTAGAAGCACTATCCACAATAGCCCAAACAACATAAATTTCTGTCATGATGAATGGATAACCAAAATGTAGTATATCCATACAATAGAATGCTATTCCACCATAAAAAGAAATGAGGTACTGATGCATGCCACAACAAGGATGAACCTTGAGAACATGCTAAATGAAAGAAGACATAAAAAGCCATACATTGTATGGTTCTATGTATATGAAATGTCCAGAATAAGCAAATCTGTAGAAACAGAAGGTAGATTAGTGGTTTCCAGGTGCTAGGGGGAGTGGAAAATAGTAAATGACTGCCTAATTGGTGTGGGGTGATGAAAATGTTTTCAATTAGATAGTTGCAATGATTGCACCACATTACGAATGTGCAAAAAGCCAATGGATTTTATATTTTTAACGGGTTAAAACCATGAATTTTATGTTATGTGAATTTACCTCAATTAAAAAAATCAAAAAATTAATGAAAAATTTTGAAATAAATGAAATTGAACTCATAACATATCTGAATTTCTGGGAAGCACTAAAAGTCCTTAGATGGCAATTTGGATATTGGAGATTATATATATAATCATATTCTAAAAGAAATAATGTCTAAAATCAAATATAAATGTTTTGAACTATAGAGCTAGGAAAGATAGAGGAAATTAAGAAGAAAGTAAGTGGAAGAGAGGAAGTAATAAGGATAAGAAAAAATTCAGTGAAATAGAAAATGAAAAAAAAAACAGTAGAAAAGTCAGTGAAACAAAAACCTGATTCTTTGAAAAGATCCATAAAACTGATAGAACATTAGCTAGAATAATGAGGAGGGGGAGAGAGAAGGAGGAAAAGGGAGAGAAAAAGAGACAAATTACTCATACCAAGAATGAAAGAGCATAAAACATTACAGATTCTACATATTTACAGGATAGTAAGAAATATTATGAACAAATTAAAGCCAATAAATTTTACAACTTACAAACTAATTGTTTGTAAAAATATTTAAAAATCTGACAGAAAAGGAAAAAAAACCTGAAAAGTCTTATATCAGTTGACAAAATTAAATTTGTGGTTAAATCCTTCCCAAAAATAACTCCAGGCCCAATGTATTTACTTTTGAATTCCACAAAATATTTTAAAAGTAAATAACAGATTCTACACAAATTCTTTCAGAAAAAAGGAGAAAACACTACACCATTCATTATATGAAGCATGCATTGCCTAAAGGCCAAGTCACATTATGAAAAAGAAAATGACAACTATCCCTTATGAACTTATGTACAAAGATATTAAACTAAATACAAGTAAATGAAATCTATCAATTAAAAAAAATTCACCATGACCATGTGCAGTTTGTTCCAGGAATAAAAGGCTGGTTTAACATTCAAAAATCAATGTAATTCACTAAACTAACGGAATAAAGGAGAAGAATCATGCAATCATTTCAATAGACATATAAAAATTGATACATTTCAATTTAGATATATGATATTAAGAAAATCTTTCCACAAATGAAAAGTATAAGGAACTTGCTCAACCTGATAAAGAACATCTCTACAAAATCAACTACCATCATAGTTAATTGTGAATACTCTCTCTCAGTGACTGGAAACAAGACAAGGCTGCCCACTCACCATTGCTGTACAGCATTGTACCCTAGGTTGTAGACATTGAAATAAGGTAAGAAAAAGAAATAAAATGCATACAGATTAGGAAGGAAGAAGCAAAATTGTAAAAAATTATTTATGTGCATATAGCATGATTGTATGGGTAGAAAAAGTTAAGTGCTGTACAAAAACGCTAATAGAATAATCAGTTAATATAGCAAAGTCACAGAATACAATGTCAATACAAAAATCAAATGTATTTCTATAATATCAACAATTAGAAACTGAAATTAAGAACATAATGCTACTTAAAATACTATTTAAAAATAAAATTTGAAGGATAAATTTTAAAAATATGTTCAAAACCTATATATGAAACCAGAAAACATTGCTGAGAGAAATTAAATATATAAAGAAATGGAGAGACATGTCATGCTGATGGGTTAAATTGCTCAATATTTACAGCATTTCAATTTTACAATTTCAGTGCAATTCCAATAAAATTCCCAATAGAGCATTTGGAGAAATTGACAATCTTATTCTGAAATTTATGTAAAAATTTAAAGAGACTTGTAAAAGCAAATTACTCTCAAAAAAAGAACATAGTTTGAGCATTTATTCTACCTCAATTCAAGACTACAAAGCTCCTACAATCAATGCTGTGTGGCATTGACATAAGGATAAACATCTAGATCACTGAAAAATAGTAGAACATCCAGAAAGACCTAAATATATGATTTTTTTTACAAAGATGTCAAGGTAATTCAATGGGTAAAGAATACACTTTTCAACAAATTATGCTGGATCAATTTGATCTCCATATGAGAAAAAAATAAACCTCAACCACTGCATCATACCGTGCACAAAAATTAACTCAAAATGAGTCAGAGATGTAAAAACCTACATGTTAAATCTAAATCTGTAAAAATTCTAGAAGAAACTTTTTTGGACCTAATGAATATCAGTATTCATTAGACATGAAACATGAATTATGAGAAAAATAAAATATTGTGCTCTTTAAAAATTTTAAAACATCTGCTCCTCAAATATCACAATTTTTAAAAAAGGAAAGGTAATGCATGAACTAAGAGAAAATTTTACATATAAAATTTTAAAGCACTTAAAATTTATATTTCTTTATATATAAACGTATATTATAAACAAATTTATGTATAAAATTTTATGAGAGATATATATGTATTTCTAAAACATTGATATGACAAAAGACCTGTGTCTAGAATATGCAAAGAACACTTACAACTTAGGAATAAGAAACTCAGGACTATTTTTAAATTGTGCAAAGGACGTCAACAGGAACTTCACAGAAGAAGATATACAAATGGCTGAAAATACTGTGAAAATACTCAACATCATTAATCATGAGGGAAAGAAAATTAAAACCACAATTACCACTAATCCCTCCTAGAATGACTAAAAGGGAAATAAGTAACGAGCCCAAGTGACAAGGACGTGGAACAACTGGAAGTCTCCTCTTGTGGCTCAGACATCTCCTCAAGCTTTTACTGATGCCTCGTCTCCCACAAGAGGAATACCGACACATAGTCCCAGGGAGAACTAATTGGGAGCCTGCTCGAGTTTCTCTCTTCGGTGACTGATGAACTGTCTTCCGTTCACTGATGAACGTGAAAAACCACTTTTAGAGTCAAGTACTTTAAAATAGATGCCATTAATTGTATGCTCTAACTGCTTCAGCTGTCAATCAATCAAGAGCAGGTTTCGAGAAATGGTTTAATATTGATGAGAAGGCAGAAGTTCTCCTTATGACTTGTGTCCACAGATTAACTATATCACAGTGGAATTATGCCACTTTGCTACTGACATGACATTCAGCTTTCTTAGAAACCCAGGTACAGACAGGGAAAGGGGACTCTCACGTGTTTAGATTCCAAGGGTGGGGAATACAATTCCCCATCATGAATGGGTGTTTCTCAAACACATCTCTCCAGAATACCTGCTTTTAAGACAAAGCCTTTCCATCAAAGGAGATAATTCCTGGGAGAGAAAGTAGCAACTACAAGATAAGGTCCTTGAACATATATGGGAACTTCTTTAAATATCCGTGCAGTGCAAGGTGAAAATTATTCTTGGTGTTTACATCTCCAGAGCAAGATTCATCACGGGTGGAATGACCTATTGGAATGTTTCCTCCACTCTTTCTATCTCTCGCCTATGGGACCAGAGCCATCAATAGAATACCATTCCTCCGTAGTGTTTCAAATGAATCTTTTCTAAATTCAGTCTCAGGTTTTCTGTGAAAATGTTTTGAGGCTTTAATCTAGAAGGAAAGATTTAGACTCATAAAAACACTTACTTATCAACTGTTGATTTGATATTGAATTACCTGAATAGTCTCTCTCTGGGTATGTCCTTTCTTCCCTATTGAATGTTACTTATTACAAGAGGAGGTCAATTTGAATATGGAATTGTTTTGAACACCTCCAAAAGTCATTAACATCATCTCAGACTATATGGGAAAATTTTCAATAGTGCTGATACCTATTAAAGATTGTTACTTTCCATGTATAGTAATCATTATATTTCAACACTTTCGAAAGATAGTAATAGAGCATTTTATCCATTCTTCAGAAGATAGTTGGTAAATATCATTAACCTAGTTTGACAGATGAAAAATTTGAGGCTCATAGACATTAAGCAGACAGCAGGATCCAGATCTCTGACACCAGGCACCCTTCTTTTGCCATGATATATCTCCTTCAATAATCAAGACTAATGAAGAGGAAACCAAAGTTTAAACACTCTTCACACAGAGAGAAGACGTAAATATGAATATTAAATGATGTAAACCATCAGCTGCTTAGTCTGAGCATGAACATGGAGCACCCTTCCTGGGGTCCACTGCTAGAGATAAGATGAGTCTCTGCGGCTTCTTAAAAAGTAACATTGGAGATGATTCTTGCTGAGCTTATTGCCTGGTAAAATATTTCTCTGTATTGTTGCTCAAAATGTCAATTCTTCCTGTTTCCCAGGTGCATAAACAGTCACAAAAATAGATGAAAGTCTTATCTGTGTCTATAGCAGGGTGGAGAATATATTCATATATGTTTCCTTAATTAATTTTCATAAAAACCCATTGGGTGGATATCATTATTCTCACTTTATAGATGCAGAAACAAGGATGTAAGACACTGAAAAATGTACCACAGATAAAAACCTTGCAAGTGGAAGAATCAGGATTCTAGTTTCGTCTTTCTGATCCTTAAACAAAAACACAACCACGGTGGTAGTCATTATCAACATTTTGCAGAAGAATCTGGGGGCCCATGTCTCCAGGGCGATTGGAGAAGGGTGAACTGTATCTGAGGGAGAAGTCAAGATAAAAATACTTTTCATGAATGTAGTACCACGTTTTACTTGATATTTGGAAGATCAAACATGTCTGTGTGAGTGTGTGTGTATGTATGTGTGTGGTACATGTGAGTATCCGTGCATGTGTGTGTCTGCTGATAAAAATGTTTCATACACACTTTCCTCTAAAGTAGTATCACTGTAATTATAATTATTGTGGTCATATATAAAGGAGATTACTAGTTAATTACAACAATATAGGGCATGGACTCAGAATTTGGAGGGAAACATGTTAACCTGGTCTTGGCCCTGCCCTTTATTAGCTGCTTGATCTTGAGCAGGATCCTTAACTTCCCTATGTTTCTGTTTTCTAAAGTGTAAAATAAGCATAAAAATGATAATGGTAATCATCTTATAAGGACTGTAGTGGGGATTAAATCAGCAAATGTCTTCAAAAGCACTTAGAGCACACTAAGTGTTCAGTTTTATTAATATTATCATCATTATAACTAATCTCAACATAAGTCTCTGAGATCGTTTCCTCGTCTGCAAAACTGATGATATAACACCAACCACACAGGTTGTTATCAGTACTAAACGGGATCAGCTGTGCAAAGCACTTGCTCATGTGTAATGTACATAGCAATCAGTCATTAAAAAGTGTATATCATTAGCCAATGTAAAGTTATTAGATTTAGTTAACAAGCATATGAATTCTTTTATAGTAGCTCCTGTATACTTTCTTTACATTCCCATCACCAATGTTCTGTTACTGCTCATTCAACTATTATAAATAATCTCCTAACTGGGGCTCCTGTGTCTGGCTTCCATCCCCTACTGAACCTCAGCCCCCTTCATCCAACACACGCAAAGATCTTTACTAGAAAATATCCATGATTCCCCCTTCCCCAAATTCCTTTTCATCCTTCTGCTTATATTCTCAGCTACCTTCCATGGTTCCTCATTTCCTAAGGATAAAGGGAAAAATCCCTTAGCTTTGCATTCATATTCTTTACATCCGTGTTCTACCTCCTTTTTCTTGCTTCATGGCGCCACTCTATGTGCGATCTACTACTTCTCATTAAGTTCTTAGACATCTCAATAGAATTCACACATTTAATGTTTATGAGAATGGATAAGCTTAATGAATTCAAGCTTGCATTAATAAGTTATTTTAATTCAGGTAATGTAATTAACACAATATAAAATACACAGAAAACATGAACAACGTGACAGAGTTTGTTTTACTCAGACTCACAGAGAATCCAAAGATGGAGAAAATCATATTTGTTGTGTTTTTTGTCATTTACATCATTTCTGCAGTAGGAAATGCACTCATTGTGGTCACCAACACTGCCAGCCCATTATTGCGACCCCGCATGTACTTTTTCCTATCTCTCCTTTATTTATTTATTTCTGTGAGGAAGATTAGCCCTGAGCTAACATCTGTTGCCAATCCTCCTCTTTTTGCTGAGGAAGATTGGCCCTGGGCTACCATCCCTGCCCATATTCCTCTACTTTATATGGGACACCGCCACAGCATGGCTTGACAAGTGGTGTGTCAGTCCACACCTGGGATCCAAACCTGCGAACCCTGGGCTGCTGCAGCATAGCAGGCAAACTTAACCACTACACCACCAGGCCAGCCCCCTATCTCTCCTTTATTGACGCCTCCTATTCCTGTGTCAATAGTCCTAAATTTATCATAGATTTTCTCCATGAAAGGAAAATCATTCTATGGGGGTGTATGACCCAAATCTTTGGGAGCATTTCTTTGGAGCTGCTGAGGTCATCTTGCTCACTGTAATGGCCTATGACTGCTATGTGGCCATCTGCAAGCCCTCGCACTATACAACCATCATGAACTTGAGAGTGTGTGGCCTGCTAGGAGGAGTGGTGCTAGGATCACTCAGATCCTCATCTTTCTATTACCCTTCTGTGGCCCTAATGTCATAGATCACTTTATGTGTGATATGAATCATTTGTTCAATCTTGCCTGCACTGATACCCACACGCTAGGGCTCTTCGTTGCTGCCACCAGTGGATTACTCTGCATGTTGAACTTCCTGCTCTTGATGGTCTCCTATGTGGCCATCCTACACTCCCTAAGGACCGACAGCTTGGAGGCAAGGTGCAAAGCCCTCTCCACCTGTGTCTCCCACATCACAGTGGTGTTCTTATTCTTTGTGCCCTGCATATTTGTGTACATGAGACCTGCAGCTACTTTATCAATTGGCAAAGCTGTTGTTGTATTCTATACTATGATAACCCCCATGTTAAATCATTTAATCTATACCTTGAGAAACAACCAGATGAAAAATGCCATTAGGAAATTGTGTAGTAGGAAAGCTGTTTCATGCGAAATAAATGTGCCCGGAGAACAACATTGATTCAACCGAGGCAATGGTCAAAAGGATGTTGTGGATGATCTCAGCAAGAAACATTATGGGATACAAAAAAAATTATTGCTAAGAATGATAGATTCTTCACTGAGAAGAGCAGAAACAGGTGCCTGAAAATAAGAATGCCCAACCAAGGCATACTTTTTGCATATGTAGAAAAATCTACCAAATTGGGACTGAGTTTTATTAGTCTATCCGTGTGTATGGACTCATAGGCTTTCCTTCTAATAAAAATATGAGAAATAATAAAATATATTGGTATTGAGCCGTAATCTCTATAACAATCCAAAGAAGTAGGCACTGCTATTATCCCTATTTTACATGTGAGGAAACTGATAGAAAGGGAAAGTCATAAAACATATATATGGAAGAACCAGTAACCATAATCTAACTAATTTCTCAGATTATGCTCTCAATTGCCATAATACGCTGCCAGGTAATGATGATAGAAAAGGAAGATAATTATACTCATTACAATTTTTTGAGCCAGGGACTGTGCTGGGCACATTATATATATTAGTTCATTATCTATCCCTAAATTTTAATAATTCTGCTCATTTTTATATATCATAATTGATGGTAATATGTTGCCTACAACATTTTAATATCTAACTACTTTAGAGTTATACAAGTAATGGATCTAAAACCTCTGTGGAGTAACAAAGATTACATCGTGTTTCCACATACTTCTAGACTTCAGAATCTTTTGGTATTGCTCATGGCAGCATCTTGGGCTGGTAACCCATCAGAAAGTGTGATGACTCAAATAAAAAAAAGTTTTAATGTCAGACAGGAGTTTCTGTTTATTAAATAAACAGTCATACTCCGTAAAATACTTGCCTGCTTGCTAACAATAGTTTCTACAAGCAGGAAAATGTTTGATACACAATAAGTATTTAATGAATGAAGAAAGGTATGAAAGAAGATCAATAAAGTCAATAAAATGTAGAACAAAAACATAGTACTGGAGACAAGAGACTTTTTTCCCTGACTTTACTGATTCAGACTCTGAGGAGACATCTAGGCAAATATCTTAGGGAAACCAGAATTTTGCTTAAACTGAGGAATGAGAAAGAAATTGAAACAGATTCTCATTGTATGAGCAAATAGTTTACCTTGATATTGTCCTTGCTCTCAGAAGGTTTCATCATCTTATGAATGTGGGATGTTTATGTTATATTTCTCTTTTAATCAGTTTACTTTTGGTAACATTTCATTATAAGAAGCTGGATAAATATATTCCATTCGTTCCTTCCACCCTTCATTCAGTAATCAACAAACATTTTGAGCCCAAGGAATATATTGGGCACATTGATAGCCGCTAGCATGATGAATAAAGAGATACCAAGTTATGCCTTCACAGAGCTTAAGACCCATTGAGAGACTCCCAGAAGACAGCAGAGAATCATGGCACAGTGTTATGAAATGGAAAGATAGTAGAAGCCCAGGGTGCTGTAAAGCATGCTTGAGGGACACACAACAAAGGCCTGGGGGTCGAGAATGCTTCCTAGATGAAAAGACATTAAAAGGACGAATAGGAATCATCAGTGTGAATAGGCGTGTGTTGGGATGAGAGGATTCCTGGGGGAGGGATACATACACAGGCCAGGAGGTGAAAAGGAGTATGCAGGAAACCTAATCAATTCAATAATGCTGTGGCTATTAATTCAGCTCTGTATACCAGCAATATATATCAATCACTGCTTCAAATGCTAATGCGTTTGCCGGCTCTTTCTCATGGTTTGAGTTTTAATTTTTTCACACCCTAGGGATTAGGTGCATCTTTTGTAAAAAGCACATATCAGTAGAAAATATATGTTTAAGAAAATAAATGTTCCAAAATGTTCAAAGCAGTGCTACTCTTCATAGCCCTAAATGGGAAAACACCTAAATGTCTAGCAATGAGAGAATGGATCGACTGTCACATGTCCATACAATGAGATGCTATAGATCAATGAAAATAATCAGAACATAGATAAAACACGAGGAATGAATCTCATAAACACAAAAGCAATAAAACACGTAAAAGTACAATCTGCATTGCTATTTTTCCATAAAATCCAAAAATACTTAAATTTAATCACTTTTAGAGATGAAGATGGTGATGAACTTTGGAACATAGTGACTATAAAGAGGTATGAGGAGGACTTCTGGTGTCATAGTAATTTGTGACTCAGTCTGATTGCAAATTACTTGACATTGCTCAGTTTGTGACAATTCATGAGCTGTACATGAATGATATGTGCAATTTTCTGTATTTATAGTTTAGTAAAAAGCTTAAAAATCAAAGGTAATACCTTTCCCCGTTTCTCAGCATTTTAAGTATGAAAAATGCATTTTCTATTTTATCTTTTTCAATACAATGCCAAATAGGTGATATAATCCTTTATATTTAAGATATCAGGTTATTTCATATCATATGAGCACAATTCTTAATGATTAAGTCATGTGGGAGAAAAGGTGAATGAGAATAACACTCAATCTGTTGATGAGGTGTCAATGTAGAAGCATTAAAAAAAAGAAGGGATATACTCCCTGTTTGCCCACTTAATTTCTTCACACAGCAAGGCCAGGTGATGAGGAGAATGGACCCTATTCAGAGTCATGGTCTCATGGAACCACGGCGTGAAAATGAGAAAAGCTTCAGGAAAGTTAATTTTTCTTTCAAGAGTATGTGATAACACCAAGACCTCCTTTCCTCAAGACATCATTCATCTCCCTGTTTCTCAGTGTGTAGATCAGAGGGTTGAATGTGGGCAATGATGGCAAACAAGCAAACACTTTATCTTCTGGGAAAGTGGTGGCTGGTCTGATGTAAATGAATAACGCAGGTGCAAAAAACAGGACTACAACTGTTACGTGAGAACTGCAGTTCCTGTCTCCCCTCCCCCTTCCTTCAGCATTCACTTTAAACCTCGGTGATCTATTCCCCCTCTTTTGGCACATTCCAGGGCTAGAAAATTGGAGCTACAAGATGTGACTTTTTTAAACTGCCAGTTTCTTCCTTAATCTTAGCGCCACCGTAACTACTTTTCAACTTATCTACATTTGTACCCATCCTTACTTATTCTCTTCAGTCTCAGAAGCAAATATCCCTTTTCCTGATCAAAATTAATCTTTTATTCATTTCTTCTTCTCAGTCAAGAAATTATATTAAGAGTCTTCTGTGCTCTCCAAAGAATATGCCCTGTTGTTGTACAACATAAAAAAATAAGACAACCCAGGTGACCAAAGCAATTAGGCCTGAATCAACAATGACAAAGAGACCTACAATGTGTGTATTAGAACAGGCCAATTTCAGCAAAGGATACACATTGCAGAAATAGTGATCTATCTCGCTGGGGCCACAGAACTTTAAGAAGATAAGAAGAAGAAACTAGCTAGCAGAGCATATAAATCCCCCAGCACAACAGGCTGTGATGAGTGCCTTACACCTTTGCCTGCTCTGATGATGGTGCAGTGCAGGGGCTTGCAGGTGGCATTGTAGCAGTCATAGGCTGTCCCCGTGAGGATAAAAAGATCTTGATTCCTCCAAAGAAGTGGGTGGTAAAGAGCTGTGTCATGTGGTTACTATAGGAAATGGTCTTCCTTTCTGCCAAGAAGTCAGTCATTAGTTTGGGTGTTAGTGGATGTGTAGCAAAGTTCAAAGAGTGATAGATTTAAGGAAGAAATACACGAGTTGCCCAATTAGCTGACTGCATGTGACAGAAATCATTACGAACAAGTTTCTTATCCAAATAATAATTTGGCAAAATAAAAATAATATAAAGCAGAGGATTTCAATGCTCTTGTTTTGAGAGAGTACCAAGAGAATAAATATAGTGACATTGCTGCTTTTTTCCATGGTCCAGTGTAGAGAGAATATGTAAATCATCTGAACTGATATAATTCATACGCCTGTATTTAAAAGTGTTTACTGAGAAGAGTGATGGTCATGTTCTATTCAAGGAACTAACCAGGTCTTATTGACTTCATCCAAGTGTTTCAAAGAATAAAAATCAGATGTACACTTAAAATGACCCCTTAATAAGACTATTAAGGGGTTATTAAGAAATAACAAATGTGTGAACATTTGTTAGATGATTTCCATTAACTCTCCAGCAAATTGTGATCAGCGTCTGCCTCAGTAGACATGAATTCCTTTGATTAATCAACAATATTAAATATTTACATTCTTGTAATGTCCATTCCCAAAGCCTAATGTAACATATACAATCATTCCCTGCAAAGGACACCATTCTTTTTCTCTAAGACTTAAAATTTATTAAAAAATGGAGAGTAAGTCACACAGCTAATTATTGTTTAATTGTGTACATGTAAATGTGAAGTTTAAGCTGTTCTTATTAGTGGAATATACATTACCTTAAATCCACTTTTGAATGAGGAGGCATAAAGAATAAAAAATAAGTGAATTTATAGACAAATATTTTTAAATGGAAGACTTTCTCTTTAAGAGGCTGATGTAAACATTTTGATGTTATTTGCTTTCCTGTTTATCTGTTTCTAGGGATTTAGTGAAATTTATGTGCTGATATATTAAAATACAAGGATGTTTAGTCCTACGATTAATTCAGTGGAAAGAAGGTACTTTAATGAAGCACCAAAAAAACCTGGAGATACATTCTTGTCTATACGGAAACTGATAAATAATAATGTACACCTGAAAAAAAAAAAAAAAAAAAGCTGGGTAGAAGGCAGTGTTATATTAAAGTTTTGCTCTCAACTCAGTATATTATGTTTGGTATTCAAATTTCTTTTAGTCTTCTGTTTTTTGGGTAGTATGTATTTCCTTTTTTATATTTGCTAATAAAGTACTTTTGTCCAAACTCCTGAACTGTCCAGACAGGATTCATCCATTTAGAAATGTGGTTCATAAGGAGATAAGACTTAGCACATCAGCTGTATTCTTTGCATAAACTACAATATGCTTTTAGTTTGGGTGCCAACAATTCTATCTCTTGGAATATAAGTAAAATGAGAAATCTACCTCATCTTAGAAATATAATCTTTGAGACATTGAGAGAGTAACAGAATGTGGAAATTCTTGGTAAATTCTAGAGATATTAATAGTAGACATTATCTAAATATCAGTGAAAACAATACAGTAAACTAGACTTCGAGCGAATAAAATTTTAGAATCTTAAAAGTATTTTGAGCCCAAACTTTCTCAATTCACAAATCAAATCTCTTTCTCCCACCAGTGGAAGATTTTAACTGCGAGTCAAGGAAAAGTATATACATATGTAAGTCATACATACATATGAAGAGTGTGAATCTCTTCATCAGTCAACAGAAACAATAACAAGCCAATAGGATTTGATTAATAAATCAGAACCATTGCAGTAGATGGTGACCCAACCTAGTGTTCACTTAAGTTGTCAGAGACTTGACGCTGCTGAAAAGATGACACTGAATAACAGTGTGTTCCATCAAATTCTTTTTTAAAACTAAGTCAAAATTTTTAGGATTAACCCTGACCAGATGTCTTCCAAATGGCTGCACTTTCATATTATACATTTTCTCCCTAACTGCTTGCCTGGCTTCTCAATGAATTCCTACTTCAATTTCCCCTCTTACTGGTTAAGTTAACATTGTCACCGACAATGAATAATCACATTGGCCTTCATTTCTTTTTTTAAAATTTTATTTTTAAATTGCAAACATATTATATTTGCAGTAACAAGTTACACCACAACAGAATTGCTTAAAAAAAAGTCTACCCCCAGGAATAGTCGCTGTAAACAGCTACGCATGAATCATTTCAAATATTTTTCTGTGTTAGCCTAATAAACACACACTTGAATGATACACATATATTTGCAAATGAATATGAGTTTCTTGTTTCAAAATGGGTACATACTAAGCATATTGCTCAGTAATTTGCTTTTTTCCCTTCAAAAATAAATCATAGACATCTTCCCATAGCTGCGTGCATAGATCTGCTTCATTCTTTTTAATGGCAATATCGTATTTCACGGTATGCATGTACTGTTATTTATTCTCCTATGGAGAAAGACAACAGGCCATTTCTAATTAGTTACTTTTAGAGAAAACACTAGTTTAACCGTATGAACAGCACTCCTTTTATTACGATGGTATTTCTTCAGGTCAAATATCTACAAGTCGATTGCTGGGCTTTATAGTTGAAAGTCACTTTAACAAGATGGAAAACAGAGGTGGTTTTTTCGGGGGGGGATTATTTCCATGCATTGAAGTAAACTTTTAAGAATCTACTTCTGCCAGATGCTGACTGTACTCCCGGTGGAGTAGTCTCTGGGTTTGCGTTCCCAATCCATCGCTTACCAGTCGTGTCAGCTTCCTGCACCATCTAGGTCTCCATTTAGGAGACGTGGAGAGTTCCCCTCTGGCAGAGTTGTATGTGAAGAACAAAAGAGGTGATGGACATAGAGAGCCTACACATGCGGTCGCCCTGATTAATGTTAGTTTTCTCTTTCTCCTTAAGTCTTTTCAAATTAAAAATTCTGCAAAATATTAATTGAATAAGATGAAGTCCTTCCTGCAGTGTATTTGAACAGAAGTGGGATTAGGTTTGCAACTGCTGCTCTTATGGGTACATCTTACACACAGCACATGTGAAACATTTAAAATTCAGTGTCAAGGATGCCTGGGAAACATCAGGAGAGGAGTAGATGGTGAAGAAGGACAAGGTCAGCTGATATCACCAAATATGATATCTTTGATACTTTCTAACTCTTTTGTTTTAAGGTCTGTGATGTAAAAATGCTTTACATCAAATGTAATAGTTTGATTTCGAAGGTCATAACTGGATCTGAGTTTGAAAATGGAAGTCATTTCCAATGACTTATACTGTTGGGCAATGAATAGTCATTGACACATACTCATTTTTCTTGCATTATACTTGTTTTCAAGATAAATGAAAATGACCTTATAATCAAGTGGTCTTAAAGGGCGTCAAAAGAAAAGGCATTCATTTCTATGGTGGAATTTTACAAAGTTGAATTAACTTAAAGACCAATTATTGAGAATTAACTTCTGACGATTCCCAAAATCAGACTACAGTAATAAATTGCCAATAAGAAAGAAAGTCTACTCAATTTGAATACAATAATAATGTTGAATATACTACTGGCTTGAATAATTCTTAAAACAATTTTTGTTCATTTGAGTTTTCAAAAATAAAATCATGTATATTTTATTTACAGAATGTGGAAATTCTTGGTAAATTCTAGAGATATTAATAGTAGACATTATCTAAATATCAGTGAAAACAATGCAGTAAACTAGACTTCGAGCGAATAAAATTTTAGAATCTTAAAAGTATTTTGAGCCCAAACTTTCCGTTCCAGTTTGTCAATCTGTCTGCAATTATCAGATGTTTGCTAAAAATATTATCATTTAGATAACAATAAAATTTAATTTACATAATTAATAAAAACATTTTTTTTCACATTTTAAAAAATGTGTGCCTATCCATAGGATCAACATTTCTTCTTCCAGGATGATCTGGAAAAATTCCCAGAATTATTCTGGAGTGTATCCTCAGAAGTATAAATTGGTTTAAAATACATCAGCTTGAATAGTTTAATTTCTGTAAAGGATGATCTACCTTGATATGTGAACAAACACCGGAAATTGGACATTTAAAACTAAGGTAGTTTTAAGCACACTAAAAAACAATGAATGGTTTCAAACAAGCATGTAGCAAAACATAGAATGTCAACTGACTGAACTTGTGAAAAATAATCGATAAATTCATTCATTTGTCTTATTTACACCCTAGAGTAAATTTTTTATTTAAAACTATGCTAAATTTATTATGGCAAATGCTAAAGGAAAGATAAAATGAAATTGCTCAAGCATATTTGAATTATTCATATTTTGTGTCTTTTCCTAGAAATTTCATTTTTTATATACAATCTAACTAATAAAGGTCAATAAAATAAGATGATACAGAATGTAGCTTGAAGAGAGATGTGTTTCAGCACTCAGTGTCTTTTCGTTGCATTAATGAATGGATGAGCAATTCACAAATTTGCATCTTTTGTACAATCTTGAGACATTATTTATATAGAGGGAAATAGAGTGTAGAATAGAAAAAATGAACTCTGAGAGCTATTTTATTCAGTTTTGAGGAATTAACTGACACCTAATGGGGTTGCAAACACTTTAGCACACTTTCAACCTTAGCCTGACCCAATGTGGCCACCACCTCTGGGCTCGCTCAGTGGATGACTTAAAAACACAGAATGCTTTTGTAGCAAAATTAGTTAAAAGCTACCAAACCAGTGAATAACATATTTCAAACCTGTGTCTTTAAGATCATTTTGAATAGTGAATAGGTGATTGGGATAGTGTTAAAAATGGTCCATACTGTGAGAAAGCAATTCGATTTAAATTATCATTCAACCCTAATTTCATCAAGGAGAAAAAATTCAGTTTGTCCCTATTATGAGTTTAGTATTGCTATCAGGCTTCCTCACCTCTATTTGTTTTCTGACAAAGCAAAAATAATTGTCAGGCTCATAGTGTTCAACATTAACAGTACATAAAGAGAGAGTAATAAATTTTAGGATCATTCATCAGTTTTCTCCTTACCTTACAGCTAATGCTGATATCTTGTATGGGAGATGGCATACTGCTTACTTTACAGATAGATTTATTTACATAAAACAAATTGATTTTAAAATAACTTACATAAGTAGGTTTGTAAACAACTCAAACTGAGTATCACTTGGTACGTAAAACCCCTAATTTTCAATAAAAATGACTCATCAACAGAATCTAAGCAATTTCTTAGCATCAGAAAGTAACACACTGTGGATATAGGAGGACAGTTACCTGATTCCCCTCAGTCTGGGGCTGCATCTCAAGCTTGAGAGCAGAGCCAGAGGGGTGTCATGAGGGATACCAGAGAAGGAAGTATTGTGAATCCAATAGAAAAAATGTGCAAGGTGACAGATTACCAGGTCACCCAATCTGTGTTTCTGGATATTTATGTGGATATAATGTGCAGTTAAAATAGATATGTGATCAAGCATTTTCTATTCTAAATCATTTTGAAATAATTTTTCATCAGTTTTGCAAAATGTGCATTCCTTAAGGGAGGATTCTGGCTCATTTTCTAGATCATCATAAATGTTTAATCCACAGTAACTCTTAAAATTCATCCCAAATTCTGAGGGAAAATGATATTATGATCATTGCTGTAAGCAGAAGTAAAAGGGGCATGTGAAACAGTAAAACAAGAGAATTATTGTCATTGAAACACATAATATATTCTTGAACATGTTTTCTCAATTTCAAATAATCAAAAACATAAATGATGAAAGGAGGAAGTATTATGCACACATTCTACAAGTGGTTGGAATAGTGGCAACAAGAAAGAGTTCTACCTTTGAGTTCTACATGGAGAAGAACAAAATAAAGTGAATAGTGAACTGTTTTGATTCAAATTGTGTCTCTACAGCAGTAACCATCTGAATATAAAAAGAAAACCTGCTACATATATATTTCTAATAGTCAGAGATTTGATAGTAAGTAAAATGTGTCCTTATATTTTCTTTATTTTTCACTTTGATTGTGGTTACTGAGAGTTGATGTGTAGAATTTAAAGTCCGAGCAATCTTACGAATGTTCTGTGAGAACTCAGTCACCAAGAATAAGCATAGACACTATCCACACACTATTCTCACCAATTTTATTAGACATCTTCCTTTCCTATATATCAAAAACTTTTAATATAGAACTCAGTAAGCAGAATTAATTTTCTCCCCTTCCACAATTTTGGTGAATGTTGAGCTAATCACTAACATCTCTAAGCCTCATTTTCCACATGTATAGAATTGAGAGACTATTTCATAATTCAGAAATATAATGCGGAATACAAGAAGTAATGTGATATACAACAGTGTCATACATGCTTCATAACCACGTTAGTTTCCTTCTACTTTTTGTATTTTTGGGGTGAGCAGTTTCTGAAATTGCCACACATATATATAATTAAGTCCAATGAAGAAATGAAGAAAAAGCCAAAAATATCACAATACAGAATTAACAAAGTGATCAGGATAAGTTTCAGTTTTGGCAAATGCTTACTAAAGAGAAATAAAAATGCTCTGAGAAAATGGTTATTTCTTAACACTAATCACTAGCATGAAATTTTTCTATACTATAAAAATATAGTCAAATTATTACTTTATTTCTTTGATAGTATTGCATAAAAATTCTGCATTCTCTTTTGGTTGTGCTATCAAAATAATAAGCGTAATTGCTCTTAAAGTTAAAGTAGAGTTTTCACCATAAGTTCACAGTTTCTCCTAGTGGTATCACAATGTAAACTTTAATTGAATCAAGTGAATCAAGTCCACTGTAGAATGGCAAAGGTTTTGAATGCTAGGAAATCGCTGGTCATTGGAGATACTCAAGTATAAAGTGGGCTATACCTTTACGTGAATAGCAATGAAACTATGAAAGTACCAAAACGGTACTCAATAAGTTCACTGCAACTTCAAGATGTCATTAACTTTAACTCAACTGTTCTTGTTCTCAACTGGAATTCAAGCTGGAAATAATGTACAATTAAAATCAAACTTAACTAAAGTATTTTTATAGTAATCTAATTTTCCTGTGCTGCAAGAGAAAATATTGTCTTAATAATGAAATTAATAGAATAAACTTAAATAGCATATAACCCCCTTAAAGCACAGTTGGTCAAATAGTCTCCAACAAAGGTGGCATGGTTAATTCACTGACCATCAGATCTGAGTGGCTATCAGATTAGACTTAAGTGGAATCAAGGAAAAATTTCCTCCTGAGTTACTCTGTTGACTCATCTCCAGTATTTAAATCTGACAAAATGCCGATACTGACAAACCAATTATTCAAACACATTTAGGTCAATTCTCTAAAGTTATTTGAAAGTCTCAACCTGTCTTAGAACATTTATATTGTTTTAGGTTTTAGATATAGGTTTGTAAGGGGAGTGGAATTTAAATACCCACTAACCAT
This sequence comes from Tapirus indicus, assembly GCA_031878705.1. NCBI lineage: Eukaryota > Metazoa > Chordata > Mammalia > Perissodactyla > Tapiridae > Tapirus > Tapirus indicus. The sequence continues at coordinate 94,540,760 of CM062925.1, read as the reverse complement.
CAGGGATGCAAGATTGGATGTTCAGAACGAAAAGTATTTTAAAATTCTCATGGAAGAAAACATACAATTTCAGTCCTAGGAGTCATTTATTTTATGCCTGTGCTTAAATAAAATTTGGTTCAGAAGAGCAGAATATACATTTATGTGACAATGCAAGAACTAATTTACCTTGTCAACTCTGAGAAATCATATTCCTGGACTTTCTGAACAGATCACTCAATGCCTCTGAGCCACTGGCCATGGTACTGTCCCTGGTTCCTCTGGGCATTTTTTGGCTATAACTTTACTTCTTACCTTTGTGTTAGCCTGGCTCGGGCACTGTTTCTCTGGGGGCCCCAAAATGATCTAGTTGGAAGAGCAGTTCAGGAAACTGCCTACTCTGTGTTCATCTTGCTTTCTGAAGGAAAGGAGGAAAAATAATGTAGCATGGAATAGTATTGGGGTAGCTTTTGGGAAAGTCTGAGATGAGGGAGGACAAAGAGAACCAAGGACAGGCAGCTACAGTCCATATGTGGATCATTAATTAGAGTAACCTTCATGTAGAAAGTAAATAGATCAATAAAGTCAGTGACTTGCAATATCAGGACTGTAACCAGGTTATTTGTTGTCAGGGAATAACATTGATGGGATAGATGGTTGGGGAATGGAGGACAGAAGAAAAAGAAAGATGAAAGAATAAACATTCTCTTCCCCATACACACATCAGGTTAGAAATGATATATCATTAAGTGAAAATATAATAAAAAGCACTCAATGTACAGCAAAACTTGTAGCCTGTTTACATTTGGTTTTTCTCCCATGTGACTTTATTTCTGCAGATTATATATGCTCAACCCAAAATGCGCACACTGGATTTCAGTCATCCAATTTCCCCTCTCAGACATAAATCCATACACCAAAAATTTCCTTCAGACACGCTTCAGAAAGACTGTTTCATTGACATGCTTGTCTACCTTTGTGAAAATATCACAATGCCTGATTACTGTAGCTTTATAATGTACCTTTCAATCAGGTAGTGTAAGTTCTTCTACTTTGTTCATTTATAAAGTTGTGTGGACTAATCTATATCCTCTGCACTTCAATATAAATGTTTAAATATTCTTGTAAATTGCCAAAAAAAAATTGTGCACTGTGAGTTTTGGGCCAAGATTTCTTTGAGAGTAATTTAAGGAAGGTAGATAGACTATTACTGAGGTCTAGTCTTCTGATCTATGGACACGGAATTGCTTTCTTTCATTAAGAAATTCTTTATCTCAAATATGTTCTATGGATTCATGTACATTTTTTACACAAATTTTGTGAGATTTATTCCTAAGTATTGCATATATTTGATAATACTACACATGACTTTTAAAAATTTATTTTCTGATTTTTTGCTAGTAATGGAAAACACAATATCCTTTTGTATATTAATTTTATAACCTGAAATTTTTTTGTGTGTGAGGAAAACTAGCCCTGAGCTAACACCCGTTGCCAATGCTCCTCTTTTTTTTGCTAAAAAAGACTGGCCCTGGGCTAACATCCGTGCACATCCTCCTCCACTCTATATGGGATGCCGCCACAGCACGGCTTGACAAGCGTTGTGTCTGTCCGTGCCCAGGATCCAAACCTGTGAACCCGAAGTGGAGCACACAAACTTAACCACTACGCCACTGGGCTGGCCCCTTATAACCTGAAATCTTGCTAAATTCACTTTAATAAAAAAATTATCCATACTAGAAAATAAGAAGTAAAACGTTGGCTCTATACACAGATGATATGACTATCTATGTAGAAAAATCTAAAGAATTTATAGAAAAGCTACAGAAGTGAATATGTATCAGAGAAATGCTGAACTCGCAGAATAAATTCAGATGTAATTTTTTCTGTTATATTTTTGTCTAGTTTTGTTCAGGATAGTTATTATTTCCTCTTTAAGTTTTTATAGAATTCTTCAGTGAAAGTATATGGACAGGGGGTTTCCTTTGTGAAGATTTGAAACAAGACATGCAATTCTTTAAGAGACATAGGGCCACTGAGATTATCTATTATTTATTTGTAATGAGTTTTGTCAGTTTACATAGTGCCAGAATTTATTGGCCTTAATATGCTCATCATATTATCTTATTCTCCTTTTAAAATATGTAGAAACTGTAGCAATATCACCTCTATCATTAAGAAACAAAATATTTTGGTAATAAATGATTTAAGCATCATAGGTACCAAAACCTGAGAAAACAAAACCAAAATAAATCCAAACAATATGCATATAAAAATATAAAGAAAGATATCAATGACATAATTAACAATCCTTGATAGAAAACAATACCAAAGCCAAAAGTTGTTTGGTTGAAAGGATTAATAAAAGAAACCTCAGGCAAGATCAATCAAGAGAAAAAAACACAAATTACCAATATGAGGAATGGAAATCTTATATAGTGGTGGTAGTAGTGTAAATTTGTACCAACACTTTAAAATATTTTTTGATAATATCTACTAAGGTGGCCATGACCCATGATCTGGCAATTTACTTCTAGGTATTTATTTACCATTCCATAAATTTGAGTGACTTGCACCAATGCTTCATCAATTCAAAGGGGAGATACAGAACCATATATGATCTTAGAAGAAAGAGTAAGTAGAATGAGCATATGGTTATACTGCTAAAACACCTGATTTTGTTTGCAATAAATATCAAAGAACATATGAACAAATTAAGCTAAAAGAGGGAGAAATAGATAATCCTTTTACTTTAAGTGAAATTATATATACCAATTTCAGAGTCAGAAACCAAAAACTATAAAGCCAGTCTTCTTACCAACATGTACTCACTTGGATGAAGTTCACGGAAGATGAATCTCGGGACACTAGACAAGTTCAGCATTATGGAAAGTCTGAGGGGCCAGAATGCTGTCTGAAATGGGTCTAATGATTCTGATGTGAACATCTTTCAAGATAAATTCAGAGCTGAATTAATTACAGCTTGGTTATTTGGATGAATCGAAGGGAGAGTATGAGGAAAGTATAGTTGCATAGGGAAAGGAAGCAGTTGGGAAGAAAACTAATTCTATGCATAGAAGGAGCCGTCGCGAATGTCTTAATATAGTAACAAAGCTTTTGCAGCTGGAACGAAAGAAATGAATTTTAGTAAAACAATTGTGTCTGCCCAATCTATGGTGTAAGTGTAATTGTGGTGCCAACGGAATCATATTGTGTATGTTGTCTCATAAAGTTATCAAAAGATTACAGCATTGGGGATGGGGAAATAAATAAGACTATTGAAAATAAAACATTAAAAGAAATATAAAGAATTTGGGAAATACAATGCTAAAAGTGCTTGGGATCTCAATTACAAAGGATGTATGTATCCAAAATAGTGGTACCACTGGCAGACCTCTGGGATATTTAGAGACAAGTGCCAGGCCACTAGGCAGGGCCATTCCGGGTATTTCCAGTTTCTTCCTCCCTTTGAGGAAAAAATGAAGTAGGAAGAGCACCTTGCTCCTCTGAAGGAAACTCCAGCCCATCTCTACTTAAGACCGGGGTGAACATCACTTAACATCTCTGTCTCCCTCTTCTCATCAAAAGTTGGCCCCAGGTGCCAAGGGAATCAAACACATGAGTGTCTTTTACTAAATTACTTTTAGGAGTAGAACTACTGTTGCTGATACTGGAGAAGAAATCCAACACAGTGATTAAAAACTTCAAAGTCAGAGCGCCTGGATACAATCTCTTACCAGCCACACTATTTAACCTCCCTGAGGAAGGAACATAAATTCTCTGAGATCCTAGTCACAAAGTGAGCAACTGCAATCACATATAGACTACTTTCCTCATGTCAAGAATTGAGCGAGGTGCTTCATGCAGATTTTTCAAGGTCACACAGCTATGCCCTCATTAATAGGTATTTCTGATTCCACATCTTAAAATCCTGGCTACTATAACACACCCTGGCCCGTCGCATCCTTCAGGACCCCCTGAATACCTGCATGTGAGAATGTATTTTAATCACTGTGGCCCTAATACCTGACCTGGACTGAAATGTGCAGGCATGAAGTTAAGAAAGACCCAACATCCTCCTACGATATGTTCCCAGGGCCTGGAACAAAGAGGGTTGGAGGAAACAGCCGCTAGTTCAATTTTCCTGTGGTGGACCCAGTTCATATTATGCCTCATTTTACAGTAGAAGTATCAAAACATGAAGTAAAAGATAACTATTTTGTGCACTTTCAGAAGAAGCAGGTAGTTTAAGTAATCAGTAGTTTAGTAAATCAAAACATTCCGGGAAAGTTGATGATTTAGGTACTGAGAAAAGGACCATTTGACATTAAGGATGTTTTGAAATATCTAGGATATGCATAACCATACCCATAGGCTTCTCTTAGGTCTTGAAGAGAACATTAGAATAGCCTAGAAGTGGCTAAATCAGCCCCCTCAATAGATGCCTAAAAATGGACACAGAGTTGAGGAAAAGGGTGAGAGATAACAAGAGTGAGTTTGAGGCAGGAAGTCACACAGAACAGGTGGATTTGGTCCCCAATCTTTCCTTCAGGCCCCGTCCAAGACTTCTAAGCTCTGGAGTCTGATGGTTTCTGATGCTCTGGGACTTAAATACAGTGCTTGTGTAATACGCATGTTCACTAGCAGGTTAAGGTATTCTTTTAATACACTTCACTAATGGTGGACTTGTAAATTTTCAATAGAATGATATAGTAATGGGTAACATTTCTTTCATGATACATCTATATATATTAATACACTTTTATGTATATTAATACTTTTATATATATTACATTTTTATGTATTAGACTTTTATATATTACATATTTATATTTATATGCACTTATATATGTTAAAATATTTTGATTTAACCATACACTGAGCAAAATAATTAAGTTCATTATACATTTATTTGGCGGATATTTTTGCAGATCTCAGACATTGTGCTACAAGCTAGAAATAGATACATAAAAATATAAATAGAAACACAAAAATAAAAGCAACTAGCAAACAGATAATCTTGTTTACTAGGTTATGAGTGTGGACTTTACATCACTTAGTCATGTTTTCAGACAAAATGTGGCTCCTTGGGGGAAATAACATGCTGGTGGGCTTCATGGCTTTGTCTCGCAGCACACTCTCCTGGAAAGGGTCTCCCCTGTGAGCCCTCCTCAGAAGCCCCACACTCCTCATCCCATACACGTGCAGACACCCACAGCTGACCAACACAGGCACATACACGCATGAACACTTTTCTTTACCTAAAAAAAAAATCTAAATACTCTATGGAAAGATAGTACATTAAACCAAATGAAACAGAATGCTATATAAGTAGTTAGAGCTAATTTCCTTTAGAATGGACAGAATGTTTTTACCTGATATTCCATGACTCCAGGAGAAAAAAAGTTGATAGCGGTGTAAAAGGCTCCACAAGGTGAAATATCAAAGAGTGTTCCTGGCACTCAAGACAAGCAGCACTGTGTCTGTGGTTTTCCTTGGATCTCTCCCTGGATATGAGGCAGAAGAAACTCATGCAGAGTTACTGTGTGGATGCAATTCAGTCCTTCTGCTGCAAAAACACCAGGGCCCGGGCAGGGACAGATATCTGCAAAATGGGAACCAAGACAGAGCTGAGACTGGGTTATGCGATTTATAAAATGTAGGGGTAAAGGATCAGAATAGTAGTGTCTCCTTAACGAATAAAACATCATATGAGGAGCACGGATGAATAGGAGGAGCTCAGAACATTTATAGGGCAGTGAACATTTTGTACAATACCGTAATTGTGAATACGTGTCATTATAAATTTGTCTAAACCCACAGAATGTACAACAGCATAGTCAACCGTAATGTAACTATGGATTTTGGATGATTACGATGTGCGAGTGTGGGTTCATCGTCTGTAACAAATGTACCGCTCTGGAGTGGGATGTTGATAATCAGGGAGGTTATGCTTGTGTAGGAGCAGGGGTATGTGGGAATCTCTTCACCTTCTCCTCTATTTCAGGTGAACCTAAAACTGCTGTAAAACATAAAGTATTAAAAAAAGACATTATAGGGCTGAGAGTCTGCTGGATTTCATTCCCTCCCCATGGACATGGGAATACATGTGAAATTTTTGGGCTTTCAGGCATCACCTGTTTTGTTGTTAATGCACAACTGTGAATGACATAAAGGGATGTTGTAGATGTGAAAACAGTATATACAGTCAAGTAAGGAGAGGAGATATTATGTTGAACCCTTATTAACATTTTAAACTTTTTCAAGAAAATTTCATGTATTCTTTATGCTATAAGCCCATTTAAAAGGGAAGGATTTATTTTTCTCTTTCATAAATAATGAAATATAAATTTTCTGGTAATAAAGTTGGTCATTTTCCACACATTCCTTTTTGAAGTTCAGACTGACATGTCTTGTGATGGTTTTTCAAAAGATAAATTTAAATCCTGCTATATTTTTGTTTCTTTATTAGTAATTGCTAAGATAGTAATTTCTCCAGTTCCTCTCTGCTATAACAATTCTACATAATTTTGTCTCTCTCATTATTTTTTCTGCTCTTTATCCTTCTTTGCACAGTGCCTCCAGAATATGTAACTCTTGTATTGCATTTACATATTCTAAAACTCTTTTGGTATTTTAATTATCTTCCTTTTCATAAAATCCCATTAACCTACCTCTTCTCTGTTGTCATATTTGCTGTGTGTCTTAAGGGATCTTAGTTTAAATCCTATTAAACATGCACAAAACTCCTTTCATAAAAATTTCTTCTGATTTCTCTAGAAAATATTTCTCAGATTTATCTTCTTCATTATAGTTACAAGTTGATTTACTTTCTGTATTGTGCCACAATGTACTTGTGGGTTTCTTTTTTTTTTTTCTTTGGTGAGGAAGATCAGTCCTGAACTAACATCTGTGCCAATCTTCCTCTAGTTTTCCTATGTGGGATGCCACCACAGCATGACTTGATGAGTGGTATGTAGGTCTGCGCTCGGGATCCGAACCTGTGAACCCTGGGCTGCCAAAGCAGAGTGTGCAAACCTGACCACCACACCACTGGGATGGCCCCACACAATGTATTTTTTATTTAATAAACTTTATTTTTTAGAGTATTTTTAGGTTCACAGCAAAATTAAGCAGAAAGTACATCAGTTCCCATGTACTCCTGTCTCCACACAGGGACAATCTCTCCCTCCAAGGTGGTACACCTTACAACCAAATGAATCTACACTGACACGTCATTATTATCTAAAATTCATAATTTACATTAGGGTTCACTCTTGGCATTGTACAAGCTATGTGTTTTGACACGTGTAATGACAATATCAAAAATTTAGTAACGTACAGAACGTTCCCCTAAAAATCTTTTGTGCTCCACCAACTCATCCCTCCCCCATCCCTAACCCTTGGCATCCACTGATCTTTTTGCTATTTCCATAGTTTTGTCTTTTCCAGAATGTCGTATAGTTAAAATTATACAGTAGGTAGACTTTTCAGATTGGCGTCTTTTACTTTGTAATATGCATTTAAGTTTCTTGAACGTCTTTTCATGGCTTGATAGCTCATTTCTTTTCTGTGTTGAATAATATTCCATCGTCTGGTTGTACCATGGTTTATTTATCTATTCACCTACTGAAGAACTGCTTGGTTACTTCCGAGGTTTGCAATTAAAAGTAAAGCTGCTATAAACAGCCGTGTGCAGACAAAATGCATTTTGCTTTTTGGCTTGTTACTTTGTTTTCAGACCACATTTTATCTGTCTTTGGCTAGTTTTTTTCCTCACTGTAGCAGGAAAATTATGTGGCTCTGGATCCAATGACTACCAATTTACTTAGCAATTGTAAGCAGATAAGTGTGGGTCAACACAAATTTTATTATACAGTTCCTTGAATTTAATGGGAAACATTATTCAATTCTGGCCTATAGGTGGAATACCATTAAGTCTGTTTTCGGCATTCTGAATTATAGATTCCCACTCTGTCTTCATTAGTTATTATTATCTATTTTAATGGGATGTCAGGAAAGTTGACCGCCAGGATGACTTTAAAACAGATTCTACTCTAAATATTTCTTTGTTGCACGACTGATTTCTGAATAACACTAGAGGGTGTGTATGTGAATGTTCTATCAGGAACTTATATTTGTTTTAATTTTAGATTTCAACTTCTCCACTACCACAGAATGTGTGCCACTATGTGATCTGGCCCCTAAGTCCAAAGTTTTCAATAAAATTATCATTAAAAATATTTTCTTTATAATTCACTGATTATTATAACCTTGCCTTATTTGCTTTGGCCAAGTTGTTTTTTCATGCAGGTAACCCTATGTATACCATTCCAATACTCCACAAAATTAACAAAATTAGAATAGTGATGGTACATAAAATCTGTGAGATAGTTCCTATTTTTTTCACTCACATCTACCCTGTTTCTTTCACAAAGTTGCTTATCCAATCAGCTTTTTCAAGTTAATTGTGTGCTTCCTTTGAAAATAATGTTTGACATCAAACTTTTCTCATGACATTTTTCATCTCTGTATTTCTCAGGGTATAGATTAATGGATTGAACACAGGAGCAATGATGGTGTAAAATAGTGCAAATACTTTATCCTCAGGGAAAGTGGTGGGAGGTCTAAGGTAGATAAAGTCTACAAGCCCCCCAAATAAGAAAACCACAGTGATATGAGACCAGCAGGTAGAGAGGGCTTTGTGTCCTCCCTCAGCTGAGCGATTTCTTAAAATGAGTAATATAATGCTGTCAGAGACAAATGAGACAACAAAGGTAACTAAGGCGACCGTGCCTGAAAAGACAATAATGAGGACACCAGCGATATAGGTATCTGTACAGGCAACTTTTAGCAAAGGAAAAATATCACAAAAATAGTGATCAATTTTGTTAGGACCACAGAAGGGCAAACTGATTGCTATGGAAAATAGAGGAAAGGAATGAACAGCCCCACCAACCCAAGCAGCCAAGACTAGGAGAGTGCGTCTCGTTCTGTTCATGATAATCACACAGTGGAGAGGTGTGCAGATGGCAACATAGCGATCAAAAGCCATGGCAGTAAGAATGAAGATCTCAGTACCTCCAGAGAAGTGCATGGTAAAGACCTGTAACATGCAATTACCACAGGCAATGGTCTTTCTTTCCACTAGCAGGTCAGCAATTGATTTGGGTGTAACAGTAGAGGTGTAGCAGATGTCTGTTAAGGATAAATGGATGAGGAAATAGTACATTGGTTGGTTATAAAGACCACTGCGTCAAATGGAGATAAGGATCAGAAGGTTTCCTACCAACAGGGAAACATAACAGAGTAAGAAGAGCACAAAGCAAAATATTTGTATGTTCTGGTCATGAGAAAGTCCCAGAAGAATGAATTCTGAGATGCTTCTCTGGCTTTCCATATATTTGAGTTTGATGTATGTTACACACAAATGACATGTTTCTGAAAGAAAGAAAACAACTTTAGGTGAAAAATTAGTAGTATGAAGACAATAATATAAAATTTAGTAAAAAATAGCTTGACATGAATAGAATCTTAATATTAATTATTCTTAATTTATTGAATTAGCTGCTTTTTCTTTTCATTATGTTTCTTATAAATCTATTGTGGAATAATTTTATAAAGGTAATGAGAATAATTATATACTTTACTAATACTGGTAATGATTTAAAATATTTATAATAAATAATATTTTTGTTAATTATATTATTTAGATAACAAAGAACTGTTAATTATATTATTTAGTATAATTGACCTAAAAGAAGAAAAGATTTTTTGGATATATTTCAATACTTATGCCTTATACATAAGGTCAGCTTTTCTTCTTTTAAAGTTATCTGATCAAATTCCCTGAATTATCTGGGAGCAAATCCTGAAGAAATGCAAGCGTGTTTAAACATTCCAGTTTGAAGTGCTGAACTGTAATTTGTATAGAGCATACGCTTCTTTGCTATATGATCAAATGTTGTGAATAGGTCATGTTAAATCAGTAAAGTTGCCGTTGCATTAAAAAGCAAAGAATATTTGAAAACTATACATTAAGAAAGAATGCCAGTTAATGACTGAAATTGTGAAAATAATCAGCAAATTCATTCATTTCTCACATTTACTTTTTATATATTAAAGACAATTTAAAATTATATACTGTCATTGAAGTTTATGATGGCAATTGGAAAAGGAAAGATAAGATCATTAAATTGCTCAAGTATACTTGAATTGTGTATATGTCTTGGCTTTTGCTAGAAGTTCCATGTTTTACACACAATCTGAAGAATGAATGTCAGTAAAGGGAGATGATACAAAAGGTAACTTGAAGACAAACTTTGTGGTTAGTTAGCACTCAGTAGTATTTGTTGCTATAAGAATAAATGAAAAATTCAGGAATTTGGATCTTCTGCATCTAAAGTAAATCTCTGAGACACTATTTAATCAGTGCAAAATGAGTGCAGCATAGAGAGGAGGCACTTCCAGGAGCTATTTTACCCACTGATGAGGAATTATCTGACCCTAGTGGGTTCGCAAAAGCTAGCACACCTTCTCCCCTAGTCTGGATCTGATGTGACAGTTGTATCTGGGCCCCGAGATATCTATTTAAAAAACACAAAATTCTTTTGCTGCAAGACTATTTAGAAACCATCAACTAAAGTGACTCACAAATTCCATATCTATGTTATTTACAGTCTTCTTGAGGATTTCAGGTGGCAAATAGTTGACAGCAATGGCATTGAAAAAATAGTCCATGCTGTAGGGCATCAATTCTATTATAAATTACTATTCAAAATTCTAAATTCACAAAGTATAAATTTTCAATTTGTTCCTACTTTGTTTCAGTATCACTGCAAGACTTCCTATTATCTTTCATACAACAAAACAAATTATCAGTTGCAGTGTCCAGCAGTTAAGGGTAACTTGAGAGTATTGAAATGTTTTAGGAGTATGGGGACCAATGACCTATCTTTTACTTATTGCAACTGATACTTATTCTTTGTTTACGAGGAAGGAATAATGTTATTTTTTCAGATACATTTATTTACATAAAACAAATTGATTTACAGAGAATTATTATATAAATAGACTGTGAACAATATAAAAGTGGAAATCACTTTACTAATCCAAATCTCTGATTCTAAATAGAAGAGACTCAGATCAAGAGAATCTAAGTAATTTGTCAGGATTGGAAAATAATACCTTGCAAATGTTAAAAGATAGAAATCTTGTTTCTCCCTCAGTCTGGGGCTACCTTTAATGTGTGAGAGCTGAGAAGGATGGCAGAAATGTGTCATAAGGACAGTAATGAAAAGACTATTTTTAATCCTCATCTGAGTAGAAAAGAATATGCAAGATGATGGGTTACCAGACACCCATTCTGTGTTTCTGAGTCCTTATGTATGCAAAGAGGAGTGGAGTGTTTAATATAAACATGTATTCTAGAATTTTCCAATTCTAAAACATTTGAAATAATTTTCCTTCAGTAAATTCCTTAAGTGAAGATTCTCGCTTGTTTCCCAGATCATCATTGGCATTTAATCTGCAATAGCTCAAAATCCCATCCTGTAATCTGAGGCAACATGTTATATGATCAGTGCTGTTAGCCGAGGTAAAAGGGAAGTCAATTTAGGAGAATTATTGCCATAAAACAACAGTGATACTAAGGAAACCTCCTGTGTAAAAGCTGATGTCACCATTGATGAGATAAAGAATATCAGGCAACCACTGAACAAGTCATTACAACAGCTGGCAACACGGAAAGAGGTAGAAACGCTGAGGAATGCTAAATAAATTGACCAATGTGATCCTTGAGCTAATCGTTTAATCTCTTTAAGCCTCATTTTCCTTTAGTATACAACTACTATATCATCACACAATTCAGAAATTTAATGTGGAATACATGAGGTCATGTGATTCAGCCCAGTGACATCTGTGGTTCAAGACAGGTGGTCATTTCCCTTTGACAGTCTTTCCTGTTTGAGTGAATTGTTTAGCAACTACACAAATTGTCCTGCACACACATGCAACCACATACAATGGAAAAATAAAGAAAAAAAATTGTAACTTAAATTTAATAAATGTGTCAGTTAAACTTCAATTTCAACAATCTATTAGTGAAAATCTGTTAGTTTGATAATAGGTTGGTTATCTTAGAGCATTTCTTAATACTAGTCAGTAGTCTTTTTTTTCTTTTCACTACAAAAACATACTCAAATAATTACTTTATTTCCCTGGTAATATTGAATAAAAATTATGTGTGCTTTTTGTGTAATGCTGTCTGTATAAGAATAGACACTGATATTTAAATAAAATTTCACCATACATTCAAATTTTCTCTTAATGTAACAGAATATAGTATGCTATAAACTTACCTTAGTTGACTCAGATAAAACTAATAAATTTCAGGGTGGCAAGTGTTTTGAAATTTAGGAAATTCTTCATTATTATAGATATTCAAGCATAAACTGGTCTGTTTCTTTTTTTTTTCTTCCTTCAGGCAGATTCCTTTTATTTATTTATTTTTTTTACCTTGTGTTTTTTTTAATTGATGTCTTAATAGTTTATAACACTATGGGGTTTTAGTTGTACATTATTGTTTGTCCGTCACCATGTGGATGTATCCCTTCACCCGTTGTGCCCTTCCCTTTGGTAACCACCAATCAGTTGTCTCCATCTGTGCGTTCATTTATATTCCATATATGAGTGAATTCATGCAGTGTCTGTCCTTCTCTCTCTGGCTCATTTCACTTAACATAACACCCTCTAGTTCCCTCCATGTTGTTGCAAATGGGACAGTTCTGTCTTTTTTATGGCCGAGTAGTATTCCATTGTATGGATATACCACGTCTTCTTTATCCAATCATCAGTCGAGGGACACTTGGGTTGCTTCCACTTCTTGGCTATAGTGAATAATGCTGCAATGAACATAGGGGTGCATAAGCCTCTTGTGATGGAGGATTTCATGTCCATTGGGTAGATGCCCAAGAGTGGGATTGCTGGATGATATGGTATTTCTATTTTTAATTTTTTGAGGACTCTCCATACTGTTTTCCATAGAGGCTGCACCAGTTTGCATTCCCACCAGCAGTGAATGATGGTTCCCATTTCTCCACAACCTCTCTAGCATTTGTTGTTCTTTGTCTTGGTGATTATAGCCATTCTAACGGGTGTAAGGTGCACCATAGAGCGTACCTGTGTAGTAGGCCACACCACCTAGGTTTGTGTAAGTAAACTCTATGTTGTTCCCACAGCAAGAAAATCACCTAATGACACATTTCTCACAAAGTATCTCCATTGTTAAAGACATGACTGTAATAGCAAATGGGACCCTGTGACATCAAAATGTCAGAGTGAGGGGCCAGCCCAGTAGTGTAGCAGTTAAATTCACTTGCTCTGTTTCAGCAGCCTGGGGTTCGCAGTTTCGGATCCCTGGTGCAGACCAACACACCACTTGTCAAGCCATGCTGGGGCGGCATCCCATACAAAGTAGAGGAAGAGGGGCACGGATGTTAGCCCAGGGCCAGTCTTCCTCAGCAAAAAGAGGAGGATTAGCAACAGATGTTAGCTCAGGGCTGGTCTTCCTCACACACACAAAAAAGTGTCAAAGTGAAATATGATTAGACTGGACAGAAGTAGCTATGAATCAGGTTTGGGGGAGATGGGAGAGTCTCAGAAACATCTGAAGTTAGCATCACTAATGGGATAAGGGGTGATAAAGGCAGAAGGACCTCTGCCCCATGTGTGGTGACTTTTCCCTTTACCTTGTTTTCCAGCATGTATGAGCAACATGGGGATCCATTTTCTGTGCCAGACTCAGGCTCACATATCTTTCCAATTGTTTTTTAACTTATGAAAAAATTAACTTAAATCTAGTTTTTGGCAGACATTTTTGTGAATCACCATTCAATTTTCTTTTAATCCCAGTGTTGTATAATTTGTATAGTTGAAAATGTAAGATACTCATTAAAAGATTAAGCTTTATAGTTGGAGAAAATTGAATTCAAATCTTATTTTTTCCAGTTGTCAGCTACAACTGTGTTAATGAATGACATAAAATGTTTTGAATTTCTTTATTCTTTAACTACCCATCGCAGTAGGGGTTATGAAAATTGACTGAGACCCTTCATTTAAAGCACTTCACCCAGCACCTGACACACAGAAAGACATTCAATAGAATGTTGGCTCCATTTTTTTCCTTTGAAAAGTTTAGAACTAAATAACTTCATAATTTATTAATGTAATCTTTACTAAATGTAACAAAGTGGCTTCTTTTTTCAAGAAAAAAGGTGATTATTTTAATATCAGTAAAGGGGACCCTAAAAAGAATCAGTTTAAAATATGATCATAAACACACCCAAAAAGAAATTTAAAAGAATTAAGTTGCTTTAAAGATCACAACAAATAACTCCTTAGCTTTTATGTTTTCATTTTGTTGATTTTAAAATGAAGCATATCGTGCTGCTAACTATTTCTAAAAAGGCTAATACTCCACTACCTGAAACCAAATAAAAGGATCATGCATCCAATGACAAAGTTAATAATTAAGTATAATAGTCAGCATTTCTGAAGTGCTTGGTCTATGCTAGGAACTGTGCAACGTCTTTTATATTTATAATCTTATTTAATTCTCATAATGAGTCCAAGAGAAAGGAACGATTATTGTCTTTTGCAGATGAGGAAACCAAGATTCAGAAATGTGAAATAATTTACCAATGACAGCAGCTATTACTTGGATAAGTTAAAGTTGTTAACCAAACTATGTGAATGAAGAGTCTACGCTCCTAACCACACACTTATATAGAACAGGCAATTAATTATAATAGTGTGAAGTGGCTCCAATGAACTAAACTGATACAGAGTTGATGTCAGTAAGTGCTCCATGTCAAGTAGCTCTACTGGTTCTATCCCGCCAGCTGAATGCAGAAGGTGAAGTGTTAGAGAAATTACCCAGTGTTAAAACACAAAATCCTTGCTATTACACTTTGACATGTTTTCCAGATTATCTATGCAGCAAGTTTGAAACAGAAGATAGATGATGTTGACTGATTTCAGTACTACCCAAATTTCTCAGTATGACACATAATTAAGATAAAGCCACTAAATCCCAATTCTCTCTTTCTTTAATTATGAAGAAGAACTCATGGTCAAACAGGATTCAGATCTTCCTGTCTTTCTCCTTTTACAATTCAACAACTCAAAATTTACAAAATGGCTTTCATGTGGAAATCACTGAGAATGAAACAGCTGGTGAGACATATTCTGGGTGAATGTGAGCACTTGAAGTGAGGCATTTGGCTCTATCAGCATTGTGACTCTAGATAAAACACAACTCAAAGTCCTCTGCTCACTCCCTGTCCAATGGGTTTTCAGTTATTTGCTAGCCAAACACAGCTTTTCTTTAATTCTTTTCAGTCCTTTTTTTTACCTCCTGATTTCTCAAGCTATAGATCAATGGGTTTAACATGGGAATCACTACCACATAAAACACTGAAGCAAATTTATCTGTGTTTAGAGAATGGCTTGAATTGGGCAGTACATACATATTGTATGTATGTACATACATACATAAAAATGATTGTCCCATAAAATATTGTGGTGGAAGTCGGGTGGGAAGCACAGGTAGAAAAAGCTTTCTGTCTTCCTTCAGCAGAATGGATCCTCAGAATGACAAAGAGGATGAAGACATAAGAAATTATCACAATCAGTAGAGAGCAAAGGATATTGAACCCAGTAATGATTAACAACATCAATTCTTCGACATGAGTGTCAGAACAGGCCAGAGCAACTAAGGGAACATCATCACAGTAGAATTGGTTGACCACATTGGAGACACAAAAAGATAAGTGTAATGTTGCCACTGTCTGGACAAGACCCACAGCAAATCCATAAACATATGTGCTAGTAATTATTCAATAAGAGTTTTCTAGGCATGAGAATGACATAGAGCAAAGAACTGCAGATGGCAACATACTGATCACATGCCATAACTGCAAGCAAGTACAGTTCACAAACTATAAATGTGATGAAGCAGCACACCTGAATGGCACATGTGTAAAATGTTATACTTTTACTGTCACACAGGAAATGCACCAACATGTTTGGGGTGACAGATGAAGTAAAAGAAAAATCAACAAAAACCAAATGGCTCAGAAAAAGTACATGGGTGTGTGAAGGTGAGGACTGATTTGGATTAGCACAATCAAACCAAGATAACCCGTGACACTAGCTAAATAGATTACTAGGAATACATGAAAGAGAATGGCCTGAAGCTCTGGACTATCTGTGAGTCCCAAGAGGATAAACTCGGACACTGCTGAATGATTACCTTCGGCCATGGAATAGATTTAAAAGTTTTTTTAACTTTAAAATGCTCCAGAACATACATTCTGAGTTTTCTTGTCTCCACTGGCAATAATCAAGCAGATGTTAGGAGCTGGTTCTGACCCACATGATCTTATGTTGAACACAATCAAAGGAGAATCTTCATGTTACTTCTGGTTTCGGAATGAAGTGATTTGTTCTAGGCAGAAATTCCAGAGCATGAAACTCTATGGGGATTTGTAAAGGTAGATATTTTATTTAAATTTTTATGTAATGGAATAATCTATCCCATTACTATTTTTAATAAGAGAAATTAATGACAGAGTTATTTGAACAGAGATAAAAACATTTTTTAAATTCTTGGAATACTTAAAAATACACTAATTCCTTCAAACATGTAATTAACAGGAAGCAATAAATTAAAAATATTGATTCCAGAAGAAGTAATATGAGAGGTCATAAAAAATTTGAATCCTGATGAGCTCTATACCAAATATTCAGGATAATTTTTATTTTGTTCTCTTACTCACTATGGTTCCTAGTTTTCCTTCAATTGTTATATAGTTTTGTAAATTAAAGGGAGAAAAAAATCCTTATCAGTGTGGATAGTCTCATCTTTTTTTTTTTTTTTGGAAAGAGGCATACTAGGATTAAAAATACATAAGTGATTCAGGAAACACATTTATCATGAACCTTCAAACATCCAAATGCAAATCAGGATAAGAAAAAAAATCTAGGATGAATTTGTAGAAATACAAGCTGCCTGTCTTTGGCTTATTAAAAGGAAGCAGTTTTCATGATCTTTACTTGAGCAGAAGAGAGATAAATTTGATTTTCTTTTTTCAGTACTCTATCTCAGAATGCCTTTACGTCAACCTTATAGATTGGTGATATGGATATCATCTTCACTTTCAGATATGGAAACTGAGGGTGAGAGCTTAAGGCCTCTTCATGTTTCACGATTAGTGTAGAGTGAAGCAGAATGGCTCTGTAAACTAGTCCTTGATTCCCTAACATCAATTCATAGTTTATAGAAATGATCACCTTTCAGAGAAGTTCCTGCTTCTCTGAAAGAAGACCAGGGAAATTTTGGAAAGGCAGTCTACAAGTTTGTCCATGTCAAGTGTTTAGAACCGTGTGCATCTGATACTGTGTGTTAAATCAATTTTAGCTCTTTAAAAATATTAATAGTATTTAGATTGAGGGTTGCTGTGCAGAAACCTGTGTGTAATCCCATCACACTGAAGACTGTAGGAGGTCATTCTTTTTGCAATGTTTTGAAGTGTTCTTCCACTGCCTTGCTAACTTGTGATCCCAAATCTTTGCCTTTCCTGGCTCTTATTCTTTCTAGTGCTGATATTTCTCTGAGATGTTGGAGCCTGTGTAACTCTTGCTCTGATATTACCAAACTCTCCAACATCTTCAATCATTTTATTCTCCTTTCCTTAAACTGAAACTTGGCTCCTCCTTGAAAATCTACTTCTCTCCAGTCACTTCTCTGTATGCTGCTCCATTTGGAACTCTCCACATATTTCAAGCCTAGTAGGTGAGATAAGGTGTTATTCATGTGTGGGGCATTGTCCTTATTTATCGTTACATCTTGCAGCTGTGGAACTTGCCCGACACTTTCAGGCTTCTGCTCATATTCACTGTTGTCACATGAATAGCCAGGTCCTTCCCTCTGATTCACTGAAGATGCTGGTACTGAGATCATTCTGTTCCTCTTCCACAAAGCTGTCATCAGTGCCATGCACATCACCTGTTTAATAATACGGCTTCTCAGACTCTTGCTATTAGTGACCCACCACTCCACTTGAGCTTCTGTTTGCATGGCTCCACTTTGAAAACTGTTTTATCTGGAAATTGAATGCTAAGTTTCCAAAATTAAAACATTATCTTATGACTACAACTTTCCACTCTTTTCTTTTCACCTCAGTTATGACACCATGACTTTTCACTAACCTATTCAAATCACTATTCCTTTCACTCCATTAATTATCCTTTATCTACTTCACCTCCTTTAGTCCATTCTTACTCTATACAGCTTAGACTGCGTGATTTATTACTACAACTTCTCTTTCCAACATCCAAAACTTTCTTGCCCTATTTCCTTTAAGATATACTAAAATTTGGGTATTCAGAAATATTCTTCTCTTTGCAGTTGTTCCTGAACTACCAACAACACTATCTAGGTAAAAGTGAGTTACTACAGATTTATCACATTCAAAGTCAAGTAGTCACTTACTTGACCTGCTTCTTCCCAAATCAGTATTTTGTTTCCCAGTCTGTATGTAGCTTTTTAAACTCTTTGGATGCTTTCTTACTCCCCCACACCACCCACCTTACTTTCAGTAGTTCCTGACAATTCCAACATCAGAAGAACACTTAAAGAACTGAATTGGACCTTTCTCAACTTCTTGTCACTAGTTGCACAAAACTACCTGCTTCCACATCTATTCTTTCCACTTTTTGGGGTGTGTGATGGGGGTGGGGTATTCTTTTTCTAATATCTAAACCTATATTTTGGTTCCCAAACTCTTTTGTCTCCCATATCTTCTTCCTCTACTAATTTATTCAATCTTTTCCATCAATCTAAAAATAAGATACATGCAGAAAGCCTCACCATTGACTTCTGACTTCTCTCCCTTTACCTTTATCCATTAACCTCTGTTCTTATCTTCATCCCTGCAGTACCAAACACCCCAGAAAAGTCATTCACCTCATCCTTCTTATGTATATCTGAAAGCATTGTATTCTGAAATTTGTTCTCAGCATAATTGCCATTCAATTACTCATTCCAAATTCACCAATGTGCTTCATATTCCCAAAGACACTGGAGACTTCTTTTATGACATCTCTATAGCAGTAGACACCGTTGACATCAGCTTTCATCATGAGAACCAGTGGTTTTCTTATTTATTTCCAAGTCACTAGAATTTCTGGATTTTCCAATCTTTCTAACCACTTTTATTTTCCTTGGCAGTTCTTCTTCCTTTGTTTATGCTTTAAATAAACTATTACTTTGCAGTTCTCTCCTAAGCCAATTCATGTCATCTTTGCACACTCTCATCTAGTGCTATGGGAACAATTGTCTTTTACATGCTAGTGATACAAAAGTCTTTATTTCTAGGCCATATTTAAGAGATTCTCAGACAACTTCATTTTGATGTTACTAAGGTACCTAAATTTAACATGTTCAAAAGAGTATTCAGAAATTCAAAATCCACCCAATCTTACTCATATTCCTTGGAGCATATATTTTCTCAGTGAATGGTGCTGTCTTTCAACCAGTTATCCAGGTAAGAAACCAAGAAGACAATTGTCATTTATACCTATAACTTCCACTAATAAAGAATTAATTTTTGAACATTACTAATTATTTAACCCATTTTTTTAAACTGTCTACTTCTTACACCTTCTGTACTCTTATGCCTGTTTATTATACCTCTATCACAACTTTCTGGGTCATTGTCCTCTAACATTTATCTTAGCCACTAGCCTCACCACACTTTCTGTGCATACAGCACCTCGAGTATACTTTCTAACTTGCAAATCTTAGCTTGTTGTTTCCCACTGACTTTAGGATAGAGTCCAAAATTCTTAACGTGGCTAACTTAACCTTTGATAAAGAAACCCTTCTTTGCAGATGAGAGTGAACTCTTGTGACATTCTTCATGTAATGTCTATGCTCCAGCCATGTTGCCTACTATCAGTTTCTCAGCTGTCACCATGGAATTTTGCGTGTAGTTGGGCCAGAATATCCCCACCTTTGTCTTCATTTATCTCATTGGCTACTATCTTCCTATTTATTCTTCAGATCTCAGGTGCAATTTCACTTCCTTCTAGAGGTGTTTCATTACCTCTCGAGTGTTATATCCAACAATTCATTCACCTGTCAATTTACTTGTAACCTACTCTGAATTTCAAATTCTTAGTAAGTAAAGACAGTTCTATATTTTCCCCATTACCTGGTAGGACTCAGCAATTAGTAGATGCTCCAAATACTATAGTTGAGTAGCAGAACAAATGAATATAAAGATTGTATTACTCCAAACCCTTTTTTACTACCTCAATTACCTTGATTTTTTTCCCTACTACCTGCTGCCTTTGAGTAATCCACAACATAACCCAAGAGTCCAATAGACTTTGAGACAACCTGTGAATGCCAACAATATTTAACTTTACTTAAGAATGGTGAGTATAATTTTTATCGTTCATCAGTCCCTCTAAAACATATTCCTTGTATTGCATCACTTTCAGCAATTTCTAAACAAAACAATGTAATGATGTCTCACAAGCATGAAAATTATATGATGGTTAATCTTTTGGGACCCAATTTGTCTAACACGCAAGGGACAAGCACTTGAGATTCAGATCACTATGCTGAACCCAAATATAATAAAGAATTAGTACCTGTTGGCAAAGTTTATTTTAACACATGGAAAACAACTTACAATATGTTTCACTGTTTTTTATTTACTTTTCATACTTTAGTATGAATTTTTAAAAGTTTTGAATTTCAGCAAGAAGTCACAGTATGTATCAAATCAAAGTGAATTACCTTGCCATTAGACTTTTCAAGGGTACCAAGTATTGATAAATTGCGCCAAAGATCCAACTCGACATCTGAAGCTAAATAGTCTGTGGAGCTATAAGCAAATAATAATTAAACCATGAATTTCTTATCAACCTGGAGTTACATCTCAGAATGTAGTTCAATCTCAGAAAATTGTAATTTGAAAGCTCTGGTCAAAGAGGAACATGATTTAAAATGAACTTCATTATGTTTCTTGAAGTGTTGGAAAGCATTTAAAGGCATACAAATCAAAGCAGAAATAACGCTCCTCTTCAAACTCTTTTAACAAAACTGTTCATCCCTATTACACACAGGTATGTAAAGAGAGATAAAAAGAAAGGTATACAGATTAAAAAATCATAAACAATTGCTTATTTTTAGGAAAAAAATAGCAAGCAATCAAGTCTTATAGAATGTGGATATTTTATCCTACAAATGCTGTCTTCTGATTTTTTATAACACCATTCTAACAATTAAAACAATATCAAAAAATCTTAAATTGTACAGAAGTCTCCATTATTTTTTGCATTTTTATTTGTAACTAATCTGTAATGATTGTACTAATGTGATTTTCCTCAGAGACTTGAAAGAAATTCAGGAAACCTTGAAAGACATCTATCAGCATGTACATGGCCATGGGCCTCTAAGAATATGTTCATCAATTGTCTTGGAAAGGCATTTTAAACTTTTTCTTTCTGTCAAAATTATAAAATCTATTTTCATGATTTCTTCTTGGAGATAATTTTAAAAAATTGCAATTCATTATGTGATCACTATTGTTTCAACTGTCCACTGCTGTGTAAAAAACCACCCCAAACCCTAGTGGCCTAAAGCAATAATGATTTATTATCTCTCATGTTTCTGTGGCTAACTAGACAATCCTTCTCCAGCTGATGGCAGCTGGGGCAGTGAGACCGCTGTGTAATCCAGGTGACCTCAGTCACATGACTGACACTTGGCAAGGCTGTCAGAAGAAGTGCTTTCTTTTATCCTTGTGATGTTTCCACGTGTCTAGCTTGGGCTTCCAACAAGATGGTGATTGGGTTCCAACATTTAGCATTCCCATGGGTAAAAAGTGTTCTCTTGGAGAAAAGGAGTCTAGCCTGAGAAGCTGTACAATATAACATCCCTTTGAGCATTCTATTATTTGAAGCAAGTCACAGAGCCAGAGTCTGTAAGGGAGATAACAATACAAGTGTGTGATTGTTAACAAAGGGATTCATGTGGACTATTGGGTAGTAATCTACCACAACCATGATCTTCCTGAATCTGCCTCAAGGCACTTAAATAAAAACAAACAACTAAAAATATGACACATTGAGTCATTAGTCAATGCCTGATAGTGTTAAATAAAGCACACTAATTTTGAATTCAGAAGCATTTGGCCCTAAATCCTAACTTTGCTACATACATGCTATGTGTTCTTGGGCAACTCACTTATCCTCTTTAAGATTCAGTTATTGGGGAAAATGCCCACCATACAAGCTAACTATAATTATTTAACTTGAGAGTAATGCATCTGGTAATATGGATCAATAAAGTTTAGCTGCTTTATAATCATTATATTGAGTGATATGGACCAACCTACCATTTTCTTATGAACAGAAGTTTTTTTTAAACTACCAATGATTAAAAGTGTAACCCTAGTAAAAATCTTAGAATAATTATTCCCTAAACTTGACATCAAATGTTTTGTTCTCTATATTAAATACTTTCCTTATCCTTTGTTTCTTTGCCAAAAAAAGAGAAAAATAAATAAATTACTTTATGGCAGACTTCCTCAGGGATATGTGAACTCTTCAATTTCAGAATATATCCATGAACCTGGAAAACATTATGTAAGTGAAATAAGCCAGATACAGAAAGACAAATACTGCACAATCTCACTTATATGTAGAATCTAAAATAGTCCAACACTTAGCAGCAGAGAATAGAATAGTTGCCCGAGGCTGAAGGGGGGAGAAGAAAATAGGGAAATGTTGGTCAAGGGATACAAAGTTTCAGTTGTGCAAGATGAATACATTCTGGAGATATAATGTACAGGCATGTGACTAGAGTTAACTGTACTGTATTGTATAGTTGAAATTTGCTAAGAGGGTAGATCTTAAGTTTTCTTACCATGGAGAAAGAAAGAAAGAAAATGTTAATTATGTGAGGTGATGGATATATTCGTTACCTTGATTGTGGTGATTATTTCACAATGTATGCTTATATCAAGACATCAAGTCACACACCCTAAATGTATGTAGTGTTTATTTGTCAATTACACCCAATGGAAAGAAAAAAAAAATCTGCATGGGAGCTTTAATCATCTTGTTATTTCACAAAACATGCAAGTTCACCATATTGATAGAATCTAGCTAATTGTATGTGGTGAACTGTGAGTGGCAAGATCCCTTAATGCCCTAGTAAGACAGAGGAGTCAAAGTTGGGAGGAAAAAACCTACAAAGATTCAGAGTCCAGTGCTTCCCTCTGTACATTTGCTTTAAGTGAAACAAGTGGAACTTTTTGCACATCTGCTCCAAAGTAAGGGGTGTATTGTTGTGCCACAAATTTACTACAACTCAGAAATACATACAACACATTTTGAAACTCTTGGGCTTACCAGGCAGCATATACCATGCTTGGGACTATAGCTCTGAGCCATTTTTGGTATTCAACATTCTACCTGATTTGATTCCGTTCCAGACAAAGAGTAGATTCTGCAAGTGATCCAGTGATGCTAGAGATATCTGTATTGGAATAGAACAATATTCGAGTCTCTTGAAAGCCCTAATCCACATCACCACACAGACCTTGGAGCAAAGCCAGACCTTCTGATGGAGAAATAAAATAGTTTTCTATATTCTTCTGTATCCTAGTAGAAACTAAGTTCTAGATAAAAGATACCAAGTGAAAATTTAGCATAAGCCATCTATCTTGTGATGGGTATTGTTGGATCCACCAACTCATAATTTTGGGCTGGCACACAGCAATACATTTTAAATAGAAGTGATTCATTTACTACCTGGTTAAATAGGGTTGAAACAGCATTAGCAGGTTATATGAATAAGTAGTCCAGATTTTTATATCACTTATCTCTGCTACCCAAATTCCTTTCTATCAATCCATGCTATGGTTTTGTGGATTAGAGGTTTCAACCAAGGAAGTTCCAAACAAGATTTGGGCCTAAATGCAGAGAAGGGTTGCCACATTATGTAGGAAATTGTCAGAAATGGACTTGGGCCACTTTACAGTCCCACTAAGTGGTGTCCCCAAAGAATAGGGGTGAAAGCAAATTGTCCTAGTGGATCTAACGTTTGACCTTCCACTGCATATGGAGAAAATGTGTCCTGAAGGAATGGATATACAGTCATGTATTGCATAGCAATGTCTCAGTCAAGAACAGATCACATACACTATGCTGGTCATATAAGATTATTACCAAACAGCTTAGGTGTGTAGTAGGCTGCACCATCTGGGTTTGTGTAAGTACAATCTACGATGTTCTTATAACATCAAAATCACCTGACAACACATTTCTCTAGAAGTATCCCCATCATTAAGCAACTTACAATATGTTTCACTGTTTTTTATTTACTTTTCATACTTTAGTATGGATTTTTAAAAGTTTTGAATTTCAGTAAGAAGTCACAGTATGTATCAGATCAAAGTGAATTAGCTTGCCATTAGACTTTTCAAGGCTACCAAGTATTGATAAATTGCACCAAAGATCCAACTCGACATCTGAAGCTAAATAGTCTGTGGAGCTATAAGCAAATAATAATTAAACCATGTGTAAGTACAATCTATGACATTCTTATAATGTCAAAATCACCTGACAACACATTTCTCTGGAAGTATCCCCATCATTAAGCAATGTATGACTTTACGCTGATTCATAGACAGTGATAAACAGTGCTGGACAGTGGTCAGGGGACTGACGGTAGCAAGTCTCCAAGAACATGGCATTCTGGACGAGAGGATTTTAGATGAATTTGTATGAGTGGGCACAAAGCATGCTGATTTAATTTTTTAACTGCTAAAGGGTAACTATAGCAAAGGAGGTTTACAGCAAATGAATTGGAGGACCTATTATATAGATAGCAGCCACCCTCTCTTCTCTCTTGCAATCCCAGGGCTTATTCAATGACATCATCAACAGAGTAGCCACAATGTCAGGAATGAAGCTTATATATATACATATATTCAACACCATGGGCTCCCTTCTAGTACTATCAACATTAAGTGTCCAATCTGTTAGAATCAGGGACCTATCCAAGTCCTAAATATGGCAACATTGTTTTAAAAGACAAGTCAGAAACACAGTGATAAGTCAATTATATCAGATCTCTTCAATATTGGAGGGAACAGCAGTTTGTCCTTACTGAAATTAATAAGTGGGATATGGATTTCCTTTCTCAACCTGCAGTGTCTGAGGGAATATCACCTTCTCACAGCTTAAATGATATATTAGATAGTAAACCATACAATATTTCCTCAGAAGAAGAAATACGTTTTACATCAATAAAAGTTTGACATGACCATGGCATATTATGAATTGTCTTCACATGTATCTCATCACCAACAATCAGCTGGCTTGATTAGAAACCCAAATGGCGTATTGACAGCTGAGCTAAGTCACCAGCTCAGAAAAAGAACTTGCTACGTTGGAACACTATCCTCCATGACACACTGTAGGTTAAAAACCAATGGCAATATAGGTTATAGGCAATATAGTGTATCCAAGAGCATGAAATCATGGATCTGGAAGTGAAGAAGTTGTAGCACGACTAGTCTTTCTCATCATTACACCCTGTTACCCAATTTCTGAATTTGTGCCTCAGATTTCTACAATATTAGGTCCTTCATGTTATAGGTCTAGGATTCCTGAGGGCAAATATTTCCACCAGGGTCTCAATTAGTGTTTTAACAAACTTGAATCTATGACTACTTGAAGCCAGCAGATCAGCAAGCAAGGAAGGAATTAGTGTGCTGCCTAAGGGAATCAACTATGATTAACATAGGAAGTTAGGGGTGCCAACGCACAATGGGGCCAGGAAAAGTACATCTGGAACACAAGAATTCACAGGGCATCTTTAGAACTTCCATGCCCAGTGATGATGTCACTGACAATGGGCAAATGCAAAAACTAAAAATTAACATGGACAGGACAATTGGGTTCTTAGTAACCATGGAGAATAAAGTTTGCCTCCCTCCACCCAGAAATAATCAGCACAGCTAAAATGCTGGCTGAATGTGAGGGAAATACAGAAGGGGTAGTGCTTGAATAATCACGTTAAAATGTTCAGCCGAGACAATTTGGTGGATTCTTACAAAACTGAACATACTCTTACCATAAAATACAACAATCATGCCCCTTGGTATTTAACCAAAGGAACTGAAAACTTATATCCACAAGAAAACCTGCACACAAATGTTTATAGTGACTTTATTCATAATTGTCAAAACATGGAAGCAACCAAGATGTCCTTCAGTAGGTGAATGGATAAATAAACTGTGGTACATCCATACAATGGAATATTCTTCAGAGCTAAAAAAGAAATGAATTATCAAACCATAAAAAGACACAGAGGAATCTTAAATGCTTATTACTAAGTGAATGAAGCCAATCTAAAAAGGCTACATACCACATGGTTCCAACTCTATGACATTCTGGAAAAGGCAAAACCATGGGGGCAATGAAAAGATTGGTGGTTGCCAGGGGTGGTGGTGGAGGCAAGATGAATAGACAGAGCATAGAGGATTTTAAGAGGAGTGAAAATACTCTGTATAATATTACAACGATGGATATGTCATTATATATTTTTCAATACCCATAGAATATATAACACCAAGAGTGAATCCCAAGGTAAACTACGGACTTTGAGTGATTATGATGTGTCACATAAGTTCATTTATTGTAACAAATGTACCATTCTGGTGAGTGACCTTGATAATGGGAAAGCTATGCCTGTGAGGCAGGAGGCAGTATATGAGAAATCTCTGTACCTCCCTCTCAATTTTGCTGTAAACCTAAAACAACTCTAAAAAAATAAAATCTTAAAAAAATGTTCAACTATATCAATAGGGACGTTGTAAAGCGAAGAGTAATATCACTTTTCAGGCATTTTCAAACCAAAACCTTTCAACCAAGCACCTTATTACTTTTTCCCTCAGTTCAACCATGAGAGAAAATATTACTTGGTGTTTGCAATATTATTTGCATAGTTCATGTCTTTCAAGACAGCCTAAAATTCTCAGTATTGTAGTGAAACAAGATAAAATTATGACTTTTAGATGCTTTATTCTTCATCTCTTTTTTGAAGCATCTCACATTCAAAGAAAATAAATGATTTTTATTTTTTTTAGAATTTAACTATTAAACAAACAGACATTGAAATTTATACTATGTGTAAGCCAAAACATTTTCAAGGAAATAGATGTCAGGAAACTAAGCCCCAGAGGACAAAGGTTCCTAGACTTACTGGTGGTTTCTGGCATTTACTGGCGTCTTTGTACAAGCCTTGATTTAAAATTTCTTAACTCTTTATCCAGTACTTCTTTGGTAACAGAACAATTCATTATTGATTACTAGAATACACCTTTTCAATAATTGTTTTCAAAGCATCTTTTACCTCCTGATTCCTCAAGCTGTAGATCAATGGGTTCAGCATGGGAATCACCAGGGCATAGAATACTGAGGCAAATTTGTCTTCCTCTAGTGACTGTTTTGATTTGGGCTGAAACTACATAAAACTGAGTGTCCCATAATATAAAGTAATAGAAAACAGGTCAGAAGCACAATTAAAAGAGGCTTTCTGTCTTCCTACAGCAGAGTGGATCTTTAAGATGGCAAATATGATGAATACATAGGATATGAGAACAATGATAAGAGAACAAAAAACATTGAACCCAGCAATGATTAACAACATCAACTCCTTGACCTGAGTATCAGAACACCCAGAGCAATCAAGGGAACATCATCACAGCAGAACTGGTTGACCACATTAGAGTCACAGAAAGACATATGGAATGCAGCCACTGCTTGTATGAGTCCCACAGTGAATCCATAAATGTAAGAGCTATTGACCATTTGAATGCAGAGTTTCCTAGGCATGAGAACTACACAGAGTAAAGGCTTGCAGATGGCCATATACTGATCACAGGCCATGATGGACAGCATTAATAATTCCCAAACTGAAAATGTGATAAAGCAACACGCTTGAGCGGCAAGTGCACAAAACAACATACTTTCAATTTCACGTAAAGAATTCACAAGGGTGTTTGGAGTGATGGCAGAGGTACCAAAAAAATCAATGAAAGGCAGATGATAGAGGAAAAAATACATGGGGTCTGAAGTTGAGGATTGACGTGCATTAGCACAATCAAACCAATATTACCCAAGGCCATAACTAAGTAAATCAGCGGAAACACACAGAAGAGAATGGCTTGAAGCTTGGGATCATCTGTGAGGCCCAAGAGGATGAACTCAGTGACTGCTGAATTATTGCCTGTTGCCATGCAACAGATAAACAATTCTACAATAAACTCCTCCAGAGCACACTCTCTGAGTAATCTTGACTCTGTAAAAAATAATCAATTAGGTGTGAAAAGATAGCCCTGGCTCACCAGGATGTTATGTTAAATTCAAAGTAGAATCCAGATAAGCACTCTGAATTATGTGTGGATTATGCTTATACTTTCAGTATGAAAGGATTGGTCCCAGTAGAAATTCCAAGATATAAAATCCACCAAGGAGCTGTAAAAAGGAGAGAGTATTTCAATTAAAATTTTATAATCAATACAACCACCAAGTCTGTGTTGTACTTTTCTTTAAATATAGAGGGAAAAGGCAACATTAAGAATAAGTGGCTTTGCTAGCATGTATCAAAATACTTTCTTAAGTTGTAAGTTTATCTCATACAATATTAATTTCATCAGAATATTAAAAATTACCAAAACCAAGTGTGGAAAATGTAAAATGAGAGTCAAAATCAAAATATTAAAACTATTTATCATTAGGCATCCTGTTTGGTGTAATTTTAAAATTTTCTTTTGCTTATCTCCATTTTCTATTTTTTTCCAATACACATGTAATATCAATATTAAGGAACAACAGGTTTGTGGATTTGTTGTCTTTGTCTTTTAGCAAAATACACACCAGTGAATAATTTTCCAGGTTGTAAAACAGATTTAAACAATTTTAGTTCTATCTTCAAGTACATGAATGGTCCAAAGTGAATACCATTTGGGCAGTGTTTAGAAGAACTAAATTCCACAGAACATTTCCATATACCCAAGCTGGATTCTGAACACTTGAAAGTTAACAGAGTTGAAATCATTCCCTTCCTTTCTTAAGAAGAGCAGAAAATAAATTAATTTTCTGACTCGAACACTGCATTGTCTCAGATTACTTCAAATGCATCGTATAGACAGTCAAGACAGGTAAAACAACAAAATATAAAAAGCACCTCCCCTCTTAAATTTTGATTGACATTTCCTTGGAAACCTATCTTCGTCACTCCTTTACATGTCCTCTTGCCTTCACCACTTTTCCACCAAACATCTTAGAATGGGCATCTACCCCCAATTTCTCAATCATATTTATAGCTTAAATGAGTATAATCCACCTTCCTCTCCCTTTAAACCAATAAATCCTCTCAGCAAGTTTACTATTAACTTCCCTCTTCTCAAGTCCAGTAAAGCCTCTTTTTCTTTGGCAGCTCTGTAGTACTGAACTCTATTGAATATACTTTTGGTTTCCAGAAGAAAACAGTCCCTGAGTTTATTATTTGTCCATTTTGATTCTGTACCTTGGAGGTTCTGCTCCTATTATGTGCTTTAGATGACATGTTCTCCAGACTCTCTCCAAGACCCCGCACCTTCCCCTCTTTACACCTTCTTGCTCAACGATCTTATCCAATCCAATATCCTCAATAGGCATCTATATGCTGATCATGCACAAATACGTATTTCTATTCCAGATTTCTTTTCTCTGCTCCAGCTTTCTGCATCTAAATGCCTCCCAGAAATCCCCACTGAAGTATTCTAGATGTTCGTCAAAGTATCCCATACAGAAAAGAACTTGGTGTCTCTGCACATTGGACCTAACACTCAAGACCCGGAGTAAATATTTTCTATCTCTGAATTATCCGTTCAGTTTTCCAAACCAGAGGCCAACGATCTTTAACACTGCTTTTCTGTTCCTCATGCCAATATTCAATTTGTCCCCAATTCCTAACAATTTTATAGTTTACACATTTTTACATCTGTTCACTTATTTTGTTTACTTGATCCAACCACAATGACATTCTGTTCTGTTGGCTTTTTTTGCAACTGACACCTAACTTTCATTCTTGCCTCTAATCTTTCCTACATTTCTCTGTTGTTCACATTTCAGCTTATGTAAACTTTTACAGACACAAATTTCACTGCAGATATTCCAAACTACCATAGTTATTCAAATGTGAGCCAGAATTTCATCCTTCTACTTAACTCTCTGTACTCTGTTGAATCACTCCGTCTTGGAGGCTTTCATGACTTTTTGGGCCAGACTAAGTGCTCCTCATATACACATTTTTGCATTCACTGATGTATTTATTACAGCACTTGCTACACTATTTTGCAACCAACTGTTAACACAGCTGTTAACACATTCTAAACTTAAAACTGTTATTTTTAACGAATAATATTTTTATTTTATACACAATTGAATCATCTACCTCTAATAGTATCCAGTAAGAGGAGAAGGTCAGTAACTGTCTGTTAAATGATTAAGTGAGTAAAAGTTATAGTCATACAAGTCCAAAGGCTTTCCCATCCAAGATGATTGAGTATACTTTTTACTACCACCTGATGTTTTCCAGTATTCAATGTGCTGTCATAAAGTTCAAAGAGAAATCCCTTAATAATCCAGTGAACCTAAAAGGAACCTTTATAAAGCCAAAACCATTTAAAATCAGCTGGGTATTATGAGCCAACTTTGTATTTTGGTGTACGTGATCCCTCAGGAAACTTTTTTTGGTACGACATTATTTTTACCAAACATTGAAAAACAATATAATCATATATTCAAGAACAGGCAATTATTTGATGTTTAGAGTTTGGGGACCAAATTATTTCTCTTGAAATGGTAGATCATTTTTTCAGCTATTAGCCAGTGAAAGAATCTAGACTACAGGAACATATTAATAATCTCTTTTGGGAAATCAATTTGTTAATTGCTATCTCTGCTTTATCTGCTCTATTTGCTTTAATATTTGTCACATTGGTTTCATAACAAAATTGTGAATTTATTTAAAATAAATGTTTAGTTCATGGGCCTTGGATTTAGCAGCAGTGTTTGGAAACCATTAGATAAAAATGAATTTCCTCACCAATAACATTCAAATCTTCCTTATGAGATTAATATCTTGAGTTTTTGTTATGATTGACATCCCAGTTCAACCACAAGGATTAATCTAAAGGAACATTCATTTTCCTTTTCAGTTTCTAGGAAACTGAGAATGTGATTGCATGCAAATGATAGGTCAATTGGCACCCTGTTGTAGTCACTCCACAGAAATGGGTGAACCTCTCTATCTAAATTTGCTTTAGATGTCCAGATTGATGATGCCACACACCCAACAAGAGAGGATGAAAAGATTATTGCTCACATAATGAGGCTTTTTGGGGTGAGCAGTGTGAGCTCTCAAGCTGGTCCAAAAATGGCTTGAGGGAGCAGGTAATAGTGGTTGGATTTGGGATTTGCAGTGTGGTGAGTGGGTGAGAATTCCTATGTGCAGGAAAAAGTTTGCATGGTTCAAACTTCCATTTGGTGCCAAAGGGTGGAGCAGTGGGTTTCTTATCAGTTTCTCCACATGTAGGGTAAAAGGGGGAGAGAAAGGGGTAGAGCTTGAAAACTGTGAGTAGTCAAACATCAACAAAGAAGTCAGACGTTTTGTTACACACCTCTTCTCCTCAAATCCATTATCAAAGCCTCAGTCACTTCCAGGGGCCATCCCGGTGGCATAGTGGTTAAGTTTGCACACTCCACTTTGGTGGTCTGGGCTTCACAGGTTCAAATCCTAGGCACAGACCAATGCACCACTCATCAAGCCATGCTAAGGGAGCTTCCCACATACAAAACAGGAAGATGGGCACACATGTTAGCTCAGAGCCAATATCCTCAGCAAAACAAACAAACAAACATCAGTCACTTCCAGGTCATAGAACTTTCTTTTTTACTCTTCCTTAACTCCTTCCTACTTTATTATAACAGACAATTTTTCCCTCTCTCTCAGAAAGAAAGAATTCTTCCTATTTAGGACAGAAAAGAACATATTTGGATGTGCAAATACAGGATCTTTACTGATCTCAAAAGGTGGGGAGCCAGATGAGAAGTACCATCATGATAATAAAATCAGTCCAGTCACACCAGAAAGAAAGAGAGAAATGTCCTCACTTTTTAAGCATATAGATATATTTGATGGGTAACTAATAAGATAGTGTTTTAAGTATAACTTCTTTAATGATTAGTAAGGATATACTTTTTTCATTTTTAAAATAAATTTATTAGATGTCTATTTTTTGATGAATTATTTTCCCTATGGCACTTATCTTAAAGATAATTAATAATCATTTTTATTGATATTAAGACATTTTCATATAATCAGGGTGTTAATCTTCATTTGTAAAACATGTTGCAAATATTTTACCAGATTTATTTCTATCTTAATTTAGTGTGTTGTATATTTTCATATATGCTCTATTTAATTTTTAAGTATCCAATATATTTTCTTGGTTTTTATAATCATGAATGGTTATAAAGCTGCAACCCACAAAGCAGGTAAATAATTACTTATATTTACATCATGTTCTACATAGTATAATTTTGTACTAGCAATGTGTTGATATTTTGGAATACACATATGATGCATTATGTGAGAGTGTTTTTATTTTTTAGATAAATAGAAAATACCAAACACAATTTATACTTTAGCAATGAATGTAAGTTTTCACATTATTCATATACTAAAAATTAAATCTACCTTTGATTGTCTCTGGACTTAACTTCTGTGATCTACCTGTTTATTCATTACACAAATTATTTTAATTTCATTTTTTGTGGTCAAACTCCTCCCACCAAATGGCCTCGGGCAATCACTGAATTGCTTTTTCTTTATAATTTTGTCTTTTCCAGACTTTCAGATAAATGCAAGCATGCAGTTTATATTTTTGTGTTTGATTTCTTTCATTTCACACAACATTTCTGAGATTCCTTCCTGTTGTTGCATGTACAAATTTTTAATATTTGATTTTTGTCTCTGAGTAGCACTTCATGTTGTAACTATATTACAATTTGTCTATCCATACACCAGCTGAAGGGGATTTCAGTTGCTTCCAGTTTTGATGATAAAAACTGTGCTTCAATGAGCACCTAGATACACATCTTTCTGTGAACATAGTTTCCATTTCTCATGGATAAACACCTGTGACTGGAATTGCTGGGTCATGTAGTAAACGTGTGTTCAACTCATGAGATACTGACAAATCCAATGTGGCTGTGATATCTGGGATCCCTGCCAGCAAGATGCGAGGGCCCAGTTCTTCCACGTTCTAACCCCCTCACATTGCCAGTCTGTTAAAGTTTACCATCTAGTGGGTGAATAACGGCACGTCATTGTGGTTTTACTTTGTGTTTCCTGATGAATGGCAGGGTGAACATCTTTTCAATGTTCTTATCGGCCAATCGATCACATATCTTCTCTGAAGTGCCTGTTTAAAACTTTTGTCTACTTTTGATTTTGTTGCCTATGTGTTTAGTATGGAGTTGTAATAATTCTTTCTACTTACTGTATATAGTCTTTTGCAGGATATATGTTTTGAAAAATTTATCTCCCTGTATGTGGCTTACCTTTTTGTTTTCTTGGGTTTCAAAGACCTTATATATCTATAGTTCTTGTCTTCCCCCCAGGGAAAGATTTGCCCTGAGCTAACATCTGTGGCCAATCTTCCTCTTTTTTTTTCTTCCTCCCCAAAGCCCCGGTGATGCTTGTATATCCCAGTTGCCAGTTATTTTAGTTCCTCTATGTGAACTACCACCACAGCATGGCAACTGACAAACGGGTGGTGTGGTTCCATGACCGGGAACTGAAGCAGTAAGCGCTGAGCTTTAACATTAGGCCATCAGGGCTGCATCAAGACCAACATTTTCAATCCTTATTAATTCCATATCAAGATTTTCTTTTATATTTTGTGTTTACTGTGTCTTGTTTAAGAACTCTTTGTCCAAACCAAAGTCACAAGTTTTTCTTATGTTTTCTTGTAGAATGTTTAAATAAGCTGAAGATTTTTAAATGTCTATTGAACTTGTTAATATGGAGAAAACCTGAGAACTTAGACCTTGTTTGGTGTACTACTAGACAGAGAAACTATATTGAAATGGCTAAAGAGTGAATCAAAAATGAACAATGGAGACAATGAACATAGACACCTTTTTCAAGAATTCTAGTTACTGCTTTGAGTGAGGTATTTAAAAGAAAAGTAAAAATATATAAAACAGTGAAAAATCTCATGAGTTCAAGCAAAATTAAATATGATCCATCTTAATTATGTCCAGTATTCTCTTTTCAATGTTAGTAATACAAAATAAAACTAAAGAAAGCATCATAAGCATATACAAGCTTTTTCTTTGTTTTATAATGTACCCTCAAAATGTTGTTATAGAATATTAAAGGTTTTTGAATAATAATCATAAAAAATCTTATTATTTTTATGTTTAGAGGATTCATAAAGAGAGGTAATTTAAATGGGAAAATGTAAAAATGCAAAAAGGTAAAAAAGAATATACGAGTGGATAGAGGAGAATTCATTAGCATCAGGTGCTCACCCATCTAGGATGCATTATTTTGCCAATAACACCTTAATCTTGCCCTAACAATTTACTGGGATGGTTCTTTAAAGCCTATACTCAAAGACATCTGACACTACATGCAATGGATATGCCAGGGCTTCCTTTGCACAGTAATAAAGAAAAGGGGAGACGACTGAGGAATGTAAGAGTATGATAATGAATTTACCATGTACAAAGGGAAAACTCTCTCCCTGGGCTTCTTCTCAACCAACTCGTGTGGCTTTGGCCATGGAATGTGTGTAGAAGCTGTTGTCTCCAGAATACCCATCCTGGGTAATCTTCCACTTCTTGGATTAAGAATTTAACTCATGCTTATTTTATGGTGACCGTATTGGAAAGACAATTTTCACTGATCCTATGGGCCATTCTCAGGTTTCACTTCTGCCTGCTTTTGACCTTAAGGGATTTGCTCCAGACAGAAACTCCAACACACTCAGTCATCTGCTGGATTGTTAAAGAAGAGATTGTTGAATTAAATGTGGAATCTCATATACATGATCAAAACCCACTATTACAGGTAGAGCAGAATAAACATTTTCAATGATAAAAGAGATGGCAGCGTATTTCAGAGTAATATATTAAGATGCAGTACTAGACATTTCAACCCAACTCAGGATTAAGATAATCATGACTGACTAAACATTACTTTTAGTGTACTAGCCAATGCTAGGGAGGAGGGGGTGAAAATATCATTATTTATAAAGTACATGATATTGTGTCTGAACCAATAAGTCCAGTGGAAAGATATTGTTAGATTTGTTATGATTATGATAAAGTCTTCTCTTACAAAGCTGTATAAAGAAAATGATACCATAATGAAAATGTAACTTCAAAGAAATAGGAAAATAAATTTTCAATATTCCATTTAAAATAATAAACAAAAAATTTAAACCTAGGGTTTAATTTACTATTAAACTTGGCAAAAGTCTGGTTTTATATATTCATGTTGTTTGTGTTTAAGTTGAAAACATTCATAGTTGCACATTTTATAGTGGAATGCCATTTGGAAAGAAGAAAATTCTTCACAAGTTAATTCAAATATGTAATGCATGATAGGTAATCCTAAATAAATCTAAGAAATAAACTTGCAAGAACAGTTAGGACATTCCTTAAAATAAAGTGTAATGAAAGGTTATTTATCCTTAAAGATAGTAAACCATATCATAAACTACTGAATATAAAACAAAGTGGGAATCAGTGGCATGCAAGTGAATGTTTATCAACTGGCTTGCAAAAAAACAAAAACAGTGTTGATATGTAGCATGAGTTGATTTACTGATTTCCATAGGGTAAATAGTCCTACCATAGCTGATTTAAACCTACCTGAAGTCACTGAAAACAGAGTTGGGAAGAGATGTTCAGATGTAGCTTTTGTGAGCTGGTAAGAGCTGCACTGGTGGTAGTTATGCAAAAGTAGGTTGGTATCATAAGTGAAATAATAGAAAATAATGTTTAGTAAAAGGCACACATTTATATGATTGTACCATATGCTAGAGCAGTACTTAAAGTCCATGATGAGTCTCTTTCCACAGCATATTTTATCTATACTTATGAATATCTCTCCAATCTACTTATTAATTATAAAAAGAAAACATTGATCTCATTAAATATGAAAGGAAGGCTAGCAATAAGGTGTCCATCAGATTGATCAAATTAAAAGAATGATAATACCCACTGTTGATAAAGTTGTGAGAAAACAGATGTAGCCAATAGAGGTGTCATTTGTCTTCATCATCCTGGAAGGCAATGTAACAGTAAGTGTCAAAATTGTTTAAAATATTCCCACCACTTGATACAAAGATATTTATGCTAGGTACTTAGGGAAACAATAAAAGTATGCAAATATATAAATTGCTTAATTTTTACTCACCAAAAAATGGAATTTGTCCTAATATATTCCATCAGCTGTTCAGTTATTGCACATCTCCTTAGTAAAATATTAAATAGCCATAAAAAAGCTGAAATGTCTACATTTATTGATATTGAAAAATGTTCACAATATAGCAAGTTAAAAGAGCAGCATGCTAAACAAGTTATGTAGTAGGAAATGATTTCTGTACTGTTCACACGTTATGACCTGTAGATCATATATGCACACAGATAACATACTCAAATTGTATTTGGCAAAATATTAGCCGTAGTTATGTCTATGAGGTGATAATGTGGTTGATCCCTCCATCCTTTCTTCCTATTCATTTAAATCATTCTTTACATTTTGAAATACATTTGTATTTCAACAAACTTGATTTCAGTTTCACATGTATATTTCCATTTGGCAATACATTCCATGCTTATGAATATTGATAATTTTTCATATTGAGATACCTATAATTTGTGCTTATTTGTGCCCCTAAGAATATTTGAAGTATTCCTAATTATTTACCACTAAAAAAAACTTTATATTGAGATACCTATAATTTGTGCTTATTTGTGCCCCTAAGAATATTTGAAGTATTCCTAATTATTTACGACTAAAAAAAACTTTATAATTCCACATTTTTGAGGGAAAAGTTTCATTGTGATATGTTCCACAGGTGAACTAACTTGTTAACAAGTTTAAAATACTTGTCTAATTGAAAACAATTGTCTTCAAAAAGAACAAAACCAATTTAAAAAATCATCATCAAATTTTAAATAAATATCATGGCCAAGTTTTTCTCCCATATCAGTACCGAATCTTCAGTTTTTAACCTGAAATTCTTAAATTTTACTTTGACTGGATAGTTTTGTAAATGTTCAGCATTTTAAAATTGAGAGTAAAAAATCTAAAATTTATCATTTTAAAGTCTTTTACTGTTAAACAAATTCTTTTTAACCCATTGTCTTTTTTGATCCTATACAACACTGAGATCTTTTGACTCAGCGAGTGTTAGACCCAGCATTCACAGTCAGGCGTTTAGACTCCAAGGAATCTCTGCTCTTTGAAGAGCTTAGCACAGTGAATGTGCCAGCCTGCCGAGACAGGAGGTTGTGAATTCAAGGACATTAACGACAGTCTTCTGGTATATAGAATACAGCCTCAAAACATGCTACAGAAGCTTTGTGAGAAAACAGGGAGCTGCTGAAATGCTCAGATAGTAAGTAAATATGTTTAAAGAAAATGTGAGGAAAGAAACCCTTGAGAACTGTGGATCAGACTAGCTGTCTGTCTCTATGATCCATCAAAATATACATACAGCAAAATCAAAAGTGGACTGTGGCCTCAGGCAAGGTTTTTAAGAAATAATTTTACCTGAATATAATCTCATCTATGTATTAATAGTGTATTTCTAGTCTGTTGTTAAGTACTCAAATGGTCCCTATATGGAAAAAAAATTAAATGACATATATGAGTTGCAAACTCAAAACCATTTTCTGTGTAATTGAAAATTGTAAAATTATTCCATTTATTTGAAACATGTCCATAAGTATCTATATCTATATGTATACCTATATTTTATCTATATCACAGTTATCAGTTGTGTATGGTAATTCTGGTTTATGAGTTGCACCCTCAAATTCATTAGTAGAGTTGAGATTAGAACTGGGGTCTTTAGGCTCATAAAAGAAAGCGAGATGATATGCAAATACCTACCATTGACTATTACCCTTGTTCATGTTGTTTAATCCTAAAAAAGATCCACATTGAGTAACATTGTCCTCATTTAACTGATAAATAAACTGGTGAGAGCCCACACATAGTACAATGCCATGTTTAGGACCTAAGGACATTCTTTGACTATAAGGCATATGTTCTTTTCACCGGGCTACACTGCCTGCTGAGTCCACTGTTATAAGCTGTGCCTTAATCAATAATGACCTAGTGTAACTGCATGTGATCCTCGCTACTGGCAAAAGGGTCTCTCATGTTTCAATTATCTTGAGCATTTTTGCTTCCAATATATGATGCCCACTGGGATTCCATCCCTGAATTACATTATTAATTTTTTGTAGACAACCAGAAAAAGAATGAGGTCTCATAAGCATAAAAAAAGCAGTTAATTTAAAAAGTTAGTCTTTCAAGAGCAAACCAGACTTCCAGGTCAGTAGAATGCCACGTTAAATCCATGACACAGGTAAAGTTAGGATGTAGTACTATTCTCGTTAATAAAGACACTTTGTCAAATTTGTAAATATGGAACAGTTTTATGCTGTCATAACTTTTTTCAAGAAATTAGCAAATCAAGAAAAAATATTTAAACTATGCATCTTTACTTTTCACATGAGATATTGTTAATGCAATATTGTTAATGCCAGAGAATCCTGAACTGGGGATTTTGGAGGGGTGGGGAGTCTGAATTTTTGTCAATGTTCTGTCTGTAACTAGTTATATATCCAGATAATGGCTTTGGATGATTCTCCATTTAAGAAATGGAAAAATTGGTATACATTTTTAAGGACCAGAGAATTAATTATTTTTAATACATTTCCATTTGAAAAGTGAAAGAATGGGTGTAAATTTTTCATTTATTTTTTCATCCGAAATCTCATTCTAAGTGAAAATGTTTAAAACATTTAATTATATAGTGAACAGATATATAGAAAACACATATTATATTCTGATAGCTTTTTGAGTAAAAAAGTCAGACCATGAAGAAAATTTTATTTTTATTTATTCAAGTCACTTTCTCAATTTCATGAACACAAAATCCTGGTCATAGATGATGACTTTTTTCGGGGCATCTTTCACCTCCTTGTTCCTAAGGCTGTCGATTAAGGGGTTCAACATGGGAATGATCACTGTGTAGGAGACTGAGGCCATCTTATCTGTGTCAAGGGAATGGTCAGAGCTTGGCTGTAAGTACATAAAGATCAGGGTCCTGCAGACTATGGTGATGGCAGCATGTGGGAGCCACACGTGGAGAAAGCCTTGTGCCTGCCCTCAGCTGAGTGCATCCCCAGGATGGCAGAAATGATGTCCATGTAGGAGGCAGAGACAAGAGAAGGGAAGAAATGAACATGATACCAGCACAGGCCAAGATCCACAGCTGTTTGGGCCGAGTGTCTGAGCAAGTCAGCCTCAGGAGAGGCATGTCATCACAACAGAAATGATTAATGACACTGGAGTGATGATAAGAGAGGAGAAAGAGGAGAATGGCATGAAATAGTGTAACCAGGAAGCTGTAGCTGTCGGGATAGCCACAGGCTGAATGCAGATTCCTGGGGACATTACTATCATGTACAGCAGAGGGTTACAAATGGCCACATATCAGTCATAGGCCATAGAAGCCAGTGGCAAACACTCAGCTGTCATGAAGGCCAGGAAACAGCCTAACTGAGCAGCACATGCACTGAAGGAGATTACACTCTGTTTGTACAAGAAATTCCCGAGCATTTTGGGTGGAACGACAGAAGAGTAACAGAAATTGACAGAAGCCAGGTTGCTAAGAAAGAAGAACACTGGTGTGTTGACTCTTGCATCTGCTCTAATGACTAGGATTAAA
The DNA here is from genome assembly GCA_031878705.1 of Tapirus indicus. Lineage (NCBI taxonomy): Eukaryota > Metazoa > Chordata > Mammalia > Perissodactyla > Tapiridae > Tapirus > Tapirus indicus. The sequence goes on along the minus strand of CM062925.1, from coordinate 94,500,597 downwards.
CCCGGGTTGCCTAATACTATGAAGAGGTAGATGGAAAAGACTATCACAAAGAGGGGTGTCTTCAACTCCTGACGATCTGTGAGGCCCACGAGAATGAATTCTGACACCGAGGTGCAATTTATCTGCGCCACGTGTCTTCAGTGTGTCTGGATAAAGAGAGAATTAAATCCAGTTAAATTAAATTAAATTTCAATCTTAGTATCCTGAAAAACAACTTTATTGTTAATATGAACATACTAACATTAAAATTATTAGCATATTTGGAGTCTGGGAATGGAACAAAGAGCAAAATAAGATGTTTTGTGGGAAAGGCTTCCTTCTCACACCCAAATCGATTGCATTTATGAAGTTAAGAGCTGTACAAGGATTCAGTCCACATCGGCTCTCTGTTGAAAGCTCTGTGCATTATATCATTTAAAATTTAATGTTAGTTTTCAAAACTTCAAAGCTATTGTTTTCTGTTGAAAAAATCTTAACATTAGCAACATAAAGGAAAATGAGTCTTCTGCAGTAACATCACTCTGACAGACCTGTCATGGAGCCTGTGTGACACAAACTCCGCATTGCTGCAGTGTGACAGATGTAGAGTGCTCTGTCTATTCCACAGTCCTTACTTCCTGCAGAGAGGTGGCCACAGGTTGCTGCACAATCTTTATAATTGTGTTGATAATACAAATACTGAGAATGGGAACTTTATGAAAGGCACAGTGACGTGCTTTATAGGTGTTTATTTACTTCATTTCTTATATGCCTGTCTTACAGATGAGGAAGAGAAGTCTGAGAAGTTAAGCCTCTGAACTAAGCCCAGACAGCTAGTCTGTAGCACATTTGGAATTCAAACTTGTGTTTTTCTGATGCAGGAGCCCACCCACTACTGTGTTGTCAATATAACCAAATTATTCCATTGTTGCATGCCTAAATTCCTCCACTGTTTCTTGATTCAGTGTTTCACAGACATCTTTATATGTGAAGCATTAACTTACCTGATCAAACACAATGAATACCTCCAAATTTTAAAAACATTTTGTTCAATTAAAAGTGACATCTAACTTCTAATAGATCTATATCAATTCACAGGGCTCCTACTAATTTATTTTCTTTAAAAACATAAGACTTGAATTATTTTTGTGTTGATTTTTATTTGATTATTGTATTATTTTAATTGGAATGACTTCCTATGTTTCACCTATCCTTTCTAACTGTTGTTCGTGATTGGAATATGAATATCAATATAAGGTTCCCTTTAGGACAAGAGAACACATATAGATATAAGGATTCTTGTTACTAAATCCTATACTGTCATTTTCTCTCTTTCATTTTCCATACAAAATTAAAAACAGTTTTGAGAAAACATAAATTACTTTGTACACACTGGAAATTAGACTAGGTGTAAATATTGCACAGATAAAATAACTCATACTTCCTATCTTTTCCATGATTAATGGCTCTTATACTACAAGTCTTGCTCAGGTTATCTCAAAGTGTTTTCATACTGTTGATTTTTTCATTTGTTTGCTTTAATTTAAGATGCTTATTTAGCAACAAGTTTGTGTAATTTTATTCTAAATGTTTTATATTCCCTCTTGGAACCCTGATGCACAGATAGATTTTCAATATCTGACGATAGCAATGTTACATAGAGGAAAATACAGACCTAGGAAAACTTCAATCTCATATATTTTACCTTACATAGGAAGAATGAAAGTACATCATGAGAAAAAATTTTTAAAAGTAAAGATACAATTATACATTTTTTATACAGCTACTCAGACTAACACCCTCTTCTTGACTAGTGGCTTTAAGACATTTTTGGCCATGACCCATTGCCAGAAATATGTGTGACAGATGTCATAAAACACATACACATATCTAAAATGATAGTCTCACACCTGAACATGAGAATACACAGATCCAGAGGATACCAGAATGCACTAATATTTTCTCTTAAAAAAGAAATTCAATTTCATTAAAAAATGCAGGCTCTGATGTACTAAAGTGGATTCACTATCTAGTAATGTTTCCTTAGGACAGTTTAGCTCCTCCCCTCCCCTGCCCCAAGGCTACCCCTCACTGCCACTAGCTGATAAGTGGTCTAATAGAGTCTATCTTGGAGACTATAATAGAGTCTATCTCTATTTTTTTATTTCAAACTAAGAAGAAGCATATTTTATGTAAGAGCAGATATATACATAACAGAAATAAAATTAGAGGAAACACTCTTTACCTTTATTTCAGAAAATGCCACCTAAAATGTTTTATTCCAAAATCAATTACATTCTATTCTACCTCATTTTTAAAATACTGATTTGGATCCCGGGTTTTAAATACAATCTATGAAACTACCTGGGTAGAGGGTGTTCCTATTTCTTCTCCAGGTGGGTTGGGGCAGCAACAAACTACAGAGTTTTGTCAGTGACTCTATCCCCAGGGATCTTTCTTAGGAGTATGATGCAATTAAGACCATTAGAAAAATTACAGTCCACACCCCACCGGGATCCCAAGGCAGGCTGGAGATTAATAAACTGTTAATTAATTATTGTCTGGTTTTGCAGAAACATACATCTACAGCTGTTTCTTAATATGACGTTAATCCTCCAAAGTTCCCTAATTTTTGAAATGCTATTATTTAGTTATTGCTGTTTTAATTATCCATGGTGTAGTTGTTGCTTAGTGACATGACTTTTATCTATCTTTGAAAGAAAGATGACAATTGCCCTGTGAACTTTCTTACAACACATCTTTCAAAGAACTGAATATCCAACTCTCCCAGGAACCTATTCCTGAATGTTTTAATACACAATGCTCTCTCATTGTTTCACTCTTTGCAATGTTCATGAAGTATTTATTTCCTCTTCCAGGTTGTCTCTAACTGTTACTAGTTAATTTCCTTGGTGACCTGGTCTAAAGAGCATTCTTCTAGGTTGTTTACTTAGCCAATCTGTGGTCATAGCAAGGGTGTGCAGGAAGAACATGGTGTTAATAATTATTAGGGAACAATGCATCTGCTATGCACTAAATTGTACACCACCACCCTCCACCTGCCTCCACCAAAATACATATGTTGAAGTCCTAGCCCCCAATGTGATGGTACTTGGAGATGGAGCCTTTGGGAAGTAATTAGGGTTAGATGAGATCATGAGGGTGGGGCCCTCCTGATGGAATCAGTGCCCTTATAGAAGACATCAGAGCTCAATTTCTCTCTCCCTCTCATCACACACACATTAAAAAAGAAGAGGTCATTTGAACACCTGGTGAGATAGTGGCTGCCTGCAAGTCAAGAAAACTCTCACCAGAAGCCAAATTTCTGGAACATTGATCTTGGACTTTAACAGCCTCCAGAACTGTTAAGAAATAAATTTCTGTTGTTTAAGCCACCCAGTCTATGGATTTTGTTATGGCTACTTGAGATGACAAAGATGGCATCTCTGTGGAAATGAAATAATCCTCTACACTACAGAAGGCTTTGTTGGTGAAGGATAGGAAAGCAACTATGGAATTATTTCCTTTTTTCCATATAGTGCCTTTTCTGTTGTCTTCTCATTATTTAGGGAGGCCAGCATTCAACTGAGGATGCACCAGATACCCCAGATATATCTTCTAGAGGTTTCCAATAGACAGGAGGTGAAATACATGACTGAACTTATACACAGTGACCTTAAAATATGTAAGTGAGAGGGTCAGTAAGGCATTTGGTACAAATCCTGGGGTCCAAAGCAAGGAGAAGCTTACATCCCCTGGAACTCTGAATTTGATGATGGACAAATAAAGTGTTATGAATATTGTTCATGGGAAAACAGGGGTGGGTGGACTTGCCTGTTTCATATACTGGCTTTCAATTTAATATTTGCCACATAGTTTCCTATGAAATAAATTTCCATCTATAACTCCAGGTTGCAGTATAATGAGGGGGGGAATTGTCAATATCTAACATTGTTTGTAAATGGTGCATTAACACATCTGGTTCACTGAAGAGCCAAAGGAGCAATTCCTTAGTGATCACAGCCTGATATGACTACATTGTGTCAGTGTTAATCAGAATATGTGTATAAGCATGAAGTATATTTGAAATATTAAATAATTATTTTATAAATATGCAGTACTTAATTTTGTTTTAAGCTTGCAAACATGCTTAATATCGATGGTAAAATGTCCTATCCTTGTTTATGTCTTGCTATAAAAAGGCATGACTTTGTACCTGGCATTGAGATGTTGGAACAATAACTAAGAAGAAATCTTCTTTATATATTCATGCATATAAATAAATTAGACTGGATTCAAATGACAGTGAAAATAAGTTATTAACCACAATTTGTTGGGATTGTGTTTTTATAATGTTTTTTTCAACATTAGTTTTATGTACGTTAATAAGGGTTCTTCCCAGTGAATGTTTTAATCGTCATATTTCTTAATCTTTAGGGAGAAGAGTTCTGCAGAGTTGATCAAAGTTTGGGGGAGGGCAGACTATTTGACTAGGAGACATATAGGGAAACTTTTAGGATGAAGTAACTATTCTGCATGTTAATGAGATGGTAGTTACTTGACTCTATTCATTTGTCATAAATGTGTAGAACTGTACATCACAAAGAGTAAATTTTATATGTAAACTAACTAGATTGTTGGCAAACACTAGGAAGAAATGCATACTAATATAAATGTATCAAACTGTATTGTAAACAGATGATATAAACACACTGAAGGAGTCACTGACCTAAGTAACTTTGGACAATGGTGTTTTGATTAGGAAATGTGAAACTATAGACAAAAGGAACTGTACATAAACTCTGTATCTTAATTTGTAAATTTGTTTCTCATGGGGATTTGAGTTAACAATTCTGAAACTGTTTTTGTACATGTATATTGGAGCTGGACAATAATTAAATGGTTTTTAAGTGGAAGGATCCAGGTTTCTCACTGTTGGAGAGGGACTTTACAGATTAGCATGAATTTAAATCTACAGTGAATCTTGCGGTACTGGATTAGAGTGAATGATATCACAATGAACTCACGTTTAGTTTAATATATATACAGTGCTCTCCCCAATCCTCCATTGGAAAATATTCCTCAACACTGTGTTTTTCACATATGTAGGGTGAGTCTGGGAGTTTCTGTTTTCTTTTTCTCCCTTGATCCTCATTTGAAAGTCCAGGAGAACTTGAAAGAATGTTTCGTGGCATCTCCAATGAGAAAGTGCCATCAGGGCACATTTATCTCGCATTCCTTCCGGAGCTGTCACTAAAGAGTGATCTGTGAGAACCTGGGCATTGAGTCTCCACAAATAAAGTAAATATGTTAATATAGTTATTTAGAAACTTCCCCGTATGGTGGAATAAATTATAACAAATTATGATAAATTTTGACAATGGAAACCTTGGATCCCCAAGCATGTCATTAAAATTAACCTTATGAAATCAAATTTTGAATCAGACTCACACAACAATTTTCACAATTTCATGTTTTCTCTACCAACATTATTAAAGTTTTACTCCTTAACACTTGGAAAATAATAACCACCTTTGAAGCCATCCAGATCTCAAATTTTACAAATTACAGTGTGGTAGAAGCCCTGGTGGACCTTAGATTCTCATGAGTGCCACTGCAGTTGATAAATTTGTTTAAATTGGAGGTCCAAGTGGACATGATTGTTATAAGGGTTGGAGGAGATTCAGGCATGGGTCAGGAGTAGGCTTGGTGAGAGAGACTCCATTGGTAAAGCAGTGCTCCTGGGATGCCTATGAGAGGATGGTAGATTGTATTTAGTCCCACAGTTTTCAGACAGTACTTTGAGTAGCAATACGATTCTGTGGAGATGACTCAAGTGTTGCTGAGTGACCCGAAGGAAGATGTCTGGAAAATGTGTTAAGAAAAACAGTTGGGCACAGTTTTGTGCCTACCGCCTCATTCTTCCAGAGTAGCCGTAATTATTATTGTTGTTATCAATAATAATATTAAGAATTAATTTGTGAACAACATAATTCTGTAAAAGAATAAAGTTAAAACCATATACCTAGCACAATCCCATCGTTTTACCAATGAGAAAACTCATACCTAAAGGGGAAAATAATGAATTTGCAAAAGTAATTCAGCTAGTGGTTCTACCAAGAGTCAGGTTCATACTCCCTGACATCCACATCTATTCATTTGTCTTCCTTCTCTGAGAGGAAAGAGGACCCAGAATTTTGTAACTAGGAGTAAACTAGGCCTGACTATAGATCTTCAGACTTTCATTTTTTTAAAGTTTTGTTTTTAAACTTCTGAGCCCATTTTGTGATAGGAAGAAGTGCTGGAAGCACTCCAGTAAGACTCAACAGGCTGAGAAAGATGAATGAATGTCAAACGATTTTAATCTTTCAAAATACATTTACTATCAAAAGACATTGTTTTCTGTCAAATTATACAAATAATGTAGTGAGTAGAAATTATAATATTGTCTTAAGTTGGGTTTTCCCCAAAAGAGACACCAAGTCAGTGATTTGTGTAAATGTGATTTGTTAGGAATCATTCCCAAGAACAGCTATTGGGTTGAGTGCGAAGTGAGACCTGGAAGGGAAGTTATTCAAACAAGTGTGTAGAATCAAAGTCCCATGAGAGGAACTTTGGTTAAATACCATGGGAGAGTTTTGGAGACAGGTAGATCAAACCTCAGAATTGTTCTAATGAGCAGGCAAAGGAGTTTAAGTATTTATACTCCTGTGCACATATCAGTCATTGGCTAAGGGCTCTCCCATGTGGAATGTACTTCTGGCTCACATGGCATGCAGAAAATAGCTTCAGGGAGCCTGATGTTGTTCTCCATCAAAGAGATGTAGGCACGGGCTCTTGAGAGGGAAAACACACTAGGAGCTGTATCCAAATATGGTAAAGGGGTCATATGAAGAATTGGCAATCAAAGTGCAGTCCTGGACAAGCAGCATCAAGATAACTTGGAAACTTGCTGGAAATGCAAATTCTTTTACTCAAAGTTAGACCTACAGAATTAGAAACTCTGGAGGCTTAACCCAGCAATCTGTGTTTTAACAATCCCTCCAGATGACGCTAATGCACCCTCAAGTTTCGAAGGAACGTTGGTAGTATCCATTGCAAATACTATCTTGCTAAAGAACTAACTTTAAAGCGAAAATTATAGTGATATTTAAATCCTAAATAACAACTGCCTTAAACTTGGTACATCTTTTTAAATGAAAGGTTTCTTAATGTGCTGACCACCTTGATTGGGTAGGTATATAAGTTTGAGAGCAGGAGGCCAAGGGAGCTCAGCTGCCTGGAATAAATTCAAAAGAATTTTGAGCTGCTGCCTGGTTCTATCTGGAATGGTTCTATTGAAGTCAGAAAAAAATAGACTTTAAGACAAGAAATGCTACCAGAAAAAAGAGGGCTACTTAATAATCATAACAGGAAAAAAACATCAGTAAATTTAGCAATTATAAATTCATGTACAACTGACAAAGTTACCTCAAAGTATATGATATAAACTGATACATAGGAAAGGTAAAAACATAGTTCAACTGAGATTTAATAGCACTCAATAACTGATAGAACAAATAAAGAGAAAAGCATCAAGGCTGTAGAGGATTTGAGCAACACTACTCACCAGCTTGAACTGAATGAAATCTATATAACAGTTGTTTAAGAAACAATTCTTAAGGGCAGGCTTTCTCAGCTTTGGCACGATTACCATTTTGGACCGGTCATTTTTTGGGGGGAGGGCTTGTGCATTGTAGGTTATATAGCAGCATCTCTGGCCTCAACCCTCTAGATAGAAATAGTGTTCTTTTTCACCACCTTTTCATGGTGAAAATTAATATTTCCATTGTCAAATGTCCACTGGAGGGAAAATCACTCCCACTTGAAATCACTGGTTTACAGTTGTCTCTTAGAATTTAATTTGAAATATATTATTAAAGCACTCTTAAAAATACACTATTAAAGCACTCATAATGCTAAACTGGGCATTCTTTGTCCCTTTACTTTTGTCTCTTCTTGGCCAGTTCCTAGTTGTGTAGCTATCAGATGAGGTAGTTTTTTTAAATATATTTTTTCATTTGAGAAATAACACAATGTAACTTCTCATGGTATTTTCTACATATAAATTATAGTTCTAAGCCAATCTTGCTTACAAAGAATTCAGAGAATGTTTTCATTTTACAGTGAACAAATCTTTATTGACCACCAAGTAAGATCTAGGCACTCGACTAGTTTTATTAATAGATGAAAAAAACAGATGATGAAGGAAAGTTCACTTTAATTACTCAGGTCATTTTTAAAATTTCTTGAACACAGAAGCCTGGTTCTTACTGCTGATGACTTTTTTCAGGGCGTCTTTCACACCCTTTTTCCTGAGGCTGTAGATCAATGAGTTCAATACAGGAATGATAACTGTATAGAAGACAGAGGCCATCTTATCTGTGTCAAGAGAATGGTTTGAGCTTGGCTGTACCTACATAAAGATTAGGGTCCCACAGAATATGGTTACTGCCAGCACATGGGAGCTACATGTGGAGAAGGCTTTGCATCTTCCCTCAGCTGAGTGCATCCTCGGGATGGCAGAAATAATAAACATGTAGGAAATGAAGGCAATACCAGCACATGCCAAAATCCATAGCTGTTTGGAGTGAGTGTCTGAGCAAGTTAGCCTCCGGAGAGGCATGTCATCACAATATAAATGACCGATGATGTTAGAATGGCAATAGGAGAGACAAAAGGTGAAGACAGTATGAAATAGTGCCATCAGGAAGCTATAGCAATAGGGGACAGCTACAAGCTGAATGCAGACTCATTTTGACCATATAGAGGAGAGGGTCACAAATGGCCACGTATTGGTCATAGGCCATGGAAGCCAGTAGCAAGCACTCAGATACCATGAAGGTGAGGAAATAGCCTAACTGAGCAGCACATGCATTGAAGGAGATTACATTTTGTTTGTACAAGAAATTCCCAAGCATTTTGGGTGCAATGGCAGAAGAGTAACAGAAATCAACAAAAGCCAAGTTGCTCAGAAAGAAGTACATTGGTGAGTTGAGTCTTGCATCTGCTCTAATGACTAGGATCAAACCTAGATTGCCTACTACTGTGAAGATGTAGATGGATAGGAATATCACAAAGAGGGGCATCTTCAATTCCTTTCAATCCGTGAGGCCCGCCAGAATAAATTATTTTATGGGGGTGCAATTTATCTAAGCCATGTCTCTTCAACGCATTTGCATGAGGAAGTAGAGAAAAGAGTTAAGTTCAAGTTGTCATTCCTATAAGTGGTGTCTTTACACTTTAATATCTTGCAAAGAGGTTTTCTTGCTAATATAGAGATCATTAGCACACTGAGGTTCTGGGAATAAGAGGGAGAGCAGTAAGAGTTTTATGCAGAAAAGGCGTATTTCTCTTCTCTCATGAAATAGTCCACATCGCCTTGGTTTCTGTTCAAAAGTCTTGTCCATTAAGCTACTTAAAACTATGATCTGACTTGCTAAAATGTTTAAGTTCTTGTTTTTATTCAAAAGATGTTAATATTAATAACTTAAAAGAAAGGAGATCTTCTGCAGTGGCATCACTTTAACAGATTTGTCATTGTACCTGTGCAGACACAACTCCACATCGTCCCAATGCTGGTGGAAATATAGTTTTGTACTTTCTATTTTACTGTAATAATTTATCACAATGTTCACTATAGGTTGTAAAATAATCTTCACAACTGTTAGTAATGCAAATACTGAAAATAGGTAAGGATGGAAGGTACAGTCAGGTGTTTATTTACCTCATTTAATCTCACTAAACCTTTATATAAAAATCATATTATTTGCATACCATAGGAGATTGAAGCAGAAACATCCCAGACAAAACCAGACAGCTGGTCTGAGTACAGTTGGTTGGGTTTCAAATCCATATATTTCTGACTCAGGAGTCCACACCTCATCATCACACTCTCAGTATAGCACATCTTATTGATTCTGTTGTTAGAAACTTAAATTATTTCCAGTTTTTGCTTGCTATAATACTGCACAAACATTTTGGTCTTTAAAACATGAATTTGTGTGATCGAAGGGAATGAATCCCCATATAATTTATAATATATTGTCACTTATAATAAAATTGATGTTTTCTTTCCAAGAGATTTGGAAATTTATGTCTCATTAGAAGTCAATTTATAAGTCTCCTTTACCTTTTTTGCCTTTTATTAAATAAGCATAGATTTGAATTATATTTTGTGTATTAATTTTTGTTTTACTGCTTTATTTTAAGCTGGATATCTTTCTATTTATTTTTTCTTATTCATTTTCATAATTGTATTAGTTAGTACCTAAATTAAATTTATTTTAGGAAAGTGAAAAATCATAGAACTAGGTTCTTACTATTAACGTCAAATGTCATATCTCTCTTCTACTCCTTTTTCTTTTCTCTCTCTTTCTTTCTCTCTCTATCTTTATACCTGAAAAATGAAAACAAAGATTTCTTGGATAAAGTCATACAAATTGCTTTATACAGTCTGGAAATTACAGAGAATAAATATACAAAAAGAATAAGAGTCTGTGTTTCTTCAAATTTTCTTCAGAATGTATTAATAGCTCTTTTGCACTTACAACTATTGTTTAATTTATCAAAAATGCATTTAGTTATTTTCTGTTTATTTTAATTGATATGTTTATGGAGAAACACTATGTGGTAAGTAATAACCTACAAGGAATACCTATTCACTCTAATTTTACTCTAAATAAATGATATATTCCCTTTTGAAATTCTAGTACAGGTGGAGCTTTAATGTCCAATTACAACAACATGGAAATTAAGATAAATAAGATGTAGTGATTCATCCATTCCAAATATCTATTTGTATATTAAAAATAAAAGTCAATTTTGAGCAAAGAGAAGGGAAACAGGAAAGAGAAAAGGGGAAATAAAATAAAATTTTCATTTATTGGGCTGCTCAGAGCAAGTCTCTTCTCTAGACTACTAGCTCTCAGGTTCAAACTTTTTTGACCACAAATCACAGAAATAAATACGTTACATAATGTCATGGAGCTAATACATTTATCCAGAATAATATTCTCATTACCTGGCATGCACTTATCTTGTTCTTTTCTGTTCTACTGAAATCTGTTCTATTCTAGTCAATCTAAATAATGTGGTCAAGATTCTAAAAGTCAAATTTATGTTCTACTAGTAGTTACAAGCACAGTTTCAAAAATTGCACTCTAGGGGGCCACCCGGTGGCGCAGCGGTTTAGTTCGTGCTTGGCAGCCCGGGGTTCGCCTGTTCGGATCCTGGGCGCCCGCCGACGCACTGCCTGCTAGCCATGCCGTGGCGGCGTCCCATATAAAGTGGAGGAAGATGGGCACGGATGTTAGCCCAGGGCCAGTCTTCCTCAGCAAAAAGGGGAGGATTGGCAACAGATGTTAGCTCAGGGCTGGTCTTCCCCACAAAAAAAAAAATAATTGTACTCTAGTCTAGCACACACCATCACCATTTTCACCAACACAAGTAGATTAGCAACTTACCTATCAACCCTTCCACTCTGTTCTATAATCAAGACCATGAATATTCTATCCTTAACATTTGTCTTGATTATGTCTACCTGTTCTTTCCTTAGAAGCCTATTTCAATTCACTATTCATTTCCAGACACTACTTAGAGTCTGAAGACACAGCAGTAAAAGAACAGACAATAGACTAGACTAGAAAGAAGGATTTGTCCAAATTTCCTTTATTTTTCTGGTCTCTTTTCTTTTTCATTTGTTTTTCTCCACTTCCAAAATGCAAAACTCTGACATACAAATCATTTAACTTTTTATTAAAAATAAAGTGTGAATTATATTTGCAAGCATATGCAACATTTCACAATCTCATCCCTGAATATTTTTATAATCCCACTTCCATTCAACTCTTCCAACCATTAGTGGACATCCACTGGTCCAATTAATATAACTGGACCCTTCCTTGCTTCTCTGCTTTTGTCTTTGCCATTCCTAGTAACCTTCTCTACAAGAAAAATGTAGAGTTGAAGGGAAAACTTGATCCTTTAAGGCCTATCAAAATTTTGTCTCTTCTGTGAAGAGCTGCTTCCCATGTTAAGTTACCATGTTTCATATTAGCATTCTGCAATCACTTTAGACATACTTCACTCATATTTCTTCTCACATTTGTGACAACCATTTGCTTCCATCCCTGTTCCCCTGGTAGACATTAGACATTTTATAGCTGAGAACCATGCTGATGTAGTCTCTTCCAAACGTTAGGTAATGGGGAGGAAAAGATTAATTTTGGATTAGTAAATTTAAGATTAATATAATAATGATATTTGAATATTTATTCCCCTTATTCTTAAGTTATATTGTTTGCTTTGAAAAGTATCTCTAGGGACAAACTTGTGACCTTTTGTCTGATACACTTCCTACTAATCCTGAGTAAAATCTCTAGCTACTGTAAATGTAGAAAGCACCATTTTGACATAGATTATAATCGGGTCAATCATGGGCCTGATTTTTCCAAACCTCCTCATAGTTTCTAAATTGGAATTTTTATTTTCTTTAGTCTAAAAGCAAATATATACATAAATATATATGTATGTCTATGTGTATATTTTTCAAGAGCAATATAAGTCTATAATAATTTTGCAATTTTGTGTGCAATAAAAATATTGATTGACTACCTATGTATTAAATATCTTTCTGAGTTTTGAGGTAAGAACAAATAAAGATCAGAGTTCAGCCATTTCTTAATAAGTTAGTCTAAAGAAAGGAAGATAGCAATCAAACAGATTCAGAATGGTGAGTTACAGTAATTTGATGGAGTTAAGTGCTGGGTACAAAGGAAACATACGAGAGGAGGCCATGTAGCTAGATGACTTTGAGGAAGAGAAGATTACAGGAAGATTTCCCTGGGTAAGTATTATCAAAAACAGTACAGAAGGATTTATGGCAAAGAAGGTTTCAAGCAGAGAACGTGCAAAAATCTTAAGTACATGTATAATTTCTGCAAATCCTAAATACATCAATACATCATGCTTGTTCAACCTTACCTTCTAGATTTGGCTCTGATTTTAATTAGCTTCATGAGCTTGGGTAAATCACTTGAACATTTTGAAACTCAACCTATTTATCTACATATAAAAACAGTGGTGAGGTTATCGCTTCACTTCCTTCCAGTCCTTCAGTTGTTCTGGTCCATTTCACACCTTGATGCTTTCATCAAACTAATATAAAGTCAGAGAAAACACTGCTTATTTTAAAAGAATGTACTCCAAACTTTAAAATTCTGGTTCATGCTGCTATACTCACATTTTAAAATTCTTATCTTGAGCTACTATAACAATGTTAGTACACATCAATGAGTCAAAGCCCATTTTAAAATATACTCTCCTAACCTATCCAGGTAGAGGGCGCTCTTATTTATCTTCATAATGAGTCTGGTTAGCCACTGATTGCCTGGCTTTGTCAGTGTCTCTGTCCCAAATGACTTACCTCAGAGCATGTACAAGTGAAATTATTAGAAAAATTACAGTTTGTGCTTAATTGAGATCCCAAGGCAGGCTCAAGAGTATTGATTTGATTCCCTGTTTTTGAAGAACTTATCTATAGCTCTGCCTTTAGTATATTATTGCTCTAAGGTTCTCCTAACTCTTAAAATATTATGATTAGTTTATATTCTAAAAATTATTTTTGTTGCCGTAGATTATTAGTGCCAGTCTTTTTGAATTTGGCTTTTAAAGGTAGGTAGGAATTAAGCTTTCAAAATTCTTACAAATAGCTTTCTGTGAAATGTGCATTTGATTCCTTAAAGGACCTGCTGCTTAATACTGTATGCACAAGGCATTTGGTGAAAGCTCTGGGTATCAGCTTAGATCCTAGTCACTCTGAACCAGATGATGAATAAGAAATACATTGTCAATTTAATGTGTAGGGAAAGAAGGGTGGATTTGTGCTTTTCTACACTGACTATGAATTTAAAATTTGCCCTTAGTTTTCAATTAAATAAATTTTTAACTATAATCCTGGGCTGCAATATAATGAAAAGGGGAATAGAATCTTGCAATTTTTTTTATGGTATATGAACAGGACACTTTCACAGAAAGAGAAAAATATAGCAAATGCTTAGAAATCACAACCTGCTTACATTGTGTAAATGATGATGAAAATAGGAAGCGCATATGTTTGAACTATATTTTCTAGATTAAATAATTCTTCTATGCATAAATAATTTCTCTCTTTTTTTTTTCCAACTGGGAAACACATCTGGTACAATTGGCTAAATGCCTCATCTCTGCTTGTTCCTTGTTATAAAATGCCATGATTTGTGGTTTGGTATTGAGATGTTTGATCATTATGTACATACAGTACAATACTTAAAATAAAAACAAGCAAAACAATCTTTAGGCACATTGGTAGTGTCCCTGGACAAGCCATGTGACACTCAATATAAATGAGAGGAAACTCTTACTGATGAATTAGAAATATTTAAAGAGTCCAGAAATTACATTTGATTTCCCAATTCTTTACATTTCTTTATCTTAAAATATTGTATCAGGTTAAACAGTTAAATAAAGCTTAATTGATAGAGCACATTTTATAGAGGGCCATGGAAATGTAGTTTTAACATTTTATATGGGAGTTCAGAAACTTTATACAGTGAACCCTGCACATATTTCACCTGATGGTCTTGTTTAATGTTAGTTCCTAGATTTCTATTCAGAGATGTAACAACCACTGCAAGTGTCCGTACGTAGCTCATGGCTTAGTTCATCCTGCAACATCCATTTCTTCACTCTCATGTCTCATCACAAACAAGGTTTACAGGGCATAGTGTCTATGAATAAACATGTAGCAAAGGCCACGCCCAGTGAACAGAGCTTGGCTGCTCAGACAAACAAATGTAAAGCATTAAATTAAGGATTTCCTTCTTGTAACATTAAATTACATCAATATGTCAATGTTCTAACATTGATTAATGAGAGGATGTATGCTAAAAGACACTACATGATTTCATTCTTTCCTACTTTTTAGTGGATATTTGAGTTCCCATATCTAACTTCAGGGAAATAAAAAGATTCCAAAGGACTGTGATGGCTTCCTTGCTTACTAAAGCATCTGCTCTAGCTGTCCATTATAAAACTAGGGCCATTTTCATCAATGCTTTTATAATAAATTAAAGAAACAAGAGACAATCCAAAGTATCAACCAAAGGCTTTGTCACAACTGATAAAAAAAAAAAAAATGAAACTCTGAGATGCCTCATATTCCTTCTCCCTAAGTTGAAGAATTTAGAAGAAAACCTTTTGGATAATTTAGCCAGTAAAGAATTAGTGGGAAGCAGTTTAAAATTGATTTTTTGGGGTAATCCAAGTATACCTTTAATCACAATTTTTTCATGTCTGTGAGTCTAATTTTGTCTTGTAGTTTTGCCTTGTAGATTATATTTCTTTTCTTATATCATCATTATTATGACTGACGATTTAGTGCCTATACTTGAAGAAGTTCTTCAACTATGAATCCATTTATAAATAAAGTGAAGATACCCATAGAATATTAATATGATTTTTCATATATATATCTTCCAGTTGAGTTCTTTGATTATTTGTCAAGACTCATTCCTAAGGCTAAATGTCAGAGGCACTCATGGAGCTTATTAGAATGTGAATTTATTGACCTGTATCTAGTGATTCTGATTTGATAAGTCAAGACATAGTCTGGTCACCTCTACCTATTCAAAATTGTACAACTGATTTTGGTGTATGCTCACTGATCAAAAACAATCAGAAAATAGAACAATAATTTTTGTAAAAACAATTAAATGTTTTCTGTAATGATGTAAGGAACTCTCACAAGCATGGTCCATTGAATGTCTAATGATATCGCAACACAGTACATTTATTACACACAATAAAGCAGACTGTTGGGGCCATCCCGGTGGCGCAGCGGTTGAGTTCACGCTTGGCAGCCCAGGGTTCGCAGGTTCAGATCCTGGGCGCCTGCCAACGCACTGCTGGTCAGCCATGCCGTGGCGGCGTCCCATATAAAGTGGAGGAAGATGGGCATGGATGTTAGCCCAGGGCCAGTCTTCCTCAGCAAAAAGAGGAGGATTGGCAATGGATGTTAGCTCAGGGCTGGTCTTCCTCACAAAAAACAAAAGACTGTTACTAGAGTTTGGTGACAGGAAAATCGTTAGGGAATCTACTAAGTATATGAACCAAATTAAAAGCATATTCAATGATGGTACTCTGGATCTTTCATTAAAAATTTATATATATTATGTTAATTGGAATAAAAATAGTTTCAATCATAGTGGTTAGGATTCAGAATATAAATTTGTCAGTAGTATATATATTTTCAATCAAATATATTAAGAAAGAGTTAGAAACTTTGATTTTAAACATATTTGTCAGTTTAATTTTACTAACTTAGCTAAAAAAAGGCTTCAGCCATCTGTAATCACAGTTCAAGATGAGTGATCCACTATGCCCAAATATAGCCAGGAAGAAAGCAAAAATGAAGCTAAATAATAAGAAAGATTGACTTACTTCTCTCTTCCATATTTTTTTGCTGTGTTCAAACTTATTAAAAATTTTTAACATATCTCTCCTGACTCCTGGGAATATTTCTTTCAAATGGGACACCTGCGTACTCTTTAGCAAAGTTAGTGAATAATGCTTTGTTTCTGTATTAACCTCATAACCCCAAGACCTTCAGTTTATTTTTTAGTTCACTGCTTCCCAAGTGCTAGCCCCTTTTAGTTCCCAGGTTTACATACTTGTAAACCTATAGGTCAGCCACCTACCTTTGCTTTCTCTGACATAATGGCGGCCTATCTTAACCTCCTTTTCATTTACTTATAGAGTTCTAAAGTCACATTGATTTAAAAGAACAGCATACATTTGTCCAGAACCTCTTTAAGGCAGCCTTCATGTCCTTATTCCGCAGGCTGTAGATCATGGGATTCAGCATGGAAACACGGAAGATAATTTATCAGTATTCAATGAATGGTTACTCCGAGGCTGCACATACATGAATAGAAGTGTCCCATACAAAACTGTGACTGCCATCATATGTGAAGCACACATGGAAAAGGCTTTTTTCCTTCCTTCTGATGAACGTATCCTTAGAATGGAAAAAACAATGTTGAAATAAGATACTAGAACTATAATCAAGGAAAAAATCAAATTTGTAGCTGCAGATATAAAAAATACTGTTTCTGGAAAGGAAGTATCAGAGCAGGACAATGCTAACAGAGGGACATTATCACAGAAAAAAATGATTACATTGGAAGAGCAATAAGACACAGAGAATACAGAAGATGAAGTCACAACAGCTGTGGAAAAGCTGTAGAGGTACATGAGGGACACCAGCAGAAGGCAGATCCACTGAGAGACCACCACCACGTAGAGCAGGGGATTCCAGATGGCCACATAGCAATCATAGGCCATCACAGCTAACGTGAAAACCTCAGCTACAATGAAAACCAAGAACACTCCCAGTTGGGTGGCACATTCATAGTAGAAGGTGGTTTTCTTCTTTACTAAAAAACTGATCAGCACTTTAGGAGCAACAACAGTAGAATTTCCAAGATTGATGATAGCCAAATGTCAGAGGAAAAAATACATGGGGGTCTGAAGTCGAGAGTCAACACTGGTCAGAGTGAGGATGCTCAGGTTCCCTGCCACCGTCAGCCCACAGATGACCAGGAACACAAAGAAGAGTGCAATCTGGAGGTCTGGACGGTCCGAGACACCTGTGAGAATAAACTCAGTGACCCAGGTGAAATTTCCAGGAGCCATGAAAGAGTTTGTAAATTCATCTGTTTGGGGGGAAGAAAAGAAGTGATTACAAACTTTATGGAATTCTTTTTTAGGACTGTCATTAGATGGCAAGGACAATTCCTTGGGTGAGATTTCCTGCAATCATGTATTAACCTAACTCAGTTATTAAACTCAAGGTTCTAAGTCTAATAAATACATTTTACAATCATTTGGGAGAGAGAAAAAGCAAGTACTATAAATTCAATAGATGACTCAGTGTCATGCATATTTTGAGGATTTACTTCCTCACAATCTTATTACATTATGAATATCTTAGCTCACAAACAATAGAAACTGTGATTCATATCTTATATCTTTTGCATTAACTATGAGAAAGGCTTAAGGAACTGTATGCCCCAAGTAATTCAATGTTGCTTTGTGATTTGTTAATCTGAGATTTATTGCTTTTTCCCAAGAGTAGATGATTTAGCCATTATCCTGCACCATTTTCTTTATTCAATCTTTCTGTAACTTCTACTCTAAGTACATTAAACTTTCAAATTCTACCACCCATGTCTATCAACTGTTTTTTCTCATTTTCTATTTTATTAACTGAGACAAAAACGTAAAGAGACGTCATCAGCTCCATTTTTCAGGTTACTAATTCTCTTTCAGCTTTTAGAAAATGATATCTGTGAAAATGTTGTCATTTTCACAATTCCATCACACTAGGTTTGACCGGATTCAACTTCCTTTTCCTTCCCTCTCATCACTCTTTTCCTCCTTGTCCCACAAGTTGATGCAATTCTTCATATTTTCCCTACTATGTTTTTATTATTAATCACCATTTTTAATTTAACACTTTTATAACTTTATTTAAAAATTTATAAAATGTATCTAGCTTTAATTTTTAGTTGATCATTTTTTGATTTTTTTTCACATTTTGATATTTTTTATATTGCAAGAAGACCAAACATCCTTATTTTGTAGGGTTTCTATGATAATTACATTGCATATTTTTACCATAGTATGAGCATACTGTTATAATATAACTAAATATTTCCCTAGAGATGTTTTTTTCAAGGATGGTCACCTGTTCCTATCTAAGCCTATTACAGTCCCTTCACAATCAAAATGGACCATTCCAGTGGGGGGCACCTTGCTCAAAGAAGTCTTGTCATAGTCTCTTACCTGAAAATTTGGACCCAAGTTCCAGAGAGTCAAGAGTACATCATTTAACATAAGATCTAACCTTTAGCAAAAGCTTTCAGTGTCTCCATTGTCTCCCTTGGCAGATGTATCAACTATCAGCCAAAACAAATGCTTCCAAATTATATCAGCTTTTCTATTTCTGCTGAAATCTGGTGTGTTGCTGGTAATATGTGTATGTATTTTTTTGGTGAGGAAGATTGGCCCTGAGCTAACATCTGTTTCCAGTCTTCCTTTACTTTGTATACGGGATGCCACCACAGCATGGCTTGATGAGTGGTGTATAGGGCCACACCTAGGATCTGAAACTATGAACCCAAGGCCACTGAAGCAGAGCATGCAAGCTTAACCACTGTGCCACCGGACTGGCCCCTATATACTTTATTTTAAGTTGCAATAATAAATGTTAAAAAACAGCTTCTTTAAATAGCAAACATATATTCATTCTCTAATCTTCTCTTTCAAAGCTCCATATGGTATTTGCCAGTTCCTATAAATACTTTCCCATCCTAAGCATCCTCCTCTTCTGCTTCCCAGGTCAAGCTTTCATTGACACTGTCATCAACTATTATATCTTTCTTGGTCTCCGTGTCATGATTCTCTGATATTAGCTGGCAGGCAAATGACAGTAATGAAATCTTTTTGAGTAATTAAGCTATGTAATCAGAGCTATTTTTCAGGATAGTTGAAATATGCTTTAGCCTCATTTTCAGTGCGTTCCACAGTCAGGTCCATGTCACCTTTCTAGTCCTCCTACCCTACCAGGCACCATTGAACACACGTTTTCATCTCTAACCCTCCATGTCCTTATCCATATTGGTTCCTCTGAGATTACTCCACCTATTTGTGAGAGGTGGCACATTATCTGAAAGAAGTCTGCCTATCATTTGGAGCAGTGGCCCCATGAGATCAGAAACTGGAAAGGAACATAGTGTCAAATGAGGCTAACAAACTTGATTTTGGAGTATTTAAGAATGTCATTCTTGATCATACTCTAGGCATTTACAAACTTCTCATGAATACTAATGAGTAAGAGAGGGTAAAAAGATAGTGAGTTGTCTTTAAATCAGCACCAATGTTTTACAGCTAATGATTAATAACAATAGCATTAAAACATGCTTAGGGAAATAGTTTCTATGTACTTAGATTTTTTTATTATAAAATGATAAGGCAGAATATAAAGAAAATAAATTTATTTTTGAACATCTTATTTTTGGCCTGTGAAAGTAAGAGCAACCCAGGAAATAAACATTTTTTCTTCTGGGTTTTATTTCCTTCTTGAGAATGTTATAGAGGTTCTGTTCCATCAAACTAGGAATCTATGGCTCTCCTTCCTAACATCTTGCTCCTCCTTATGCAGTGACTTTCTCAGATATAAGTCTTTCTTTTTGAGACCTTCTCAACTAAAATGTTGGCAGATTATTTACTATAAGATAAGTAGTTTATCTAAAAATGTTTCATTATTGCATTGATTGCTTATTGTGCTTCTATATATACATTTTCCTGTTTTCAGAGTTAGTGGAAAATTTTTCTAAGAAAATTTGTGATCTAAAATTATAGTCTCAAAAAGGAGCATCATTTGGAGTTTGGGTAGTTGTGTATCCAGGTTTCTTTCACAGGATATTCTATGAAACATACTGTTTTCACTTTAGCTACTATTGCAGAAATGAAACTATGATATGAAGAATCTCAGTGAGCAAAAATCCATTATTTCAGTAATGATATAATTTATTTAAGTACATAAGACACAATGATGGCAGTTCTAATTTGAAAACATAAAACCTGTGTCTTATTTGGCACCTGTGTTCCCCCAAACAGTTATAAATCTTGGAAACAAACCTTAGTTTAAATATTGTATTATTTGTTTATATTTACCAACCAGTGCCTTCCAAAATGAGAGTGAAGTGGCTCATTTTAAGGTATAGTTTTGGACTTTTTAAAGGCCATTATACAAAAATAAGATAAATATTTTCTACCCACCTGTAATGGAGAATCTGTTTCACGTTTTTAGGCAGAATGTCTATGTTGCTGTGGCAATGAGAGCTGATGGGGCTCTATAAACCTTTGAGACCCAAACTCTAAGGCACAGGTGATTCAAGTGTCCACAAATTGCCTTTTATATCCTTGGGGGAGATGCCACCTGGGGTTGCGTCCTTAACAAGGTCTTCCTCCAGGAGTTCACCACATGAGAATTTGTTGCAATATGGGCCTAGATTATTGAAATGAATTCAACTCCAAGAAAGCTAAGGGGCAGAGTGATTAAAGCATGTCTCTCAGAGTAACTTTGTATTAAGAGAGTCCTTATTGAAAAATGCAATATTGAAGAGCTAGAAACCAGTGGTCTAGCAGTGAAATTAGAACAAACTCTATCTATGAAGAGCATTTTTATCATACCACTATGTTTTTTTTTTTCACTTTTACTTCAAAGAATACAATTAGCATAGTCATTACTTCAAGGAATGGGATAAAGTTGGTGTTAAAAGGAGGATGTGTTCTCCAAAAGGCAATCCTTAGGTAATAAAAATATTATTTTATTCTTTTCATTATGGTTGTATTTAAAGTGAGAAAGATAGACTATAACTACTACTGAAGAACCAAACAGAATATTTAAAAATGAAGTCCTTCTGCTATATTTGAACATGTCTAAAATTCCCTGTCACACAGATGCATTTTTAAATACTGAATATTTTAGATATATATTTTGTGCATGTAACGACTAATAGAATTATATATTATTCCAATTTTAGTGTTTGTGCTGCTAAAGCAAACCTATGACTAATAGAATTATGTAGAAAGAAAATTGTACTGGGACAATTTTCCTCTTTAGGCTTAAGTCTTCTTTGCAGCAACACTTATTTTTTTGTCATAAGATATTCCTCTATAGGCCTTAAATTTAAAGCTGGAAGTTGAGATATATAGCAAAATGACAATTATGTAAAGTATAAATGCATGCACATGTAAGAGTAATGTATATTTTGTAAGAACACAAGAACATAAACAGATTCACATTAAATATATTGGGATGGTTACCTGATTGTGGTAGAGGGAATTGGATACAGGAATAAAGATGAAGGATGTATTAGTTTGCCAGTGCTGCCAAAATAAAATACCCCAGACTGGGTGGCTTAAACAACAGAAATATGTTCTCTCAACTGGAGCCTAGAAGGCCAAGATCAAGGGGTTGGCAGGTTTGGTTTCTTCCGAGGTCTCTCCTTGGCTTGGAGATGGTTACCTTCTTGCTATGTCTTCACATGGTCATTGCTGGGTCTGTGTGCATGTCTAGTGTCTCTCTCTGTGCCATAATCTCATTTTGTATAAAAACATCAATCATGTTGGATTAGGGCACACCTATTGATCCCATTTTCGTTAACTGTCTTTTTAAAGGCCCTTTCTTCAAATACCATCACATTCTGAAATACTGCAGACTAGAGCTTCAACACATGAATTTTGATGGGACAAAATTCAACCCATAACCAATTGGAATAAAAAATAAATTAAGAAAAGAGACAGGCTTTGCCTAGTCCAATAATGATAAAGTTTCATGAACTGAGGAGCATAATTATTCTAAACCTCTTGTCTTAGATCCAAAAACAGTTGAAAACATGTATGTCTTCATTGAATGGAAAACTTGCTCCTGGAAATCTGTTCTGCAGAAGTAATAAGAGTTATTAAAATATGCAAAAATCTTCATAAGACAGTTGTTAGTACGGTGAAATACTGGAAACTAAATATATAGTTGGGAAGTTTATCAAGTCAATTATAGACATATATTTTAGTATAATTTTATATATCTTATAAAAGTTTGTCCATATGGATTATAATAGAAATTCAAAAGTTTCTGAGAAACAAATTAAAAATAGTATTAAAAAGTTCATATTGCATTGGTTTCTTTTAAAAAAACAAATTATTAAGGTATATTTTAGGTACAATAAAATGCCAAGTGTGCATGGATGGCATCTGAAAAATTATGTCACTTTTGTTACTATTGCTTCCAATAAGAGAGTATTTGCAAACCTCAAAATGTTCTTCAATGTCTCTTTGTAGTAAATTGCCCCACACTATATCCCAGACCACAATCACGATGATTTCTATCACCATAGATTTGTTTTACTTGTTTTAGAATTTCATATAAATGGAATAGAATAGCATGTCTGTGCCTGGTTTCTTTTGCTCAGCTCCATGCTATTGAAATTCATCCATGCTATTGTATGTATGGGCAATTCATTCCATTTTATTGCTGACAGTATTCCATTTTATTTATATATCACAATTCATCTTATCTGTTTATGTACAGTTGAAATATTTCCATTTTGTACTATTATAAATAAAGCCATCAGTAACATCATTATGCACATATTTTTCTGGACGTGTTTTCATTCCTCTTGACTTAGCATTCACGAGGGGAATTCCTGGGATGTAGGGTACTAATGTGTTTAACTTAAAGCTGCCAAAATGTTTTACAAAGTGAAGTACCTTTGTGCACTCCAATCAGCAATGTACAACTTCAGGAACTGAACGTAGTAGCTGATATGATACTTTGTATTTGGTAATCTAGTATTTTTAATTTTACCCAGACAAGTGGGTGGGAGGTAGTATCTCATTGTTATTGTAATGTCATTTTCCTGGTGACTAAGGGTGTTAGGCTTTTTTTATGTGTTTATTGACCATTCATATTTTCTTCTGTGAAATTTCTCTTCAGATCTTTTCACTCTCTTTTAGGTTGTTGGTCTTTTCATTATGGATTTGTAGAGAATATTGATATATACCTTGGATCCCATTGAATTACTTTGGCTTTTAGCTGATAATCAAGTGAATATACATATGTGCATGTGTTTTAGACTGTTTATTCTTTTCCGTTGGTCTATTTACTGTTTTTATAAAATATTGCTCTATCTTGATTACTATAGATTTATAGTGTCTTGAGATCAGTATTATAAATTCTCTAACTTTGTTCTTTTTCAAGATGCTTTAGCTATTCTGGATCTTTTCTCTACTGTATAGAAGCAGATGTAAAGCCAGACATGCGGGACTTGTTTGTATTGGGAAGGGAAAACTTCCCCCTCTACCCCTGTTGAGTTGTTATGACTGGATTAATAATAAAACTGACACAAGAACAGATCAGCAGGAGAAACAACAACTTAATATGTGTGCAGGGGAGATCATAAAAAATGATACTCAGAGAGTGAACAAAGCAGTCAGCTTATATATGTTTTTTTACATGAAGTATCAGTAAATTTGTGAGGATTTGATAGGACAAAGAAACAGGTTTGAGTGCTTAATTAGTAAGGAATTTAAGTAGGATTTTGGTTTGAGGTAGTAAATTAGTAAATTAGTAAAGAAATAACAATGTTTATATTGGCTTTTTCCACATTGGTGATAAAAATGTGAGGAGAGCACCTTTCACATGAGGGGTTTATCTCCTGCTTTCAGGAGGAAGAGAGAGAGGAGAGTCAAGATGCCTTTTTTTTTTTTTTTTTTGCATTGACTGCTTCTCAAGTACTTTAATTCAAAATAATCAATATGCCATTATGGAATATTTTAGTGTGGCCTGCCCTGGGCCCCAACAATTGTATACCATGAGCTGAGGTCCAGACCTGTCTACTCTGAGAATAATCACATTTGGTAGAAGTTATTAAATTATTTGAATGTTAAAATTTGGTCCCTAACTTAAAACTGAGGCTTGTTAAAAGTTGTAACTTGGTCTCAACACTATGGTGTTAAATTAAGGGATGAACCACTTGGAACCTTAGGATAAAATATTAAAAGAGATAATTCTTTTTTGAGTCATCTCTCTCCATCATCTTAAAGTCAGAAGTCTTCCTGTTCCATGTGGGAAATTTGAAGTCTTTGAGAAAATCCCTTCAAGAAAGAATGTATCTTGTTACCTTCATAAGGAAGTCATGGGATAGGAATTGAAGACATCATTGCAGAGTCTGTGTAGGAAATCCACCTTGAGAATTTTTATAAATAATCAGAGGTTGAGTTTATGCAGTTGAGTCATTAGGGCTTTACAAGTATTGCCATTTAAGAATTAACACAAATATATTCCAACTTCCTAGCTAAAAGCTTTTGTTACATCAAGGCATTCATTAGATATGGAGTGAAAATAAGTAATCAAAAGAAAACTAAAGTTTCTAACTCTGGGAAGAATTTGAGAGTGTACAAATACTAAAGGATTTTCACATAGGTTGGCAGCATTATTTCTAAACTATTCATCATTATACTGATGATGAGGAAATGTGTTTTGTGGCAATATGGGACAATGGTCCTCTCCAGTGAAGTTGGGAATACTATAAGCTTTCTGTAGAAAAGAAGGTAGTGTTTTAGAACCATTCATGTTGTATCTATGATATCAAGTATGTGATGCTACTCACCTATCATCACCATTTTGCAATTGTATCATCACACAGTGAAAATTATATGTTATTAAACGTTAGCATCCTTTCTTTGAAAATTAAAAAAAAAAGAAAATACTACTTGGTAAAAAATCACAATGCATGGAACTTTTCCTCACTGGTTTCTTTTTCATTTCAAATTATTATGGATATTTGTAAAATACTTATCTAACAACACATCATTAGAATGTGGAAGAAATACTTTTATTTTAGAAATAAAAAGCAATAGTATATCATGTTATAAGCACAAGGCTATTTATTACAGCATTTTTTATAGTGGCAAAAGAAAGAAAAAGCTACAAACAATCAAATGTTCATCAATCAAAGAATGGCCAAATACAAAGTGATTGATCTATATTCCACTGTATATTAAAAATGACATTTATGCTGATATTAAAAATAATATTTAATGTTTATTGGCTAAGAAAGATGTTGATGAATTCTCACATAAGAAAAGTAGCTTGCAGGGAAGATGATGCATTATGATTTTTTAAAGCCCCTACTATATGGATGATATTGGAAAATGCTGTTAATACTATTTAACTTTACTTTTGGTTTGTGAATAGTAATAGAAAAGATAGACTCTAGAAAAATATACTAATTTTTGTAAATTTTTAATCAATTTTTAAACAAATTGATATGATTGGACAATGCAATTTTGTATATCTTTGATTGTGTTCAATTTGTCTTATTTTTTGATTAAAAATTTTTTCCAGCTTTGTTGAAGTTACAAGTGATAAATAAAAATTGCATATATTTAAGGTGTGCAACATGATGTTTTGATGTATGTACATAGTGTGAAATGATTACCAAAATCAAGCTAATTAACATATCCATCACCTCATGTAGTAAATTTTTTTTTATTTTTGTGATGAGAACACTTAAGATCAACTCTCTTTAATAAAGCAAACTTCAGTACATTAAAAAAGGGGAAAAAACAAACAAAATTCATGGGTCTGGGACAAAGAGAATTTGGTTCATATTCTGAGTTAATTCCCCACAATTTTCACTTTAAATATTAAGGTACATTGAAACAAGAATGACTGGGTGGTGTATATATTTTTAAAAATGTAAGAAATGCCTATTGCAATGAGGAGAACACTAGGATGTAAGGAATCTGTTCGCTTGCTAGGTGAGAACACAATGTGAATGAAGCACGCGCTAGCACAGGTCCGTGCAGAATACTGTCACTGTGCGTGAAAGCTCATGAAGGAGTCAAAGAGACACAAAAGAAAATGCAATTAACCCTTGAGTGTATCATTTATCTTTAATATTTATCACTACGATACATTTTTCAAAATATTGATCATTCTAGTAGATGACCAGATAACTCATTTATATTGACTTTGCCAATCCAATGTCAACTTGTTTATCAAGAGGCTATCATAAACTAAAGTTAGCTATAGTGTGAGGATCTGTGAAAGGAGACCCAGAATTAGCCAATATTTTTCTCATAGTTCCTAATCAAAAATTTTCCCAAATGCCCACTCTATCATTGAAATATAAAATATTAGCTCAATCTGATTGAAAATCTCATTTTGAGGTGGCATGCTTTATTTTCTATTTAGCCTAGATTCTTGAGTCAGTTTTTCTATGTTGTGCTATATTAACACATTTACCTATTTTGTATCCTATCTAGCCTACATAATCTTCGTTGTTCAATCTTATTTATCTTTAATACACAGTGACTATAAAATATATGTTACTAATTTTCTGGTCATTTTTGCTCTGTTTTGAGTATTCAAGACTTCTTTTTACCTCAGCAAGTCTAAATTCCACCAAAAACTTAGTATGATTTGCCTTATTTCTAAATAAAATACGTTCCAATATGACCTTGAAAATCACCTGGAACTTATATTAACTGGCTGCAATATTTATTTATTCTATTGAAGTGGAGAAGAGTACAGGGAGTTATAGGAGGAAGTCTTTTGCCCAGAAAAAGGGGACAACTTTATCTGGTAAAATATTTCTACTTTTTGATGCTATAATTGGTCTGACAAAGGACTAAACAAAGATTTTTGGACCCACCTTTACAACTGAACATTAAGATTAAATTAAATGTGAATTTTGCATTGGTTAGTTAAAGTTTTCTTCAGAGCATCTTTCACTTCTTTGTTCCTTAGGCTGTAAGTCAAAGGATTCAGCATAGGGATCATCAGGGTATAAAACACAGAGGCCATTTTACCAATATCAAAAGTATGGCTGGATTTGGGTTGCAGGTAAATAAACAACAATGTTCCACAGAGCATGACCACCACTGTCACATGGGAGCTACAGGTGGAGAAGTCTTTGTACCTCCCCTCAGGTGAGTTCATTCTGAGAATGGCCACAAGAATAAACATGCAAGATACAAGAACAATCAAGAGAGAAGAGAGCAAATTACAGCCCCAAAAGATCAAAATGATCAACCCTAATTCATGTGTGTCAGAACAGAGCATGGATATAAGAGGGAGGCAGTCACAGTAAAAATAACTGATGATGTTAGCTCCACAGAAGGACAACTTAAATAACTTAATTGTTAGAAATAGTGACAAATGTGTTGTAGATAAGGAGTAAGTACCAGCCTCCAATGTACTTTCTCTGCCATGATGACCACATAGAGAAGAGGTTTGCAGATGGCTACATAGCAATTGTAAGCCATTGCTGATAGAATAACCAGTTCAGTGATAATGAAAATCTCAAAGAATAGTGACTGGGTGGCACATCAATTGTAGGAAACTGCATTGTTGTGCACCACAAAGTTTGCCATCATTTTTGGGCCAACAATAGTGGAGTAACCAAGATCAGTAATGGACAAATACCTAAGGAAGAAGTACATGGAGTGTGTAACTTGGAGTCCAAATGGGTCAAGATAACCATGCCCAGATTCCCCAACACTGTAACCAAGTATATGATGAGGAAGACTCCAAAAAGAGATTCCTGTAGCCCAGGGTTGTCAGTGATCCCCATGACAATAAATTCAGTCAACTTGGTTGCTGCAGTATGATTTTGTTTCTCCATATGGTTCATCTTGGTAACCTGTGTAAGGTATAAAATCAACTCTTATTATATTTGAGATGCTATCTTCAAAGAGAATTTAAAACATGATGTATGAGTTATAGAGACATTTTCTTTGTCTCAAAATATAGAGACTCATCTTCCCCTCAGGCCAAACTACACATACCTACACTTACATTGTAGTGTAAGTGCCTGAAAATTAGCTTTTTTGATTATAATGTAAGTGCCTGATATTAAGCTTTTGATTGCCATGACATCCATTTTAGAGACATCCATCTCTAATAAATGTATTGCCAGTTATGCAATTAGATAAAGAGCTACACTGCTCCACCCATGAAATTCCCCTTTTAGAAAGTCCTGGGTGACCTAGATAACTGACTGCTTGAATGGCCCTGCTTTTCCCTTCTCACACATTATTTCCTGCTCTTATGTTTTCAGTTCACTAATAGAGAGTACAAAACCCTAGGCCCTCACCCTCAATCCCAACAATGGCAGAACTCCAGGTCCACACTTTCTCTCTCTCTACCTGCTGCATGGCCCCAGTCATACTGTGTACTCTTCAGGACCTGAGTAATACATTTTGTTTATTCAAAGTTCCTTGATGGTTTTTGCTTAGGTGTGTCTTGCAATCATAACAAGAACCACGAGGGCCACAACACTGTCTAGCACACAGTGTCTAACACAACACCTACCACAACATTGTCTAGCGCACAGTGTGTAGCCAAAATATTGGCTCTGGTTGGGGGAAAATCTCTATGAGGGCTTGCCACAACTAGTACAGATCCAGGTGAGTGCCCCCAGGCATTCCTAGCTGATAGTTATCAGTTTCCATAGGCTGAGACTGACACAAAATGCATATTCATTGAAACTTTGGTAAAATAGGCTTTAAAAGGGTCAAGATATTTTGAAGTGATTATTTTGACACAGCTACTAGAACATACTTCTTTTGACCCAAAGTCATTTTAAGTGTATTGAAAGTCCTATTACATTTCAACTTTTTAAAATTTTCAAGTAATTTATAAAACAAATATATACACCTAAAGCATGAACCTTAAATTATTGACAATGATCATATGTGTTTAAAAGTAGCAAGACATAAATAAAAAGTCTTTGTAAACTATTACTGGAGTGATGAATCAGGTGGTGATTAGGAAACCTCTGACCGTTAAATATATATTTCAACACTTCTTAATATAAATTCAGCTTATTTACCCAATATAAAACCTAATGATAAATATGTTAACTTTAGAATTTTATTAACGTCTTGTCCACATTTGCCACATCTGTCATTTCTGCCTATTGAGTCATTTCCTCTAATTATCTTCCAATCATACATCCCTCCTCTGCATAAAAAGGACTTGGCTATTCTGGTTATTTATGAGTTTTTAATGGAAATTCACGTAGAGGCCTGGCAGAAAGAATACAAATGAATATCGAGCACTGATAGAGAACTAATTATGTATCAGACACTTTTCTGAACATTTTACATATATTATCTCATAAGATCTACAGAATAACTCTAGGAAGTAGATAGCATTACCATCTCCATTTCAGAGTTGAGAAAACTGAGGCACAACGTGTTAAATAACTTAACCATGTCCTTCAAATAATAAGTGGTGGAGTCAAGATTCAAATAAAGTCATTCTGTCTTCAGCATATATCCTCATAAACACAATGGTATGCTGCCCATCTGTTACAGTCACCCTGAGTAGAGAGGAAATGGAAAGTGGGGCAGAAGATTCACTAGATAAATCACAATAGACAATGATCCTTGTTAACATAGAGGACCAAAGCAGTGAATTTATTTGAAAGCTAAGGTAGTCTGAATGCACAGCACAGAGTATCAGGGACTCTCTAACAGGTCTGACCCATGCATTAATCCTACTGATGACAGAAAAGTGTATTGTGAAGGAAGAACCTGGTTCACAGAACATGATGCCCGTCAAGGTCTTTAGTGATGATCCAGTCTATGCCGTATGCCCTGAGAAATTTTCAAAGACCAGTGTTTCCTACTTGCCTTAACAAAGAATCTGCTTTTACTTGCTACTGTTTTAATCTTTATCAGCTGTTGCAGAATGGATTTAAGTATTTTTCTACCCCTTTGAGACTTATTTTGTTGAAGTTTTAATCTGATTCAAGGATAAACAAGTTGCACATAACTACCTGAGGAAGAATGCTTTGGTTATCTGTTAATTATTCTCAGAATGTCCCATTAAGAAAAGTCAAAATTATTTCATGCCTGAGTCTAACTGAATCAATCAATTATATAATATCACTAAACATTGGAAATCATAAATATGTCTTTGGGGGCATCTCAGTTACACAATATCATGTACACGTTAAGCATATTATCGACATACACACACACAATATGTGAGTAAATGAAAGAATGACTTCCTAGAAATATTATGCAATATTTGATAATACAGCATCCATTAACCAAGGATATTTTTGCTGGATATATAATTATAGGTTGACATAAGACAATATTTTATGATTTGTATTGTTTCTACCAAGAAATATTTTGTTCATCTCTTCATAAACTAACTTTTATCTCTGTTTTTAAGGATTTCTCTTTACCATTCATTTTCAAATATTTGACTGTGATGTGTGAGCTTTGGCATAATTTCCTTTCTACTTATTCTGCTGAGAAGTATTTTAGCTTCTTATATCTGTGGAATTATAGTTTTTGTTTAGTAAATTTGGAAAAGTTCTGGCCAACATATCTTCCAATATTTTCCCTGTCCCACACAGTCTCATCTTTCCACTTGGACCTACATTTAAATGTACAGCATGTAGCTTGTTATTGTCCTACAGATCACTGAGACTCTTTTCATGGTTTGTTAAGTATTCTGTTTCCTCTCTGGCCATGTTTTGGGAAGTCTTTACTGTGATATGTTTAAGTGTAGTTATCATTTATTTTTCAGTGTATAATCTGCAGTTGCTTTCATTCAATAAATATTTGTTCATATCTAATATTGTATTTCAATCTCCATAAGCCCAATTTGGTTGTGTTTTAATCTTTCAATTGTCTCCTGAAAATATTAGTGTTTTGTTAAATCATTAAGTATATGGAACATATTTATAATCTGTTTTAAAGTCCTTGCCTGATAATTCTATCATCACTGCCATTTCAGGATCTATTTTAATTATCTCCTGGGTGGCATCACATGTTCCTGCTTTCACACTTGTTTAGTATTGGTGATTGCAAAGTATATAAAATTTTATGTTAATGAGTTCTTTCTTTTCCTCTCTTCCTAAAAGAATGTTAAATATTTTGCACAAGGATCAGTAGGCTCTTTTTGAGATTTGTTTTCAAACTCTACGAGTACGGGCCTAAAGTAGCTTTTACCTCTAAGATCTTTACTGGATGCCCTAGTGTTGAACAAGGATTCTCTACTCTCTGGCTATTGGGAACTCTAATGTATTCCTCCTCTATCTCATCTCTGGAATTGTTCAACTTACAATTCCATGATCAGTCTTTTAACAGCCTTGTGGATTTTTACTGTAGGTGTGCCCAAGTTAATGTCTGGCCACAAACTCAAGAAGATCTTACAATATACTTACTTTAAATGGAAATGGATTAAATTCTCCAAAGGCAGAGATTGGTAGAAGGGATTAAAAAAATCATGATCCAACTATATGCTGTCTGCAAGAGATTCACTGTGTTTACATTGTTGTTTTAGGTTCAGAAAATACAACGAAAACAAGGTTGAGAAGATACGTGTTTAAAAAAACTGACAGAAGCAAACATGTAGTTTACTGATGTAGAATTTAATAAGTGTTTCCTTTGGGAAAAATGTGAGGTTCTATGGGATCACTAAAGGAAACATGGAATCAAAAACAGGGAATGTTGAGGAGGGAGTGACAGCTAATTGAGATCTAAAGTATGAGAATTAATTTGGCTGAATATGCAAGGAACAATATATTTTTACATTATAATTAGTTTTTGCTCTGGAGCCAAAACAAATGTAATTATATCTATAAGAAATACTATCAAGTGACATTTGCCTTTGTCATAGTTTATTAGAACAATATTCCATATTGAATATTAGATACAAAGTTTGCACTGATTCTTAAAGACCCTGTGGAAGGCATTTTTCACCTCTTTGTTCCTTAAGCTGTAGATCAAGGGGTTAAGCATGGGGATCACTAAAGTGTAAAACACAGAGGCCATTTTATCAGTATCAAAGGAATGAATGGATTTGGGCTGCATGTACATAAATAGTAGAGACCCATAGAATACAACCACCACCATCAGATGAGAACCACATGTGGAGAAAGCTTTTTTCCTGCCCTCCACAGAATGCATTCGAAATATGGCTATCAGAATGAGTATGTAGGACACTAGGATCACCAGGAGGGAAGAGATCAAATTCAATGCTGAAAATAGTATGGTCAACAATTCTATCTCTCTTGCATTTGAGCAGAGCATAAGTAACAAGGGACCATCATCACAGTAGAAATGACTGATGACATTAGAGCCACAGAAGGTCAATGTAAAAATCTTAATAGTGAACATTAGAGCCTGAAAGGTACTGTAGAGGTATGGAATGCCCACTAGCACATGACAAAGTCTCTGGGACATGATAACATTGTAAAGCAAAGGGTTACAGATGGCCAAATAACGGTCATAGGCCATGGCTGACAAGATGAAAAATTCACTGATTATGAACATAAGGAAGAAAGCCAACTGTGTGGCACATGCATAATAGGAAATGGTATTTTGATCTACAACAAAATTTACCAGCATCTTGGGACAAATGACAGTAGCATTACCAAGATCAATGAAAGCCAGGTGTTTGATAAAAAAAAATACATAGGTGTGTGTAGGTGGGAATCCACCTGGGTCAAGATGATCATACCCAGATTGCCCACAACTGTGACTGTGTAGACAATGAGGAAGATCCCAAACAGGGGAACCTGCAGCTCAGGCTGCCTTGTCACTCCCATTAGAATGAATTCCGTCAACAGTGTTAGATTCTGTTGGTCCATTTAGTCTAGTTAGCTCTTCAGGGAAGAAACAGAGAGGTTGTTATCAGCTTTCATGCCGTAGCATCTAAACAAATTATATTTGTAGACAGAATGGAGATTTTTCTTCAGAATAAGGATTAGAAAAATAATCCCCACACCTGATTTTAAAACTAAAATAAATGACAGAATCTTCTATTTTCCAAGAGGAGGGATCCAAATGAAACACATGTACTGTTATGACAGATTAAACTCTAAGTAGACTCAGCAATGTTTGGAACATATGCATTGATTTTAAAAAGTCATATAGGAATTAATATAGAAATATTAGACTTCATGTTCTCTATGCAATGGCATCAAAGTTTTCCTTAGTACACTTCCATTTTTATCTGAGAATTCTTGTGGAATTTTGATATTCTTGAAGAGAGAGGCAGAAATAATATAAAGCCAATGAAGCTTAAGATTTAGGGTCTTTCAATTGTACTTTGAAGGCCCTGGGTGGGATCTTAGCAGCAAACTCACAAAGAGATATATGTCTGTAAAAGTTGCAAATATAAAATATTTTAACCTTTCTCTTTCCGTTTCAACTTTTGCTTAGTCACATTTCAACTAATATCAGGATGCACTGGCATGTCTGCAGGCATTTGTAGTGACCAGCTAAGGGAAGATTGAGTTATTTGATATTTAGTGGGTATGTTTATATGGTTCAAAATCAATGACATTTTTCATTGAATAATGCTATCTATTTTGGTGTGATAATGGCTTTTAAGAACAATCCTGCTACCCAATATGCTGATATGTGTCTGGAATTTCATTGATAAAAATATTATATTTATTAATTTTATGATATTTGTGACCATTAGTTTGTTTAAAACTGAACTTTTAAAATTATTTTCCTTTGTAAATAAATATTCACATTGATGCCTCAACTTACATGTACAATTTTATTTTTTCTTTTGAAAAGAAAAGCCTCAAATTAGTGTAAGCTTCAAGATGCATGAGATTTGGATCCATTCCTGCTAAAATATATGGCTTATATCAATAATCAGGGATTTTGAATATTTAATTTCATATTCTTTCAATGCTTATTAACATGCATAAATTAATTCCTCCACTGTGGATATGGTGGATATATAAAGCATTTAAAATATTTATTTGAGCAGTTATTACAGCTCTTATTACTATTGATTTATTTCTCACATTGTGCAATGAAGTATATATAGAGTATGACACTGATTTTCAAATATTTTGGTGATAAATCCTGCCACCTTCATTTCATAAAATTTACATGAGAAGTCAGTAAAACAAAGTGGAACTGCTCTGACTGAAGATAGTGAAGCTACTCTAGCTTAATCCACTTGTATTTTCTTTCTCTCATATTCGGTTTCTCCTCAACAAAAATCTGGAACTCTGTGAGCATGATTTTCAATTGGAGAAGTGACTGTAGTTCAAAACACTGTCAGCTAAAATACAAAATAAAATTATTATGTAATGCAATGCTCAGCTTTGGCCTGCACTGCTCTCAGGTAGAAACTTCTGGAAGCCTAACCACAGGTCCGAACCTACAGTTTGCAGGAGCTGAATCTGGTCCCACCCTGTGGCAGTTGGCAGAATTCTAGGAATCTGCTAATTTGGGGTGTTGATTTAGCTGGTCTGATCCAAGAAAAGGGGATGGGGAGGAAGGCACTACTGGAGATTGGTGAGCCACTTCGACACCTTTTTCCTAGTTGAAGTTGTCTGCTATTTCTTCACTGAGTCCCGCTCTGGTTTCAGGTCCCCTCCTCTTTCACAAATAAGAACCAAGTGTTGCAGGGCCTTCCATCATGGATTTTCCTGTAGAATATGAGATACACTGGAATAAGCAAAGGGATTCAGAATTCCAGTACCAATCCCTCCACTTTGAAGTCTTCAGTGCTGTGCTAAGAATCATTCTAGTGTTTCTGGATTTTTATCTCCATTTTCACTCTCAGTTAATATCTCCCTCTAAAGATATCTGGATTCTTTTACCCTGCTCACTCTTCTTTTTTATTTCAATTTTTATCTTATTGTGGTAAGAATGCTTAACATGAGATCTACCCAGTTAAAATATTTTTAAGTGCACAATATGGTATTGCTAACTATAGGCACAATGTTGTACAGCATATCTCGAGATCCTATTCATCTTGCATAACTGAAACTTTACGCCTGTTAATTAGCAACTCCCCATAAGATCCAGCAATCCCAGTTCTGGGTATTTATTGAAAGCAATTGCTATCAGGATCTTCAAACTATAGTAATACCCTGCCCATTCTTATTTGGAAAAGGATCTCTGATCAGTTTTGAACATCTTGATATATACATTTTAAATAGTTCTATTTAGGGCTAACCATTAGAGGAGACAAGATATAAGAAGCATGCAAAGCGATGACTGACTTTTCAATCTTAAGACAAGGTGATATCAGTTAGGAATTATTTGAGGTTCAGGGATTTCTCCATAACTCTTAAAAATCATTCTATTTATCTGTCAGTCTACTCAATCAGTTTGTAAAGTCCATCCTGAAAAAAACAAACTGAGTAGTAAGCAACCAGTAAGGAAAACAAGCAAACAACTAAAAAATCTATAAGTTCAGGCATGGGAGTTTACCCTTATACATAATAAGAATATGTATATATTCTTATATTAAAATTATTTGCAGTTTATAAAATATTATATGGGTAATATATATCTTAAAATATTATTTTTCAAATATGGCATTGGACATATTTATATAAAAGAATATTTATCAAATATTGCATGGAACGTATACTAAAAATTATTTGTTGTTTATCTGAAATTCAAATGTAGCTGGGCATTGTGTATTTTAACTGCAAATTCTAATCTTAATAGTTTCTAATAGATGAAATTGGTGATGATTTTTTCAGATATTTCTAACTTCCTCTTCATTTACAATATCCAAATGCCACTATCGACTCACAAATCAAATGGATCTATGACATCTAGTCAGTTCGTAGGAGATAATGAATTTTTGTTGTGTAAAGTATCAGCTGCCAGTGACCATAAGAGTGTCCATGGTCAGAAACCAGGAATCATGGGAAATTACCAACACCCAGGTGCTGATCAAAATCAACAACAATTCCTACTCACTCACCTTTAATGAAGAATTGGATTTTGTTCTCCTGATCTACTCTTACTTTTTCTTTGGGTAGGGAGAATATATGCTTCTCCTCTCTCTTTGCAACACTTCCTGAGGAAGTAGCATGTAATTCACTCAGATGATTATGCCAAAATCATCTGAGAGATATTTAAAAATTGGCTTTTGGTACCTGCTAATTATGCAGAACACTCTATATATTCCCTAGTGAGAAAATGTGAGAGACAATTTAAGGAAAGGAAAAAAGCCACATAAATGATCTGTAGAGTTTCATGGCGACCTACATGATCTAAAGGTTCTCATTCACTTACAGAGTCAGTGATTAAAGTAACGATGGAAAACACTTTGACATCAGCTTTATCCCAGTAAAACTGGAACTGTTCAAAAATTATAAATGACATTACCATCATCACATGGGATTTTTTCTTTGAATTTATTGTTCAAATAAAAATATGTAGTAGGCACTGAGTTAAAAACGTATGCTTTAACTTATGAGTTAGATATTATTATTCCCATATTTAGAGGACACTAAGCTTGGATAAACTATGTAACTTGCCCAAAGTCATATGATTGATAACTATAAGATTTGAAATTAATGCCTCATCTTTAAATGAGTGATTTACATGCCTTGTCTTTTCATATGGCACACCCATAACAATTATTGTAATGCAGCATGTTATTATAATGTTTGCCTCAAATGTAGTGTTTCCTGAACTGAGGTCCCAACACTCTTGGATAGTGTTCAGTACATCATTGAGAGTAAAATCTAATATAAAAGAATACATTCCATCTCTCAAAAATTTTACCCATGCCCTATTCTTCTATGACTTCCTTATGTATAAGAATTGAGGGAAATTCATGTACCTGGATCTAAATTGTACAAATTGATAAGTTTTGAAAAATGTATTTCATTTGTTCCTAATACCTAAATCAAGATATAAAACATTTTCACCCCAAGGAAAGTGCCCTAATGCTTCATACCCCCCACACCGTAGGCCACTCCCATCACAGGGAAATTTTCCTTGTACCATAAGCCTCAAACAATATCCTCACACTCCCAGCAACTGCCACTCTGGCTTCTATCCCTAGACATATTTTCCCTGTTTCTGAATTTCATGTAAGTGGAATCACACAATGCACACTCTCAGTCTGGCTTCTTTCACTCAGCATAGTGATTTTGAAATTCATTCATGCTGTGTTTATATTGCTGCATGATATCTCATTGCATAAAAATACCACAATTCTTTAACCATTCTTCTAACCATGGATATTTAAGTTCTGGGTTATATGAAAAGTCTAGTATAAACACTTCTTTAAGTATATTTGTGGATATATGCGTTAATTTCTCTTTGTTATAGATCTAACATTGAAATTACTAGATCATAGAGTAAATGTATATTTAACTCTATAAGAAATTGCCAGCTTTCCAAACTTATGGTAGCATTTTAAATTATCAATAGGTATGTATGAGTCCCATTTTCTTGAAGTCTTTGCCAATATTAAAAAAAATTTAAATGTATTTTGTTATTATTTTATACAATTTTAATTTAGAAATGAGAATTGGTGTAAAATGATATCTCGTGATTTTAATTTTCATTTACTGATTAATGATGATGAACACTTTTCGATGCACATGTTGGTCACTCATATACCTTTTTAAAGTGTCTAAACTTTTGCCCATTTTAATCTGAGTTGTTTTTTATTGATTTTTTTGAATTTTTAAATGTGTTCTAGATAAAACTACTTTTTTAAGATTTTCTTCTAGAAGTTTTATTGTTTTAACATCTATGTTTAGTTCTTTGGCCTAAGACCCTGCAGTGATACAAAGCAGAGTCCTGCGGTCACTAGGCAGGCAGAGAACTCTCTCCCACACAGGAGCTCCATGTATAGAAACAGGTTGAGATGCAGGGTGGAGAGGGCAGGAGAGGTCAGAGAGCTAATAAGGCCGCAACACGGCATACATAGAGCTCTGCTAACTCTGGAAAGGGAGCGGGAGGACTAAGAGCCGGTTTCTATGACCACTTCTGGCTTGCTCTAATTCGCCTGCACATTTGCGTGTCAAGGAACTTTGGATTCTGTCTTGGACATTGTGTATTATGCTGTGAAGATGTCTGGATTTTGTTATCTTCTTGAGAGTCTTGATTTTGTGTGTTCTTTATTCATTTTAGCAGGAAATTAACGTTGTTTTACTAAAACTGCAAACTCTGTCTCATGGGTGGAAATATAAATATCAGTTCATATTTTTAGCCTTGTCTGGGCTACTGGAACCTGCCCCAAACCTACACAGTTCAGGATGAGTGAAGTGGACAGAGTATATACATAGAATTTGGTCTAACTTCCCTGGATGTCTCCTTTCTGGAATTCATCCATATTTTTCCTGTAGCTGTGGCTGTCCCAAACTCTGTCTTGTTCTTTAGATCAGAAATACTGTAGGTTATATATAAGATTTCTATTTGAATGACGCAGACTGGGGCCTTCCCTCAAAATAGAAGTTGTAAAATGGGAAAATCACCCA
Organism: Tapirus indicus; assembly: GCA_031878705.1. Taxonomy (NCBI): domain Eukaryota; kingdom Metazoa; phylum Chordata; class Mammalia; order Perissodactyla; family Tapiridae; genus Tapirus; species Tapirus indicus. The sequence continues at coordinate 94,461,667 of CM062925.1, read as the reverse complement.
TTCCTTTAGTCTCTTAATACCATTCAGAATCTACTTGATTTTGTTTTCTCTCCAGGGCTTTCAGGGTTTTTTTTCCAAGATATTAGCTTTTAACTGTGGGGTGGAATGTCTTAACAAAGCTTACTTGGTCATTACTAGAAACAGATCAGGAAATCATGTATTTATTTCAGTTTTTAACTTGTGTTTTTGCCAGATGTAGAATTATAGTTTGATATTTTTCCAGTGTTTTAAATATGTCGCTCCATTTTCTTCCAGCTTACACTATTTTTGTCACAAAGTCTGTGTTCATTCGTGCCCTTTTTTTCTCTATGTGATGTATTTTCCATAGGTCTTTCAAATAGCTAAATATTTAATCCTTTTCTTGTGTGTCTTGGTACTTAAATATGGATAGTTTCTACTGTCTTGTTTCAAGTTCACTATTTTTTAATGCAATGTCTAATCTGCTTTAAACAAATGAACAATGAGATAGTCATTTCTGATATTACATTCAGACTTCATAACTCAGTTTGATTCTATAATTCTTATTTCTATTTTTAATATCCACGTGTGCCTTTAAATTTTTGCAAATGTTTATAATTGTTTTAAAGTCCTAGTCTGCTAATTCCGTCATCTGTTATTCCTGGGTCTAGTAATGATGACTGATTTTTCTCAGGGTTATGGATGACAGTTTTCTGTTTCTTCAACCTGCAAACAAATATTTCTTCAAAGTCTGAAGCAGACTTCATGTCAACATCTTAATCACTTTATCTGCTTACGTCTCTCCACCCAAGGACTCATCTCCACATATTCCAGGCCCTTCAGCCCTTCCTGATCCGATTTTGTGTCTTCAACTCTATATGCCTATTGTGCCCTCCATGTGCCTTACCATCCCCCCATGTCAGGGACCAATAAATGCGTCCCTTCTTTCACAAATCATAGTCCTGTGCCACCAATGGTCAAATATCTGAAAACATTTGTTACCTGTGCACTCTCCAATATTCCAGTTTTCAATAGCAGAGTTATTAAAATCCAAGATCCCAGTAACAGAGATTGACAAAAGTCCTTACAAAATACATACTATGAATTTCCCGTTATCAGTCTAATTTTTAGCATCTCTCTCATTTTTTCCTGTGATGATTATTCTTTGTTTAGAATAGTTTCCTAAATATTCTGAGATAAGTGTCTTTGGGAGTATATTTATTCTTCAATCTTTCTAAAAATGAATGTTCAATCATTTTTGATAACTGCTTTATCACTAGTATGCAACAGAATGCCTAGAGTATATCATCCATTAGTTTGATGAATGTAAGCATTGGATCTGAGCCAGATTTCTAGCAGGATTCTCCCCAACTCATTTCGCATGTTAAATTAAGAATAGAGATAGGCATCCCAAACATCAGAAATAATGATTTACTGGAAGATCAACACTCCTGATCTTGGATATGTTTAAGCAAAGAGTAGTATGATGGAGCATTGTTTGTACACACACACACAAGTAAATGTGCAAATAATTATGTTTAACAAAGCTTTACTTCACAACTATTAAGTACAAATCCTATCTTTTCTATAGATCTTGAAGGCACTGGAAAGACAGGTTTAGAAGATATGAATTCAAACCAAAAATGAATAAGAATTCCATTTGGCAAGTAAAATTTGCCTCACTCTAAGAATTGTCCAAGCTTAGTTCAATGGATGACAAAACCAACCCCCCCCCCCCAAAGGATGTTTTTAACAGTGGAAGTCATAGTGACACTCAAAAAAACTTGGGTATAAATAAATGTTACTATCAAGGTGATAGCTTCGTGTTCTTTCTTTCACTGATATGTAGGATTTAAAAAATATTCTTGATACAAGCCCTTTGTTTGTCCATGTGGTCTCTTTGTTAGTTGCATATACTGCAAATATATTTTCCCACTTTATGATTCATCTTATCTTTATTTATTTCCTTCTCTGACAACAAAAAAGTATAATTTCAGAGTAAATTTATTGTTTTTCTTTTATGGTTAGTGTTTTCTCCCCTGAGTCTAGTAAGATAAGTCTTATTACCTAAAAAGGTTATGTTTTTCTCCTACTTTGCTACATGGACACCCAAATATCTGAGCACTATTTATTGAAAAGACTAGTTATTTTCTACTTTTTTGCATCAATTCCTCATAAACCAAGGATTCCTATATATATCCAAACAAAGGATTGTCATGCAATGCTATCTCTGGTATCCTATTGATCTATTTTTTATTTCTGTGCCAATATTACACAGTATCCAATATTCTAACTAGTATGTCTTGGTATTTGGGGGAGCTGATACTTCTCTCTTGTTCTTCTTTTTTCAGAAGGATTTAGCTATTTTTTATCCCTTATATTTATGGTATAAATTTTATAATCAATGCATCTTACTGGACGGTTTTCATTTCCGATGCAAGGATGAGTCTGAAACAGATTTGACTCTGCTTCTCACAAGTTTGGTCTATGTTTCTAGCCCACTTACAGTACCAAAAATGTTTCATGTGAAGAACCTACCACACATTTGAGTCTTTTCATTTTTCAAATTTGTCATATCAGCATTGATTACCAAAGCTTTGCAGGTTTTCTCTCCCCCCTCAGAGACTCCCAATATGGGCAATCTTGATCCAATGGTCTATGTCCAATTGGGCAAACACTCCCAGGGGCAAAATTATTGGAGATTCTCTATTGTTTTGAAAAAAGAATCATCATTTGGAATTTTTGTCCATATAACAATAATTGTTTTTACAGCTCACTGATGCCTTAAAACAAGATTTCAAAAATTATGGAGCTTTTTGTAGTTCATCAGTTGGACCACTGCCTCACAGTAACTTGTGTAGACCTACAAGGAAGTGGAAGTCTCATTTAAAGATATATTTGTAACTACCAATTTGCGGGAGGAGGTCATCAAGAGGACAAGACTACTAGTTGACCCTCAAACTGGACCCAGGCAAATGGAGGCTCCTCCCCCGCCCCGTCCTTGGAATGTACATTCTGCCCACCATTTCCACTGTTGGGGCTGCTTTGAGGATGCAACCTTGAACAAGTAAGGTGTTGAGACCATCAGGACTGAGTCCATGACTGAACCCAGTTAAGGCCTCTATAGAAACTTTTAATATTCAGGCAGGAAGATGCTCACCTTGTGGCCACCAAAGACAAGCCTCATATGTAAGTTGCTTTGCTTATTAAACTACCAGTCTGGAGTGGTTTGTCTCTTTCTTCAGTCTCTCTTTGCCCTCCATGTATGGGGGCCAGTTTGCCAAACAACACATTTCTCTGCCAACGTTCTTCATCTTGTCTTTAAATTTCTTAAACATAATATTCATATTTATTTTAAAGCCCACATATAAAAATTCCACTATATGATTTCTAGTTCACCTATTATTATTTTTTAATCTCTCGATTTTAAGTCATTTCCTGTCTTCCCACATACATGGTTATTTATTATTGTATTCTGGACACACCTATGAATCTTGCAGTAGCTATAGTTTGATATAAACTATATTATCTTCTTTGGAAAGTATTTACTGTTGCTTTTGGCAAGCAATAGGAGTTCTTTGTATATTTCAGATGCTATCCTTTATTGGTTTTTTGTTTTGAATAAAATTTCTCCCCGTTACGCTTCTTCATTTCATGCTATGTATTTTGATGAACAGAAGTTCTTAATTTTAGTAAAGTCAAATTAAAGAGTCTGTTTTCATTATTCTAATTAAGATGACTACATAAAAAACTACCCCAAAGTTCAACATATTACAATAACAATGACTTTATTTTTCTCACAGTTTCTGTGTGTCAGGAATTTGAGGATTCAGCTAAGCAATTCTCTCTTAGGATAACTATTTTGAGATTAATAATCCTGTTCCAATCACTCTTTTAAAGAAGTCATCAATTGTTGACTGCCAAGATTTGTAAACAGCTTGGCACTTACTACAGAGTTGGGCTGGGATAATTCCAAAAGTTCTTATTTCGCATATCCAATTTAAAGCATAGGATGATTATACTTGGTCAATGTTCCATTTGAGAATGTTGGAGGCAGACTACTCTGTTGGTGCATAATATATAATTCCAACTGTACACACAGCTAATGGTAATACAACTACAGACTAATTTTTTAGATATAGTTTCCAATTTGCAGTTTAAGAATGACCTTAGTATCCTCTACTAGAGCATCTTTATACCCTTCCAGTTTCACCATTGGGTCTTGTAGAATGCCCTCTCCATCTCCCATGTGAGTCACTTTATATTCAGCACCAGTTTTTAGTAAACCCCCAATATTTACACATTACCCATGGGATGTTTCATCCAAACATTACATAAGGCTTTGGATTCTCCCGGAAGATGAGTAAGCATATCCAGGCCCTTTATCAACATCTGTAAAATTGTGTGATTGTCACTGAGGGGGTAAATTCAGCCCACGTAAAAATTTTTTTTATTGTTAGTTATAGATTTTTATTTCTCCCAAGCTAATCTATATGGAGTTAATTTGACCAGCGATTTAAGAAATGTGGGTCACATCTGGAGTCAAAGCCAGTTTTTCACCCCTTGGGTATCAAAAATGCTATCCAAAATCTCTGGTAGTGATGCGGGCCCTGATATCAGTTCTCCTACCTTAAACCCAGCACATAGCGGGTTAAAACCAAAAGCACTCATCCTCTTTCCTGGCTTCTCTAAGTTACATTCATATGTAAGAATAGGTCTTTTTTTAAACTTTGTATCACCCGAACCTCACAAGGCAAATAGAAGTTACAAGTTGTTAAAAGCCCAGGTGGCCTCAAGCTGGGCTCTCACTGAAGTTTTAGCCAATTACCAGTTCTTGAGGTTGTTACAGGGAAACTGATATCCAGAGAATGTCAAGAAGCTGAAGCTTCCCAGACCTCAACTCCTTGGCTTCCTGGCGCCAGAATCCACTGTCCGCGCCAGAATCCACTGTCCACCGTGGAGACAGACAATCAAGGAGACCCACCTGCGATTCCCTTATCTCACCATCCTACTCCACGACAGCAGCCTCACAAGGCCGAACGCAGGCTGGTGAGAAAGCGCCGACCAGCAAGTCTACAGGCTCCCCCTCCCTACAAGCTGCTGCATTCCTCCCAACCTTTAAAACCCCCTGTCTCCCATCTTTCGGGGAGATGGGACAAATTTGAGGGCTCACTCTCATCTCCCAGCTGACGTCACCCAAAATAAAAACTCTTTCCTTGCCATAAGCCTGGGGTTCCAGTTTTACTTTGGCCCTTCTTGTGTGGCAGGTAAAGAACCTGGGTATGTGTCTGATAACAGTAGTAATCCCTCAATTTCTTCTTTTTAATTGCATTTTAACAGTCATCTAAAAATTCAACCCTTTCTTTTAATCTTTTTGCTCTTAGTTCCACTTTTCTTTTGAATGATATTATTATTGTCCCCATAATTTAGTCCCATTCCAGTATCTAAACTAGCAGATCAATTATTGCCTCGAATATTTTTTTGCCCCTTCAAAAAGGAGGTTAGAGCCCCCCATATCATGGCCTGTCTCAACAGCATTAAATTCAGTGTGTGTCTCTGATTACTAAACCAATGATCTTGAATTACTTGCAACCAATCTTTCCTTCTGCTTCAGAAGGAGTTTTTTATTTCTTAGACAAGGGGAGTGGGGCAGCTGCCTCTCCCTCAGGATAAATTTGATGAACTCTTGCAACAAGTTAGCTGTTATACTTTTCAGAGAGTCTGCTCACAGGTTTGCCCCACTTGGGGATCAGTATCAACCCAAGCAATCTTCTTCATTCATTTACCTTTAAAATTAGTAATGTTCCAACCCTGATCTTTTATTCAGAGAACGTGGCTAGCATAGGGTCCTTAGACTTCTGCTGGTATTTATCTTTCAAGTGTTCCAGCTCCCTAACAATATACCCCTAGGATTCCATGGTTACCTAGCTGTGACCCTAGCTGCTTTTACAGGCTTCCAGGTGATTAATGGTCACTTGCGTGGCCTATGAATATAACAGCATCTACCCAGGTAGCCATGGAAACATGGGAAAGCTTTTTTATCTTTCTTCCTTCATAATTTTTCTTCTTTTTCCTCTTTTATAGGTTTCATTTTTTACATTTCACTAAAAACAGCAAGGTGGAGGTATTTTTGCTAACTTTCCCTGTGCTTGGCATTTTTGTCTATCCACTTAGCCAATTTCTCTGGATGTAGGTTTAGGACTTGTTAGTTTTATACCTACATAACTTGGTTAGTTATGTAGGTATAAATAGATGGCAAGAACATAATCTCCAATTACCAACTACTTGGACAACACAAATTCATAAATTCCAAGATTAATTACAATAATCAAAACATGTTTTAGGCACATAAATAAGGAGAATAGATTGGAGGTTACCAGAGGGGAAGGGGGTGAGGGGAGGGTAAATGGGGTAAAGGGGCACATATGTATGGTGATGGATAAAACCTAGACTACTGGTGCCGAACACAATGCAGTCTATACAGAAACTGAAATATAATGATGTACACAATGTTATGAGCCAATATGACCTCAATAAAATAATATGTTTACAGAAAAACTCCCTGGCTATTCTGCTTGTAAAACACCAATAGAATGTTTATGAGGAAATCTGTTACAGTCAATATTTTTAGTATGTCTCTGAAAAGAGAGAGAAAGAGTTACATATCCCACTAATTAATTCAGATGCAAACAAATATAGAATTGAACTATATGTCTAATTATTTGAACATTTAGTTATTATATCTTGATTAGCTTGATCTCTTAACATTTTTCTTAAAATCTCTTTGATATTAATATAGGTACATTACTTTCCTTTGTTCAATATTCCTTGGTATAAATTTCATTTTACTTTTCAAATTTTTCATGTAATTAAATTTTTCCTTTTGTGCATATTTATGTATATTTTATACTATGTATATGCTTATTCAAATATTTGGAATTGTTATTGACCTAAATCTATATTTCTTTTTTCTTCAGATACATAATGGCTTGCTTCTATGCCTATTTAATGATATTCATGAAAGTGGATTTTTTTTCCTAAAGTTCTGGGCATCCTGGGGTCTTTCTGGTAACCAGATTAATTGGATACAATCTTCTTTTAAGAATATATAAATTTGCTTCTGCTGAGTGCCAGGTGTACTCCTACATTTATACTGGGGTCTCTAGCCCAATACCGTAGATATACCCTCTGTTCCAATACTGATTTTCATTTTATTGCCCTGGCTTAAGAATCACAGCTCCCTGTTTCAACTCAAAATGTTCTGCATTTGCTTTGTTTTGTTTGTTTATAGCGTTGGAGGGTCTTTCTTCTTCATTCAGCCCAGCAATATTTTGAAATTTATAGTTCATCCAGGATGAGAGTATAGTGTAACAAGAGCATCATTTGGAGATCTTGTCCAGTATACTGTGAGAAGGTGAGTTTGTCTCCATGTTACCAACATTCTCCTCTGATCCCTTCAAGGAGGTATAGTAAACATATTTGAAATTCTTAATTTTTTTTTATTATTTCAGGGTTGTTTTCTTTTTATGTTAGAGGAAATAGGGAATTTATCCTTTTTGGATGCCTAGTTATTTTCCCTGCCGAACTTACATTCTTCTAGAGAATTCTTTCCCTTGATCAGTTACCTTTACCTAGAAGAAAGGGGCCCAACTCCATAACTCAGCTTGGTGTGTTATTAAAAAAAGGTATTTCTCATGGCAAGAGAACTCCAGTTGCCATTTAACATCCTTTGTATAATCCCATCCATCCTATTGCATTGAATGCTCCCTGCAAAAAAATCTCCCTTTAACTTTTCCCATTACACTTTGTGTGTGTGTAGGTGTGTGAGGAATATCAGCCCTGAGCTAACATCCATTGCCAATCCTCCTCTTTTTGCTGAAGAAGACGCCCTGGGATAACATCCGTGCCCATCTTCCTCTCCTTTATATGGGATGTTGCCACAGCATGGCTTAATAAGCAGTGCATAGGTCCAGGCCCAGAATCTGAACCTGCGAACCCCAGGTCACCAGAAGTGGAGCAAGTGAACTTTGCTATGCCACTGGGCCATGCCCCCTCCCATTACACTTTTAAGAATCTTTAAGCCCTTAGGTTAATGAGATGGCAGAAAGGAGTATCAGAAAGAGAGAATATGCAGTGCTCCTCTACTGAGCCTCGTATATTATCCTTTTTTATCCACAACCTAAAGCTTGCTACTAACCCAGCAGGCAGAACTGGTTTGACCTTGCTTAATGTTGGAATCATTGGTGACAAGTGGGTAATGATACTGCAGGACAATTTTGGGGGGGAGAAAAATAAACAACACCTCTTCCTCAAAATAGTTTCTTATTATGTTCTAATCCCTCTCATAATATGGGCTATTTATTTCCCTCACCAAGACATAACTTCTTTTTGTCTGGCTAGATTTTCTCACAGGTATTCATTCATTCATTCATCCATCCATCCACTCATTCATTCTTCCTGATCCCTTGCTTAGAACATTGTCAGTCAATCAGCCTATAACCATGGTCTTTTTGGAAGAGGTCTTATCCCTTTTGCTTTTTTCTTTTGAACCATTTGACAACCTTTATTTTTTTTAAATCTTTAAATATATTTATTGCTTTTCAGACTCTTGATTTTGGAGATGTTCTTTTTCATTGTGCTTTGCAATTGGATGGTGAGTTCACATTTAACAGGAACTCCTCTGTGATATTCCTGAAGGTTGCTTCTGTTGGTGGTCCCATAGTGCTGCCAACTCAGACAACTGTACTTTAATTTGTCAACTTGAAGTTTCCTCACTTGTGCAGACAGCAAAATCCAAACTTCAACCCTGTGAGGAATGGCTGGGGTTACTGATTCTCAGATGAGGATTTTTCCTAACAAGATGCCAGATCATAGTGGGCAAATTTGTACAGAATGTTTGCTGATAAACACATTTACTTAGGATTTGAGTGAGAATGCCAGTTTTTCAAAGATACTGGATTTTATATTTGAGTTTTACTGAAATTCTGTGTTGTTCATGGGACCTAAGGCTTAGCATCTCTTAAAACAAACTGAATCTCACTTATAAAGTTAAAAATTTTGCAAATGCCCCCAGGAGATTTATGTTATCAGTGTCCATGCTGGGTGTTGATGTTTTTCTTTTTCTTCCTTCTGAACTCAATTACAATTTCATTAATTTATTTGCGTGTTATCTAGAAGTGTTATAGCATGTTTTACTTTTATATTTCGTATTTCAATGCATTCTCTTTTAAAACTTTTTTTGAGGAAGGTGGAGTTATATCTAGTCTTCCGTTTGCTAGAAGTGGGAGTCCAATTACATTTGCTCATTTGTTTATTTTTGATAATCCTTACTTTTCTAGTGCCTAACATAGTATTTAGCTTGTTCTTCTTTAAGAAATATTTGTTAAATAAATGAGAATATTGAAGCTAAGTATAATATCTGATAGGAGTAACACATGGCCATTCTACCTGTTATATAGAATGCAGAATTAGACTCTGAACAGAAGTGTGTGGACATGGGTGGAGGGATGTTGCCTCTTAATGTTTTAGAAAGAATAGCCATTATCAAGCTGGATTCCACTTATACATTTTTGCCTTACAAAGGTAGGCCTAGTTCATATTATGTCTTAATGAAATGCTACCCAAATTATGCAAATTATTTACAATCAATATTTCTACTATTTTCTCACCCTTGGCTATATGTTGCCTTCCATTCTTTGTAACATTTTTTTTTTATTGCATCTTAGAGAAACCAGTTCACAGGGATGCCTTGAGAAAGTCCCTGAGAAACCAGAATGCAATCCAATGTATAATTTTGTGTTGTTGCTATAGTGCAATCAGTATCTGAACTACAGGGCTTTGACCTCATTACAACAGAAAAACCACATACATATACACACACACACACACACACACACACACACACATACACACACACACACTTGTCCCTTCTTTCAAATTTGTCCTGTTCGAGGAAAGTGTTAAAGTATTAAAGATTAAAACCACTGTTTCTTTTTTCCATTGTTCTTATTTTGTATTGTATTATTTGATATTTTTTTACTTGAAATGATCTTCCATTATCTGCCATTAAAATACTTATCCTTCTGAATCTCAGAAAAAATATTAACTGATTTTATTTCTAAGAAGAGAGTAAAACACCAAGGAGATGGTTATGAGCTTCTGAATAAACTGATATCCTAAGAATTTTTTCATTTTTGGTAAGTTAAGTTCATTCCTGTTAGTGTCTTCCTATTTATTTGAATTTTCTCATTGTAGCATTCATTCTGCAGATAATTGAAAATTTCACACATGATAGAATCCTATCAATGTTTTGAATCTTAAAGTTCATGTAAGTTAAGTCCATATCTTATCATATAATCCAATTTACAACATTGCCATCAAATTTTGCTACTAAAGTCATATAGTTTGTATTTGAATAGTTAATTTAATCTCTAATTATTATTAAACATGCTGTTTCCTAAATTATGGTTTACAATAAATTTTATATCTATAAGTGATCTTTTTTTATTAACAGAAAATTTTCAGTTACTACTCTTAGACTAGCAGAAGAAAGAGCAGGTATAAGATAGATCTATGAAAATGCAGTTTTGAAACATTCAGACTTATTATTTGTTGAAAGTGCTCTGCCATATTGTCAAATCTGTTGATAATCCCTAAAGAACATGGGTGATATCATAAAAAAATAGGTATTTTTTATTTATCTCACATTTAACAAGGCTATTTTGTAAATGATAACTTGAGATGTCCATTTGATTACTAAAATAAACAAATAAGAAATAGTACATAAGCATTACAGAAATGTTCCAAAATAGAAACTGTTCAATTACAATGTTTTCAAAGTTTAATACTGATCACTGTGAACCAAAAGATATTACACACTAATGTATAACACTGTTCTATCTAGCTATGCAACTATCTAATTTGTCAAGTGTTTAATTTATACTCAAAGAACACTAAACACCTTATTGGAATTGTCTCCGTCAATACTCTAAGCAATCTTAAAAAAGCAAACATAATTATATTCTGGATCTAGGAAGTTAAATAACTTGTCCAAAGAAATGAAGCCAGTTATTGTCAACAATTGAATTTGACCCAGGGCTAATGGACTCTTACCTTCTCACCATTATGGCAATTAAAATGTTTTAACTAAAATAAATAAGTGGTGTAAATTATAGATGAGCCAAAATAATCATCATTTGTTTCTCATCATTTCTAAAATGACACTCTAATTTAATGGAGAAGAAGAGAGAGAGAATTGATTTTCAAAAAAATGTGAACAGCTTTGAATGTAAAGTATAGGTATCCAACCATCCAATGAAAATTGCATTTTTAGAAAGCCTTAAATAGTCTAAACAATCCATTATAGGATAAAGAATGTGACAAAGTGCCACAGAGCATTTGGTGACTATGTATATAGTCATATTCTGAATTAATGTGTTTATTTAATTTGCTAAAATTATTTGAGATCTCAGAAAAAGCAGGAAGGCTCCATCTGGTCCAGATATGCAAGATATGGGACTCTGTGTCCTACCAGAGTTAGTGAAGGTCTGAGGTCAGAAGGTTTCAGAGTTAGTGACTTGCCTGTGCTGCTCTCCCACCATGGACATGGGGAAGATTCTCCCAAAGCAAGAATTCTGGCTACTTTTAATAGATGTATGCAAGAGATAAGCTTCTGCTTCATGAGTTTGAAAGTTAGATGTTGCCACCTGGTGCCTCCCATGGTCACAGGAGCCAGAATCTTTGGTACTTTTAAATGTCAACACTATAGGTACATGAGTCATCTTACTTAATATGTTGATGTCCCTGTTGCTTAAGTTAAGTAAATATGGTCATTTAAGAAATACTTTAACACTTTGTAAATACTTTAATTACTGATTTGATTGAAATTTTTTTTAAAAAGAATGACTCATCAGATCAGATTACAGAGGCAAGGGCATTTTATGGTTTTTTTCTAGAGATCATTGATTTTATAAACTATATTTTGGCAAAAAGGTAAAGTATGCATAAAGCAATCCAAAAGGAAAGGGTTACATGCAAGTCAGGGTCACTAAAAATCTATTCTGTAAGGCAAGAGATATTTATTAATACTAAAAAAGAGAGAGAAATGGTTTATATATAAACAATATAAAACAAACAATAAACTGCTATCCACTCTCAGTGTGGTTAACTTGATGGTTATTGATTTGGATGTCGGGCACACTTTTATTGAACCCCTACTCTGGGCCAGGCTCTTTACTTTGATCTGCCCATTTGGTGCTTAGAGTGATGCTTTAATTGTGGAGATATAAATAATTATTTCCATGTGTATACTGTTAAAGGTGTGAATAAATCACTTGATTTTTAACAATATGTATTTTTAATTATAGTGGTTTCTGATTATATGTTACTTCATACAAGTTATTATGTCAATATTTAAGAATATTTTGGTGTAAGTATAACTCTGGGAATCGGGGTGACTACATGGCTCCCTTGACCAAGCACAGCATACCTCATGTGAGCTGTTAACAATTCAGTTCTCCTGTGATGCATGCAGTTGGAGCAAATGGGCCACAGAGGGATGTGATCATATACATTGAGTTGTCTTAATTTTGTCTCAGTTTTCTTACATCTAAAGGGAGCTACTAATGTGTAGCAAAGAAGTTTAATAAATAGGGTGCAAAAATGATTAAGTAATGTATTCAAAATCAAACAATTCGGAAGTGGAACAATTCAGATAGGAATTCAAACTGTCAATTCTGTGTCTAAATCCTATTGCTAAGTTACTGAAATGCTAGACTCAACAAGTGTTCTGAGAGCACTAGTTCCATATGATGAGTAGTGAAAATGGGTTGAATGTGAAAAAATGTGTGAAAATTATTGGCAACTATTTGACACTCACAAAGCTTATTAAAAACTCAGAAATAGAGAATTTCGCTCCCATGAAGATCAAGTAGCTTTACTTTTCCCCATTGAGCCACTAAGGACCCTGGACTTGATATATAAAACAAACTTAAGAAGACACTGAAAAGTGGAAAGAAGAAGGCAGACCAGCTAGGAACCCTGAAACTCAAGGAACAACATAGTGGTGAGGTGTCTAGGTTTTCTTTTGTGATGTATATCCCAGACTTGAGGCTGAAGAAACCAGAAACACAGACATTCTAACAGGTGCAGACAAAAAAAAGCACCCCCAAAAATCCGGCTCTCTCAAGATAGAGGACTAGCAAGGCACAGAAGGTTTAGACAATAATCCGTCTATTCCAGCCAAGCACCACAGAAAAAACTGCCACCACATCCCCAATCACAGAAGCAAAGGTGAGAGGGAGAGCCTAGACTTCCACCCACAGAAAGCTGGAAAGAGATGTCCTAAACCTCCTGTAGGAATGTCAGAGAAGGTCAAGTAGAGAGCCAGGACTTTCATTTCTGCCTTCTGGTAATGAACATCTCTCTCCAAATATACGGTGTCAATGGAGGCCAGGTATGGAGCCTGGAAGTCTACTCGTTGGCAGTATTGAGGTACCCTCCACATATCCACTGGAGTTGTGTCAGATGAGTGCATTTTCCACTGGTAATGAGGCCACCTCCACAGCAGTGTCAGTAGAAACCTTCTGGGGTATTGGAACATTCAAATCTCTCCACCTGGAGTGAAGATCCAGTATCTGATCTTTTTTTTTAAATTAAACCCCATTCCTTGAATGAGTATTTGTTGAGTGATCCATTACATGTATGGGAAAAGCATTCCTAAATGATGCAATGGGGAAGAGTACAGTGCCACATGCAGTTGTGAAGTTTAGGCACCATGTTATTTTAGGGTGTGCCATTCATATAGACTAAGACATGAAAAATATCTCCCCAAAGATGTACAACATATTGAATATCGCCCTGACTCATGTAAACATCCAAAGTCTGCCCATACAGTGATTAGACAGATAAAAGGAAAAACATACAACTCCAATGTCTATCAATCACATGAAAAGAAATGTCACTAATCAACCTATGTATCTTGTCATTGAAATAGATCCTGAAAACCAGAGGTGTCAACAGAGACCAAATGGAGAATCAGGACTTCCACTTCCACCTGGCATCATGAAGTAGTTTCCTCCTTCCCCTGCCAGAGCACTGTCAGAGAAAATCAGTTCAACAGACAATGTAAAAGGGATCCAGTGTCTTATAATACAAACATATTCAAGTTTTAGCTACTTGAAAGAAACCAGACACCAAGGTCTAAATATGATGATAACATTTATATGAAATGCCAGGATGGGAAAATTCATAGAGACAGGAAAGGAGATTGTTAGTTTCCTGAGGCTGGGTATTGGGGGCATTGATGGGAAATGAGGACTAACTGCTAATGGGGACAAAGTTTCTTTTGGGGGTAATAAAATGTTTTAAAATTGATTGTGGGTTCGGTTGCACAGCTCTGTGAATATACTACAATCACTGAAATGTATACTTACAATGGGTGAATTGTATGGTCTGCAAATTGTATCTCAATAAAACCACTATAAAAATAAGATTAGCAAAAAGAAAGAAAAGTCAACTTATGTGACTGTTACTAGATCTGGAATCAAGAGGTTAATCTATGTGTAATCCACCCTTCAAGAGTCAGAACCACGTTTATTCAATAGGTATTCTTTATGTCTAGACAAAATATGTGAAAGTTTAATGACTTAGTAAAAATAAAGACTTTAAATAAATCTTTGTAATGTTCTATTTTTAAATCATTTTTTAAATTAAGTATTTAACTAAGTCATTAATTAATTTTTATAGAATTGATGTTGACTGTGAAGGCCAAGGAATAACTCCATGAAGAGGTAAGTTTTAAAAATGCCAACCATTTCTATAAAAGAATAAAAACAGAAATTTTACTTTGCCTACTCTATGGTTGACTGATTTCTATTACTCTGAGTTATAATCCAATATTCTGAGCTATGAATTATATGAATTGATGTATCTGATCATATATTATGGTATTATTTCAAGTATTGTGTCATGCAAGTTTGTTGGGATTTAAAGACTATTGTACAAAATATTTTGTTTCTTATCATCAACGAGCTAATAAAAGTAAGATTGACTGTAAATACATTGTAAACTTCTGTTCAAATATGACATAGTAGGAAATGAGAGAAAAACTACATGCTCTTGAGAAGGGCATGCCCCTCATATTTCCAGGGTGTGCCACACATATAGTAGAAATTATAATATAGTACCTTGTGTTACATGACTTCCGAGACCTCTCTACTTCATAGCATTCCTGTTCAGTTCTGCAGTGGTTTCTCTTTCTCCAGGGAATCCTGAGATACATGTGGTACCTTTGTGATTTCCTGTATACTCCTTCTTTCCCAGTGGTATCTTTCTCCAATTAAAAAACCATATAGAGATGCAATTTGACACTTGGGAATATTATGATTATTGTGGGTCATTAAACATTTAATGAATCACAGATTATTTATTCTAAAGATAATAACATTTAACTTTCATGCCCAAACTTTTCAATTAGTATTATCTTTCATATTTTCAGGATCTTTTTCAGTGACAAACTGTGTAGGCTGATTAGTGAAGTTTCTTTTCATGAGGTTGATATTCTTGAGTTGTAAGTTGTTCCTTTTATCTGTCTAACCACTGTGGTGAGCAGCCCTTGGAGGTTTACATGATTCAGAGCAATGCTTAATATATTGCACATCTTTGGGGAAGTGTTTTTCACATCTTAGTCTACATGAATGACACATCCTAAAGTAACCTGGTGCCCAACCTTCACAACTGCATGAGGCAGTCTGCCTTTTCCCACTGTATCATTTAGGAATGCTTTGCCCGTGTGTTTAATGGATCACTCAAAAAAACTGGCTCACTACAGAGGACAATTAAAAACTGTGTACCTGTTGAGCCTCCTGTCTTTCATTGGTTCAGTAGCTCAGCGATATTAGAGTCAACATATTCTCTTGTCCTTAAATTAATTTCTCAAGTGGATGAAGCTCATATATAAAGTTTCTTTAAATTCTGAGAAGCAGAAAGTGATGGAGAATGAATATTCTTCACACACAGCCCTGTTTTTTGGGAAAGAACATTTATCTCTTATATTGTCCCTGGTAGAATTCCTCCCACAAATCATTAGCAATAGACATTTGCCTTTTTTTTTTTTTTGAATTTTGCTTCTTCTCAATGGCAACTGAACTTCTTAGAACAGAGACAATTTCTTAAAAGGGGAACCTCTTTATTTCTTTTTCAGCATGTTCCTGACAACCTAATGATAACTCTTGCCCATCCTCCAGTTTATTATAGATCTACTCAGACTTTGTCTTGTCTTCACTTTGTTATGGCTTTTTATTTGAAAATATAACTCATCCAAAATAATTTATATTTCTGTGAGTCAATTTATTTATTTTTAATTGACTAATTATATCTTTCTTGAATTCACTTTCTGTGCCACACATGGCTTTCACTGTTCTTTGTTTTTAATCTCTCTGCTGCTTCTCCTCTTCCAATCTGACATCTGCCAAGGTGAAGTTTTACTCTCTATCATCTCTGGGATGACATCAGCAAAGCATAAAAATGAAATCGAGACAATATAGGGAGCTTATTAAAAGCATGAATCCTTGAGCATGAACTAGACCACCTGACTTTGAAACGTGGTTTTAATACCTAATACATTTGTGGATTCTGACAATTTACTTACACTCTCTGAATCACAATTTTGTAACGTGAAAAATGGAAATTTTAATAGAACCTGTCTCACAGAGGCGTTCTCATGACTAGACTCATCAAGACATGAGGAATGCCTGTCATATATAGTGCTCAGAAGTGTGAGAAATTATTACCTGGTAGTCTTCATGATCACTGTAGATTCCTTTTAACTGCATCAACATTTTGATAATATTCAACCTCACATGCCATTGCATTATACACATTTTTTTGTATTTTGAGACTTTTTAGAGAAGTTTTAGCTTCACAGCAAAATTAAGAAGAAGGTACAGATATTTCCCATAAACCCCCAACACCCCCACACATGCATAGCCTCCCCCATCCCATTACCTACATCCCCCACCAGAGTGGTGCACTTCTTATAATTGATGAACCTACATCATTTTCACCAGTATTCCACAGTTTACATTAGGGTTCACTCTTGGTGTTGTACATTCTATGTGTTTGGACAAACATATAATGACTTGTATCCACCATTATAGTTTCCTACAAAGTATATTCACTCCCTGAAAAATCCTCTGTGCTCCTCCTATTCATCCCTACCTCTGCCCCAACTCCTGGCAACCAGTGATCTTTTTACTGTCTCCATAGTAGTGACTTTCCCAGAATGTCGTAGAGTTGGAATCAGAGTATGTAGCCTTTTCATATTGACTTCTTTCACTTAGAAACATGCATTTAAGGTTCCACTTTATCCTTTCATGGCTTCACAGCTCATTTCTTTTTAGCACTAAATAAGATTCCGTTGTCTGCTTATACCATAGTTTATTTACCCATACGTCTACTGAAGGACATCTTGGTTGCTTTGTATCATGCACTTATTAAACTTTAGTCCAATAAAGTATTTTTATTAAATGTTCATTGACTAAACAGAGAATTTTATTGCATGATGGTGAACAAAACAAATATTGTAGACTAGTAGTTTCAATAAAACTCCACAAATATTGAGAAAACTAAAAGCAAGCAAAAGAGAAATGAAAAATAAAATAAGCACATGGGAAAATGTGAGAGTGAGTTGGATCTATTGTTAAGCAATGAAAGTCAATTAAAATATAGTGCATAATCAACACTGATGAAAATTGGGAAACATTAACCCAAAGAAAGAGAGGCAACATAACTAATTCATCATAGAATAGTCCTCTTACTCCAAAACAACTGCAACATAACTTTCAAACATGGATAAGTACTTTTTTTCAAAAAGATAAGGAAATGTTACAATCTTCTAAACCAAACAGCCAGTATTAAGCAAGATAATCACTTGGGGGGGAAAGTACAAACCAGGAAGCTTCTGAATGGCCTCAAAAATTTATCTTAATTTGAATATCCTCTGATATCAATAAAATGGACTGACTGAGACAATCAGGCACCAATCAGTATCTATGAATTGCTGAATTACAAAGTATGGGTCCAGCTACTAGGCTCATAAATGGAAGTAAAGACATTTATTAGGAAAAAGAGGGATCCCAATGTTTAGAATAAGGTTATTTGAGCAAACTAATATAACTGAGTACTTCAAATCATCAGATATCACAGAAACAATCAGTATTAAGTATAATTTGGAAACATACCAGGGAAGAGCATGAAGGCTAAAACAGAAGGAAAAGACAAGACTTACACATACACACATACACACACATACACGTGGATGCTATAATTTTATTCTAATAGGTGAGAAAAACACCAGAATCCTTGACAGCTTTTTTTTGTATATATCCAACAGTCTACTGTACTGTAACATCTATTTAATTTATGTATATAATCCATCTTTTTTCCTCAAAGAAGGCAAATATTTTAGCTATCGTGGACATTACCCTATTTATAGGAACTAGAAGTGCCTGGCATAGAGCTATCTTGAACATTAATCTGTTTACAGGAATTAGAAGTGCCTGGCATAGTGAAGACAATCTATAAACATATGTTGAACTCATTTGTGCTTGTTCTTTCTTTTGGAAGCACATAAAGCAAACTTTAAGTCCCATAATCCAATTTACGGAAATCGTATTGTACGTTAACTTTAAGAAAATAGATTGCAGTTTTTTCTACATCCTTTGTAGTGCATATTTTACATCTTTGTTCCTCATGCTATAGATCAAAGGATTAAACATGTAAATAATGAGGATATAAAATATGGAAGCCACTTTATCAGTGCCAAAGAAATAACTGGACTTGGGCTGCACATACATAAATATTAAAGCTCCATAAAATAGTATGTGGATACCACAGTCAGGTGGGATCACAGGTAGAAAAAGACTTGCACCTGCCCTCAGCAGAGTTCATCCTGAGAATGGCTACAAGAATGAAGAGGTAAGACATATGAACTAGAAGGAATTTTATTCAGAAGGAATGAAATTAAATCAAAACTGGCTAAAATCAGAATAATCATTTCATTTTCGTGTGTATTCAAGCAAAGCTAAGATAACAAAGGGACACAGTCACAACAGAAATGATGGATAACAATTGTGGCCACAGAAGGATAAATTAAAAATCTTTACAGGGACCAGAAGAGAAACAAATGTGCTGTAGAGATAGGGGATTGCCACCAGCACATGACATACCATTTGTGACATAACTGTGTAGTGCAGAGGGTTACAGATGGCCACATAGCAGTCATAGGACATTGCTGACAGAATAAAAAAATCACTAATAACGAACATAAGAAAGAAAGCTAGCTGTATAGCACAAAAATAATAGGATATTGAATTTTCGTCCAAAACAAAATTTACTAACATTTTGGGTCCCGCAATTGTTGAATAACCAAGATCAGTAAAAGCCAGGTGTCTGAGAAAGACGTACATGGGTGTTTGTAGCCTGGAGTCCGTCTTGGTGAGAATGACCATGCCCAAGTTGCCCACCACTGAGATCATGTAGATGATGAGAAAGATCCCAAATAGTGGAGCCTGCAGCTTAGATTTGTCTATGGTCCCCATTAGAATGAGTTCATTTAGCACTATATTTTTAGTCATCTGAAAAATGTTTTACAAATAATATTTTACCATTTGTGTTCTTTTGGGATTGGCTTTTTTCACTCAACATAATTCTCTTGAGATTCATTTGTGCTTGTGTGTGTATAAATCATTTATTCCTTTATTGTTGCTGAGTAGTGTTCCATGATATTGATGACAAAATTTGTTTAAACATTCACTCGTTGAAACGCATTTGGGTTCATTCCAGTTTTCAGCTCTGATGAATAAAACTTCCATAAGCATTCACTAAAGATGATTGCATGAACATACGTTTTCATTCTCTTGCAATGAGTGTGCAAGAGTGTGATTGGCAAGTTGTTTGAAGTTTGATGAAGTCCAGTTTATCAACGTTTATGTGTTACAGATTGTGCTTTGATATCATGTCTATAAACTCTTCACTAGCCCTAGGTCCTGGATACAGATTTTCCCCTATGTTTTTATCTAAACGCTTTATATTTTAGCATTTTACATTTAAGTCATTTTTCATTTTAATTTTTGTATAAGGTTTTAGTTGACATTATTTGTTTATTATTTTTGCCTCTATGTTCCCAATTATATCACCGCCATGTTTTTAAAGGCTATCCTCCTTCTACTGAATTACTTTTGTACCATTATGAGAAATTAGTTGAACTATTTGCAAAAGTCTATTTCTATGTCATCTAATCTGTTCTGTTGATTTATGTGTTTGTATCTCCATCAATATCCCACAGTCTTGATTATTGTGGCTATATTGTAAATCTCAACATAGAATAGGGTATTTTCTTCATTGTTAAGTTACATTTTAAGTATGTTTTGTCTATGCTGGGTCCTTGACCCTTCATATAAATTTCAGTAAAAAGTAGCCTCCACAAAAAATCTTGCTGGAATTTTATTTGAATTTGCATTAAATCTATAGATCAGTTGGAAAGAATTGATAACTTTAGTATGTTGAGTCTTCTAATCTATGAACTTAATATGTCTACTATTTTATTCAGATTTCTTTTATTTCTTTAATAAGTGTTTTGTACTTTTCGGCATACAGATTTTATACATTTTGTTGGTTTCTATCCACATATCTTAGTATATGTGGGGTAAATGTAAAAGGTTTGATTTTTTAGTTGTTTTTGATATGTCTCTCTATATATCCAATTAATATTTGCTTGTTAATCATGTGTCATGTCACCTTGCTGAACTCACATTTTTTTCAGATTTGTGGATTTTTTAAGTTAGATAATATATAATTTGCATATAGGGAAGCTTTCATTTCTTCCTTTCCAAAGTGTATGTATTTCATGTCATTTTCTTGCACTTTCTGGGAATTTCTATTTGATCTGCTTTGTGTACTATGGATGATTTTGCATTTTTGAGATTTTTTTTGAATATGTAATTATAAATTATTTAGTCTTTTTGTTCTGGTGTCCTTTACTCAGTGTAATTATTTTGAGAGCATCTACATTTTTCATGTGTACCAATAATTCATTACTTTTCATTGCTAGTGATATTCACTTGCTTGTATATCCTACAATCTGTTTTTCCATTCTCAAGTGGATGAACATTTGGGCTGTTTCTGGGTTTTGGCCATTACAAATAAAGCTTCAATAAAGCTGAAGTGGAGGAAAATTTTTTCATTTACACTCTTAGGGATTCTAGATGGACTTAAGAATTAAACTGACATAGAACAGATAAACAGGACAAAAGCAGACATATTTTACTTAGTAATTTTTATGTGTATGTGGGAGTCCTCACAAGAAGAGTGAAGACGGAAAGAAGTGGCTAAGCCTAAGTGCTTGTATACTAGGTTGAAACAAGAGTGACAATTGTAGAAAAGTAACTAAAATATACGGGGTGACTACAGGCATAGAGGATATTTTAACCATGTGTTTGCACAGATTTCTCTCAGCCTCCACTCTCCATCTCTGATGGAATGTTTCTTCTCTCCTGATAATAAGGAGGGTGCCTCTGATGTGAGAATTTCATCTTTTGTTTTAAGAAAGAAGAGGAGAGTTCAGACTGCCCTTCTTGTTCCTGCTGTTTTTCAAGTGTCTTTAGCTCAAATTATCAGTATACCAAAAGAGTGTATTTTGGAGTGACATGTCCTGTACTCCTTTATTTGCTATGGACACTGGTATACAAGTCTTCTATGGAAATATGCTGTCATTTTTCTTGGGTAAATACATGGGAATGGAAGAGCTAAATATTATGTTAAATGCAGGTTTAATTTTTAAGACACTGATGCTTATAACAAATTGTTTTCAAATATTTATAACATTTTACTTTTCTGCCAAAAATGTACGAAAGTTCCTGTTCCTCTGTGTGTGTGTGTGTGTGTGTGTGTGTATATATATATATATATATATATGTGTGTGTGTGTGTGTTATCTTACACACATTATATGACATAGTGTTATCTCATTGAGGCTTAGGTTGAATTTCATTAACGAATAATTATGCTGAGCAACTTTTTATGTGCATATTTGCCACCTTTACATGTTATTTGGTAAAGAGATTATTCAAATGTTTGCCTATTCTTTATTATAATTATTACTGCGTTATGAAGCTTCTGGATATATTGTAGAACAAGCCCTTTATGAGATGCATTACTTGAAAATATTGTCTCCCAGAATATACATTGGTTTTGTATACTCTTAGGGGTATCTTTTGAAAAGTAAAAGATTTAATTTTGATGTCAAATGTATCAAATTTTTATTTTATCAGTTTTACTTCTGGTGTTGCATCTAAGAAATCTTCACACAACCCAAGGTCATGAAAATTTTCTATTATGTTTTCTTCTGAAATTTTTAGACTTTTCGGTATTACATTTACATCTGTGATCCATTTTCTGTGAATCTTTGTATGAGTTATGGGTCAATATTCAATATTTGTGTATGTATATCTAATTAGTTCATCACTATTTGTTAAAAAGTCTTTTCCACACCAAATGACCTTTTTTCTTTTGCCTTGTGGAAAATCCATTTTCCATATATACGTGAGTCTGTTTCTGGTCTATCAATATTGTTTCACTGTGTGCACTCTTTTGATAACTGTAGCTTTGGAATAAAACTGGAAATCGGTGTTTATCTTAGTGTTTGCATTACAACTGTGTTCCTCCTTTTAAAGTTAATTCAGCTATACTAGATCTTTTGTGTTTATTTAAATATTTTAGTTTCAGCTTCCCAATTACTACCAAAAAATAATGCCTGCCTGGATTTTTACTGGGGTTGCATTGAATTTGTAGATACATTTGAGGACATTTGATATTTTAACAATATTGAATATTCCAGAAAATGAATATGGCATATCCTTAACTTATTTAGGTCTTCTTTAATGTCTTTCAAAAATGCTTCTTAATTTTTATTGTATAGGCTTTTAATATACTTTTTCAGGTTTATTTTTGGTTTTTAGCATTTTGATACATTTGTAACAGATATTTTAAATTTTCACTTCTAATTTTTATTGGTAGTGTATACAAATAAAAATTAGTTTGTATACTGATCTCTCTTTTGAAATTATGCTAAATTCACTTTGTAGTTTAATAAGTTTTTTCTATAGATTTCATTAGATTTCTACCTGCAAAATCTTGTCTACTAATAAACACAGTTTTACTTCCTCTTTTCCAAACTTTCTATTGCTTTCTTTTCATGCCATATTGTGTTGGATACAGCCTCCAGTACAATGTTGAATAGAATTAGAAACAAGATACTGCTTGTCTTGTTCCTAATCTTAGTGGAAATGTGTTTGATTTTTTAATATGGTGTATGATGTTAGTTGTATGTTTTTTATCAGTGCCCTTTAGCAGTTTTAGGAAGTCCCATTTAATACTTGTCTGGTCAAAATTTTTATTATTAATGGATATTGAAACTTTAAAATGTTCTGTCCACTGCATTTATTGAGGTGTCAGAAAACTTTTCCTTTTTAATTTCTTAATATGATAATTTTTTGCTTGTGTGTGAGGAAGATTTGCCCTGAGCTAACATCTGTTGCTAATTTTCCTCCTTTTTCGCTTGAGGAAGATTAGTCTTGAGCTGTGTCAATCCTCATCTATTTTGTGTGTGGGTCACCACCACAGCATGGCTGATGAGTGATGGAGGTCTGTGCTCTGGATCTGAACCTAGAAACCCCAAGTCACCAAACCAGAGCATGCTGAACTTAACCACTACACCCAGGAGCCCACCCCTGATGATTTTATTTTTGAATATTAAACCAACTGTAAATTTCTGAGGTAAACCTAATATGGTGCATCATTGTTTTTACTTATTGCTAGATTAAATTGACTAAATTTTTACTAGAATTGTTGCATAAATGGTCACGACTGATATTGCCCTGCTGTTTTCTTACAATGTCATTGTCTGCTTTTGATATTAGGGGAAAGCTCGCCTCATAAGGAAAGTCAGGATATACGTCTGCACTTCAGTTTTCTAGATGAAAATGCATAGAATTAGTTACTTCATTTTCCCTAAATATTTAGTAGAGCTCTCCAGTCAAGACATCTGGAGTGATTTTGAATTAGTGAGGGTTATTTCTCATATGTATTTCAATACTGAGATCCTTTTCATCCTAGATTTTTTTATACTGTGTTTCTTAGTGTCCATATACATGAAAATATATAGTACACCCATTCTTATGATTCTAACATAAAACACAGATTGTTTTTTTCATAGACGTCTTGAGCATCTCAAAATTCTCTGTACTCTTCTTATTCTGTTTTATTAATCTTTCTGAATCATTATTGCATAATATATTAAATTCTGATATTCTTCAAAATATCATATGAAAAATTTCAGTTATGTGCCAATTCCTGATTTTTTGAATTTTTATATTTTATGGAAAAATATAAAACTTTCTGAAATAACATATGTATACTTAATAATGAAAAAAATAGCTTTTAAAATGCATAAGATATATTGTCAAAATTATGTAGAAGGCACACCAATATTTTTTTAGATGTGGGATATTGGATTATGTTTAGTCACAGTTTATTTTCTTAAATCCAGATATTAGAAACATTTACCTTTTTCTATTACAAAAGTAATAATTATTCACTGCAGATAATTTGGGGAAACATATAACCAAAAAATATTAATTTAAACATTTTTGTAATCTTAGCAGCCACTAATAACTAATGTAATATTTTACTGTATCTCTGTCCAACATACATTTTCTAGAAAGCAAAAATATTCTCTCATATTTATATTTGCAAAGTTCATACATATTTTCAGTACATGTTTTTCTTAATAATTAAAAATCAACAGTATAAATTTTTAGTAATATTTATCCTCACAAGAAAATATACATTTTTTATTCCAATGAATTATTTTTATTTAAATTTTGTTGACTACATAGAAAATTTTATTCTATGATGGAGGACAAAGAAAACAGCTTAGTCCCTCTATGATGTACGTAAATTTCCATGAACGAAAAAAATACTAAAAATAAGCAAATAAAAGTGGAAATTAAGAAGGGTTAAGAGGATATTTGTCCAGAAGACATGACATATATATAAATTGCTATGTATCTTACTATACTTTCACTAGAAATATAGTATAGACCAAATTAAGCGATTCTCTCCTTTAGCTTTCTACAAGAGGGATTATCAAATCGATGCAGTCAAACAACGGATCCTACTAAAAATATATCACACTCATATGAACCAACATCGAGGAAAGTCACCCACAAAAGAGGCAACAAGCCTAATTCAACATAGAGTAGACCTTTTATGCAAAGATACAAAAACAAATAGAACATGAATTTTAAACAAGTATTCTAGGTTTTCAGAAAGATAAGGAAGTTTAACAATCTCATTAGACAAAAACAAGCAGTACAGAATCAACATCTCAACAAAATATAAAATAAAAAAATAAAAAAAAATTGAAGCTTACTTGGGTGACCTCAAGAAATTTATCTTTTTTTCTCCAGCCTTATTGAGATATAATTGACATATAATATTGTATAAGTTTAAGGTGTACAGTGTGTTGATTGCATGCACTTATATACTGCAGTAGGATTACAACTTAGCGTTATCTAATATCTCCATCACTTCACGTGTTTACCATTTTTGTTCTTGTGAGAGCATTTAAGATTTACTCTTAGTAACTTTCAAGTATGTAATACAGTATTGTTAACTTTAATCAAGGAAATTTACCTTAATTTGCATATCCACTGGTATAGAGAAATGGACTGATTCAGAAAAATATGATGTTGCACTGATCTTGTGAGTTACTAAATTGCTAAGTACGTTGAGTTAATAGACTTTCTAGGGCTCATATGTGAAAGCAACTGCACTTATCAGAAAAGAAAAGGACCCTAAGGTTGCCCACACATTTCAGGAGCATTTGAGCAAATTCATATGACTGAAAATTTTGAATCATAGTACTACACTGAGCCTCCTTGAAATCACAATGTTTGATTTTAATGCATGCCATAGAAGAATATGAAGCCTAAAACAGAAGGATGTGCTCACACAAAAACACACGCATATGCACACAAACACACATAGACCCTGGGAAATTTATTCTAATAGTTCAGAATAACCCAAGTCATTTTAATGTCCCTTCTGTACCTACTATCCTTCCTCACTCTCACACAGCATAGCCACTCTCTTTACCTGCTCTTATGTATCCTAACCCATTATACTGTACTATAAAATTTACTTAATTATTATGCTTATATTTCATCTCTCCCCCTCAAAGAATGCAAAGATTTTTACTCTTCTGCTCACTAATGTATTTATAGCACTTATAAGTGTGACTGGCACATAGAAAACATTATCTAAATATATGATGAGGTTTTAAAGACCTCATAATGTCTACACTTAAAATATTCACTTCCTTTTCCTTAAACTCTATTAGTCTCAGAATGCTCCTACAACTTAACTAATATTATAATACTATAATAATATACTATATATAGTGAACCTTAACAAAAACATTGCATAGTTTTTTCCACACATCTTTGTTTCTCAAGCTATAGATTAAGGGATTCAACATGGGGATAATGAGTGTGTAAAATATGGAAGCCACTTTATCAGTGTCAAAGGAATGACCAGACTGGGGCTGCACATACATAAATATGAAAGTCCCATAGAACACTGTGACCACTGTCAGGTGGGAACCACAGGTAGAAAAAGCCTTGCACCTGCCCTTAGCAGAATTCATCCTGAGAATGGCTACAAGGATAAGCAGGGAGACACAAGAACTATCAGAAGGGAGAAAAATAAATTAAAAATTGAGAAAATCAGAATAATCACTTCAATTTCATGTGTGTTTGAGCAGAGCAAAGATAACAAGTGAAGACTGCCGCAGTAGAAATGTCTGATGACATTATAACCACAGAAGGATAAATTAAAAATCTTTATGGTGACTAGAAGAGAAACAAATGTGCTGTATAGATAGGTGATTGCCACCAGTGCCTGACATACCCTTTGTGACATGATGACTGTGTAGAGCAGAGGGTTACAGATGGCCACATAGCAGTCATAGGACATTGCTGATAGAACAAAAGTTCACTAATAATGAACATGATGAAGAAAGCTAACTGTGTGGCACAAAAATAATAGGATATTGTATTTTGATTCACAACAAAATTTACTAACATCTTGGGTCCCACAGTTGTTGAATAACCAAGATCAGTAAAAGCCAGGTGTCTGAGAAAGAAGTACATGGGTGTTTGTAGCCTGGAGTCCGTCTTGGTGAGGATGACCATGCCCAAGTTGCCCACCACTGAGATCATGTAGATGATGAGAAAGATCCCAAATAGTGGAGCCTGCAGCTCAGGGCGGTCTGTGATTCCCATGAGAATGAATTCATGCAGCACTGTTAGATTGCCTTTTTCCATCCAGGTTGATCAGAAAACCTTATTCTGGATGGAAACATCAACATAGTCAATAACTTTCATGTACTAAAATCTGGTGGATCTTTAGTATACAGTGCTGGTATGAATAGATAAATCCAAATTGACAATTAACTTCTATTAAAATAATATACCCTGCAAATAAAACACACATGTTTAAAAATTGAAACAGAGATAGAGATAGAGTTGGAGATAGAGAGAGATTTGTAGTTTCCACTGGTGAAGGTTAGTCTCCCAAAGAACATTTGGTAATGTTTTGAGGCTTTTGGTTGTCACAACTGGAGATGGGTTGTTACTGGCATCTAATGGTTAGAGTCTAGTGAGTCCACTAATTATCCTACTATATTAGGGTAGCCCTCCAATAAAGAGTTTTACAGCCCAAAATGTCAACAGGGCCAAGATCAGCAAACTCTGATGTATGTATAGATATAGATATAGATAGATATAAATGTAGATGAAGAAAGCAAAAATGAAAAACATGATATAAACTGTTAAGTGGTAGTTTTAAGGGTGACAAACTTTTCTTTTTCTTTTATATAATGACAATAACATAATTACATTTACAAAATTAGAATCACAATATGACATAAGTAATTAAATCATAAAATTTTAAAATCCAAATTCCAATTATGTGTGGAAATATTTAGAAGCCCCTGCTTTAAAGCATATTCAGGTAAAAGCCTCTATGCCTACAGTTGGTACAGGATGAAATTAATAAGTTGACTAATACTGCACAGAGATGTAAAAAAGAACATTCTGACAGATTATAGTAGATTGTTTTTCTTTATATAGGGAAACATCTCGTGAAATATACATAGGTTGATATAGTCACTGCTGTCCCTATATTTTTGTTGTATACAAAGGAGTGCTTTGGGCAAATGTTGTAAGTTATATCAATCTCTTTATTCACACCAGCAAAATAAACAGTTTCTTGCAGGGTTGTTGGTAAGATAAATAAGAATTATACATTTCATTGTGTTTATGGTACCTGGAAATATCCCTCAATATTGAGTACATAGGATTCTTTGTGTGTGTTTTCATTTCTTAGTGGAGACAGTGTATTACCTGCAATGGATTATTTTACATATCCACGTATAAATTCTTTTTGTGTGGTTAACTTCTTTGTCAGGGGTATGGTGATGGATAGACGGAGTAGTGTGTTATCCAGGCAAATGCCCCCAGCACCCCTCAACCATGACCCAACTCCATGACCACAACGTGACTATCAATGTGCTCTTCTTTTGGATAATTTATCTTCTACCTTACTTAAGATATTTAATATATAGTCACCTTAAAACTACCATATTTCTAGAGCTCTAGAAGCCCACTCAGAGGTAGTGGCCCTTCACAGAAATTCAGCACTAAACTGGTGACTGAAGGGCTAAAGTTTGGAATTTACCCTCTTGGAGAAGTGCTGTTGGAATGGCTGCCGTGCCTGGTAATTGTTCCTGCCACTTCATCGACAGGCTGCGACAAGAGATCAAGAGTCATGTCCCTTCTCTCTGGCTACTATGGATTTTGCTGACACAAAGGATGTCCTCTCTCTGGTGTTGGGCAGATTGTAGGAACTTGCATCTTTCCTGCAGTAGCTTGGTGAACAGCTGTCAACTTGTTGGGGGAGAAAACTGCCCAGAAATTTTGGGGCACTTAAACATCAGTTACACAGGTTTCACTTCTTAACTTTGTCTTAAACAAGTACTTGGCTTTATCAAAAGGATTACAATAAAATACTTTAAAGAAAATTTTAAAAAATAACTAAAATATTTCCTCCTCCCCAGGTGCATTTTTATTATAACTGATGTATACAAAGTTGTTTGCAACATATGAGATATATTTTGTCATGGATGAACCTAGGATAGTATGAAGAAATAAGCAAACTGGGCAAAAGTGAGGTCACTGGCATTGGTTTTATATCATGAAGTTCCACATAAATTCTCTTGGATAAAGAGATTTTCTACTTTAAGGAAAAAATAGGTTTAAAATCACTATATTACACAATAGCACAGACTATACACAGACTATAAATTCTGGGGTGATATTTTAAGTCTGTCTGCACATTAAGGCCACAAAGAAATTCACTACACGTGTAATTTAAGGTGGACATATGTAAGTATAATGAAATAAAGACGAATGTGAACATCCCTGATAAACCACCAAGTGAAAACATAGCAGAGTAGAATGCGGATGGCGGGCTAAGGTAAAAGGGTTAGTGTTCTAAAAAATTGTGAGCATAAAGGTTTCCTTATGTAAATAAATATAATTGATCCTGATTTCAAGGAAGATAGCAGTCTCAAGAGTCTCTGAATGAGCTCTAAGAAGTAAATAGAAAAAAATACAACATTGTATTATGAAGGCATTTACAGGAAATCCACATTTTCTCACATAAATTGTTTCTTATAAAATTGTGAGCTTCTGATATCCTACCCTGTCCCCGTGTACTTCCCTTTCTTATGTCAGAAATACTGAACTACTGTTAGGAAAAATTATTTTAAATGAGTGGAATAAGAAGGAACATAAATCCTGTTTAGGTGCAATGACAAGAAGCTAAAGAAAACAAATCACCTTGTTAAGTGCTGATTTCCTGAAGATGAGGGAGGATAGAAGGGCTTCCTCTCACCAACATTAGGGTTCTATGGAAAACATAAATTACCTTTCATTGTTGCTCATGTTTTCAGATTATTATTTTTTTAAAGCTATACTCTTTGAGAAAATTACATCAGCTTTCTGCCAGATCCCACTGGACACAATGTGCTGCTCATTGTACTATCACCATAAGCCTGGTGACTTGAAAGTCTCCAAATACTGCTTTTCACATCTCAATGTAAGGTGGGAATTTCCTTTTCATTCATGAAGAGATCAAAAAAAAATTCACATGTATATATTGAATTAAATATATATTAATTATTGTAATATTTTTGAGAAGGGAATAAGAAAAGCCTAGTGTCACTAAATGACTAAGGATTTGGAAGGACCTCAGACTAGAAACTGAATACTTGCAGCTTCGCAATTCTGCCATATATATGTGTTTTTCTATTCCTGACTCTTCAGTTAGGCTTTGTTGTCTCTCGATTTGACCTCTATAATTCACGTTATTGAGTATTTGTATAAACACATAAGCAATATGGCATTGACATTTCAAGTATTCTTAATAGTATTTCTGAAAATATTTTAACAATTAATCTGAAGAGAAAGGAGAGCAGTCTTATTCTGCTCATGCCTTATCTTAGCAGAAAGCACACAGAAATGAACGAGAAATCCTAATGTTTCATTATGTTTTGCCATAGAATAAAGGTGTTCTTGCAAATGTCACTGAAACTATTCAGATAAGGGTAAAATATGGCACCACATGAAATATTGTTTACCTGTAATGAATCCTCTGTTTTGGCTCCCATCTGTGTCTCATAACGTGACATAGTGAGAACAATTTATGGATTCTTTTTCACCCTCTGAGACAGTCCCTGAGGAGATGCCAAACACTTCCACGACTGTCCCTGAAGCATTTGAAAGCTCACCAGAATGCAAGGGTGTAATGTGCACTTATTAATAGTCTAGAACAATTCATATTTACAAGCAAGTGAGTTAGATTTATTTGTTTGTGTATTACATTTCTACCTTTTTGCTCTTTATTAACTTAATTTTTTCCCTACTTTGATGATTAAATTTGTGTCCATGTGGCCGGGCTTGGTGCCAGTTGTTGGGTCAAACATCAGTCTAGATATTGCTGTGAAGATATTTTTTAGATGTAATTAACATTTAAGTCAGTAGATTTTGAGTACATTTAATTATCCTCCTTAATGTGGATGGGCCTCATCCAATCAGTTGAAGGCCTTAAAGAGCAAAAACTGAGATACTCTAAGAAAAAAGAATTGTGACTCCAAACTGCAATATAGAAATTCTACCTTATTTTCCCACCTTTGTACTCAAGACTGCAGTATCAACTGTTGTAGTGTCAGCTTGTCCACAGATTTCTGCCTCGTCAGCCCTGACAATCATGAGCCGATTCCTTAAAATCTCATCTTGCTCTCTCTCATGCTTTCTGTCTCTTTCTATATATATATACACACATTGTGTGTGTGTGTGTGTGTGTGTGTGTGTGTGTGTGTGTTCTCCTTTTGGTTCTGTGAATCTGGAGTATACTTACTAAAACAACCATATAGGGAAATGGATTAATGTGTTTTCTCTATACAATAAGCTTGCTAGTATTCCTCTAGTTCTACAATGATCTCAGAAGACACAAGGGAGATGTATATAACACTGTGCTATCGCACTGTTTAAAATATATATGAACTAAACTAATATTATATTGTGTATATAAGGTGGTGTTTGTTCACTTCTCTCTCTCTCCTTTTGTTTTTTTTCATTTGGAACATTGACAGAGGAATTACTTCCTCCTATTTCTCATTCTCGCTTGTAGTGAACCATCATCACCTGTCTGTTTAGGACATCTGTTCATTATATTTTCCTTCATTATATTTCAGCATTTCTTGTTTTTCTGTCATGTCCAATATCTACTCCAATTCTTCCTGTCCACCTTCACACACATCCTGTGCTTGATATATGCCCGCACGATCAATGTATTCTGCAAAAAATCTATTATTTTGGTTACATATGTTTTACTGTGTTATATTGATGTAAATTGTGTTGTTGAATTTAATTCACTCTGTGATGAAGCCATGTTGTTACCTTTTTTGCTTCTTTGTAACAGTCAATAATATATAAAAATATCATGGCTCTATACTTTATTGATAGATATTTTGTTGTCTGTAACCTTAGCTATCACCAACACTACAATGAACAGTCCAGTTAAAAGCCTTGAGTTCTCTGTGTTAATATGTTGTGGACAAATTCTCCCTGAGATACATATCAAATATCCGCTTCTGTGTGTATGTTTATGTGGATATAGGTATTGATACATCTATAATTACATCTAGACATAAACCCACACTATGCACACACACAGTAATGAGATGTCTTGGTAATAGAAGATGTAATACATCAATGAATTTTGTTAAATATTTTAAATGGGTTGTACCAATACACTCTTCCACCAGCGAATACATGAGGTTTCCTGGATCTTCACGTCTACTACAGGAGCCTAAGTTATGTTCTTACTTGTTAATTAGTATTATTATAAGATGTGTGTTTCTAGTGTGACTTTTGCCCTTGTTTTTGGTTTGATTTCCTGGCATGTTTAGTAATTAAACAAAATACTTTATGGAGGTATCATTGAAAATAATAAAGTGTACACATAGAAAGTCTATAATTTCATTAGTTTTGACATATGTATGCGTTGAAATACAATTAAAGTAATCATGGAAAAGAACTCATCTACACCCCCAAATTTTCTTAGTGTCTTCATAATACTTCCGTTCTACTCCTTCTTGCCCCACAGCATCCCAGGCAGCCTTTGGTTTACTTTGTTAATATTTTTTAAGTAATTACAGATGTACTGGAAATTACAAAAAAACAATACAGAGAGTTCCTGTGTCCCACTTAGGTTCCTCAAGTGGTAATAAATGTCATAAATACAGTACATAAATGCAGTATAATGTAATGAACATGAAATTAACATTGGTAAAATCCACTAACTTTGTTCAGATTTCACCAGTTTTCCATGCAGTCATTTGTGTGTTTGTGTATATATAGCTCTTTGCAATTTTAGTATATGTGTACAGTTGTGTAACCACCACAACAGTCAACACACAGACCTGTTCCATCACCACAAATGTCCCTTATGCCCTTCCTTTGTAGCTACACCCCTTTCCCTTCTCTCATTCCCATGTGTATAGTCAACCACTAATCTGTCTTCCATCATTATAATTTTATCTTTTGAAGAGTGTTTTGTAAAGGAAATGCCATTTGTCACTTTCTGCAATAGGCTGTTTTCACTCAACTTAATTTTTTGAGGTCCATCCATGCTTTTGTGGGTGTCAATTGTTTGTTCCTTTATTAATGCTGTGTAGTATTTGATGATATTGATGATACAGTTTGTTCAGCCATTCAACCATTGAAAGGCATCTGGGTTATTTCCAATTTTCAATTATCACAAATAAATCTTCTATAAACATTTTTGTAAAGGTGATTCTCTGAACATAAGTTTTAATTTCCCAGGGGTAAGTATCCAGGAGTGTGATTGGTAGGTGGTTTTAATCCTGATGCAGTCCAGTTTATCAATGTTTACTTTTATAGATTGTGCTTTTGATGTCATGTCTATAAACTCCTCACTAGCTCTACATCCTAGATATATATTTTCCCCTATTTTCTTGTCTAAATGTTTTGTAGTTTTACATTTTACACTGATTTCTAGTTTGAGTCATTTTAATTAGTTTAAGTTGTATCAGGTTTAGATCAACATTATTTGTTTGTTTTTCCTATCAATGTCCAATTACTCCAGCACCGTGTTTAAAAAGGTTATCCCTCTTTTTTTTGAATTACCTTTGTACCATCATAAGTTTATCAAACTTTTCAAAAGTCTATTTCTGGGTTCTCAGTTATGTTCTGTTGATTTATGTTTCCGTCTCTCCACCTATACCACACAGTCTTGATGACTGTAGCTATATAGTAAGTCTTAACATGGAGTAGAGTATTTCCCTCCTTATTATTCTACATTTTCAAATGTGTTTTAGCTATGCTAGGTCCTTGGGCTTTCACATAAATTTTACTATAAACTTGGCTATATCTACCAAAAAATCATACTGGGCTTTTAATTGGGTTTGCATTAAACCTATAGATCATTTTGAGAAGAACTGATATTTTTTACTAGATTTAGTCTTCTAATCTATGAACTCAGTGTGTCTACCTATTCATTCAGATCTTTTTTGACTTCTTTAATCAGTATTTTGTACTTTTCAGCATAACCATACCATACATCTTTTCTTAGTTTCTACCTAAGTATTTCACTATACTTGGGGTGATTTTATTTCCTTTTATATTTTTGTTTATTGAAGTATATATCTGATTGATATTTGTTTGTTGGACTTGTATCCTGTCACCTTGCTGAGCTCACATGTGTGTTCCAGGTTCTTTTGTTTGTGGGTGTGGATTCCTTGAGATTTTCTATTAGAGACCATGTTATTTGCAAATAGGGACAGCTTAGTTTCTTCCTTTCCAAGCTGTGTGTCTTTATGTCCTTTTCTTGCACTTTCTGGAACTTCTAGTTTGATCTACTTAGTGTAATTATAGATTAGTTTGCATTTTTTTGGTAAATGTAATTATAGATCATTCCCTCTTTTTAGTGTGGTGTCTCTTACTCAGCATTATCATTTGGAAAGTCATCCATATTTTTGTGAGTGCCAATAACTCATTACTTTTTATAGCTGAGTTATATTCACTTGCTTGGAAATGTCAAAATTTGTTTATTCATTCTCAAGTGGATAAACATTTGGGTTGTTTCCAGTTTTTGGCTATTACAAATAAAGCTGCTATGGACATTTGCTTGCAAGCATGTGTAATGAAATTGGTGTCATTTCTTGAGTAAATATGTGGGAGTGGAATGGGTAAATATTATGTAGATTCATGTTTAATTTTTGACAGTGATGTTTAAACAAAATGGTTTTTCTAATATTTATACATTTTCCTTTTCCATCAGCAATGTATGAAAGTTTCAGTTCCTCTACATACTGATTAACTAGATATTCTGATAGTGTTATCTCACTAAGCTTTTTTTCCAGCTCTATTGAGATATAATTGAC
This sequence comes from Tapirus indicus, assembly GCA_031878705.1. Lineage (NCBI taxonomy): Eukaryota > Metazoa > Chordata > Mammalia > Perissodactyla > Tapiridae > Tapirus > Tapirus indicus. The sequence goes on along the minus strand of CM062925.1, from coordinate 94,426,561 downwards.
ATATTGTGTAAGTTTAAGGCAAACAATGTGACTTGATATGTGTTCATATTGTGAAATGATTACCAGGATAGTTTAGTTAACACTTCCATCACTTCACATAATTATCATTGCTTCATTGTGTTGAGAACACTTAAGATGTACTTTCTTAGCATCCTTCAATTATACAATACAGTATTGTTAACTATAGTCAATATGCATCAAGGTTTTAGACCTAATCATTAATGAATAATGATGTTGATCAACAGTTTATGTATTTGCCAACCTTCTATGTTATTTGGTGAAGTGATTTATAAATGGTTTGCCCCTTCTGGGGGTCTCTTTTTTAGTTATTGAGTTTTGAGGCCCCTGTATATATTGTGGAATTGATTACTTGAATATGCTGTCTCCCAGAATGTAACTTGGTTTTACTCCCTGTTAGAGGGTATTTTGAAGACCAGATTTAAATGTTGATGTTATCTAATGAATCACATTTTTATTTTATCAGATAGATTTGTTTTTGCTGTTGTTTCTAAGAAATCTTTGCATAACCAAGTAACAAAAATTTTTGGTGTTTTCTCTTAGAATTTTTAGGCTTTTAGGTATTAAGTTTGCATCTATGATCCATTGTTTGTAAATCTTTGAATGGGTTATGCATCAATGTTCATTATTTTGCAAATGTGTATTCAATTATTCTGAGACCATTTGCTGGTAAATCTATCTCTTCTCCGCTGCATTGCTTTTTTTTTTTTTTTTTTTTTTTTTTGCCTTTGCTGTTGTGGAAAATCAGCTGTTCATATATGCGTGGGTCTATTTCTGGACAATCTATACTTTTTCTTTGATCTATTGTCAATTTTTATGGCAGTATCACACCGTCTTGATACCTGTAGCTTTGGAATAGGACTAGAAATTGATTCGTGTCTTCTTAGTATTTATAATGCAAGGTTTTCCTTCTTTTGATTCAGCTATTCTAGGTCTTTTGCATTTCTTTATATGTTTTTGCTTTAGTTTCTTTATTTGTAAGAAAATAAATGCCTACTTGGATTTTGACTGGAGTTACACTGATACATTTGAGGAAATTTGCTGTCAACAATATTGAATATTTAGGGAAATAAACACAGTATATCCTTCATTTATTTAGATCTTCTTTTAGTTTCTTTTACCAGTATTTCCTAAGTTTTAGAGTACAGGATTCCATATACTTATTCAGATTTACCTTTAAGTATTTTATAGTTTTGATGCTTTTGTAAAACAGATATTTTAAAATTTCATTTCTAATTATTCACTGGTAGTATGTGGAAATATACATTACTACATATTAAATTCACTTATTGTGCACTTGTTAACTTGTCAACACATTAAGTTCACTTGTTCTCCTAATGTTTTACAGATTCTATTAGATTTTCTACATGCGCAATCATGTCATCTACGAACAAACAGTTTTACTTTTGCCTTTCCAATTTGGATGCTTTCTATTCCTTTTTCTCCCTTGCCCCATAGAGTTGGAGACAACCTTGAGTATAATGCTGAGTAGAGTTGAAAAGACCAATCCTACTTGCCTTGTTCCTGATTTTGATGGAACTGTATTATCTTTTACTCTTTTGTATGATGTTAGCTATAGATTTTTCATCAATGTCCTATATCAGTTTTAGGAAGAATACTTTTAACACTAGTTTCATCAAAGTTTTTATCCTTAATGGAAACTGGAAATTTAAAACATTTTTATGCTTCGATTGAGATGTCAGATAATTTTTATTTTTTAGTTTCTTACTATTATGAATGACATGAATTGAATTTGAATGTTAAACCAACCATACATTTCTGGGGTAAACCAATAATTGTGCATTATTGTTTCTACATATTGCTAGATTCAATTTGCTAAAATTTTCTTTAGAATATTTGAGTATATATTCATGACTGACATTGCTATGTTGGTTTCTTTTCTTGTAGTGGCTTTGCCTGCTTTTGATATCAGAGGAAAGCTCTCCTCATGAAGAAAGTTGGGAAACACACCTCTTCTTTAGTTTTTTGAAAGAATATGTAGATAATTGGTTACTTCTTTTTCCCTAAACAGAGTTCTTACTCAAGGAAACCTAGGTTTGACTAAGATACCTGAACCTGATTTTGGGGTAGAGGGGAGTAATTTATAAGGCAAATTTTCTGTTTCAGATCCTCTTCCTTCTTGAATTTTTTCTATAGTGTTTCTTAGTGTCCATATACATGAATATATATATATATATATATATATATATAAACACACATACATACATACATACACACACCCCTTCTTATCATCCTGACCTAAAACACAGATTTGTTTTTAATCTCACAGTCTTAGTGGAGGTAAAATTTCTATTGTATTTTTCTTATCCTAATTATTATTGATCTTTTAAAATAATTTTTGTATTATATATTAAATTTTATTGATCTTCAAAATATTCCATCAAAAATTTCAGTTAGTATCAATTCCTAATTTTTTGAACTTTAATTTCTGTGGAAATTATACAACTTTCTGAAATAATATGTCTACTTAATAATGAAAAAGAGAGTAACTTTTAAAATGAATGAAATATGTTATCAACATTTGTAAATCTCAACATATTTTGTTCTCTCTTTGGTCCATTTTTTGAGGGACTATTTAAAAGAACATGAAGACATTTTAGTAGTGGAATATTGGGTTATGTTTAGTCAGCTTATTTTTTCAAACCCAGATATGAGCGACTTTTACCTTCTTTTATCATGAAAGTCATAATTATTCACTGAATATGTTTTGGGGATAACAGACAAGCAATGATATTAAATTAAACATTTTAATAATATCAACAGCCACCAGTAACTAATATTAACATTTCATTGTATCTCTGTCCAACATACATATTCTAGGAAACAAAAATAGTTTCTTATGTATATTTGTGCATAGTTCATGCTTAGGTATATAATTTTTCTTCATAACTAAAAAAATCAACTGTATAAACTTTTTAGAAATATTTATCCCCACATGACAAGATACATTTTTTTTTATTTCAATGATGTAATTTTATTCAAATCTGATTGACAACATATAAAATTTTATTCCTTGAAGGTAGACAAACAAACAGTAGAGTCTCTCTATGATATAGATCAACATATCAACACATGAGTGTTAAAAATACTAAAAATAACAAAAAGAATGAAAGAATTTACAGAGGGTTAGGAAGACATTTGTTCAGAAGGCATGACATGTGCATAAAATGCTAAATATCATACTTCACTTTCACTAGAAATACAGCATAGACCAAATCATGGGATTATTTCATTTCACCTCCGAAAAGAGGAATTATCAAAACAATGCTGTATACACATCCACATGAAACAAATTAGAGGAAATTTAGAAGCATGGAAGACAGGCAACAAACCTGTTGGGAGTCTAATTCATCATAGAGTAGACTCCCTATGCAAAGTTATAAAAACATTTAGAGCCTGACTTTTAAACAAGAATTATTCTCATTTTTCAGGAAAATGAGAAAAGTAATATCTTCTACACAAAAACAAGCATTTAAGAATCAAGATCAGGGCCAGCCCCAATGGCATAGTGGTTAATTTTGGCACTCTCTGCTTTGGCTGCCCTGGTTCAGTTCCTGGGTGCAGAACCATGCCACTAGTCTGTCAGTGGCCATGGTGTGGTGGCAACTCACATAACTGAAAAAAAAAAGAGGAAGATTGGTAGCAGATGTTAGCTCAGGGCAAATCTTCTTCAGCAAAAAAAAAAAAAAAGGAATCAAGATAAAACTGGTAAAAAAAATAAACAGAATTTTGTAAAAAAAACTGGAAGCTTCCATGGGAGACCTCAAGAAATTTATCCTAATTTATATATCCACTATTATAGACAAAAGGACTGATTTAGACAAAATTAGATGAAGTACAGACCTTCTGAGTTGCTGAAATGCCAAGTGTGCTGAGTTAATAGGCTCTCTAGGGCTCATCTGTGAAACAATGGCACCGATGAGAAGAGAACAGGACTCTAAGATCCCCACATGGAATGGGGGCATTTGAGCAAGTTCAGATGATGTTGACTTTGAGTCATCGCACTACAGTGAGCCTCCTCGAAATCACAATCAAGTTCGATCTTAACACACCACATAGAAGAGTACGAAGGCTAAAACAGAAGAAACGTGCTTGCACAAAAGCACACATACATGCACAAAAACACATAGACACCTGCAAGTTTATTCCAAAGGTTGAGAGCAACACAAGGGTCATTTTAACTTCCCTACTGTACCTTCTATTCTTCCTCACTCCCACACAGCGTGCCCACTCTACTTGCCAGTTCTTATGGTCTATAGTCCCTACCCTATTCTACTGTACTATAAAATTTACTTCATGATTATGTTTATATTTCATCTCTTCCCCTCAAAGAATGCGAAGATTTTTACTGTTTTGTTCACTAAAGTATTTACAGCACTTAGAAGTGACTGATATACAGAAGGCAATCTTTAAATATATGATGAATTTATTTGTGTTTGCTTTTTCCTCTTAAGATACACACAACAAGACTTAAAGTCACAATCTAATTTACAGGAATCACATTGGGCAGTGAACTTTAAGAGAGAATAATGCTTAATTTTTTGACAGCTTATGCAGAGCAAATTCAACATCTGTGTTCCTCAAGTTACAGATCAAGGGATTCAAGATGGGGATAATGAGGGTGTAAAATATGGAAGCCACTTTATCGGTGTCAAAGGAATGACTGGGCTTGGGCTGCACATACATAAATATTGAAGTCCCACAGAACACTGTGACCACTATCAGGTGGGATCCACAGGTGGAAAAAGCCTTGTGCCTACCCTCAGCAGAGTTCATTCTGAGAAGGGATCTGAGAATAAGTAGGTAAGACACAAGCACTATCAGAAGGGACCTCAAATTAAAACTCACTGAATAATCATTTCAATTTCATGTGTGTTCAAGCACAGCAAAGATAATAAGCAGAGTCTATCACAGTAGAAATGATGGATGACATTGTAGCCACAGAAGGACAAATTAAAAATCTTTACAATGATTAAAAGAGAAGCAAATGTGCTGTAAAGATATGGAATTGCCACCAGTGCCTGATATACCCTTTGGGACATGATGACTGTGTAGAGCAGAGGGTTACAGATGGCCACGTAGTGGTTGTAGGACATTGCTGATAGATAAAAAGTTCACTGACAATGAACACAAGAAAGAACAGTAGCTGTGAGGCACAAAAATAATAGGAAATTGTATTTTGATCCACAACAAAATTTACTAACATTTTGGGTCCCACAATTGTTGAATAACCAAGATCAATGAAAGCCAGATGTCTGAGAAAGAAGTATATGGGTGTCTGTAGCCTGGAGTTCATCTTGGTGAGGATGAACATGCCCAAGTTGCCCACCACTGAGATCACATAGATGTTGAGGAAGAGCCCAAATAGTGGATCCTGCACCTCAGGGCGGTCTGTGATTCCCGTGAGAATGAATTCTTTTAGCACTGTTCGAGTTTGCTTGTCCATATGGGCCATTATGGAAAATTACTGTGGGAGGAAACATCAGAAGAGTCATTGTGTTTCAGGAGCTATCATTGGTTAAACTTTTAGTATGCAAAGTCATATGTGTAAAAAAAATCCAATTTTTTAAGATGCAATGATTTAAACAAGACCACTCCCCATCATTAAATGAAGAACCAAATTTAGAAACCATTACAGCCTTAGATATATAGCAGCCATTTTTTTGTGTGTCACATACTAGTTATCATCACAAGGTACACACAGTCTCTTTATGGTTCTGTCAATAAGATATCATTAGAAAAGTTTGGCCTAGAGTTAGAAACCTGATTTTTTTTTCAAAAATGTTTTTCATTTAAAATACTTACAATTATTTTAAAAATATCAAATTTTAGAAGGAATTATATTAAAAAGGAATAGCCTTCTGCTTCTTGCCCTTGCAACTTCAGTCCCAGTCTCCAAAGGAAACCATAATTAACTCATTTAATAGACTTTGATTTACTTCTCTTCATTATGACCCGACATATCTAAATTGAATTCTCATTCCACTATGCTTTTATGAGTTTTAAATATTGTTTAATGATTTTTTATAATGATAGAAGATAACTTAGCCACCTCACATAAGTCCCCAACATGCCCACTCTAATGCACATAAATAACTTTTTCATTTCCTCTAGAACAATGTATTTGAAACTTCAGCACTGTGTGCTGGTTTTTCAAGTTTCTGTTTTTTGATATTTTGCATATCAAGTAAGCCCTGCATCTATAATTTATTCAGTCTGAGAAAGAACAATTAGCAAGTGTTCCCACATTTGCTCTGACCTTAGCACTAATATCTGTGAAATGATGGGTTTGATGCTGTAGTTATATTTTTCTAACATTTTAAGATGAGTGAAAACATTATTAAAACACATATCTTAATGTACCACCTACAATCATCTAGTAAACTACTGTGAATATATATACCCAACAAACAGAAGCATCACTCTAAAGTAGAGAATGCTGCCTCAAATGCCTCAGGGGCTGGCAAACAATATCATTGCATGACATCTAAAGATGAGAGATAAAGAAAGTGATGGGGAACACGGGGAACAAGATACTGTGTGATTCCTTTGAAATTCACTCAAATTTTACCTTTTTAAATGTGCATGAACAGGGCAGATAATTATTTGATCCACATAAAGCCATTGGATGTGGCATTGATAGAAATGGAGTATAAGAAGTATATTTCAATTTGAATATTATTCTTATACCTTTATTTCAGCTTACATCAAGAATACATCAAATATTTTGAAATAACACATTTTAATGTAAGGATTGCATTTTCTCTACCTCTACTTTCCCAACTCCTTTCCCCTTTAGATTGTTTTAAAGCCAGGTGCTTCCAAACTTTCATGGAAAAAAATTGTGCATATTTATGACAAACTTCTTCAGAGTTTAAAAAATGTGGGCCACTGCAACTCATCCTAGGAGGCCAGCAAAATCCTGATTTTAAAAAGTATATATATATATATATGTAATAAAAAACAAAGTATTTATTTCTATCATTCACTTATATAGATATAAAAATCATAAACAATATTAATATATCATTGGCATCAATTTTAAAAATATATAAGAATTATAGCACATTATGTTCAAGCTGGGTTGATCCCATGTTTGGCTAGATGGTTTAATTCTGGAAAATCTATAAATATAATTCACCATATTATCAGACTGAATTAGGAAAAAAATATAAGCATTTGAATAGATGAAGAAGTAATACCATTTAGATATGAAAAAATCCAAATTAATATTAAAGTGGAAATTCCATAACGATAGAAAATCTTATAAAAACTAGACTGAACTTATTCTTAAAAGGAGAATAATTAAAATTTTATTGAGAAACTTTATAGAAGTTCTAAATAAATTGGTAGAAACACTATGTTCCTGGATTGCATAATTTGCTGTTATTAAAAGGTCAATTCTACTCAAATTAATCTATTTGCTCAATGCCTTTCCAATCGAAATCTCAATAGAAGATTTTGTAGAATTTGACACTGATTTAAAATGTATTTAGAATAAGCAAATTAAAAAGAATAAGCAAGATACTTTTGAAAAGACCTGAGGTACTGGTATTAAGACTTATAAAGGTAGAGTTATTGAGACAATGTGGCATTGGCACAAGGATGGGCAAATACATCAGTGGAACAGAACAGAGAACTCAGAAAAAGACCCATGATTGTATAGAACTGTGGTGTATGACAGAGATGGCATGTTAGGACAGTGAGGCAAAAATGGTCTATTTAATAAGTGGAGCTGGATAAAATAATTATCCCGATAGAAGATGATGAAATTGGACGTTTAGTTCATCCATATAAAAATCTAGTTATAAGTTCTAGATTTGCCAAGAACTTAATGCTATAAGAAAATATTTAAACTCTTATAGCCTTAAAAACTAAAACCTCTGGATGTCTCTAAACAAGCAGAAATTTCAAGAAAATCAGAAGAGAAATTCAAGATTAATTTGGCAGGTTAAATCTACCTCACAAAATTACTCTATTCAAAAATCTATTCAGAAAATATTTACAAAAAAAGTAAAAATAAACATTGATTAGGAGCAACCAAACAAAGAAAATGGCAAAGTGTAATGCCTTAAGCTACAAAAAGTTATACCCAAAGTAAGGAATATTCCACAGAAGTTTGTACAGTTTGGTCGCCCTCTTCATCCCAACATTGCAGCCTGTAACTTTACAAATCCCTGGAGTTCTTCTGAAACACAACTGAGTTGATAAATTATGTGCTCCTCCCTGCCGCCTTCCCAAGCACTGACTGGAAAGAAACAGGGAAGCTGAGCAACAAACGTTTTACCTGATGGAAGCACAGACTCCAGAGCTGCACCAGGACTTGGGGAATGGCCCTGAAGCCCAAGGATGTCCTTCTACGCAAATGCAAACACCCAATCTCAACTCAGCATTCTATAAGATTTTGCAAATAGCCTCAACTGAGATAAATAGATTGGTCAAATTGAGAACATCGTCTTCCCATTCAAAGGAGGGAAAGAAAGAAAGAAGGAGGACAAAAGAGGGAAGAATCTTGAGTGGCTCTAAAAATATATCAGGCCCAGCAGTCTTCCAAGTGAGTTAGCATCAGAAGAAATATGTACATATATTATTCTAAAATTTAAAAAGGGTAAACGACCATATCTCTCTCATCCAGCACTGCGAATATGGCCATGAGTGCGTACATATGTTTCCATTCCGTATTGTTTAAAATACACTACATGATCTCCATAAGGGAACTCTGCAATAAAGGGGCATTACTGAAGGATATAAAATCAATGTAAATCTTTTCTAATTACAGCTTCAGAATCTGACAAAATGTGCTGCTTGGCCAATCCTGCTTAGCAAATACCAAAATTTTGTAACTTGTGCAGAACTATATTCACCAGCTGTGTGATTCGATGTCAATCCCCAAACCATTATTATACAGCTTGTCATGATACTTGAAAAAAATTAAAAACTGGACCTCATTATAATTATATCCTGTTATGCTAGATTCTCAAACACGTGGGCAAAATTCTATGTGCTGAGTGACGTGGTTTGTGTTGTACCTGTGCCATATAACTGGGACCTGTGCAGAGGTATGGGAAGGTCTCCTACCCTCCTCTGCCCATCCTTCAAAAATAATTTTCATTATTCACTTGTGACATGTGCAACTTACAATGTGAAGAACAGCAGATCAAGAAGAAAACTTCCCATTATACATTTAGGTACACTATGAGAGAGGAAAGGGCATACACAAGATTTGAATTATGAAGTGTTTAAGGTGTGGCAAGTTCACCAACACTGAAAGCACAACACATGTACCCTACTAATAATTCTTCCAAGGATTGACCTTCCTTGACCCTTTAACTGTACTGATTTTAAACTTGGTTTTGCCCCCACTATAAATATGTTAGGAGATACTTCCAAGCCTTGAGCCTCACTATCCAAATGAAAACAGATTTAAAACAAAGATAGTGGGGACAAAGGCATCTTAGTACTGTGGTCTTGTGGACATATTAGCCTAAGTCAAAAAGTCTATTTTACATTATTTTGCTTTTGCCATCATCTTACTTTTGCAAATATCACTGTATCAGACACATCTGCCTCCCCATCCTTTGTCACTTTGGGCCACATCTGACTTGGCCTACAGCCATGGTAGATTTTCCCTGCATGCTGGCATCTTCCTATTTCAAGTTTTCTTGAGGGCAAAGTGTATTGAGAGCTTGTTTAGACCATGCAAGGCTGTTTGGAAGGGCCTGAGAGTCAATGTGTCAAAGAGCAATACTCAACTGGGAAGGGACAGGAATCAATCAATAAACATCCAAGCTTTTCTAGCCTTCTTTTGGGCAATTCGTAGAAGAGTTCTGAAGGATACTTCAAAGCATCTTGAGCAATGGAACCTTGGCTGCTTACAGCAGTCATTGATACTTTATTGTACTTTTTTAACTTTCTTCCTTCTTGGTCTCACATTCCCTTTTCCCTCATTTTTCATCCCTGAAATCATCTACCAAATAAACATCACATACCGAATAAACACCTACCAAATAAACATCAAATCCTTGCATCAGGGTCTACTCTTGGGGGAATTTACACTCTGACAATCCCAGTCTCTTGTATGGTGTTAGTAAAATGAGGCCACACATGTCTGTAGCACAAATACCACTCTATGGATGTATGATAATAAGAGATAATGATAATATCATATTACTGGATAACTGGAAGTCCTATCAGAAACTATTACTATCTGAGGCATAGACACTCACTAGGCGTTAATAACCTTGACATGATGAACAGCATATTGGCTTATACAACGTTCTTGGTGGAGCTTTCAAAAAAATGGTTAGTCTCGCTTCGGAATGTTTATTGTCTAGAATTTCAGCATAAGTATATAAATAGTATTGAATAAAAACAAGGTTTCTTACTACCCTTAAATAACTTATAATAATAGTGGTAAAAACATATCATTACTCCAGAAAGCACAGTTATGAAAAAAGATTATTAGTATGCATGGTATAATGCATTGAGTCTGTCATTGGTGACTATACTTATATCTACAACTTAAATCATAGACAGGCATCAAAAATAGTCACCTAGTAGATGTGATAAACCATGCCGTCTACTCACCCAAAATGAGGATGCGTCTGATCCCCTTATGTGATTAATAACCGAACTGCATTCAGAAGAATTTGAGTGTCTCTCCCTTTTGAGACACTCCTTTGTGGGTTTGAATGTCCCCTGAGGGCTTGAATGTAATTTACTGGTTATTCCCAAAGCATGTGAGAACAGGAAATGATGCCACTGATCTTTGTTAATTATCCATGGCTCCTTTGATTTTCCTATTGAAGAAACATTCTTGTACATACATTTCACCAGCTTTCCTGTGCTATTTTTACTGCATCCACTCAAATATTTGGATGTAAGTATAATATTTTAATCACTCACAAATCACTTCAACATTCACCATGTTCCACAATGGCTTCTTCCCAAGTTTTATGCCTGAAGATGAAGAGAAGACTCTTTAAACACGTTCTATAGTGTTTTAAGAGATTTGGAAGGGATAGAAATTATGCATATGTGTGTAACTCTTATTTTTATTTCTTTTGGGGACATAAGGAACTAAATTGAGTTGGGTGGTATCACAGCATTTTCCTTTCTGTAAGCCACTCTCCCACTTCTGTGTTCCTGTCCTGAGTGGCTTTCCAGAGAGCCTTTCTGTGTTAGAGCTTGTAGTTTCTTCTTGTTGAAACATAAAATGTGAAAAATGGTGACAGAGAAAGCAAACAGAGAGTAAAGTGATTACAACAGAAGTGAAGATGCCACCACAATCAAGGGACTATTTGTTTGTAGCCATATTCACTATTCAGTGATCAAGAAGCAATATTTTAAGCCTCCATATCTTAATATGAAAGTTTTTACTCAGACATTTCATAAAGGGTTTTAAATTAATATAATATAATCTCATGAATCTGTCTTAATCACTTTTTATGATTGCGTTGATAACTTTTATCATTCAGTAATATATTCTATTAGATCTTTGAAATATATATTTTGTAGTTTTTTTTTTCATCGTTAATAACCTCTTCTGACTGTTGCTGGAAGACTGGGACCTTGTCACTGTAGCTGAATCAATGAACACAATGACAATGGCTTGAGGAAGAAAAAAGTTTAACTTTGCTAGCAAAATGAGGCTTCAGTGGGCTCACGCCACAAAACCCACAGTCATCCTGAGGCATTAAGAGTTGGGGTTTTCTAAGGGAAATCTATGGGAAGGAATGTGCTATCTACGTGACTGTAATCATCTGGTGAGAGAAAATTTATGAGGGCCCCAGATGCTCTGGAGCCAGGCCAGCTGTTATCCCTATCTACAACAGGAGGTTTAGGGTTCCATCGATCAACCTTCCAGGCCACCTGAAATCAGGCCGGGGGAGAAGAAGGAAACTTCTGCCAATTAACGGTTACAAAATTTATGAAGTTTTAGACAGGGGATGGGGAGCTGTGGCCTTACCATTGGGTGTCCTCCCATCAGCCTGTGTTTGGTGAAGATAGGAGAAGCTGCAGGTGTCAGCCTCCATGATGAATGCTGGATCTCCATGTCAGGAAGCCAAGGAGCTGTGAAGCTTCAGCCTCTTGATGTTCTCTGGACATCAGTTTCCCTGTAACAAGACTTCAAGGGACCTGTAACCAAACAAACTCCAGTGTAAGCCTCCCTCCCCACCACCATCTAAGGCCACCTGTGCTGTAAAAATTTGTTACTTCCATTTGCCTTGTGGAGTTCAGGGATACAAAGGTTAACACAACCAATACCTACACGTCAATGTAACTTGGAGGAGCTGGGAGAGGGAATGAGTGCTTTTGGTTTTAACCCCATATATGCTGGGTTCAACGTAGGGGAACTGATATCTGGGCCTGCATCAGACTTGCTATATAAGCCAGCAATCCCACTTCTGGATATTTATATAAAATATTTGAAATCAGGATCTTGAAGAGCTATTTGCACTCCCATGTTCATTGCAGCACTATTTACAATAGCCAAGATGTAGAAACAACCTAAAAGTCCATCAATGGATGAATGGATAAAGATAATGTGGTATATACATACAGTGGAAAAATATTTGGATTAAAAAAGAAGGAAATCCTCCCTTATGCTACAACAAGGATGAACCTTGAAGATACTAAGTGAAATAAGCCAGTCCCAGGACAAATACTACAAATTTCAGTTAAATGATTTACCTAAAATAGTCAAACTCTTATAATCAGAAAATAAAATGATGGTTGTCAGAAACTGGGGGGAGATGGGAAGTTAGGGGTTGCTAATCAATGGGCATTGTCTTAATTATGCAAGATAAATTAGTTCTAGAGATCTGTTGTGCAACACTGTGCCTACAGTTAACAATACCCTATTGTATACTTAAATATTTGTTAAGAGGGTAATTCTAATGTTAAGTGTTCTTGTTGCTGAACCAAGTGGGTTTGCCTCCTGGTGAGTTAAATAAGGCTCTACACCAGTGGGTGTTGTGTCACAAACTAAAATATATTTGCAGCAAATAGGAGGCCATGAGGAATCATTTCCAAAGTCATGGCATCCCTGAACAAAGGGAAGCAGGGACCTTTTATTTCAGATGGGGAATGAATATTCAAAAGGGAGAGGTGCATATTTATTTGCACAGTCTCAGTTGGAAAACATGCTTTTGAATCCAGCAAACAGTTAGCCATTGATGATTAAACATCTAGTAACTAGAAGAGATCAGAATTGGCCACCCCAAAATATGTCTCTGCTGGAAGGAAAATTTGATCCCTACTAACTGATCAAAAGAGTTTGGGATGGGAGGCCTGCCCCCAGAACAGGCCATCACCATAGACATCTCCGGGTTATATGGGAGGGTCCTTGCTAAGTCACTCTTAGGTCTGGTTACCCTTTGTAAGGGACATTTACATTGGTAAAGGAAATCTCCATTTGTAAAAGTATCTTCTTCCCCATAGCAGGAAGAAGGGAGGTGGCCTTACCTAGAAACTTGTCAGAACAGAACATGAGGACTTAACTCTGCATGATAAACTTACCCATTGTTAATTGTGCTGTTCAGGCAATATGCTATCTGATTCCCACTAGGTTCCTATAGACAACATCTCCCTGGGGCCTGGGTCACCATGGTAATGGGTTTTTTGAGCTATTTTTTACAGGAGCTGCCATTCTGTGGATATGCATCCTATGAGGAGGCATGAAGCCTGACTACACTTGAGCAGATCATCAATTACCTCATCTCTCCTCACCTCCAATCATTTCAGACCACCTCGCACCCTACCCCATAAATATCCGAGTCGCTATTTTCAGGGAAGCGGATTTGAGATTCATTCTCCCCCATTTCTTCACTTGGCTGCCTTGTGATTAAACTCTGCTGTAGTCTTGTCTTCTTGGTGTTTGGCTTTCTGGGATACTGGCAAAAACAGACCTGGCTTTGTACCAATTTACATACACTGCAGGTTATGTTAGTAAGGCCTCAGCTCCTCCTGGAGAGATCTTAGCACTAAAAATAAGGCAAAGATCATGGGTGCAGCTCTTGTGGTGAGGCTTGATCTGGTTCAGGGTGGTTGGTGATTGTATCTCCTTGACATAACAAAAGGGAAGAAACAATTTGGGAAAACAGTTAAATGCTTCCAAACCCACCCTTGAGTTCCTCTGGTCACCTAGTCCATGATATTCTTAACACAATACAATGAAATAATAAATGAAAACAAAATAAAATAGAAAGTATGAAGTACTGATACATGCTACAACAGATGTGAATCTTGAAAACATTATGCTAAGTGAAAGAAGCCAAGCGCAAGGGGTCACATTTAGTAGGATATCATTTATATGAAATACCCAGAATAGATAAATTCAAAGAGACAGAATGCAGATTGGTGGTAGCCAGGGGCTGGAGGGGAGGGAGGAATAGGAAGAAATGTTTTGGAACTAGATAGAGATGTGGTCGCACAACACTGTGAATGCAATAGTTGCTACTGAATTGTTCCTTTTATTTTTTTTCAATTATTTTATTGAGATCATAATGGTTTATAACATTGTGTAATTTCAGGTGTACATTGTTATTTGTCAATTTCTGTATAGACTGCATCATGCTCACCACCAGTAGTCTAATTTTTATCCATCATCATACATATGTGCCCCTTTAATGGTTAATATTTTGGTATGTGAATTTTACTTCAATAAACTATTTAAAAATAAATTTAGATACAATTTCACATGTGTGTTAGTTGTGTGTCTTGTTTAGTGAAGTCCTTGATTTTATATTTTTCCATATAATTTGCATGTATTCTTGATAGTAAATTTGGTCTAATATATGCAATAAAATAGTTATCTTTTCAGTTTGTTTATATCTTTTACTCTACAGAAGGTTCAGATTTGGTGTAGTCACATTAGTTTGTATTTGCAAATTCTTCAATTTTAAAAAGTATTAATTAACCAAGGGGAATCTTTTAACTTTAATATTAACAATGTAACTATGCATTTTCCTAAATTAAAACATATGTGTTTTTCATAATGAATAATAAGTAGGATTAAAATTGACTTTAGGTATGCACATTTGTCAGTCTTTGATTTATTTTTGCCATAAAAATATCTTTTCTTATAAAATTGAAACACTTTGTATACTCCCTCCTCTTCCTAGTAATCCTCATCCTGATCCTATCAAGTTTTTTAACCATAGATAAACCCTGTCTACAATTTGTCATTCATACATAAGTTGTCATTGGTTAACTACATACTTATGTATTCATTAGTAAAACATTATAATTTTGCAGATATTTTAATTAATCTGTATGATATACTGAATGTCTTATTCTGCAAAGTCTTTTTTACTCAGATGTATGATTTTAGTCTTGCCCACATTAATTCATTTAGCTATACATTGTTCCCTGATTTTGCTGGGGATGTAAACTTCTTAGACATTTGAAAATTGTTTCCCAAAGTGGTTGTAACTTTTATACTCCCACAAGGAGATTAGGAATATTTTGTTTACTCCATCTCCTCATCATCACTTGGTAGTCCCAGACTTCTCATTTGTTTTCAGTATGTCCATGAAAGCATGTTTTATATCATTTTACATTCTCATCTTCCAGCTCATTGTTAAAGCAAAGTGCATGCATTTGCCTAAAGAGGCTTCTTTTGTGAATATTCTGTGTGTATTCTTGCCCATAGTGCTATACAATTTTACTGTATTATTTATTACTTCAACAGATGCATAATTATTTCTATTTTCTTGAGTCCATGGCTATTTGTTTTACTAGATTTGTAATTTTTTTTCATTCAGACCTTTAAAATTTTAAAGCATAAAATTTATCTATCTTTGTGATTTTAAATTGTGTTTAAGGATCTCTTCAGTGCTCAGTCATGCACGCGCATGCACACACACATGGTCTGTCCTCATTTGCATGGTTTGGTATGCCAGCATAATGAATCAGTGACCAGGGTTTGATTTTGACATTTGAAGGAAGGAATCATTTGAACAGCAGTGGCAAGAACCTTTCAAACTGGAGAAAATGAAGGCAGAGAAATTGTGGTAGGAATATATGATGGTAAGAGATGTTCTGCATAAGAACTTTGAGTTGTTATTTAAATTTAATAATCCCAAATTAGGGAAATATCCTTAGATTGGACTCTAATTCTAAGGAGAATGTCTCATTGGAATTAAACAATGATACACTTTGAGGAAGAGAATGAATTTTCACAAAGTAATAATTAAAAAGTAATAAATAGCAATGGATGTTAGCTCAGGGCTGGTCTTCCTCACCAAAAAAAAACAAAAAACAAAAAAACTCCCATAAAAAAAAGTAATAAATAAAAATGAAGGAAGGAAAGGCAAACATTACAATTTAAAATTTTCTTTCATGGAGACATATCTTTGCAATTAACATAAGGTCTGTGGGATGCAGGTCTAAAACATGCACATAGGAGAAACTCTCCTCTGTACCTTGGTTCTTGCTGTGGCACTGAGAAGTGTGGGATCCGCAAGGGCATCAGAGAGGAGTAGGGATCAAAGGAAAAGAGAGCTAAAAGTTGAGTTAGAGCCAGGTCTTAAGGAACCCCATAAAGATGGGCCAAGGCTTAGAGTGGGAAGAGCTCAGCCTGCCTGCCAGGTATATCTTATTCTCTGAATTGTGCTTTTCTTTTTTTATTCTTGAATTTAAGTATGATCTTCCTAAGTGCTAATGCCTAGACTTTGTTTTCTGTAAGAAATTAAAGATGGGTTTAATGCCCATGCTCTGGATGAAATAACAAAATAAGGAGAACAGCATCTTCATAAATCAGCATGATAAAGATGCCAGGAATTTGAAGACATTTTCCATGGTCCTTAAACCACAATTGATGATTAGATTGGTGCCAAAACATAGATTTAAGGATAGAGGCAGAATGCTTTGAACTGGACTCAGATAGCAATAACTCTCTGAAAAGTGGTCTGGGAGTATGTGAACTGTGGTTTTGCTATTGATTAGGTGGTATTTGATCAAGCTAGTCAGATATAATATTATTTATAAATGCAATTATTGGAGCCTATATATTTGAGTCATTTGTATATGAGAGAAAACAATATACAATATTCTAAAGATCAAATATGTGTATGCCTGTGTGTGTGCATTTGTGTTTATCAATCAGTATGACTTCCACATGCATATATATGTATACATGTGTGTGTATACCTATATCAGTAGGAACATATTAAGAAGCAAGTGGATGATACTGTTTTTTCTGCATATAAATATAGTGTACATAAAGGGTTGACTATACTCTTTATTTTAAAGAATCCAGGAAAACAGAAATACATTAATAAACTAAACATTTTCATCATCTCTTCTTGATATTGAGGCACAGAACATCACTCTCAATTTTTTAAATTTATTTTTTCCTGCAAACATATACTTTATTGATAAACCATTTTTTCCTAAACATTTTTTGCATTGCCTCTTTTACATCTTTGTTCCTCAAACTATAGATGATAGGATTCAGCATGGGAATTACAATGCTGTAAAATACTGATACTATCATGTCATGATCCAAAGCATAGCTGGAACTTGGTCTCACATACATGAAAAGCACTGTGCCATGAAAAATGGACACTCCAGTTAAGTGAGAGCCACATGTAGAAAAGACTTTTCGTCTCCCTTCAGCAGAGCGTATCCTCAGAATTGCCAACAGAATGAAACCATAGGAGATAAGGACAATCAGGATAGTGACTATCTCAATAGAGCCCACAAAGTAAAAGAGTAGAAGCTGGTTTGTGTGAGTGTCAGAACAAGAAATGGCAAGCAGGGGAGGGACATCACAAAAGACATGTCTAATTTCATTGGATGCACAGAAGGATAGGCTAAAAGTAGCCACTGTGTGTAAAGTAGCATGTAAGATGCCACCAACATAGGAAGCAATGATGAGTGGCACATAGACCCTGGCTGACATGTTAACTGAATACAGCAGAGGGTTGTAGATTGCTACATAGCGATCATATGCCATTGCAGCCAAGAGAAAACATTCTGTGGTCCCAAAAGTAACAAAGAGAAACATCTGTGTTGCACATCCAAGATATGAAATGACTTTATTCTTTGACATAAAATCTACTAACATGTTGGGGGTAATTACTGAGGAATAGCAGGCATCCACAGATGACAACACACTCAGAAAATAGTACATGGGGTTGTGGAGCCGGACATCTCCAGCGACCAATACAACCAGTCCTAAATTTCCCATCAGCGTAAACAGGTAGATTGCTAGAAACAGGGAGAATAAGATGATCTGCAGTTCCAGCTTGTCTGTGAAGCCCTTCAACACAAATATAGTAACTTCAGTGACGTTCTTCATGTTGACTCCTCATTGGACAAACTTGAAAATAGTCATAAAATTATAATTCATTCACTACAAGGAGAATGAACAATATTCTGACCGAACATTGTGACTCAAGGGAAGGTGATGTATAATTTCCCTTTTGTGGATCAGCACACAGTGAAAAGACAGTGTGGGTCAGGTGTTCATGCCACTCACTGCAGAATCAAATGGAAAATATGGATGTTCACCCACTGGCTGAATTCATGTAATTTTTAAAACTGTCAGGTCAACTGGTTACTTTATCACTGTATTTATTAGCTGTTTTCATATTAAAACACAAGTGATTGACTAAAAAATAATTTTCTTCTGACATCCAAATAGGTGAGATAGGTATCAGTGTACAGAGCATTGGAATAAAATGTCAGCCTTCTAGACCTTTCAGTAATTGTGTAAAGTGATTTGTGATAATCTACTTACCTGTACAATGACAGCATTAATTTTATTTTACAACATTGGAGTAAATACTGGAAGACAAAATGTGTTAACAAAATTGAATCTTTACAATTATGTTAAATATAGAATGTGCTTAATTGGGTTGGTTGTACAGAATAGCAGTCTCTTAGATTGTAACATTTTATGAGCTAATCTCTAAACATTTTCTACCTCTATTAGATCTTCTTGAGTATATCTTAATGGACTAATCAACATTTTTTCAGGATGGTGGGCCATGATTGAATTAAGCAATTATATGTCAACTTATATCTCATTCAAATTTATTTCTCAAATACTAAGAATTACATTGTCCATTTTTGACTAATTGGTCATATTTATTACTTTTGGAAATCTAAATTCTATATGCTTTTCAACTCCCTCAAAAACTGTGGTGAAATGGGAAAGAACTGAAAAAAACCTGAAAAAACTATGACTTTTTTTCAAGGTGTTATACTTGTTTAGGTTTTTTTTCTTTTCTTTTCTTTTTTTTACTGTGGATCCACTTAAATAACAACTAGATAATCATTATTTGAGTCACAATTAAAGTCTTTCATAAAAAAACACTAATTAAAATGTAACAACAAAAATAAATAATGTGTACACCAAGACAAAAAACTTAGTATTTAAGAGCAAAAAAGTAGAAAGAAATGAAAGAAGAAATAGCAAAAATTGTTCCTGGATAATCCCACTGTTATACATATTAGGATCCAAGTTTTCAATTATTAGCCCATAATATAGCACAAGGTGAAATATACATTTTATTCAGGTTACTTATTGTTATCCTTATTTTAGTTTTTTATATACCCACCCACAGGAAATTTGAATCAGTCTTGAGGGCACATAATCTGCTGCAAATAGTATTCTATATATTATTTAAATTCATAATACAAGTCAGGCTCCAGCTTCAATACTTTCAAATGGATCCCATCAGTAAGAGAAAGAGCCATTTGGATAAGAAATATTGATGGAAGAAGAAGAAAGCACAGACAAACAATCTTCTGAGAAAGACAAAGTCAGGATTCCCTAGAAGAACTGTCAATATCAAGAGAAAATATTTTCATAGAATTATTAGAAAGAAAAAAGGCAGCAAAAACAAGAAATACTCATATGAGACATCAGATAAGGCAGAATTTAGGTTGAATCCTATGTATTGGAAATAAATTTACAAGTAAACAAATTAGGGCACTCAAGCCACTTACTCTAATTAACTGAACATTTTTGAAGGACTCTAATACTATAAAAGGCTTTTAAATATACCATGTAATTAAAATTGTGTTAATAATTTGATTGGAAAACCCCCAAATATGTTTTTTTCCCTGTTTTAAAGAGTTATGGGAAGGGTGACATGAATGTTAACTGAACAGAGGTTGACGTGGAAAAGAGTTTATGTACATGAGGTAAAAGGAGAACCAAAAGAAATAAAAAGAAACTTTGATGAATATGAAAAAATCTATTTTTTAAATTTGACCAGGAGTCACAAGAAAAAGATCAGCCCCAATACAATTCTTGACATCAGTTCAATGATATGCCTTGTTCAAAACAAATAAAATAAGATTTAGAATATGAAAGTATGTGTTCATCGGCCAAGATCATGATTAAAATCCATGCGTGATGTTAAACTTTCTCTCCAAAGTTTACTCCTCTTTAAATAGGAGTATATTTGTATGACCAAGCAGAAAAAATAATATACAGCCAGGTAAACTACTTAGATGTATAAAGCAATGAACATATAAAGCAATTTCCTTTAAATACGTCAATTTTTAGTTACAAATTTAAGATGACCATAAAATTGAAGTTTTGTCATCAGATGTACTTTTTTTTTTTTTTTTGCTGAGGAAGATTTGCCAATCATCCTCTTTTTGCTTGAGGAAGATTGTCCCTGAGCTAACATCTGTACCAATCTTCCTCAAGTTTTTTATGTGGGATGCCAACACAGCATGGCTTGATGAGCAGTGTGTAGGTCCATGTCCAGAATATGAACCCATGAACCCCAAGCTGCCAAAGTGGAGCATGCAAATTTAACCACTATGCCACTGGGCCAGACCCTGATGTACTTATTTTTAAACCATTAGCAAATAGTGGGTCACAAAATTGATATTATAACTAATCATTGAAAAATATGTGAGACCAGAGCCTGAGCCACATATTTCATTCTTAGCTACATGTAACATATTTGTTTTTTGATAATTAATACACACCAAAACCAATTAATTAAATGAAGATTAAATTCATTGAATCACATTTTGATTATGATTTTTGTCCTCTATTCACTCTTTATGTCTCTATACTGTTCTTTAGAGAATAAAGAAGTTTTGTGAATTGTGTGACCTGTCGATACCAAAAATACACCAGATCACCACTATTCCATTTGCTACATTACAGTGAGCTTAAGTTTACTTGGTTAAATAAGATAGTGAAAGACTGCAATATTAAGTACTTCAGCTAAATTTCTCTTGAAACAGGCATTTCTACTAGAAGCCAAATAATACTTATACTGGGTGTAACTAAGTCAATATTAGAACATATTGAAAGGACTCAGAGTTATAAAGAGCAAATGACTACGATTCTTGAAGTATTTAATAGTATAGCATCAACTTTTAAAAACAGTATAAAACCACTTCTTAAAATAAAATTTTAATAGAAGGCAGAAAATTCTAAATATCTTTGGCTCAATGTTGAAGCACTGTTTGCAAAGGAGGAGAAAAAGAATAAAAGACATGTATTGAACGCATGCAGCAGGAATAGACTTGTATGCACTTTGCTTTATTTCACCTTTGTAGCAACTGTCACAGCTAATAAGTACCATAGCCAAGATTCAATCTCAGGTCTCCTTCATGGGGCGTGCACTTTTCACCATTTTACACTGTCTCTTATAATACCATGACTTCATTCTGTAACTGACTTCCCCACTTGTCACCTCAGCAAAATAAAACATGATTTTTGATATATATTTTGATATTTTTTGAATATTGAAACTGGAGAAACATTATGAAATAGTAGTAATCTGAAGTGGATTCTACATCACAAGAGGAGCAAAATAAAAGGATAATTATAGCAATTATCATCATAGCAAAATATAAGCCTCCAGACAGTTGAATAGTTAAATGTTTTCTTGCTCTCCATTGGCAAATTTTTCTTATTGTTCTTGCTTTAATCTGATTTGTCTTCTTCAATCAGGACAATGAAAACATGCACTCAATTTGGAGCACTCTCACTTAACTCTACAAACATAAATTCCACAGTTTCTATTTTCTTTGTTGTCTTTATTCACCTCCTGCAATAAGCATCAACTAAAGGGTTTAATATTGGGGATTTCATAACATATTTGACCTTGATGTTTTAGGTTCTATCTCCTAAAATATTCTACCAATGATCTGAAATTTTCTCTTACCTGTGAAACAGCAAAAGCAGGTTTAGATAAACTATGAATATGATTAATTTAAACTGTTTATATCTACTTATTCAACTGTTGATGAATCCCACAGGAGATGCCCCAAGGGAAATATGCCCCAATTATCTTCTGGTTCAAAATAGCAACATGATAATTTGCTCAGCAATAAAAAAGAAAATGGTTCTGGAATAATTCACTACATGTTGATACTTATTGCACAAATAGAGCCTTTTGATTTGTTCAATTTATCCCTATTTTATTATGCCCTCTGATTTATGATGATGCTTCAGATTTGCATTTTCCTAATGATTTATGATGTTGAGTGTTTTTTCATATTGGCTTGTTGGCCATTTGTATGTCTTCTTTGGAGAAATGTCTATCCAAGTAGTTTGGATTTTCTTCCACTCCATATGTTGCATTTTCCTTTGGTTGATTGCTTCTTTTGCTGTACAAATTATTAATTTGATGTGTTCCCACTTATCTAATTTTGCTTTTGTTGCCTGTGCTTATGGTGTTATACTCATGATTATTGCCAAACTCAATATCATAAAGCTTTTTCCTTATGTTTTCTTCTAGGAGATTTACAGTTTCAGATGTTATGTTTAAGTCTTTAGGTTGACTTTTGTGTATGGTGTAAGATAAGAATTGAATTTCACTCTTTTGTATATGAATATCCAGTTTTCCAAACACAATTTGTTGAAGTGACTATTCCCTCTCCATTGCATATTATTGGTACTCTTGTTGAAGACTAATTGGCCATATATGTGTGGGTTTATTTCTGGGCTCTTTGTTTTGTTCCATTGGTCAATACACCTGTTTGTATTCCAATACCATACTGTTCAATTAGTATAGCTTTGTAATATATTTTGAAATTAGGAAGTGTGATGACTCCAGCTTTGTTCTAGCTCAAGGTGTGTTTGGACATTTGAAGTCTTTTGTGGTGTCACATGAATTTTCTATTTCTGTAAAAAAAAAAATACCATTGGCTTTTTGATAAGGATTGCATTGATCCTTGGGGTGCTATGGACATTTTAACAAATAAAAATTAAAACCAGAATTGGATAGCACCTCACATCTGTTAGGATGGCTATTATTTAAAAAAAAATAAAATCACAAGTGTTAGTGAGAATGTGGAGGAATTGGAACACTTGTGCACTGTTGGTGGGAAAGAAAAGTGGTGCATTAATTGTTGAAAACAGTATGGAGATTCCTCAAAATGTTTAAAACTTAATTACCATATAATCCAGCAATCCCACTTCTGGGTATATTTCCAAAAGAACTGAAATCTAGATCTCAAGGAGATATATGCACTCCCATGATTATTGCAGCATTATTCATAATAATCAAGATATGGAAACAATCTAAATGTCCTTTGAAAGATGAATAGATAAAGAAAATGTTATATATATATATATATACACACATATATAATGGAATATTATTCATCCTTAAAAGAGAAGAAAATCTTACCATACGCTACAACATGGATGAACCTGTAGAACATTATGCTAAGTGAAATAAGCCAATCACAGAAGGACAAATACTGCAGAAGTCCACTTATATAAGGTATCTACCTTACATATAAATTATACTTCAATAAAGTGCTTATATATATATCAGTATATATATGTGTGTGTGTGTTTTAACACTAGATAAGAACTTAATTTTTTTAAAATTACCATCCATCACCATAAACAAGTGTCCTATCATCCCTTACACCATTCTCCCTCCACCCTTCTCCTCTGGTAACCACCAGTGTAATCTCTGTATCTAAATATTTGGTTGTTCATGTTGTTGTTTTTATCTTCAACTTATGAGTGAAGTATACATTATTTGACTTTCTCTGACTTATTTTGCTTAGCATAATACCCTCAAGGTCTATCCATGTTGGCATAAATGGCAAGATTTCATCTCTTTTATGGCTAATTAGTATTCAATTGTGTATACATACCACATCTTCTCTTTCCATTCATCCACTGATTGGCACTTAGGTTGTTTCCAAGTCTTGGCTAATGTGAATAATGCTGCAATGAACATAGGGGTGCAAGTACCTTTTCACATTCATGTTTTTGTGAACTTTGGATAAATACCCAGAAGTGGAATAGCTGGATCATATAGTAGTTCTATTCTTAATTTCTTTGAGGAATCTCTATACTGTTTTCCATACCAGCTGCACCAATTTACATCCCCACAAGCAGTGTATGAGGGTTCCTTTTTCTCCACATCCTCTCCAACACTCCTTATTTCTTTTCTTGTTAATCATAGCCACTCTGAGGGTGTGGTGATATCCCATTATAGTTTTGATTTGCATTTCCCTAGTAATTAGTGATGTTAAACATCTTTCATGTACCTTTTGGCCATCTGTATATCTTTTTTGGAAAAACATCTTTTCAGATCCTGTGCCTATTTTATAACTGGGTTGCTTTTTTGTTGTTGAGTTGTATGAGCTCTTTATGTATTTTTGATATTAACCTTTATCATATAAATGACTGGCAAATATCTTCTCCTAATTGTTAAGTTGTCTTTTCTTTTTGTTCATGGTTTCCTTGGCCTTGTAGGAACGTTTTAGTTTGATGTAGTTCTATTTGTTTATTTTTTCTTTTGCTTCCCTTGCCTGGTGAGATATGGCATTCAAATGGATACTGTTAAGACTGATGTTGAAGACCATACTGCCTGTGTTTATTCCGGGAGTTTTATGGTTTCAAGTCTTAAATTCAAGTCTTTAATCCATTTTGAGTTAATTTTTGTATATGGTGTAAAATAATGGTATACTTCTATTCTTTGCATATGGCTGTCCAGTTTTCCCAACACCTTCCTGTTCTTTCTCCATTGTATGTTATGCTTTGTTGAAAATTAGCTGTCAATAGATGTGTGGGTTTATTTCTGGCCTTTCAATTCTGTTTCATTGATCTGTGTGCTTTTGTGCCAGTACCATGCTATTTCTATTACTATAGATTTGTATTGTATTTTGAAATCAGGGAGTGTGATATCTCCAGCTATCTTCTTTTTTTCACAATGTTGCTGTGTCTAATTTTGGTCTTTTGATGTTCCATATAATTTTTAGGATTCTTTATTTTATTTCTGTGAAAAATAATGTTGGGACTTTGAAAAGGATTGCATTGAATGTGTAGATTGCTTTAGGAAGTATGAACATTTTAACTATGTTAATTCTTTCAATCTGTGACCATGGAATATCTTTCTATTTCCTTGTGTCTTCTTTGATTTCTTTCAACAATTTTTTATAGTTTTCAATATACAAATCTTTCACCTCTTTGGTTAAAGACATTTATTTAAGTGACAAAGAAAATATTACAAATAAGAATAAGAAAATTATCTAAGAAAAAAAATCGCTGGTAAAGGCAAATATACAGTAAAGGTAGTGAATCAACAAGCTATAAAGCTAGGATGAAGTTCAAAAGACAAAAGGACTAAAGATATATAATTCCATGATAAATGGTTAAGGGATACAGACACACATATACAAAAAAGGAGGTTAAATATGATAAAAAACATAATATGTGGGAAGAGGGGAGTAAAAGTAAAGGCTTTTACTAAGAGGTCAAACTTAAGAGACCACCAACTTAATATAGATTGCTGTTTACATAGGTTATTCAAAATGAACCTCATGGTAATCACAAACCAGAAACCTATAATAAATACACACAAAAATAAAGTGATTGGAACTCAAACATAGTACCAAAAAAAGCCATCAAATCACAAGGGAGGAGAGCGAGAGAAGAATTAAGGAACAGAGAACTACTATAACACCTAGAAAAAAAAAGTAACAAAATGGCAATAAGTACATACTTATCAATGGCTACTTTAAATGTCAATGGGCTAAATGTGCCAATCAAAACACATAAAGTCGGGGCCACCCAGTGGCGCAGTGGTTTAGTTCGTGCTTGGCAGCCCGCGGTTCGTGAGTTCGGATCCCGGGCGCCCGCCGACGCACTGCTTGTCAGCCACGCCGTGGCGGCATCCCATATAAAGTAGAGGAAGATGGGCAGGGATGTTAGCCCAGGGCCAGTCTTCCTCAGCAAAAAGGGGAGGATTGGCAACAGATGTTAGCTCAGGGCTGGTCTTCCCCACAAAAAAAAAAAAAAAAAAAAAACACACAGAAAGTGGCTGAATGGATTAAAAAACAAGACCTGTATAGGTGCTACATATGGGAGATGCACTTCAGATCTAAAGACACTCAAAAACTGAAAGCAAAGGATAGAAAAAGCTAATACATGCAAATGAGAGCAAAAAGAAAGCTGGGGTAGCAATGCTTATATCAGACAAAGTAGACTTTAAAACAAAAACTGTAACAAGTGACAAAGAAGGACACTGCGTAATGATCAGGGGAACAATTGAACAAGAGGACATGACACTTGTAAATATCTATGCATCCAACATAGGAGCACCTAATATATAAAGCAATTATTAACAGACATAAAAGAAGAAATTGACAGTAACATAATATAGTAGGGGATTTTAACATTCCACTTACATAAATGGATAGTTCATCTTAAAGAAGATCAATAAGGAAACATTGGCCTTAAATGACCCATTAGACCTGATGTATTTAGTAGATATATTCAGAATATTCCACCCGAAAACTGCAGAATACACATTCTTTTCAAATGCACATGGAACATTCTCCAGGAAAGATCACATATTAGGCCACAAAATAAGTCTTAATAAATTTAGGAAGATTAAAATAATACCAAGCATCTCTTCTGACCACAACACTATGAAACTAGAAATCAACTACAAGAAGAAAATGGAAAAACCACAAATGTGTGGATATTGAACAAAATGCTACTGGAAACTATTTTGTCAATGAAGAAATCAAAGGAAAAATTTTTAAAAATACCTGGAGACAAAAAAAAATGAAAATACATGTGAAAATTTATGGGATACCACAAAAATGGTACTAAGAGGGAAATTTATAGAAATACAAGACACAAGAAAAACCTCAAATAAACAATCTAAGAGTACACCTAAAGTAACTAGAAAAAAGAATAAACAAAGCTCAAAATCAGTAGAAGAAAGGAAATAATAAAAATCAGAGTGGAAATAAGTGAAATAGAGACTAAAAAAATTTTTTAAATTTGATGAAACTGGTTATTTGAAAAGATAAACAAAATTGACAAAACTCTAGCTAGACTCACCAAGACTAAAAGAGAAAACCTTTTAAAAAATCAAATAAATATAATCTGAAATGAAAGAGGAGAAATTAAAATGGATACCACATGAATACAAAGGATTATAAGAGAATATCACCAAAAGCTATATGCCAACAAATTGGATAATCTAAAAGAAGTGAATAAATTCTTAGAATCATGCAACGTTCCAAAACTCAATCTAGCAGAAACAGATAATTTGAATAGACCAATCACTAGTAGGAAGATCAAAACAGTAATCAAAAACTTCCTAAAAAACTAAAGTCCAGGACCAGATGGTTTTCCTGGTGAATTCTACCAAGCATTCAAAGAACTCTTAGTACCTATCCCTCAAACTCTTCCAAAAAGTTGAAGAAGATGGAATACTTCCTGACTCATTCTATGTGGCTGACATTACTCTAATACTAAAACCAGGCAAGGACAACAGAAAAAAAGAAAATTGCAGGCCAATATCACGGATGAACATAAACGCAAAAAATCTCAACAAAATATTATCAAATCGAATACAACAATATATTACAAAGATCATACTGGCCAGACTGGTGGTGTAGTGGTTAAGTTTGCATGCTCTGCTTTGGCCTCCCAGAGTTCACAGGTTCGCATCCCTGGCACAGACCAACACACCGCTTGCAAGCCATCTGTGGTGGCGTCCCATATAAAGTAGAGGAATCTGGGCACAGATGTTAGCCCAGGGCCAATCTTCCTCAGCAAAAAGAGGAGGATTGGCAACGGATGTTAGCTCAGGGCTAACCTTTCTCTTTCTCACACACACAAAAGATCATACACCATGATCAAGGGGGGATTTATTCCAGGGATGCAGGGATGGTTCAATAACCACAGATTAATCAATGTGATACACCTTATTAACAAAATGAAGACTAAAAATAACATGATCATCTCAACAGATGCAGAGAAAGCATTTAACAAGATATAGCATCCACTCATGGTAAAAATGCCAAAGGAAATGGGTATAGAAGGAAAGTAACTCAACATAATAAAGGCCAAATAAGACAAACCCACATCTAACATTCTAGTCAGTGGAAAAAACTGAAAGCTATCCCTTTAAGAACAGGAACAAGACAAAGATGCTGACTTTCACCACTCTTCTTTAACACAGTATTGGAAGACCTAGCCAGAGCAATCAGGCAAGAAAAAGAAATAAAAAGGATCCAAGTTGGAAAAGAAGAAGTAAAACTGTCATTATTTGAGGATGACATAATTGTATTACATATTAAACCCTAAGGAATCCACCAAAAATATTAGAAATAATAAACAAATACAGCAAAGTTGCGGGGTACAAACCAACATACAAAACTCGGTTGCATTTTGACACACTAACAATGAACTAGCAGAAAGAGAAATTAAGAACACAATCCAATTTACAATCACAGCAAAAAGAATAAAATATCTAGGAATAAACGAAACCAAATAGATAAGAACTCTTAAGACACGAGCAGTAATCTTACAGGACATCTCTGATCCCGGGTAAGCACTTAAAGTCTCTGAGGCTTAGCTCCTAATCCTGGCAACATAACATACATATATTGCATAAGTCAGTTTACATGGTAAGATATAAAATGTGAAATTACATTATATTCCTTGCAGGATACAGCACATGGATTTACAGTCATCCAAATTCATTATACTTCTACTCTGTTCAAATTATAAAGTGCTGTGCTTGAAATGAAAATTATATAAATTTTGAACTTATTGAAAGGGTTATGATTCTAGTGATAAAAGGTACAAAATGCCACAAGCATGTGCAGTAGGATACAAAAACATTTAAAGTTCTATAAGACTTCAAAAGTCATCAAGATTATGATTCCTGAATACTAATCTATAGTGTATTTGGAAGATGTGGTAATATCTATATATCCATATCTATACACACACACACATGCACACACTCACACACACCCCTAGTACCTGAATAGAATTATTTGAAACAATATTGACCAAAAATTTCCCCAAACTATTGTCAGACACCAAACCACAGATCCAGGTGCAGAAAGCTCAGAGAACACCAAGCAAAATAAATGCCCCCAAAAAACTATACCGAGGCCTATTATTTTTCAAAACTATACCTAGGCATATTATTTTCAAACCACAGAAAATGAAGGATGAAGCAAAAATCCTGAAAGAAGCTTGAGAAAAAAACACTTCATATAGAGGAACAAAGATAAGAGTTACATCCAACTTCTTCTCAGAAACCATTCAAGCGAAGAGACACTGGAGTGAAATAATAGAGTATAGGAGCAAAATATTTGATTGTATATGCTTATGTATATATCTTATGTGTATTTGTGATTATAAATAAGTGAAATGAATGGCAGCAATGACAAAAGAGAAGGTAGGAAGGAATTACAAAACTAAACATACTCTTAATATATGATCCAGCAATCACACTCTTTGGTATTTACCCCAAAGAACTGAAAACTTATGTCCACACAAAACCTGCATACAGATGTTTATAGCAGTTTTATTCATAAGTGCCAAATTTGGAAGCAACAAGATGTCCTTTAGTAGGAGAATGGATAAATAAATTGTGGTATATCCGGACAGTGGTTTATTATGCAGTGCTAAACAAAATGGCTATCAAGACATGAGAAGACAAGGAGGAAACTTAAATGCATAATACTAAGTATAAGAAGCCAATCTGAAAAGGCTACCTACAGTGTGATTCCAGCTATATGACGTTGTGGAAAAGGCAAAACTATGGAGACAGAAAAATGGTCACTGGTTGCCAGGGGTTTTGGGGGTGAGAGCATGAAGAGGCAGAGGATAGAGGACTTTTAGGGCAATAAAAATATTCTGCATAATACTATAATGGTGGATTCAAGTCATTATACATTTTCCCAAACTCATAGTTTGGGAATGACCCCTAAGGAAAACTATTGACATTGGGTGATTATGAAATGTCAGTGTAGGTTTATCAATTACAAAAAATGTACCACTCTGGTGGGGGATACTAATAATGGGGAAGGTTATGCACAGGTAGGGTCAGAGGATATATGGAAAATTCTGTACCTCCCTCTTAATTTTGTTGTGAACCTAAAACTGCTCTAAAGAAAATAAAGTCTAAAATAAAGGAAAATTGAGACAAGGCAGGAAGAAGAAAATTCTCATTAATAAACCCAGAATTTCCCCCAAAACATTTCCTAAATAAGAAACATACAAATAGCAACAAACAAATAAAAAAGAGCAAAGAAAACAGAGAAAGAAAAATAAATAGATGACTACTTTGACAAAATTGTATCACAGAATACCTCTATTAACCCCAAAGTAAAAAATTTTAAAGTGTCAAGGCACCCACAAACAGCAGAATCTTGTTAGAATCAGCACTTTCTCGCCAAGCACAGGATGAACATGGAAAGGGAGGTATTAACAGGATCCATGATCCTTGGGACCCAGAAATTTTAAAATCTCACTACTACAAGGAGAGGGCAATTTACAGAGTGGGAATGTCAGCTCAATGAAGCTGGGAAGGTGGAAAAGCCCTTTCATGCTCCAAGGGGCAGGTGAATGACTCCCCCTCACATACACACCCAGGCTCAGTGAGGGATCCACAAACTGTAGGATACCAAAATGTTTGGTTCTTCAGGTCACTGAAGATCCCAGAAATATGCCGCCCATACTCCCTTTCAAAAGGACAGCACTTCACCTTAAGGGAGAAAATGCTAAGAGACAAATGTCAATAAATAGGGCAGAAACACTGGGAAAGAAAGTTTGGAATAAGGAAGGGGGTTCTGAAAGATGTATGTCTCAGAAAGTACTGTTACAGCAACATATAATGTCTGAAGCGCAGAATATCACTTTGGAAAGTAAGGTCTATCTAGCTATGGGACTCAAGGAGCTCAGGTAGACGTGCTAATGAATTAGACTTAGCTCTGAGAGTCTAAGCAGTTATATAATGACAACATTTTAAGGCTATGAAAACATGTGAGTGATTCCTTGAGCATGAAACTGGAAAAGCTACCTTGACCTATCTCCAACCTACGTGTATGCCTTCTTATGATAGTCAGAATACCCATCACATTTAAACATGAGGGGGATGGATAAAAGGATTAATGTATTCTAATAGTATGTAACTTGAAAATAAATTAAAATAACCAATGTTCCAAAAGTTACTAAAATCATATAATGAAGTGAGGACATACGGAAAGCAAACCAATATGATAATTTAATCTTATTATTAAAGAAAATTGAAAAGAATAAAATTTCATCAAAATCATAAGGCATATTAGTGTATTAGAAATGAGACAGCTAGACATTAGGAGGATTCAAAAACATGATTAAGAGAATAGAGAAATTAAATAGAAATAAAAGAAAAATGCATAAATAAAAGATAATTTAGTAAAATACAAGAGTGAATGGTAACTGTTGAAAGCACAGTTAAGGGAAGATAGAAGAGAGAGACACGAGGAAAAATCGTTTTGAAGTAGAGAAAAATAAGAGTTTGAGAGAAACTGACAGATGCTAAAGTATAGTTTTCAAATGTTAAAAACATGACTAATATCAAGATGAATTGGCAAATAGCAAAAATTTATTAACTTTCTCAATAATAGGAGAATCAGTAAGAAGATAAAACATTCAATGAGCATTTATACTTCAGTGCTTATTAAGTTTGCTACAAAATGAAAAACAAAATAAAGGTTTGTTTTCTTTTTAAATTTTATTGAAGAAAATATACATATAGGAAAGTACTTATATCGTAAGTGTGCAACCTGATGAATTTTCACAGTCTGAACATAACCCTATAAATAAGACCAAGACTAAGAAGTAGAATATTGCCAACACCCTACATGCCTCCCTTATGTTGTCTTCTCGTCACCATCTCCCGTAAAGCAAAAATCTGCATTCTGAAGCAAACGCTAATTTAGGTAATAACTCATTTTTAAAATTAATTATATTTTAATATAAATTAATAAAAATCCACCATTTTTAGGTGCCAGTTATATGAATTTTGTCAAACTCATATAATTGTATAACTGTAATCAATTTATAGAAGATTTTCATCATTCTAAAAAGTGTCATCATACACTTTGCAATCAATCACCTGCCTTGAGTGTACAGTTCTGGCAACCACAGGTGTGTTCTCCATTTTTATATTTTTGCTTTATTCAGAATGTGATAAAAGTGGAATCACGTTGTCTGCAACCTTTTGAATTTGGCTTCTTCCACTCGGCACAATATGTTTGAGATCCATCCGTGTACTTGAATATATCGATAATATTATTCCCATCCTTTGCTGAGTAGTATTCCATTCTCTGGATGTAACAGTTTATCCATTCTCTGGCTGATGGGCATTTGGAGTATTTTCATTTGAGAAAATGGTGAATACAGCTACTATAACCATTGGAATCCAGGTCTTTGTGTACGTCTATGTTTTCATTTCTCTTGGGTAAATAACAGAGCCAGATCACCGAGTGATATGGTCA
This sequence comes from Tapirus indicus, assembly GCA_031878705.1. NCBI lineage: Eukaryota > Metazoa > Chordata > Mammalia > Perissodactyla > Tapiridae > Tapirus > Tapirus indicus. The sequence goes on along the minus strand of CM062925.1, from coordinate 94,393,762 downwards.
GTGTATGTCTCACTTCATAGGAAACTGTCAGGTCGTTTTCTAAAGCGGCTGCACCATTTGCATCCCTACCAGCGGTGGAAGAGAGCTCCAGTTGCTCTGCATCCTCAGGACCACTTTGTATTGTCAGGTATCATTATACTTTTCAACTTTATGCCTTCTGATAGGTGTATGGGGTCACTTTGTTACTTTAAAGTGCATTTCTTCCCCTAACGTCAGATGGTGTTTAACACTTTTTCATGGGCCTAGTTACCATCTGTGTACCTTCTGTGGTGAAATGTTTGTTCAAGTTCATCCCCCTTTTTTATTCTTTTTCTTTTGTTTTGTTTTAGAGTCCCTTATACAATCTGGATACATGTTCTTTATTGGATAGCTGTTTAGAAAATATTTTGTACAAGTCTGTGCTTTGTTTGTTCATTCTCTCAGCAATGTCATTCTCAGAGCAGAAGATTTTAATTGTGATGAAGCACAGTTTATCACTTTTTCTCCTGGGGTTCATGTATTTTGAGATTTATCTAAAAAATTGTGACTACACCATGGTCACACAGATGCCCTATGTTTTCTCTAGAAATGCTGTCGAATTAGGACTTATATTAAGGTTTAAGATTTATTTTGAGAAAAATTTTATATACGGTGAAAACAATGAGTCAATATTTCCTTTTTTGTGGCATAAGGTTGTTCTACAAATTACACATCATGTTTTAGAAATACTATCCTTCTTCCATGGATTTTTCTTAGAAAATTTATTCAAAATCAGTTGACCATATTGACAATATACATGTGAATCTTTTCCCAAAGTTTCTTCTGTTCCACTGATCTAGGTATCTATTTTTTTTTAACCAATACATCACTGTCTGATTATTTTAACTTTATGTTAAATCCTGAAATTAGATTATGTGACTATTCCAACTTTATTCTTCTTTTTCAAAATTATTTTCTCAAAATTCATTGCTTTTCTATATAAATTGTAGAATCAGAATGTAAATTTCTGCAAAAATATTTGTCTAATTTTGATTGGGGTTGCATTGAATCTATAAATCAATCTAGGATTACATTTCATTAATAGATCAATTTTTCACACTTGGGCTGCCTGCCAGTACTGTCATCTTTTTCTCTTTTTATTTACATTCAGATTCCATAACCAACATTCCCTACCTACTAACTTACAATTTCTGAGTGTGGAGCCTAGGCATCCATGCATTTTCCACATTTTTCCAGGAGTTTCTTGTGTACATAGCCAGGTACTAGTCCAGTGATTAGTATATGGGATCCCAAGACAAGATCCTATACAACTCAAAATGTTTGACCTTTTTCTCTGCCATTTCTCAAACATTCTAATATTGTCTTACACAAAATATTACAGTTACCTGTGTACTGTCCCATCTCTCCTCTCAATACTTCCTACTAATATGGTCGTATCTTATCTTCCCTATTAAACTCTCAATGAGCATAAATCTATTTTTCTTACCACTTAGATGTGTAGTATTTTAAAATTTAAGAAAGTATAATGATCTTTATTAAAGGATTATAAATTTTGCCATAGGTTATGCTTTCATATTTTATTTCATTATGTCTATGTTTACAGGATTTTCAGAGAATTAAAAAGGTTATATTCCCAGGAAAGGGAAACTGGATCTTAGAGAATTTGAGTCATCAACCTAATGGCATATAGGTATTTAGTATCAGAGCTAGGAATATGTCCTGTACCATTATTTTTCCTTTCTACCAAGGAATCATTTTTTAAACCAGAGGCCAAAGTGCATTCATGTAATCATTTTCATCATGTAGTTCATTATCCAGAGCCATTCACTTGTTTAGTATGAAAAAAAATCATCTGGATACTTTGCTGTCCTATAAAAGAATTAGTGTGTTTTCCTCTTTGTGTGAGCTTTAAGAATTTGAGAACCTTGTACGCGAATCTAAATGCATAATATTCATAGTGTATCTTAATTGAGTGAACAGTTCATTTTTACTGGTAAGAGGAAAATTTTTTCATAACTTATGAAATACTTTAGAAACTATACCCTTGAAATTGAAACTACAATAAATGCCTTACTATTTGTATTTAAGAGAGAATATTCTAATTAACTCAGTTGTATTAAATCAAAATTTTAATTTACAAATCATTTGATTTAAATCTGTAAAGAGGTGTCCTATTATGTCTGCTTTATTCCCTGGAATTCTGTCATTCAATTTTTAATTCAACTGTCAGTTAACTAGAAATTTCTATCTCAGATTTAAATATTAGAGCATATAATCTAGTTTCAGATTCAAGCTTATGATGTCTGAAATATTTTGTAAGCAATAAGAAACCTTTCCTCTTACCTGTGGAAATGAACTGCTCACTCAGTTAAGGTGAGCTATGAACACTAAGCATTTGGAATCTTATACCAGGTTCTCAAGTTCTTCTTGGAGTCCACAGGGATGCTCCAAGGAGAAAGCATAATAATTCTCTTCTGGGACAAAACAATAACAAGATGATGTCATTTTTCTTCTGTAGTAAACAAGAGAATGGTTCTGGAGCAATGAAGTATGTGATAAAAATGATTACATGAATGCACTTTGGCCTCTGGTATAAAATGACTCTTTAGTGGAAAGAGAATATGCATCAGACTGGAAAGACAATCTAGTGATACAAGACATAGACTTGGCTGTGATGCTAAATAGTGACGTGCCATGGGATTCACAACTTAAATTTTTTGAAATCAAGGTTCCTCCTCCTGGGAATATAACCTGTTTATTTCTTTCAAAATCCTGTAAACATAGACATACTGAAATGATGTGAAAAAAAATAAGCTATGACAGAATTCACAGCCATTTAATAAAGATTACTATATTTATTTAACTTTTAATGTGCTACATTTCTAAGTGGTATGAGAGATACGTTTAAGTTCATTGAGTATTTAATAGAGGTGATAGATAAAATGCATGGGTAGGAAGCATTGACAGCAGAGATGGCACCATAAACAGGTAACTGTAATATTCTGTGTAATGGAATGTTAGAATATTAGAGATCTGGCAAAGATAAAGGTCAAAATTTGAGTTGTACCTGGTCTTGTCCTGTCTTGGGGATCCTACATACTATGATAGAATAGTAGTAGACTATGTGCTTTAAAAATGGTGAAAAATACATAGATGCTTAAACTCTACACCTAGAGATGCTAAATTAGTAGATAGGGAATGTTGGTCATGGAATCTATATTTTAAAAGAAAGATAGAAAGAAGGAAAGAAAGATGATACTGATAGGCACCACAATTGTGAACATAGGATCCATTAATTAAATGTAATCTCAAATTATCTATATATTCAATGCAACCCTAATTAAAATTAAACAAGTATTTTTTGCAGAAATTGATAAGGTGATTCTACAATATACAAAAAAGGGAAAGGAACTAAGATAGTTAAAGCAGTTTTGAAAAAGAAGAATAAAGTAGGACTCACATAATCTGATTTCACATTTATCTGAAGACTTACCACAAAGCTAAAACAATCAAGAGAGTGTGGCATTGGTGAAAAGATGGACGTCTAAATCAATGAAACAGAACAGACTCTTCAGCAATAGATTCACACAATACAGTCAGTTGAATTTTGAGAAAGTTGCTAAGGAAAATCCATGGAGGAAGGATAGTCTTTTTTTTTTTTATAAATGATACTGAATATGTCGAGTAGCCTCCTGCACAAGAGACACTGACTCATTCCTTGCATCATGTATAAAATTTGTCTCAAAATGAATCTTAGGCCTTAATATGAAACCTAATACTCTAACATTTCTAGAGGAAAAAAAATAGGACATTTGTGTTAACATGGGTCAGTCACCAGTTTTTGTACAAAACAGAAAATGCATGAGCCATTGGAGCAAAAAAATAATAAATTGTACTTCATCACATTTAAAATCTGTTTTGTGAAAGACACTGTTGAGGATATGAACAAACCACAGACTTGTATAAAATATTTGCTAAACAGCTCTTCAACAAAGAACGTGAATCCAGAATGTGTAAAGAACTCCAAAAACTCAACAATATGAAAACAAGAGGAAAGATAAATAATAAAAAATGAAAACAAACTTGAACAGGTACTTCAACAGAGAAGATATGCAGATTGCATCAAAGTACATAAAACAACATTCAACACATATGAAAATACAATTTAAAACCACAATGTGATCCCATACACCTATCAGAATGACTAGAATTTCAAAAGTATAATAATAAATGACAATACAAAAGTGCTCACAATAATGCAGAACAATGGAGCTCTCATCCATGGCTGGTGGGAAAGCAAAATGGTGCAGTTGGCCCAGGTATCTCTCTCTGTGTTATTGACTCAGATAAAAGAAAGCTTTTATCACAAAGACCTGTATGCCAATATTTATAATAACTCTATTCACTATATTCTAGAATTAACAAAAGCCAAATGTCCTTCAACTACTAAGTGGATAAACCATGGTACATCTTTATGATGAAATGCTATTCAGCAATTAATAGGAACAAATGCTGATATTTTCAACTACAAGCACAGATCTCAAATACATCCTGTTAAGTGGAAGAAGCCAAATTCAAAAGCTCACCTGCAATGTGATTCCACCTATGTCATATTCTGGATGAGGCAAAATTGTAACAATGGGGGACACATCTGACATATCTATTGTTGCCAGAACTGAGTGTAAAGGGAGGTGATAGACTACAAAGTGGTAAGAGGGAATTTTTTTTTAGGGTGATGGAAATGTTCTATAATATGATTGTAGTTACACAGTTGTATGTATCGATTAAAATTCATATAACTTGTACCTATGAATGGTAGTTTTCTGGGTTTATATTAAAACTCAATAACTCTGACTTTAAAAACCTATTACCTAAATTAATCTTTGCTTCAGAATAGTGTGATCTTTACAAGGGAGATAGTAATGAGAAGACAGAATAGGGAGGTTCTGGGAGGGCACCAAGGTTCTACTTCGTATTCTTGGTCTTGTTTGCAGGGTTCTGTTCAGTTTAAAAATTAATGAAGCTTTACACTTATCATATATGTATATTTTCTGTATATATTTTCTCTCTATATATTTTCTTCAATAAAATTTAAAAGGAATCAAAATCTCATTTTGTTGTAACTTTTCTAACACAATGTATAAACTCCTGTTACTTCAATGTTCTTTATATCAGTCTGTCATTTTACTGAGAGACCTGTTACGGAGATGGTTATAAATTATTGTTATGTGTTAATTTTATAATTGTATGAGTCATGTTTTTATCATTTTGAAAATAGTAATTTAGTTCCTTTAGATGTGTCAGTTTCTATCAAATCTTTATTTTCTTTCTTTACTTGAAATCAAGTTTTCTCCATATTGTTCTAGCTTCTCTTTCCTTAAGTATGCTTTCCATAGTGACCACTCACTCTTGTGTTTTACTAAATTACAATTTCTGAATTTTGTTTTATTTCTGTTTTTTGGTTATTATTTTGAGTTCTCTGAATCATCATTTCATGTCCTCCTGATGCCTAGTCTTCTCATTTCTGACATATTTGATTTTCTTGAAACTTTAGTCATTTTTTAAATTTTTGTTTTAAATTATTTTAAGTCATAATTAATACAGTATGCATTTGATTGCTTTATGGCCTTGCATGCTCTGATTTTAGTAATATTTGGAAGATTGGTTATTTTTATCCTTTTGCAATTTAAGTATCATTATATGGAGTTCAATAGTAACTCTTTTGTTCCTTCAATGCGTAAAAATGATGGGCATTTTGACTATCAGAAGAAGGTACATATGAAGTTGGAGATATATCAACGTTGCCTTTTCAGTTTCAAGCTCAAGAAATCACTCTCCCATTTTTATGGTGGCCTTAAAATATGACTATACAGCCACTTTAACTCTCAGAGCTAAGCTTGATTCAAGAGTACTTTCTACCTGCTGTTTTTTTGAGTCTAAACATATCTTGCCTTCCAAAGGAGTACTCTGTACTTTAGATATTATTTGTCACTGTACCAGTACTTTCTGAGTCCTGCATCTTCCAGAAACCCTCTCCCTGTTGAAACTTTCCATCCTAGTATATCTGCCCTACTCATTTGACATTCTTCTCAGCATTTTCTTCCTCTAGGTGAAGGCTTGTTTTGCAAAGAGACTATGTGCTGCATATTTCTTTTTTATCTCTTTTTTTGTTTAATATTATATATTTTTTATTGTGGTAATGGTTTATAAATTATATAAATTTCAGGTGTACATCATTATATTTTGATTTCTGTGTAGATTACATCATGCTCAGCACCCAAAGACTAATTACAATCCATGACCACACATATGTGCCTAATCATCCCTTTCACCCTCCTCCCTGCGCCCAATCCCTTTGGTAACTACCAATCCAATTTATGTCTCTATGTGATTGTTTGTTGTTATTTTTACCTTCTATTTATGAGTGAGATCATACGGTATTTGACTTTCTCCCTCTGACTTATTTCACTTAGCATAATGCCCTCAATACTGTGTTGTCATAAATGGCCAGATTTCATCATCATTTATGGCTGGGTAGTATTCCATTGTGTATATATAACATGTCTTCTTTATCCATTCATCCCTTGATGGGCACCTAGGTTGTGTTCAAGTCTTGGCTATTGTGAATAATGTGCAATGAACATAGGGGTGCATATATCTTTATGCATTTGTGTTTTCATGTTCTTTGAATAAATACCCAGCAGTGGGATAGCTGGATTGTATGGTAGTTCTATTCTTAATTTTTTGAGGAATCTCCATATTGTTTTCCACAGTGGCTGCACCAGTTTGCACTCCTACCAGCAGTGTATGAGAATTCCCTTTTCTCCACATCCTCTTCAATACTTATTTCCTGTCTTGTTTATTATAGCCGTTCTGACAGGCATGAGGTAATAACTCATTGTTTTGATTTGCATTTCCCTGATAATTAGTGATGTTGAACATCTTTTCATGTGCCTGTTGGCCATCCATGTGTCTTCTTTGGAGAAATGTCTGTTCAGATGTTTTGCACAGTTTTTAATTGGGTTGTTAGTTTTTCTGTTGTTGAGATGTGTGAGTTCCTTATATATTTTGGATATCAACCCCTTTGCAGATATATGGTTTGCAAATGTCTTCTCCCAGTTGTTAGGTTGTCTTTTTGTTTTGTTGATGGTTTCCTTGGCTGTGCAGAAGACTTTTAGTTTGATGTAGTCCCATTTGTTTATTTTTTCTATTGTTTCCCTTGTCCAATCAGACATGGTACTTGAAAATATGCTGCGAAGGCCAATGTTGAAGAGCATAATGTCTATGTTTTCTTCGAAAATTTTCATGGTTTCAGGTCTTGCATTAAATTTGTTAATCCACTTTGAGTTAATTTTTGTGTACGGTGTAAGATGATGGTCTACTTTCATTGTTTTGTATGTGGCTGTCCAGCTTTCCCAACACCATTTATTGAAAAGACTTTCCTTTCTCCACTGTGTGTGCTTGACTCCCTTGTCAAAAATTAGCTGTCTGTAGATGTCTGGGTTTATTTCTGGCCTCTCAGTTCTGTTCCATCCATCCGTGTGTCTGTTTTCGGGCCAGTACCATGCTGTTGTGATTACTATACTTTGTAGTATATTTTGAATTCAGGGAGTGTGATACCTCCAGCTTTGTTCTTTTTTGCTCAGGATTCCTTTGGTTATTTGGGGTCTTTTGTGGCTCCATATAAATTTTAGGATTCTTCTATGTCTGTGAAAAATGTCATTGGAACTTTGATAGAGATTGCACTGAATCTGTAGATTGCTTTAGAAAGTTTGGACATTTTAACTATGTTAATTTGTCCAATCCAAGAGCACAGAGTATCTTTCCATTTCTTTCAACCATGTTTTCCAGTTTTCAGCGTACAGATCTTTCACCTCTTTGGTTATGTTTATTCCTAGGTATTTTATTCTTTTTGTTACAGTTGTAAATGGGGTGGCATTCTTAATTTCTGTTTCTGCTACTTTACTGTTAGTGTGTAGAAACACAGCTATTTTTGTATATTGATTTGTATCCTGCAACTTTACCATATTCATTTATTATTTCTAAAAGTTTTGGGGTGGATTCTTTAGGGTTTTCTACATATAAAATCATGTCATCTGCAAATAGTGACAGTTTCACTTCTTCTTTTCCAATTTGAATCCCTTTTATTTCTTTTTCTAACTTGATTGCTCTGGCTAGGACTTCCAATACTATGTTAAATAGAAGTGGTGCAAGTGGTCGTCCTTGTCTGGTTCCTGTTCTTAGAGGGATAGGTTTCAGTTTTTTCTCCACTAAGAATGATATTAGCTGTGGGTTTGTCATATATGGCCTTTATTATGTTGAGGTACTTTCCTTTTATACCCATTTTATTCAGGGTTTTTATTATAAATCGATGCTGTATCTTGTCAAATGTTTTCTTTGCATCTATTGAGATGATAGTGTGAATTTTATTCTTCATTATGTTAATGTGGTGTATCACATTGCTTTATTTGCAGATGTTGAACCATCCCTGTACCCCTGGAATAAATCCCACATGATCATGGCATATGATATTTTTAATGTATTTTACTCAATTTGTTAGTATTGTGTGGAGGATTTTTGTATCGATATTCATCAGTGATATTGGCCTGCAATTTTCTTTTTTTGTGTTGTCCTTGTCTGGTTTTGGTATCAGGGTAATGTTGGCTTCCTAGAATGAGCTAGGAAGCTTCCCCTCCTCTTCAATTTTTTGAAATATTTGAGAAGGACAGGTGTTAAATCTTCTTTGAATGTTTGGTAGAATTCACTGGGAAAGCTGTCTAGTTCTATACTTTTATTTTGGGGGGAGGTTTTTGATTACTTTTTCAATCTCCTTACTGATGATTGGTCTATTCAAATTCTCTTTTTCTCCTTTATTCAGTTTTGGGAGGTCTTATAATTCTAAGGATTTATCCATTTCTTCCAGATTATCCAATTTGTTGGCATATAGCTTTTCCTAATATTCTCTTATACTCTTTTGTATTTCTGAGGTATCCATCATAATTTTTCCTCTTTCATTTATGATTTCATTTATTTGGGCCTTCTCTCTTTTTTTCTTGGTGAGTTTAGTTAAAGGCTTGTAAATTTGGTTTATCTTTTCAAAGAACCAGGTCTTAGCTTCAGTGATTTTTTTCAATTTTTTTTTTCTTAGCCTCTAGTTCATTTATTTCTGCTCTGATTTTTACTATTTCCTTCCTTCTACTGATTTGGGGCTTTGTTTGTTCTTCTTTTACCAGTTCCTTTAGGTGCACTCTTAGGTTGAGATTTTTCTTGTTTGTTGAGCTAGGTGTATATTGCTATAAACTTCCCTCTTAGAACTGCTTTTGCTGTATCCCACAAATTATGGCATGTTGTGTTTTCATTTTCATTTGTCTCCAGGTATTTTTTTTTATTTTTCCTTTGATTTCTTCATTGATCCAATTGTTGTTCAGGAGCATTTTGTTTAATCTCTACATATTTGTGGCTTTTCCAATTGTCTTCCTGTAGTTGATTTCTGGTTTCATACCACTGTGGTCAGAAAAGATGCTTGGTATTATTTCAATCTTCTTAAATATTTTGACACTTGCTTTGTGGCCTAATATGTGATCTATCCTGGAGGATGTTCCATGTGCTTTTGAAAAGAATGTGTATTCTTTGTTTTTTGGATGAAATGTTCTGTATATATCTACTGTGCCCAACTGGTGTAATGTGTCATTTAAGGCTAATGTTTCCTTATTGGTCTTCTGTTTGGATGATCTATCCATTGGTGTAAGTGGAGTGTTAAATTCCCTACTATTATTGTGTTGCTGTCTATTTCTCCTTTATGTCTATTAATAATTGCTTTATATAATTAAGTGGTACTATGTTGGGTGCATAGATATTTACAAGTGTTATATCCTCTTGTTGGATGTTCCCTTTGTCATTATGTAGTGCCCTTCTTTGTGTCTTGTTACACTTTTGTTTTAAAGTCTATTCTGTCTGATATAAGCCTCTCTACCCCAGCTTTCCTTTCATTGCTATTTGCATGAAGTATCTTTATCCATCCCTTCACTTTCAGTTTTGAGTGTCTTTAGGTCTGAAGTGAGTCTCTTGTATGCAGCATATATATGGGTCTTGGTTTTTAAGCCATTCAGCCACTCTATGTGTCTTTATTGGAGCACTTAGTCAATTGACATTTAAAGTAGCTATTGATAAGAACTTACTTATTGACATTTTGTTACCTTTTTTTCTGTGTGTTTTAGTAGTTCTCTGTCCCTTCCCTCTTCTCTTGCTCTCTTCCCTTGTGGTTTGATGGCTTTCTTTAGAATTATATTTGGGTTCCTTCCTCTTAATTCTCTGTATATTTATTATAGGTTTCTGGTTTGTGGTTACCGTGAGGTTTATATGTTTTAACCTATGCATGTAACATTCTCTATTAAGTTGAAGGTCTCTTTAGTTTTACCTCTAGCTAAAAGCTCTACTCCACTCCTCCCATTTTATGTTTTTCATATCATATTTAACCTTCTTTTTTGTGCATGTGTATCCATTACCTTCCTATCACGGAAATAGATAATTTTAGTACTTTTGTCTTTTGGCCTTCATATTAGCTTTTTAGGCGGTTGATCTGCTACCTTTATTGTAGATTTACCTTTACCAGTGTTTTTATTGCTTGTTTTTTGATGATTTTCTTATTCCTATTTGTGGTCTTCTCTTTTCCACTTAAATGAGTCCCTTTAGCATTCCCTGTAAAGCTGGTTTCTTGGTGATAAACTCCTTTAGTTTTTGTTTTTCTGGGAAACTCTTTGTCTCTTTTTCTATTCTGAATGATAAAACCTTGCCAGGAAGAGTAGTCCTGTAGGTTTTTTCCTTTTGGCACTTTAAATATGTCATGCCACTCCATTTTAGCCTGTTATGTTTCTGCTGAGAAGTCAGCTGATAGCCTCAATGGTTTCCTTTGTATGTAACTTATTGCCTTTCTCTTGTGGCTTTTATGGTTCTCTCTTTATCTTTAATTGTTGAAATTTTATTTATAATGTTTCTTGGTGTCGGCCTCTTTGTGTTTATCTTCTTTGGTGTGCTCTGTGCTTCCTGTACCCAGATATCTGTTTCCCTCCTTAGGATAGGAAAGTTTTCTGCTATTATTTCTTCAAATAGATTCTCTGACTCTTTGTCTCTCTCTTCTCCTTCTGGGACACTCATAACATGGATGTTAGTGAACGTGTTGTCCCAGATTTCCCTTAGACTGTCCTCATTATTTTTAATTCTTTTTTCTTTCATCTGTTCAGCTTGGGTGATTTCCTCTAGTCTTTCATCCAGTTTGCTGATCCATTCTTCTGCTATGGACTCCCTCTAGTGAATTTTTCATTTCCAGTGTACTATTCTCCATTTCTGATTGGTTCTTTTTTATATTTTCCATCCTTTGTTGAAGTTCTCACTGAGTTCATCCATTCTTCTCTCAAGATCAGTGAGCTTCCTTATGACTATTCATTTAAACTCTTTGTCATGTAGGTTGTTTATTTCTGTTTGTTTAGCTCTTTTTCTGGTGTTTTGTCCTGTTCCCTTACTTGGAACATATTCCTTTATCTCCTAATTTTGCCTCTTTCTCTGTGCTTATACCTATGTATTAGGTAGGTCAGCTATAGCTCCCAATCTTAGAGAGGTGACTTTATGCAAGAGATGCCTTATGAGGCCCAGCAGTGTGCTTCCCTCTCATCATCAGTTCCAAATGTTCCAGGAATGTCCCCTGTGTGGGCAACACGTGCCCTTCAGTTGTGGCAGGGTTGTTCTTGTTGCAGGTGCCTGGGGAGGCTGGGTTGTATGCCTGGCTGTCTGGTTGTAGTGCTCAGCTGCATGTGGTTGCTATGGTCCTTTCAGTCAATTTGTTGGGCCTGGGGATCCCCAGTACAATTGGATCCAAGGTCTAATAGCACTTTCCTCTTGCAATTTTTCTGTTAAGTAAGTAGATCCCCAGTGTGGCTAGTTGCTAGGCTTAGGGGTTTACAATTGCTGTAAGCCTCTGGCCTGCAAGGCTGTTGTCAGCTCTCTCAGGGTTGCATCTGAGTGGTTCTTGTGCCAGGCATGGGATCATTCAATTGCTTCAGGCTTTGGAGGGTGAGGCCAATCCCCTATGTGGCTGTTTGAGAAGCACAAGTCTGCTGAGGCTGACAGGCCCCACTGCCCATAGGGCCACACACACCATCAACACAGTCTTGCCCACTGCACATTCTCTGACCCACTGAAGACCCAGTTGCCCCACTGCAGAGGTCCCACACATTCTGCCTACACAGGCCTGCCCCTTGTGCATGTCCTGCCCCACAGAGGCAGACCCATTCACCCAGTTGCAGAGGTTCCAGGCATCCTGCCTATATAGGTCCAGAAGTTGCCCTGGGGCTTGCTGTTTGGTGGGGCCAGTCCCTATGGCAGGCTACCTGCCCTGGCTGAGCTGGATTAAATTGGTGCTCTAGTGGGTGGGGCAGACTTCTGGGCTAACAGGCCAGGGGAAGAATTCCAATTGTGTCTGCCAGCATCTGTGGCAGCACATCTGTACTAGGTCACAGTAATGGCTACCATGAATGTCTCAGTCCCTGGAGAGGTCTTACCTCTCACCAAGATGCACCCAGAGCCTATTAGATGAGTCTCTTTTCACCTAAGGACTGTGCACATTTCTTTTTGGTGATTTTAGGTTGCTTTCCAAAAAGGGTGAATTTGTGTGTGGGCCCTTTAAGAGTAGTCCCCCCCCCCCCTTACATCCAATAGCTTTTCTGGGGATATTGCCCATTGTAGTTAGTAGCCAGCAAAGCCAGGTATTATGACACTCATCTTGGTTGTGCTGAGTCCAAAAGCTGCTTATTGTAGTGATGGGGAGAAAGGGCATTCTCTACCCACTCTGGGTCCTTTCTGGCTGGGCTACAAATTAAATTGACATGAGGCCGAATAGCAGGAGAAAATCAAACAAGGCTTTATAAAACACGTATACAGGGGAGAGACCAGGGAGTGTCTCTCAACAAAATGGTGGAGATTCTCCTCTTATATAGATAAAAGAGGATTTGGGGGGGGAGTTGGGAGTGTCAGCCACGAGGGATTACAAGAAAGCCACAGTAAAGTTATTATGAAGATTTAAGGCTTCACCTTCCACATTGACAAGTTTCTAGAGATGAGGTCATCCACCCGTCTTCCCAGTACAGAGAAGGAGATACCTTTACAAATGGAGATTTCCCTTACAAATGTAAATGTCTGGTAAACAGAACTTTGATAAGAATGTGTGTAGCGAAGACCCTCTCAGTCTATCCATACCCAGAGTCATCCAAGGTGAAGGCCCATTCCAGGGACAGGACTTCCATCCCAAATACCTTTGGAGAGTTGGGGGGGTGAAGGTCAAAGCCTCCTTCAGAGCAAGGTAGAGAGAGACACATTCTGATCCCCCACAGTAGTAAAACTCCCCCACTCAGATGCCCTGATCCTCCAGGGAAGGCTTCATACCTTAGGATTGCTTCCAGCTGGCCAGGAAACATCATGGCTAGAAGGTGGCTTTTTTTCTCTCCAGAAAGGAATTTCTGCCTTTCCACCTCAGTCAGCACTGTCCCTTTTTGTGGGGGTTCTTTTTATCCAGTTTTCAGTCCTCTCTTAGGGGTAATTGTTCCAAGGGTAGTTGTAAATTCATTGCATCCATGTGATGAGGTGAGTTCAGAGTCTACATACGCCACTATCTTGACACCGTGTCCTCTGTGCTGCATATTTCTGATATCCTCAGTGACACTTAAGCACCATTTCTGTCTCTCACAGTCCCTTGTGACATTCTGATAGAGTCTGGGTGGGGGTCAGAACATGTAGAAAATCACATAAGAATTAAAATTCTACCGGGCCTCCCTTTTCTACCAATGTTAAATTTCTCTATTTTGGTCCTATGTGTCTGTGTATGTGTGTGCATGGGTGTGTGTATCTATCCATCAGTCAATTGATAGATATTTTAAATTTAATCTCAATTGTATTCAGGATTAACAAAATTGCATGACTTATAAAGCCCTACAGAGCTTCAAACTTTTGATGTTTCCTCCACTTTTGTATGACATTTTTTGGACTTTTCTCACTACCGTGAAGAATAATCTTCCAATAAATTCAAAATGTACACTTTATTCATTTAAACCACACAGTTTATAATTTGAACTCAATAAAAGTGTAATGAACTTGATTGACTATAAATCCATCTGCTAGATTCTACAAGAGATATACTGTGGTTTTACATTATTATAGCTTGCCATATTTACTGATTTGTTGCAGTATAAAATGGATTATACTACCAGTATGAGGACATTGATTCTCAGAGAATTTAGTGCCAAAACAGTGTCAGAGCTATGACATAAAAATGTGTCTCATATCTTAAGATTTCTTATCTAGTGTCAAAACATATATTTTTTCTTAAGGCATTATTTTAAATCAGAGACCAAATAACTTTACTTATTTTATAAATATCAACACAGAGTACAGTATTCCAGAACCATTTACTTTTTTATTATTGAATAAATCATCATGTTGCTATTTTGAACCAGAAGATAATCGGAACATATTCCCCTTGAGGCATTTCCTTTGGGTTTTGTCAACAGTTGAGTAAGTGGATATACACAATTTAAATTAATCATGTTGATAGTATATATAAACCTGCCTTTGGTGTTCCACAGGTAAGAGGAAATTTCAGATCATTTGAAGAATATTTTAGGTGGGACCTAAGGATCAAGGTCAGATGTGTTATGAAATCCTCAGTACTAACCCCTTTGGTTTTGCCTATTGCAGAGGTGAATAGAATGCATTCATGACAGTCTGATTCAGGCAGAGTATAAGAAATGAAAAACAATACTTCCTGGAATGAAACAAAGAAAATAGATAGCATAGAATTTATGTTTGTAGAAGTAATGAGAATGCACCAAATAGTTTTTTTTTTTTTTTTTTTTCCTTATGGAATAAGACCGACTAGTTGAAAGTAAAACAATCAGGATATTTCTCAATAGAGGGCAGGAAAATATTTGACTAATTCAACCATCTGGGGACTTACATTTTCATATAATGAGAAAAATAATCAATAATTCTTTTAAGTTTATTTTGCTAGCTATGTAATGTAGAAGCCCCTTCAGATTACTACTTATTTCATAATGTTTCTCTAGTCTTAATGGCTTAAAAATATCCAAATACATCAAAGGTCATGTTTTGTTTTATTTCAGTGGGAGAGGTGAGGGAAGAAGTCAGTTGTAGGATGAGGCCTTGGTGTAATAAGAGGCAGCAAAAAATGGTGAAAAGTGCGTGCACTGTGAGGGATCTAGGATGGGGTCTTTGCTCTGGCTCTTAGCTGTGAGAGCTGCTGAAAAGGTGAAGGAAAATGATGAGTGCAAAAGTCTGTTCCTACAGATCAGTAAGTGGTTGTTATTTCTCTTATCCTTTGCAAACTTGGTGTTTCAATATTGAGCCCAAGATATTTCGAGTATTCTGCCTTCTATTAAAGTTACAATTTTGGAAATGGCTTTACTTTAATTATAAAAGATAATTCCATACTTTTAAATTCTTCAAGAATAATAGTCATTTTTGCTTTATAACTCTGAGACGCTGCAATATGTACTAATATTGATTTAGTCATGCCCATCTAACAGAAAGGATGGTTTTAAGAGAAATTTAATTGAAGTGTTTAACATTGTAATTTTTCCTTATTTGTTCAATGCAAAATTAATCCTACTGCAGTGTGGCAAATGGGATTGTGGTGATCTGTGTGTGTTTTGTCTTGTTTTCTTTTGTTTTTTCATTAACAGATCATACAATTCACAAAACTCTCTTATTCTCTAATCCAGACACTCAAAGACTGCACAGAGGAAAAATCAATCATAGTTTAATTCATTGATTTTAATCTGGTAGAAGAATTTTACATGCATGTAAGTAATCACAAAATATTTATTACATGTAGCTGAAGAATGAAATATCTAGTTAAAGGCTCTGGTCAACTATGTTCTTTAATGATTTAGTTATATTAGTGTTGTGGCCCAAAATTTGCTAATTTTTAAAAATAAATACATATGATGACAAAAGTTCCAATTATATGGGCAACTTACATTTATACCAAAAATCAACATATTTAAAGGAAATTGCTTTAAATAGTCATTGTTTCAGATATTTAATTAGTCTGCCTGGCTGTGTGTTATTGTGTCTGCTTTGTCATTTAAATTCATTGCTATTTGAAAGAGGAGTAAACTTTGGAGGGAAAGTCTAATTTCACAGGTGGCTTTTAATTATGGAGCTGAGTGAGGAGCTCAAACTTTGAGATTCCAAATCCTATGTAATTTCCTTGTACCAGGTTATCATTGAACTGATGGCGAGTCTTATACTGGGCTCGTTGATGCAAATAATCCATAACCAATCTATAAATCAAATTTGGGGTGAGTTTTCTTATGAGCTGTATCTGAGGACTAACCTCCCAAGGAAGGAAGGCCCCAAAGAAGTCGGGTGAATAGAGTAATTATATACTGTCTTGGAACAAAGAGCATAAATCACATATGATAGAAATGTCCCTTTTACAATAGTTACAAAATTGCTTTGCTGGCACAGCAGATTGGTGAACACAGCAGGTCTGCGGTCACAAGATGAGTGGTCACAAGGTGAGCACAGCAGGTCACTAATTAATCCTTAGTTTAGTGAGAGATGCTTATCCTAAAGGAAATGCCAATATGGGGGAGGTTATACCCCTATCTTGCAGGCATCATTCTGGTCTTTGGGACATAGTAAATATTTAAATCAAACATACAATGCATGCTCAACAGGCCATATCAGGCCCTTTTGGAAAAACAAGGTCCCACAGAATTAGTTTTATACCAAATAACTTCCTTATATACTCCAATATATCCTATTACTTTTCCTTTATGTCTTGGGCTTGAACTTTTTCTTGTGACTCCTAATTGCCTTAAAACAGAGACTGATTTCACAATATTTATCAAAGTTTTTTAAATTTTTTCTTTCTATTTTTATCTTATCTACATAAACTCTTGTCTGAACCTCCCATTGATCGATATTCATGCCATCCCTCCCTGTGACATTTTTAAAATAGAAAAATATATTGGGGGTTTTCCAATCAATTCATTAAGAATTTTTCTAATGAAATGATATATTTAAAAGCATCTTACAGTATTAAAGGCACTCAGAAATATTCAGTTAATTAGAGTAAGTGGTTTGAGTGCCCCAATTTATTTTGTTGTAACTTTTATTTCCAATACATAGGATTCAATCTAAATTCTGCCTTCTCTGATGTCTCACATCAGTATTTCTTGTTTTCTCTGCTTTAATCTTTCCAATAATTCTATGAAAATATTTTCTTCTGATATTGGTAATTATTCTAGGGAATCCTGACTTTGTCTTTCCCAGAAAATTGTTGGTCTGTGCTTTCTTCTCCTTCCATCACTATTTGTAATTCAAATGACTTTTTCTCACTGGTGGGTTTCATGTCAATGTATTGAAGCTGAAGCTTGACTTGCATTATGAATTTAAATAATGTATTATTTAATATTATTTGCAGCAGATTATGTGCCCTCAAGCTTGAATCAAATTTTCTATGGGAGCATAAAAAAGATAAAATAAATAGCTGTAATAACTTGAATAAAATTTACCCTTTAGCTAGTGTTATATTATGGGCTAATAAGGGAACTTTGAGTTCAAGTTCAGGTAACACTTTGACTCCTAATGCGATTAACCATGGGACTACACAGGGATGATGTTTTCTGTACCTTCTAACTGTAATTTTTTGCTATTTATTTACTCTTAAATGCTAAGTTTTACGGTGCAAAGATTGCTTTGTTGTTTTTCTATATTTTTAATTTTTGATCTTTATGAACTTATTTGTTACTTTCAGATAATAGTTACTTGGTTGTTACTTCACTGAATCCAAAATCAACAATATATAATCAAGTGTAATACTTGGAGAGAAAAATCATATTTTTATTTTTTCCTACAATTCTCTTATTTTTACCACAGAATTTTGGGAAAGTAGAAAAACATAGATCATCAAGAATTAGGCTGACAAAAACAGTACAAATGACCAAATATTTACTCAAAAAGTACAAAATAATGCTATTTGAAAAACAAATTAAGTGAAACATAAGTTGTCATATAATTTTATATTCAATCATGGTCCATCTTCTTAAAAAAGTCTTAATTAGTTCTTTTCAGAATAACCTAATGGAGTTGGCAAATTTTTGGAGAGATTAACTCAAAGAATACTATAATTCAGTAGGCTGTCTGTCAAACAAATCTAGTACAGCACATTCTATATTTAAGGTTACTTAAAAAATTAATTTTAATATAATTTGCCTTCAATATTTATTCTATTGTTTTGAGATAAACATTAATGCTATGATTATATTAGGATTCTTTTTTAACTGTTCACTTTGTGTTTTAATGTAACTTAATAGGAAAATATCTAATAAAATTCAGTGTAAAATAAACCAGTTGACTTGATGGTTTTAGAAATGACATGAGTTGAGTAAACAAGTTAAAACTCAAATCTTCCATTTGATTCTGTAGTGAGAGACATCAATCTTTGACTCATCTTCCTGTTACTGTGTCCTGAAGTGCTGCTGGGAAGTTATGCAGTGCCAAGAAATAAATATGAGGCCATAGTTCACTTTCCCTGACTCACAATATCGCTAATTTTTGTGATAGCAATATGAACTATAATTTTATGAATATTTTCAAGTTTTCTCCATGAGGTGTCACCATGAAGAACATCACTGAAGTTACTATATTTGTACTGAGGTCTTCACAGACAACCTGGAACTGCAAATAACTTTATTCTCCGTGTTTCTGGCAATTTACCTGTTTACTCTGATGGGAAATTCGGGACTGGTTGTATTGGTCATTGGGGAGTCTCAGCTCCACAACTCCATCTACTATTTTCTGAGTGTGTTATCATTCTTGGATGCGTGCTATTCCTCAGTTGTCACCACGAAAATGTTGGTCAATTTCCTGTCAGAGAATAAAACTATTTCATTCCTTGGATGTGCAGCACAGATGTTTCTCATAGTTACTTTTGCACCACAGAATGCTTTCTCCTGGCTGCAATGGCATATGATCACTATGTAGCAATCTACAATCCTCTGCTGTATTCAGTTAGCATGTCACCCAGGGTCTATGTGCCACTCATCATTGTTTCCTATCTTTGTGGCATTTTACATGCTTCTGTACACACAGGGGCCACGGTTAGTCTATCCTTCTGTGCATCAAATGAAATTAGACATGTTTTTTGTGACATCCCTCCTCTCCTTGCTATTTCCTGTTCTGACACTCACACAAACCAGCTTCTACTCTTTTACTTTGTGGGCTCTATTGAGATAGCCACTATCCTGATTGTCCTGATCTCCTATGGTTTCATTCTGGTGGAGATTCTGAGGATACACTCTGCTGAAGGGAGAAGAAAAGCCTTTTCTACCTGTGGCTCTCACCTAACTGGAGTGTCAGTTTATCATGGAATGATTCTCTTTATGTATGTGAGACCAAGTTCCAGCTACACTTCGGATCATGACATGATAGTGTCAACATTTTACACCATTGTGATTCCCTTGCTGAATCCTATCATCTATAGTTTAAGGAACAAAGATGTAAAAGAGGCAAGTAAAAGAGTATTTGGTAAAAATGTGTGTGTCAATAAAGTATATTTTTCACATTAACCATGAAATTGAAACTAATTAAGAATAATGTTCATTGTCTCAATATCAAAATAATAAAAATGTTTTATTATAGTTTATTAGTGTCTTTCTATTCTTCTTAGACATTTTTAAGTAAAGATCATAGTCATACCTACACCTGTGCTGTTTTTACACATGCAGAAAAACTGATTCATCCATTTGCTTCTTACTTAATTCACTCTCAGATATACACACACACACATATGTACTTATATGTATATATATGCTGATACTGATTGTGTTATTTTGTTAGGGTTGCCATAACAAATTACCAAAGATTGGTGGTTTAAACAACAGGAACATATTTCTTACTGTTCTAGAATCTAGGAGTCTGAGATCAAAGTGAAGGCAGAGTTGGTTTCTTCCCAGATTTCTCCTTTGCTTGTAGATGGCAGTCTTCTCCCTGTGTCTTCACATCATCATTCCTCTGTGTTTTTCTTTTCCTATTTCCTCTTCTTGTAAGGACCCCAGTCATAATGGATTAGGATCCACCCTAAAGGACTTCCTTTTAAGTTAATTATCTCCACAAGACCCTATTGCCAAATATGTTCACATTCTGAGGTATAGGGGTTAATATGTCAACACATGACATTTGCATATATTATATGTATTTTACACACACACATAGTCACATATGCAAAAAATATTTACTTTAAAATGTGTGGTATTAACTTTCATCTCAAATGACTAAAGGTGGGTAGGTTTCAATAGTTGCAATTATTAGTAATTTTTCAAACCTGACTAGTTTGTGCAAATACCACCTGAACAGCAAAACCACAGCTCACATATTCTCAGACCGCTCTCCACGGAATCACTGGTGTGGATTCCAGTTCAAAGCCCTCTGCTCCATCCTTAGATCTATGCATTGGCACCAATCTAATCCCAGCCTGTGGTTTGGAGACCACAGAGAATGTGTTCAAATTCCTGGTGTCATTATCTGAATGCTGTTTGTAAGCATGCACTTCTCTCTCTTTTATTATTGCATCAAGATCATGGGATTAAACCCATTCTTTATTTCCTCACAGATTACAGAGACTAAGCATTAGCATTTACCAAGATTATATTTAAACTAAAAAATGACAAAAGACAAGCACAATTCAGAGAATAAGGTACAAATAGCTGGCAGATTGGGCTCTTCCCAAACTACACCTGAGCCATCTTTATGGGTTTTCCTACAAGGCTGATGCAGATTGGTGTCTGTTCCTACCCTTCCGTGAGGCCCTTGCAGAAGCCACCTCTCCTCAGTGTCCCGGCCCAAGAGCCAGGGTACAGAAGAGACTCTTTCCCATGCTCATGTTTAGCCCTGATTCCAGTGGACCTCATTTCATCACAAGGACATGCCTCCTTCAAGGTGAATTATATGTGGTTGTGATTTTCCTTCCTTCCCTTCTTCCTTCCTTTCATTATCATTAATACTTTTTTTTTAATTTTCATTTTTATTGATGTCTTAATAGTTTATAACATTGTGGGGTTTTAGCTGTACATTGCTTTTTGTCCATCACCATGTGGATGCATCCCTTCACCCCTTGTGCCCACTCCCCACCCCCCTTCCCCTTGGTAACCACCAACCAGTTCTCTGCGTCTGTGTGTTTGTTTATATTCCACATATGAGTGAAATCATGCGGTGTCTGTCCTTCTCTCTCTGGCTTATTTCACTTAACATAATCCCCTCTAGGCCCATCCATGTTGTTGCATATGGGACAATTCTGTCTTTTCTTATGGCTGAGTAGTATCCCATTGTATACATATACTACATCTACTTTATCCAATCATCATTCGAGGGACACTTGGGTTGCTTCCACTTCTTGGCTATAGTGAATAATGCTGCAATGAACATAGGGGTGCATAAGCCTCTTGTGATGGTTGATTTCGTGTCCATTGGGTAGATGCCCAAGAGTGGGCTTGCTGGGTCATAAGGTATTTCTCTTTTTAATTTTTGAGGAATCTCCATACTGTTTTCCATAGAGGCTGCACCAGTTTGCACTCCCACCAGCAGTGAATGAGGGTTCCCATTTCTCCAGAACCTCTCCAACCTTTGTTATTCTTTGTCTTTGTGATTATAGCCATTCTAACCAGTGTAAGGTGATATCTCAGTGTAGTTTCGATTTGCATTTCCCTGATGATTAGTGATATTGAACATCTTTTCGTGTGTCTATTGGCCATATGTATCTCTTCCTTGGAAAAATGTCTGTTCATATCCTCTGCCCATTTTTTGATCGGGTTGTTTGTTTTTTTGTTGCTCAGTTGTATGAGATCTTTATATATCATGGAGACTACTCCCTTGCTGGATAAACAATTTGCGAATATTTTCTCCCAGATGGTGGGTTGTCTATTCATTTTGATCCTGGTCCCATTTGCCTTGTAGAAGCTCTGTAGTCTGATGAAGTCCCATTCATTTACTTTTTCTTTTGTTTCCCTTGTCCGAGTAGACACAGAATTTGAAAGTACCCCTTTAGACCTATGTCAATTAGTGTACTGCCTATATTTTCTTCCAGAAGTTTTATCGTTTCAGGTCCTTAATCCATTTTCAGTTGATTTTTGTGTATGGTGATAGAAGATGATCTACTTTCATTCTTTTGCATGTGGCTGTCCTATTTTCCCGGCACCATTTAATGAACAGACTTCCCTTTCTCCATTGTACATTCTTCACTCCTTTGTCGAAGATTAGCTGTCCATAGGTGTATGGTTTTATTTCTGGGCTTTCAATTATGTTCCATTGATCTGTGTGTCTATTCTTGTACCAGTACCATGCTGTTTTGATTACTATAGCTCTATAGTATATTTTGAAATCAGGGATTGTGATGCCTCCAGCTTTGTTCTTTTTTTTCAGGATTGCTTTAGCTATTCAGGGTCTTTTGTTGCCCCATACAAATTTCAGTATTTTTTGTTCTATTTCAGTGAAGAATGACATGGGGATTCTGATTGGGATTGCATTGAATCTGTAGATTGCTTTAGGTAGTATGGACATTTTAACTAAGTTTATTCTTCCAATCTATGTGCGTGAAATATTTTTCCATTTCTTTATGTCTTCCTCAAGTTCTTTCAATAGTGTCTTATAGTCTTATAGTTTTCATTGTATAGGTCTTTTACCTCCTTGGTTAAATGTATTCCCAGATATTTTATTCTTTTTGTTGCAGTTGTAAATGGGGTTGTCTTTGAGTTCTCTTTCTGTTAGTTCATCATTAGTGTATAGAAATGCAATTGATTTTTGTAAGTTGATTTTATACCCTGCCACTTTGCTGTAGTTGTTGATTATTTCTAGTAGTTTTCCAATGGATTTTGGGGGTTTTCTATATATAAGATCATGTCGTCTGCAAATAGTGAGAGTTTCACTTCTTCACTGCCTATTTGGAGTCCTTTTATTCCTTTTTCTTGCCTAATTGCTCTGGCCAAAACTTCCAGTACTGTTGAATAAGAGCGGTGAGAGTGGGCACCCTTGTCTTGTTCCTGTCCTCAAAGGAATGGCTTTCAGTTTTCCCGTTGAGTAGGATGTTAGCTGTAGGTTTTGTCATATATGGCCCTTATTATATTGAGGTACTTTCCTTCTATACCCATTTTGTTGAGAGTTTTTATCATAAATGGATGTTTGATCTTGTTGAATGCTTTCTCTGCATCGATTGAGATGATCATGTGGTTTTTATTCTTCAATACCTTAATGTGGTGTATCACATTGATTGATTTGTGGATGTTGAACCATCCCTGTGTCCCTGGTATAAATCCCATTTGATCGTGGTGTATGATCTTTTTGATATATTGCTATATTTGGTTTGCCAAAATTTTGTTGAGGATTTTTGCGTCTATGTTCCTCAGTGACATTGGCCTGTAGTTTTCCTTCTTTGTATTGTCCTCGTCTGGCTTTGGTATCAGGATGATATTGGCCTTGTAGAATGTGTTAGGAAGTATTCCATCTTCCTCTATTTTTTGGAAAAGTTTGAGAAGGATAGGTGTTAAATCTTTGAATGTTTTGTAAAATTCTCTAGCCCATCTGGTCCTGGGCTTTTATTTTTTGGGAGGTTTTTGATCACTGCTTCAATCCCTTTACTTGTAATTGGTCTATTCTGTTTCTCTATTTCTTCTTGATTCAGTTTTGGGAGGTTGTATGTGTCCAAGAATGTGTCCATTTCCTCTAGGTTGTCCAATTTTTTGGCATTAAGTTTTTTGTAGTATTCCTTAATAATCTCTTATATTTCTGTGGTATCCATTGTAATTTCTCCTCTTTCATTTCTAATTTTGTTTATTTGAGTCCTCTCCCTTTTTTTCTCAGTGAGTCTGGCTAAGGGTTTGTCAATGTTATCTTCTCAAAGAACCAGCTCTTTGTTTCATTGATCCGTTCTACTGTTTTTTTGGTTTCTATTTCATTTCTTTCTGCTCTGACATTTGTTATTTCCCTCCCTCTGCTGATTCAGGGCTTTGTCTGATCTTCTTTTTCTAATTCTGTTAGGTGCAGTTTAAGGTTATTTATTTGGGATTTTTCTTGTTTATTAAGTTGGGTTTGTATTGCTATGAATTTCCCTATCAGGAATGCTTTTGCTGCATCCCATATGAGTTGGTATGGTGTATTTTCCTTTTCATTTGTCTCCAGATAGTTTTTGATTTCTCCTTTACTTTCATCAATGATCCATTGGTTGTTCAGTAGCATGTTGTTTAGTCTCCACATCTTTGTCCCTTTTCCAGTTTTTTCCTTGCAGTTGATTTCTAGTTTCACAGCATTATAATCAGAAAAGATGCTTGTAATGATTTCAATCTTAAATTTATAGAGGTTTGCCTTGTTTCCTAATGTATGATCTATCCTTGAGAATGTTTCATGTGGACTTGAGAAGAATGTGTACTCTGCTGTTTTTGGGTGGAGTGCTCTGTATATATCTATTGAGTCCATCTCATCTAGTTTTTCATTTAAGTCCATTATTTCCTTATTGACTTTTTGTCTGGATGATCTATCCATTGATGTAAGGGGGGGTGTTAAGATCCCCTACTATTATTGTGTTATTGTTAATATCTCCTTTTAGGTTTTTTAACACTTGTTTTATGTACTTTGGTGCCCCTGTGGTGGGTGCATAGATATTTATAAGTGATATGTCTTCTTGGTGAAGTGTCCCTTTTATCATTATATATTGCCCTTTTTTGTCTCTCATTATCTTTTTATCTTGAAGTCTACCCTGTCTGGTATAAGTATGGCAACTCCTGCTTTCTTTTGTTTGCCATTAGCTTGGAGTATTGTTTTCTATCCTTTTATTTTGAGTCTGTGTTTGTCTTTAGAGCTGAGATGTGTTTCCTGGAGGCAGAAAATTGTTGGATCTTGGTTTTTAATCCATCCCACCACTTTGTGTCTTTTGATTGGAGAATTCAATCCACTTACATTTAGAGTGATTATTGATATATGAGAGTTTAATATTGCTATTTTATTGTTCACTTTCTGGTTCTTTTGCATTTCCTTCATTTCTTGTCCCATGTGTTTTGGACTGCCAATTCAGTTTGGTATTTCTGCATGATGATTCTCTTAGTATTCTCTTTGTTTGTCATAGGTGGTTCTCTTCTGGTTATTTGTTTAGTGGTTACCATGAGGTTTATATAAAAGATCTCCTGGATAAGATAGTACATTTTCAGATGCCTCTTGTTTCCTTAGACTAAGTCGATTTGGTCCTTTTCCTCTTCCTCTCCTTATTTGTTGTTGTCACTACTTATTCCATCTTGTGTCATGACTGTGTGTTTACAGTGATGAACTTAAATTAATTTTGATGTTTTCCTACTGTAGTTTTTCTGCTTTACTCTCCTTGCTTTTCTCCTTGTTCAAAGCTTTGTATCCCCTTTCTCTCTCTCTCTTTTTTTTTTTTTTTCAGGCCCAAGGGGCTTCTTGAGAATTTCTTGTAGTGGGAGGTCTTGTGATGAACTCCCTTAGCTTTTGTTGATCAGGGAGAGTTATTATTTCTCCTTCATATTTGAAGGATATTTTTCCTGGATAAAGTATTCTTTGCTGAAGTTTTTTGTCTTTGATGATTTTGAATATATCATTCCAGTCTCTCCTAGCCTGTAGAGTTTCTGTTGAGAAATCAGCTGAGAGGCTGATGGGGTTTCCTTTGCATGTTATTTTGGTTCTTTGTTTAGCTGCCCTTAATATTGTTTCCTTATCACTGAGTCTTGTTAATTTAGCTATTATGTGGCATGGAGTTTGTCTATTCCTGTTTATATATTTAGGTGATCTTTTGATTTCATTCACTGTTATTTCCGTCTCTTTCCCTAGGTTCGGAAAGTTCTCAGCTATTATTTCTTTGAACAAACTCTCTGCTCCTTTTTCTCTTTCTTCTCCTTCTGGAATACCTGTTATCCTTGTGTTACTTTTCCTCATTGAATCTGATATTTCCTGAAGAATCTTTTCATTTCTTTTTAGTCTTAGCTCTCTCTCCCTCCTCTATCTGGAGCATTTCTGCATGGCTATCCTCTATAATGCTAATTCTTTCCTCCATGTTGTCAGTTCTGCTCTTTAAAGACTCTAGGTTTTCTATTATCTCGTCCATTGTGTTTTTCATGTCCAATATTTCTGATTGTTTTTTCTTTATGGTTTCAATCTCTTTTGTGAAGAAATCCCTGAATTCATTGATTTGTTTCTCTGTATTCTCTTGTATTTTGTTGAGTTTGTTTATGAGAGCTATTTTGACTTCTCTGTCATTCAGGTTATAGATTTCTGTGCCTTCAGGGTTGGTTTCTGGGTGTTTGTCATTTTTCCTCTAGGTCTGTAGACTTAAGATACCTTTGCATAGATCCCGCTGATTTACCTTTGCTGTTCTTCATCTTGAAGATGGTCCTGCAGTTTCCACTTGCTGCAACTGGGTGTAGGTCACAAGCAGTGTGCTCTGCGCCTGCTGCAGTCCCCAGAAGGATTGTTCTGAAGTGCAGGGAGTCTGGGGGGAGGGGTTCTCTCTTTCTCCTGCTCAACCTCGGGGCTTCCTTTCTGGCTCTCTTGGGGCATTTACCACACCCCCGAAACAGTCCATTGTCGCTTCCCATTGGGGATCTCTTGACAGTCTGTGAGAGCACCTGGAGGGTGATAGTTTTCCCCACAGAGGGCTGCCCCACCCCCCCATCTGCAAGTCACACTATCTGTCTTTGCTGATCAATTGGGGAGGGGGAGTAAAACTCCTTACCTCTCCTCACATCCATTGGGGCTTCCTGTGCCTCCACAGTCAGATGTACCATGGCAATTGTTTCTTAGAAGTCCTTTGTAGTGTTTGATTGACCTCTGTTAGTATGCGAATGATGTTTTTGTTCTGTCTTAGGGGGCAGAGATTCAAAGAGGGAATCTCACTCCACCATGATGCTGACATCACCTCTTTAATACTTTTTAAATGTAAAATCCCTTTAGCAGCAGTTGGACAATCTCCTCAAAACATAGAGTATAACCTAAGGACATTTCCCTAAAGTGAGATTATAAAATTTAAATAACATCTCAACAATACAAATATAGTCCATCTCTTACAGAATATATTACCTTTACAATTTTTCTGCATTTCTTTTCTCCTGTTTGGAAGGCTCTCCACACTGCTATTCACATCATTCCTTCCACTTAATGCATCTTAGTGAGGATCTCACTGACTACCTTATGATAGTTGCAATTTATCTATGTTGCATCTCCTCCTATTTCTTGTTTTTTAATGTGTCAATTGCACATATCATTATGTCATATAATATGCACTTTAATTTATATTTGATTTATTGTCTAATCTATTTTCCAAAGTCTAGTACAATGTATGATACATATTGCTGCTCAATAAATATTCTCTAAATTAATGAATATTTTAGGTAGGATACCATCAAAAGCATTTCACTTAATTCAATTAAGGGATATGTGAAATAGAGAGAGCATTTTTAATTTAAATATTAGTTATTGTTTGGATTTTCTAGTTTAATTATTTCCCTTTTAAATTTTTCTCTTCTTTTTCTTGATGTGTTTACTATTATTTTCTAGCTTTCTGGATTGTATATGGATTTTCCAATGAACACCATGTAAGTGGCATCCCCTATATTTTATGTCATACTTTCATTGTCAATATTTCTGATTTTTTAAATTTCTCTTTGACCTAGGAGTGGTTTGATAAGTTATTTTTAAATGCCTAAATGGAATAGTTTGAGAGTTTAAAAAATGTATTATTCATGTCTAAACAGAATGCAATTTTTAAATTGTCTTTTTTCAGATTTAGTTTTCACTAATACATAAGTTTTCGTAAATACTTCAAGTTTCGTAAATACTTGAAAAGAGAGAAAATTTCCTCTTATCTGTGGTCAAAGCTTAGTACTTAATTATAACAATAATCTTGTTGAATGTATAGTTTAATTCTGTTATGCTAATTAATGTTTTCTTGGCTGAGAATGTTTAATAGATATGTGATTTTTCTAATATTAGAATGCTGCTGTCTATTTCTGTCTTTGCATCTCCTCTTGAGGAGTTTCCTGCTTTGAGATATTTGTTGCTACATTACTATTTGCATAGATAACACTCACTGCTACATCTCCACTGTGAACTAAAATCTATTATTGTAAACTATCCTTGTTTTATTTTGATGCTTTTCCTGCATTCTGTATTTCCTAATATTAAAGTTACAAACAATGTCCTCTTTTCATGTGTATTGCCTAAATGTATATGTGCCCATACTTTTATTTTTACCTTTCTGAAGTACTTTGTAATATATTTGGCTCCCATGAAATTACACTGAAAGTCTTTTCTTCTTAAGGGTATGTTAGGTGCATTTACAATTATTTCTCACCATATATTTGGTCTTGGCATTGTTGTGATTGTCATGTTACAGATATGTGTCACACATATACTTATGTAGGCATATATACACACAGTCACACACACATACATGTGAAGTATTTCACTTTATGGTCTGTCCTCAGCACTCTTTTTGTCATTAATTATTATTTTACAATATTTTTGTTTTTTAGGGATGGATTTAGTTTATAATTTCCCCTTATATTGTCCCTCCTGTCCCTTCATTTTAAGACATAACCTCTTGAATTCCTACTATGAGAAATATCCATGTTAACAATAAACAGTTAAAGTTCATTTGGTTGCTTTTAATCCTATATTCATATTTGTCTTTTGTTGAGTTTCCTCATTCCTATCTTATCTTGGCATGAAGTATTACTATGGAAAAATGTGATGTTAATCTCTTTTGCTAGCCCTTAAAAGTAAAGATGTCTTTTGGTCTGGATTCTATGTACAAAATATTAACTTTAACATACATATATAATTTAATACTGATCATTTCTTGGTGACTTATCTAGAAAGCATTGTATCCTTTCAATTGGAAGTTTCAAAACTTCTTTAATTTCAGGAAAAAAAATCCTGATTATAGCTTGCGATGTTTGTTTCTGTTTCTTTGACTTCATTTTCTTCTTAGATGTTTCAAATTATATGCATGTTCTGTATTTTTTGCCTGTAGATTCTTCCTATCTTCTATTTCTCTCACTGCATTTTTATGGAATCTATTCACTTTTATTTTTTGAGTTTCACATGATCTTTTTTTTTTTTGCTTAATGCTAATAATATTTAGAGACATCTAAGGGCTATAATATAATTTTTATATGTTTAAAGACATGTGGATTTTCATCACTGCAAAAAGAAACAGCTAGAAATCATTCCTCATTCTCCCACTTCAAACTTTGGAACCACTACTCTAACTTCTGTCTCTATAGATTTGTTTATTCTGGATTGCATATAAATCTATCATTACAATATGTGGTATTTTGTGACTGATTTCTTCCTTAGAATAAAATTTTTAAGGTTCATCCATGTTGTAGCCTCTGTCAGTATTTCATTCCTTTTTTTTATTTTTGCCATAAATTATCCATTGCATGGATATACCATGGTTTTTATTCATTCATCAATTGATCTTACTTTGGGTTGTTTCCACTCTTTGCATCTCATTCATAATGCTTATGAACATTTTTAGGCAAGTGAAACAAACTGAACAAATGCTTTCAATTATCTTGGATAGATACTGAGGAGTGCGCTCAGGACCAGATGGTTTCACTGGGGAATTCCATCAAATTTTTAAAGAAGAATCAATACCAATCCCTTACAAACTCTTTCAGAAAATAGAAGGGGGGGAAACACTTATCAATTCATTCTATGGCATTCGTATTATGCCGATGACAAAACCAAAGACATCACAAGGAAAAAAAATGTAAATGGAGTAATAACTGTCTTGGATATAGGTGTAAAAATCCTCAAGAAAATGCTGGCAAAATAATATTAGCAATATAGGAAAAAGAGTATTCAAGGGTCTAGTTAGTCTTATCTTCCTTCTAGATTAATCTTTATTTGTACAGTGATTTTTCCCCCCAAATCTTTCCTGAATACAATCAATTTTTTTAATGATCTCTCATTTTTCAAACATACATTTGCTAAATTTGTCTATATTTTATATATGCTATTATTAGTATATTTTATATATTTTTTACTTTGTGTGTATGTATGAGTGCATGTATGTGTGTGTGTGTCTATTTTTGCTTTGTGGTATGTTTTTCTTATATATTTTTATTATCTGTCAATGTAATTTTTGAAACATATTTTTCTTTTATTCACATAATAATTTTGAATGGGTAAGACTTGTTTGTAACTCTTCTCTCCCTCATGTTTCGATGAAATACATTTTGAACACACTTGGGAAGATTTGGGGGGGGGGGGTGTTAGTGTTGTTCCAGTGCATCTTTTATAACTTTACACCTACAGGGCTTCCATCTCTGTTAACATAATTGATTGTTGTTGTTTTTGATGTTGTTGTTTATAGAATCTTTTATTATCCTACACATTCTGAAAATTGTCTCCTCTGGAACTTACACTCCAGGTCCTCAACATTCTATTTTCTGTGTACAAATTGTACATCCCTGTAATAATTGTATTCCATTCCCACCAACATTCTGGGTCTCAGTGCTAGAAAGGAGTTCCAGAGGTGTTTGGTCTCCTTCCTCACACTTTGTAATCACCACTCCATGATATGATGTTTTTTTCTACAAAAGTATACTACTATTGTCACAGTTGAAAAAATAGTTTTGTTACTTTATTCTATTAAAGAAAGCATTAAATAAAATACCAGGGGCCATTGAAAGGTGTATGTTGCTGGCAGACATTCTCTAGAGTTGCTGATAGAAGACAGTGTGATTTGGCAATACTAGCTAAATCTTCTCAAACATAAAAGGACAGTCCTACTTTCAGAAAAAAGAACTCAGTAATGGAGAGAGCAATTTATCAGATGCTGAGGTGGTGTTGGGGAGAGAATCTGTATTATTCGGAGTACAGGCTGTCCTGGTGCAACAAAGGGATTCCAAAACAGAGTGGCTCAACAAAAAAAAAGTGTCCTTGGATATAACAGTGCAGAAATTAGCTGAGTAGAATTTGTGGGTGGCTCTTTTTCATGAGATAATCCTGGGAGCAAGCTGTGTTATTGCTCTGTTAACTCTCAGATGTCACCGGTTCTGTATGGTAAGAAAGCTTTCACCCAGCAGTCTGTCAACATTCCAGTCTGAGGGAAAGGTCAGGTTTTTCACATTGGAATAACAATTCCCAAAACTTGTTCATATGGATTTTTTTGAGGAATAATTCCATTTATTTAATAGATGTACTACTATTCAGATTACCCATTTCTTTTCATATGAGCATCTTTAATAAATTGTACTTTTTTAATTATTAAATTTATTAGTAAAAGACTGTTTATAATATTTCTTATTTTCATTTCAAAATTTGTGGAGCCCATAGTGATAGTCCTTCTTTTATTCCTGATATTGGTAATATGTGTCTTCTCTCTTCTCACAGTGCTGGCCCTAGGGACTACAATATGCATGTTTAATTTATCATTAAATTAAACCTTAAATAATATGCTTTAAATAATATACACCACAACTTATAATGTAAGAACCTTACATTAATAGAGATACAATTCTTCTCTCCTATTCTTTGTGTTATTTTGTGATAATTTTACTTTTATGTATTGTTTAAACCTCCAATCATCAACACAGTTTTACTTCAGTCATTTATTTTTTGAAGTAATTAAAATTAAATACCTCAATGTATGTTATATTGCCCTTCATTTTTACCTTTTGGTGTCTTTTATCTCTTTGTGTAGGCCATGTTTCCTTCTGTTGTCATACTCCTTCTCCCTGGAAAATTGTTGAAGTACAAGCCTGCTGGCTATATGTTGTAAGTAATTTCCATCTCAAGTGCCATATAAATGACCTCAAAGTTTCTATGTCTTCCCTGAAAGAGACTTTTATCTTCAGTAGCTGCAGAGCTGAGACTGTCAAACATAAAACCCATAATCTCACACTGCAAGTGGCTGATTTACACCACATATTGAATTCTCAACCTTGGAGGGTGTGTACTGGTAAAGTGAGGACAATGATTGGGAAAAATGGGATGTGAAAATTTTACTGGGAATGTGTGGGAAGAGTCTGATAAACCTGGGGACATCGATCACCTAAATTCTGATATCTACTTGACCAATAGAAGTAGCTCGTCATTCTCATCTAGGGGGATTATCCCTGAATTGCCTGAAGAAACAGTAGTGGACCCCTCAGGCAGTTATGCTGATTCTCATCAAGACTCACCCTCCTCTCCCCTCCTTGCTCCTAGACCTGTAACTAGACACCAATTCCATCAGATCCATGAGGATCAAAGTATGACCCATGAGGAAGTGCATTGCTCTCCAAAAGAACTACTTGGATTTTTAATTTATACAGAAATATTGGGAACATATGTGGGAATGGGTACCAAGAGAGTGGGATAACAGTGGAAGGAATACAAAGTTGGATCAGGCCAAATTTATTGATATAGGCCTACTAAACAGAGATTCTGTATTTCATGTTGCAGATAAGGGAGTTAGAAAGGACCCTGTTTGGTTAGTTGACTGAAACATGAAGCAAGAGGTGGCCAACACCAAGCAAATTGGTCATGTCTAATGTGCCGAGGTTTAATGTAGGGAAAGGGATTTAAAGTCTTGGTAGATTTGAATTTTAGAGAGGATTTGTCATTTAAAATCTACTTATCCACACTGTGAGTGTGCAAAAGACAAAACTTTCACCAGAATATTATGAGAAAGAAGTTTGTGAGGAGAGTTCCAGCATCCTTGAAGAACTCTGTGATCACTCCTCTGTAGGCCATACATGCCACTGGGGACTACAGTCACTGAATTGGGAATCCTAAATGTGATGGTAGTAATTGGATCCTGGGGTACAAGAGGCTAAGTGGAGGAAATCAACCTCAGAGACAAGGAGACAAGGTCACCCTCTAGGATGGGTGACTCCAAGAATCAACCAGAATAGTCTGACTCACAAACAAGAATGGCATTAACTAGTTGATCATGCTGTTCCTAGAAGTGAAATAGATAAGAAGTTCACTAAATTCTGACAATCTGCAAAAGCAGAAAAGTTCTAGATTAAGTGAATAAAAGCCTAACTTGAATCACAAAAAAACAGAGGCATAGTCCCTCAATCAATTTCTGAACTGAGCAAGTTCTGGAACCCTCTAATGCAGGGGAAGTTGGATACCCTTGAGGAAGGACCTTGGTGTACTCTCAAAAATTTAAATTGTTAATCTTTCTCCAAGCTTTCTCTAAAGGGAACTTTGGCCCTATACCAGGGAACTGTGAATTAGTGAAAAGGAAATAATCAGATCTTGGGGACTACTGGACACTAGCTCTGGACTGATACTAATTACAGAAACTCAAAATATCACTGTGGCCCGATGGTCATAGTAGGGGCTTATAGAGGCCAGGCGATCAATCGAGTTTTATCTCTGCTCCATCTTCTGGTGAACCTACTGGGTCCTTGAACCCATCCTGTTATTTCTCCAGATCCAGAATGCATAATTAGAATAGATCAACTCAGCACCTGGCAGAATCCCTACACTGGTTCTCTGACCTGTGGAATGAGAGATATTATGATAGGAAAGGCCAAGTGGGAGAGACTAGAACTGCCTCTACCAAGGAAAATAGTAGGCTTAAATCCATACTGCATTCTTGGAGGGAAATAACAAATTAGTGCCACCATCAAGGCTTTAAGGGCTCAAAGGTAATGATTCCCAACACATCTCAATTCAACTCTCTTGTTTGTCCTATGCAGAAGACTGATTGGTCTTTGAGAATAACGAGGAATTATTGCAAGCTTAACTAGGTGATTACTTAAATTGTTGCTGCTTGACCAGATGTGGTTTCATTGCTTGAGCAAATGAACATTTCCTCTGGCACCTGATATGCAATTATTGATCTGGCAAGTGCTTTTTTCTCCTTCCATTTCCATAAGGTCCACCCCAAGCAATTTGCTCTCAGCTAGCAAGGCCAGTAATACAACTTCACTGTCCTACCTCAGGGGCATTTCAATTCTCCAGCCTATGTCATAATTTGACTCACAGGCATCTGATCACCTTTCCCTTACAAGATATCACTCTGATACATTAGATGGGTGACATATGCTGATTGAACTTAGCAAGAAGTAGGAACAACTTTAGATTTATTGGTGAGACATTTATGTGCTGTGATTTGGGAAATTAACATGAGAAAAATGTAGGGACTTTCTGCCTCAGTGAAATTTCTAGGAGTCCAGTGGGACGGGGCATGTAGAGATATCCCTTCTAAGGTAAAGGAAAATTTGCTTCATCTGGCCTTTTCTACAACAAAAAAACCAGCACTAGTGGACCTCTTTGAATTTTAGAGTGGTATATTCCTCATTCAGTTGTGTTACTCCAGCCCATTTACCAAATGACCTATAAAGCTGATAGTTTTGGTGGGGCTCATCACAGGAGAAAAGTCTGAAACAGGTCCAGGCTGCTGTGCAACTTCTCTTCTGCTTGGACAATATGATCCAGCAGGTCTAGTGGTGCTTGAAGCATCAGTGGCAGGTATAGATTCTGTCTGGAGCCTTTGGTTAGTCCCTACAGGTGAATCACTGCATAGGCCATTAGTATTTTGGAGCAAATGTCTGCCATCCTCCATAGATAACTAGTTTTCTTTTGAAAAACAGCACTTGGCCTTACTAGAGACTGAACACTTTACCATGGCCACCACGTTACCATGCTGGCTGAGCTTCTCAGCACGAGCTGGGTGTTTTCTGATCCAGAAAGTCATAAATTTCAGCATGCACAGCAGCACTCCATCATGAAATGGAAATGTTATATATAGGATTGGGCTTGAGCAGTTCCTGAAAGTCCAAGTAAGTTACATGAAGAAGTGGCCCAATGCCATGATCCACCCTCTTTCTCTCCCCTATTCTGAATCTATGGTCTCTGGGCAGAGGGCATTTGACAAAGGTAGAGAAGATCCAGGTGTAGTTTAGAGACAATTCTGCATGATATGCAGGCACCACTCAAAAGTGGACGGCTGTGGAACTATAGCCCCTTTCCAGGACATCCCTGAAAGAATGTAGTGAAGGGAAATCTTCCCAGTGGGGAGAACCTTGAGCGGTATCACTGTTCATTTTGTTTGGAAGGAGAAGTGGCCAGATGCATAATTATATACTGATTCACATCCTATGGCCAGTGGTTTGGCTGTATAGTCAGTGACTTGGAAGGTGTGTGATTGAAAAATTGTTAGCAAGGAAGTCTAATTAAGTGGTATGTGGATAGACCTCCCTCTGTGTGTTAAACATGTTGAGGATATTTGTTTCCCACATCAATGCCACCAAAGGTTGACCTCAGTAGAGGAGAATTTTCATAATCATGTGGATAGGGGGACGTGTTCTATGGATAACAGTCAGCTTATTTCTCCCACCTCTCTCGTCGACTAATGGGCTGATGGAGTATCTATGTTGGCAGAAATGGGGGCTGTCTGCAGGCTCAGCAACATAGACTTTCACTCACCAAGGCCGATCCAGGTAAACCCATTGCTGAGAATGCAATCTGCCAGCAATATGGCACCATTACCTGGGGTGGTCAGCCAGCTACTTGGTGGCAGGTTGTTTACATCAAACCACTTCCATCATGGTTAGGGCCATGTTTTGGGACTGGTTTTCTTGCTCACTGGGGATTATTGGCTCCACAAACCTGTGTAATATTTTCTGGGTATGTTATCATACTTGAATGTCTGCTATTCCTCAGTTATCACCCCAAAAGTGTTGATTGATTTCCAATCAGAGAATAAAGCCATTTCATAGCTGGAATGTGCAGCACAGATGCTTCTTTTTGTTACTTTTGAGACCACAGAATGCTTTCTCTTGGCTGCAACGGCATATGATTGCTTTATAGCAACCTACAACCTTCTGCTGTATTCAGTTAGCACATCACACAGGGTCTACGTGCCTCTCATCATTGCTTCCTATGTTGGTGGCATTTTCAAGGGCTGATTAATGCTTATTTGGAAATATCCTAGGATATGCATTCACTATTAACTGAAACCAATTTCTTCTCTAATTTGTGAGCATAGAGATATGGACTGACACCGAACATTTTTTGCAGTTTTACTCAATGCTAAAAATGCACTTTACTTATAAATCAATTGCTCTCAATTTTTTCATTGCTTCTTTTACATCTTTGTTTCTTAAACTGTAGATGATGGGATTCAGCATGGGGATCACAATGGTGTAAAATGTTGACACTATAATGTCATGTTCTGAAGCATAGCTGGAACTTGGTCTCACATATATAAAGAGGATTGTTCCATGATAAATTGTCACTCCAGTTAGGTGAGAGCCACAGGTAGAAAAGACTTTTTGTCTCCCTTCAACAGAATGCATCCTCAGAATGGCCATCAGAATGAAACCATAGGAGATCAGGACAATCAGGATAGTGACTATCTCAATAGAGCCCACCAGGTAGAAGAGTAGAAGCTGGTTTGTGTGAGTATCAGAACAAGAAATAGCAAGGAGAGGAGGGATGTCACAAAACACATGTCTAATTTCATCTGATGCACAGAAGGATAGACTAAACGTGGCCCCTGTGTGTACAGAAGCATGTAAAATGCCACAAAGATAGGAAACAATAATGAGTGGCACATAGACCCTGGGTGACATGCTAACTGAATACAGCAGAGGGTTGTAGATTGCTACATAGCGATCATATGCCATTGCAGCCAGGAGAAAGCATTCTGTGGTCCCAAAAATAACAGAGAGAAACATCTGTGCTGAACATTCAGGGAGTGAAATGGCTTTATTCTCTGACAGGAAATTGACTAACATTTTTGGGTTGACAACTGAGGAATAGCAGGCATCCAAGGATGATAACACACTTAAAAAATAGTAGATGGGGTTGTGGAGCCAGGAATCCCCAATGACCAATACAACCAGTCCCAAATTTCCTATCAAAGTAAAAAGGTAGATTGCTAGAAAGAGCAAAAATAGAAAGACTTGTACCTCAAAATCATCTGTGAAGCCCATCAATATAAACATGGTAACTGCAGTCATATTTTTTAACTGAATCTGGTATAAACCTAAATCTGATGGGAACCCTGACATTTCAGTTCTTATTTTAGGTTCTAAAGGCAATATCTTTTGAAAATAGATTCCACCCAATTACATCCTCATGTTAGTTTTTCAGCAGGGCATCCTGATTTCCTGGGCTGTGATGAGATAGGCAGTGATCAAGCTGTTGGACCCAAGTGGATGCATTTTGCTGTTACGTAAAAGGAGGAAATGATTTCACTCAGTCATTGACTATATTTATCATGGTAAAAACATTCTGTCAATTTAAGTGGTTTATTTTCCAACTTATTTCTGTTAATTTTTTACCACTTGTTTTCATATTACATCATCTTAAAATTCACAAAGACGGATGAACAAAGGAATATTTCAATCCAAAAATAGAGTTGGAACTGTACACCTGAGTACTAGTTCTAGATTTGCTATGATGTGCACGAAATGCCTTTCCTTAATGTTCACAATTGTTAAAATGGGAGTAAACACATATACATCACAGTATTGGGTTGAATTTAAGTGAGAAAAACAATATTAAAATTATTTAATTTTAAAATGTTTCCATATGACTAGAAAATGGGATGTTAGACTTACATTTCAACTTATTACATAGGGCCACCTTTCAAAAAAACACATTTTATGTCCTTTTTCTGGCAATGTTTCTGTTCCATTAGTTTCCATCCTAGAGCAGTGGTGAACAGAACAGCAGACAGTATTCTGGAGATAGATGCACCTTGTTTGCAAACAAAAACAGTGCAACTTTTTTTCTCAAAGTATCTATCACTAAGTTATTCAT
Organism: Tapirus indicus; assembly: GCA_031878705.1. Classification (NCBI taxonomy): domain Eukaryota; kingdom Metazoa; phylum Chordata; class Mammalia; order Perissodactyla; family Tapiridae; genus Tapirus; species Tapirus indicus. The sequence goes on along the minus strand of CM062925.1, from coordinate 94,355,935 downwards.
TTTGGGGATCCACAGCTTATCGTACTGTTATAGTTTTCAAATTTTATCTTAATAACAACATGAGATGTTTCTCAATTGATCTGCTTATTATCTCTTAAAAGTCCTTGAATATATTTTTCAGATATATTTGTGTCAAAATAAGTTATGGCCATTCTTTCAATGTATTATAGTTGCTTATGGAGCTTCTGAAATAAGTATGAAATTAATTTCATGTGATAATAGATGATAAAATTGTTTTAAATTTTTTGCTAAAAGAATAAAATCACTCAATTTGCCACAAAATAGTGTTTGATTTCTACTTTTCTTTTTTTTTTTCTCTGAGGTCATCATACTGTTTCTCATGCAGTGGAGTATGAATTTTAAAAAGTGCATGGTTTTAAAAAAAGTTAAAGAGGCACTTTTATCTGGACTGAAATCTGTTATTGAAACACCATTAAATACTGGATCCATCACATTTAGGGGGAGGATTTCAGCATGTTGACTTTTGTTTTCCCTTCAGTTTGTCATAACCAAAAATGTGTAAAAGGAGTGAAAAACCTGCCATACATAGGGCAGGATCAATTCAGTGGCTTACAAATGATTTATATTCACAATGTGAGACATGCTGCACTTTTGTTATATTGAGATACCCATATGTCAAGAAGAGAATGAATAAATGAGCTTAAAACCAATGTTAGAAAAGAAAAGCTAAGACTGACCAAAATTTTCAAGTATATCTTAACTATGTGTGTTTTCACTATGTAAACACGGTGTGATTGCAGAGTGTTTATTTAGGAGATGCAGAGAATATATTTTATTAAAGTTTTAATTATGTGACATATAAAATATGTCACATGAAATATGACTTCCAAATTTTATTTAATGCCAACAAAATAAATAGAGGATTATGAAATCAAAAATTTTAAGTAAAAGCTTAGAGCAATTAATGGGTTCCAAACAGATGCAAAATATTTCTTCATTAATTTCTATGCATATTTGTTATAGGACACTAAATATATATTAAAATGCTATTCTATTGAACTTGAACCTGTGAATCTCAATATTCTATGTTATAAGAAACTTTAAAAATGTATTTCTGTCACTGCATTCTGCCTGTCAGTGTGTTAGTAAAACAATAGTGTGTTTATGTAAATTTCCCAGATGCTCTCAACAATCTCATTTTCTGCCAATCCTTGAAGTCTCTGATCTTGACTGCAAAGCAAGAAGGTGATTGATGACTGAAAGTATATTACATTCCACATCATGTCTCCTTAGAGCATTTTTCTGCTTCATTATAGAGAACTGGAGATGTGATGAAGAAGAAGGTGGAGGTTGAGCTACTTTATTCAAACTGCTCTCACACAAGCATTTCTGTTAACTGATATTTAAGGAAATCAGAACTGATTGTGTTTATATCTAGCTATTTCACCTTAACAGGAAGAGGCTAGAAGAAAAATTATAGATCCTGAATTTTTAAAAAAGCATGATCAATCTGCAAGACAAAAATAAAATCAGTCCCTCGACACCCACAGTCAAAAATTATAAAGTACTAGACACCCTTGAGAACGTATCATTAAGTGACTACCAGGGGTTAGGAATTTTGTGCACATTATCTACATAGCAACTTACAAACTAAATTCAGCATCCTTTTATGGATGAGAAAACAAGGCCCAGCTAGACATGTAACTTGACCAATGTCACACAGTTTCTAAGAAAGTCAGAATTTAAGCCTAGATTTCTCAGACTTCAGCCTCCACGCTATTTCCACTTGACCATATTACAATCCTGTTGTTATATGCCATAATTCTGGAAATGTTATCACCTAGAAACAATATGAGATAGCATCTTTGCCCATTAGAATTCCTTTTTAAGCTGTTGAGCTTAAATAGACAATTAAAAAAAACTACAGTTGCTCTAGATCAATTAGCTAACAAGTAAAATAAATTCATTACTAGTTTGTATTCTTCCATCAGAAAAAATATTATGAGCCCAAAGTGGCATATACAAAATGGATGCTTGATAGTAGTTTTTTCTCCATTAATAATTTTCCTAAACTTTAAACATAACCCCTTGATTCTACTGCCCCTATTCTGACAGTTGTCTTTCATCAGGGAAATTAAATTTCTAATTTCTAATTCTATTTACCAAAAAGTGTAGAGAGTCTTTCTTCTTTCCCGTGCTTTGTTTTCTGAAAGGCATAAGATTCAATTTTTAATACAAATTTGAGTTAACTAGAATCTTCTCTCATAAATACAAATAGTAAGGCATTTATTCTAGTTTCAAATTCAAGACTATAGATTCTAAAGTATTTTGTAAGTTATGAAAAAATTTTCCTCTTACCAGTGAAAAGAAACTGTTCACTCAATTAAGGGACATTACGAATACTTTGTATTTGGATTCTGATACCAGTTTCTTGAGTTCTTGAAGTTCACAGCAATGCCCCAAGAGGAAAACACACTAATTCTTTTCTGAGATAGAGGTATCAAGATTATTATTTTTTCATAGTAAACAAGTGAATGGTTCTGGATAATGGACTGCATGATGAAAATGATTACATGAATGCAATTTGGCCTCTGGTTAAAAAATGATCCCTCAATGGAAAAGAAATATAATGATATAGGTCATATTCTTAGCTTTTATATTATATAGCTATATGCCGTTAGGTTGATGACTTAAATTCCCTAAAATGCAGTTTTCTCTTCCTGGGAATATAACCTTTTTAATTCTCTGAAAATCCTGTAAACATGAATATAATAAAATATAATACAAAAGCATAACCTATGACAGAATTTAGAAACCTTTAATAAAGATCACTGTACTTTTTTTAAATTTTAAAATACTATACTTATAAGTGGTACTTCTACACTCATTGAGATTTTAAGAGGGAAGATAGAATATGAATACGTGAACAGAAGTGTTGGCAGGAGAGATGGGACAGTATGCAGATAAGCGTAATAGTCTGTGTAACAGAATGTTAGAATGTTAGAGAAATTTCAGAGAAAAAAGTCAAAACTTTCAAGTTGTATAGGGTCTTGTCTTGGGGATTCCATATACTAATCTATAGAGTAGTACCTGGCTATGTACATAAAAAACTTCTGGAAAAATTGTGGAAAATACATGGATGCCTAGGCTCCACATTCAGAAACTGTAAGTTAGTAGTTGGTTATGGAATCTGAATGTAAATAAAAAGAGAAAAAAAGACAATACTAGCAGGTGACCCAACTGTGAAAAATTGATCTATTAATGAAATGCAATCCTAGATTGATCTGTAGATTGAATGTAACCCCAAATAAAATTAAACAAGTATTTTTCAGTAATTTACACTCAGATTTTACAATTTATATGAAAAGAAAAGAATGTTGAAAAAATAATTTTGAAAAAGAATAATCAGAATATTCACATAATTTCATTTCCAGATTTACCAAAAAGTTAAAATAATCAGAGAGAGAGGTATAGGTGAAAAAAATAGACACTAGATCAGTGGAACCAACTAGAGTCTTTAGAAATAGATTCATACATACGTGGTCAATTGATTTTTGACAAAATTTTTGAGAAAAATCCATGGAAAAGGATAGTATTTCTTAAAGACGATATTTAATTTTAGAATAGCATTATGCCACAAAAAAGAAACATTGACTGATTATTTTCACCATATAAAACTTCTCTCAAGATGAATCTCAAATCTAAATATAAGTCCTAAAACTACAACATATCTAGAGAAACATAGGGCATCTGTGTGACAATGGTTTAGTCACAAATTTTTAGATAAATCTCAAAATACATGAACTATAAGAGAAAAAAGTGAAAAATTGTACTTCATCACAATTAAGATCTGCTCTGAGAAAGACATTGTTGACAGAATGAACACAGACTTGTACAAAATATTTGCTAAACAGCTATCCAATAAAGAACATGTATGCAGAATATGTAACGAAGTCGAAAACAAAATAAAAGAAAAAGAATAAAAATGGGCCATGAACTTGAACAAACATTTCACCACAGAAGATACACAGATGGTAACTAAGCCCATGAAAAAGTCTTAAACATCTGTTGCTAGGGAAAGAAATGCACTTTAAAATAGCAATGGGATCCCACACGCATATCAGAATGGATGAAGTTGAAAAGTATAATGATACCTGACAATACAAAGTGGTCCTGAGGATGCAGAGCAACTGGAGCTCTCTTCCACCGCTGGTAGGGATGCAAATGGTGCAGCCGCTTTAGAAAACGACCTGACAGTTTCCTATGAAGTGAGACATACACTGACCATATCACTCGGTGATCTGGCTCTGTTATTTACCCAAGAGAAATGAAAACATAGACGTACACAAAGACCTGGATTCCAATGGTTATAGTAGCTGTATTCACCATTTTCTCAAATGAAAATACTCCAAATGCCCATCAACCAGAGAATGGATAAACTGTTACATCCAGAGAATGGAATACTACTCAGCAAAGGATGGGAATAATATTATTGATATATTCAAGTACACGGATGGATCTCAAACATATTGTGCCGAGTGGAAGAAGCCAAATTCAAAAGGTTACAGACAACGTGATTCCACTTTTATCACATTCTGAACAAAGCAAAAATATAAAAATGGAGAACACACCTGTGGTTGCCAGCACTGTACGGTCAAGGCAGGTGATTGACTGCAAAGTAGTATGATGGGACTGTTTAGAATGATGAAAATGTTCTATAACTTGATTACAATTGTACAGTTATATGGGTTTGACAAAATTCATATAACTAGAACCTAAAGGTGGCAATTTTTAAAATTAATTTATATTAAAATATAACTCTAACTTTAAAAACTAGCTGTTGCATAAATTAGCCTTTGCTTAACAATGGAGATTTTTGTATGGGAGAAGGTGATGAGAAGACAGCATAAGGGAGGCATGTAGGGCATTGGCAATATTCTACTTCTTAGTCTTGGTCTTATTTATAGGGTTATGTTCAGACTGTGAAAATGCATCAGGTTGCACACTTACGATATAAGTACTTTCCTATATGTATATTTCCTTCAATAAAATTTAAAAAGGAAACAAATCCTTATTTTGTTGTACATTTTCTAGCAAACTCAATAAGCACTGAAGTGTGAATGTCCTATCTTCTTACTGATTCTTCTATTATTGAGAAAGTTAATAAATTTTTGCTATTCGTCATTTTATATTGCTATTGATCATGTTTTTAACATTTTGAAAATTATAGTTTAACATTTATCAGTCAGTTTCTCTCAAATTCTTAATTACTTTTCTCTATTTCAAGTAGATTTTTTCTTATCTCTCTTTTCTATCTTCTCTTCCCGTGTTACCACTAACTCTTGTATTTTACTAAAGTATCTTCTATTTATGATTTTTTGTTTTATTTCTAGTTAATTTCTGTATTCTCTTAACCATGTTTTCAAATGTTTCTAATATCTAGCTATCTCATTTCTAATATACTTTATGACTTTGATAAAATTTTAATTATTCTTTTAAATTTTCTTTAATAGTACGATATTAAATTACTATATCAGTTTGCTTGCTATGTGTCCCTACTTTATTATCTGATTTTAGTAACTTTTGGAACATTGGTTATTTTTATTCATTTGCAACTTAAATACTATTATAATAAATTAATCTTTTTATCCAACCCCCCATGTTTAAATATGATGGGCATTTTCACTATCATAGGAAGGTATATACGTAGGTTGGAAATGGGTCAAGGTAGCTTTTCCAGTTTCATGATCAAGGAATCACTGGCATGTTTTCATAGTCTTGAAATGTTGTCTTACTATACAGATGCTTAGACTCTCAGAGCTAAGCCTAACTCATTAACACTTCTACCTGGAGTTCCTTGAACCCTGTGACTAGATAGACATTACCTTCAAAAGTAGTACTTTACACAACATCACATGTTGCTGTAACAGTACTTTCTGACACTTTCAGCTTCCAGAACCTCCCCTTCCTTATTTCAAACTTTCCTTCCCAGTGTTTCTTCCCTATTTATTGAAATTCATCTCTCAGCATTTTCTTCTTCAAGGTGAAGGCCTGCCCTTTCGGAAGGGAGCGTGTGCTGCATCTTTCTGAAATCCTCAGTGACCTGGAGCCCCGACCATTTTGGCCTCCTAAAGTCCCTTTGTGGATCCCTCACTGAGCCTGTGTGTGTGTGTGAGGGGGAGTCGCTCACCTGCCACTTGGAGCATGGAAGGGCTTTTCCACCTTCCCAGCTTGATTGAGCTGACATTCCCACTCTGTAAATTGTCCTCTCCTTGTATTGGTGGGTTTTTTAAATATCTAGGTCACAAGGGTTGTAGATCCTGTTAATACTTCCCTTTCCGTGTTCATCATGTGCTTGATGAGAAAGTGCTGATTCCAAAAAGATTCTCCTGCTTTTAGGTGTCTTGATGCCTTAAAATTTTTTACTTTGAGGTTAATAGAGGTATTCTGTGATATATTTTGTCAAAGTAGTCATCCATTTATTTTTCTTTCTCTTTCTTCTTTGCTCATTTTTAATTTGTTTGTTGCTACTTGTATGTTTTATATTTAGGAAGTGTTTTGAGGGAAATTCTGGGTTTATTAATGAGAATTTTCTGTAATGTTCTTCTGCCTGCCTTGTCTCAGTTTTACTCATTTTTTTAACACTTTAATTTCCTTAGAGCAGTTTTAGGTTCACAGCAAAATTAAGAGGAAGGTACAGAGATTTCTCATATACCCTATGCCCCAACATGTGCATAGACTTCCCCATTTGATATCCCCCATCAGAAAGGCACATTTTTTACAGTTGATAAACATATATTGATACATCATAATCACCTAAGGTCCATAGTTTACCTTAGGGTTCACTCTTGTTGTATATGCTATGAGTTTGGAAAAATGTATAATGACATGAATCCATCATTATAGCATTATGCAGAGTATTTTTTTTCTTTTCTTTTTTTTGCTGAGGAAGATTTGCCCTGAGCTAACATCTGGGCCAATCTCCCTCTATTTTGTATGTGGGATGCTGCCACAGCATGGCTGATGAGTGGTGTAGGTCCATGCCCAGATTCTAACCCATGAACCCACACAGCCAAAGTGGAACATGCCAAACTTAACCACTATGCCATGGGCCCTGCCCCATGCAGAGTATTTTTATTCCCCTAAAAATCCGCTGTGTTCTGCCTCTTCATCCTCTTGCCCTCAAACCCCCTGGCAATCAGTGACCACTTTACTGCCTCTATAGTTTTGCCTTTTCCAGAATATCACATAGTTGGAATCACACTGCAAGTAACATTTTCAGATTGGCTTCTTTCACTTAGTAATATGCATTTAAGTTTCCTCCTTGACTTTTCATAGCTTGATAGATCCTTTTTGTAAACACTACTTAACAATCTGTTGTCTAGACATACCTCAGTTGCTTTATCCAGTCACCTAAGGAAGGACATCAGGTTGCTTCCAAATTTGGCGATTATGAACAAAACTGCTATAAACATCCATGTGCAGGTTTCGTGTGGACATAAGTTCTCAGCACCTTTGGGTAAGTATTAAAGAGTGCAATTGCTGGATCATATATTAAGAGTACGTTTCCTTTTGTAATTCCTTCCTCCTTTCTCTTTTGTCATTGCTGCCATTCATTTCACTTATTTATAAATATAAATAAGCATGAACATGCATAAAACATATACATAAGCATGTATCATCAAATATTTTGTTCCTATACTCTATTATTTCACTCCACTGTCTTCTTGCTGGAATGGTTTCTGAGGAGAAGTTGGGTGTATTTCTTATCTTTGTTCCTCTATAGGTGATGGGTTTTTTTCTGCTAGCTTCTTTCAGGATTTTTTCTTCATCCTTAATTTTCTGTAGCTTGAAAATAATATACCCAGCTATATGGTGTTTTTTTGCATTTATCTTGCTTGGTGTTCTCTGAACTTTCTGGACCTGGATCTATGATTTGGTGTCTGACATTAGTTTGGAGAATTTTTCAGTCATTGTTTCAAATATATCTTCTTTCCTTTTTCCACAGTCTTTAGATATTCTGTTATGATTTTTTCCATCTTTGTTCTCTTTGCTTTTCAGTTAAGTTTCTATTGTTCCATCCTCAAGTTCAGAGATTCTTTCCTCTGCCTTGTCTAGTCTCCTAGTAAGCTCATTAAAGGCATTCTCCATTACAATTGCAATGTTTTTGACTTCTGGCATTTGGTTTTGGTTCTTTCTTAGGATTTCCACCTCTCTACTTACATTGTCCATCTATTCTTGCATGTTGGCTGCTTTATTCATTAGAATTCTTAGCATATTAATTCTGGTTGTTTTAAATTCTGAGTCTGATATTTAGTTCCAACATGTTCGACATGTTCGATTCTGAAACATCCTCTGTTCTTCAAACTATGTTTTTTGCCTTTTAGTATGAACTGTCATTTTTCTGGGTAGCTGGACAAAATGTACTGGATAAAAGGAACTGCTGTTAATAGGCCTTTAGTAATGGTGTGGTGAGGTGTGGGAGTTGAGGAAGTGTTCTATAGTCCTATGATCAGGTCTCAGCGAGCCTATGCCTCTGGACTGTCGACTGCACAAGCGCTGCTTAGTCTTTTTCTTCCCCCTTAGGTGGAACTGGATGGCTAGAGTGAGTTGGAGTTGAGTATGTCCATCCTCCCAGGTTAGTTAGGCTCTGATAAAACCTAGCAGCTAGGCTTTGGTTTACCAGTTTCTCCTGACAGATGACTTTCCTGAGAGAATGTTCTGCGTATTTCAAAATTATTTCTTTTGCCTCCTTCTGCTGGAATCATAAGGTATTTTTTTCTGATACTTACTGTGGGAATCTGGTGGATCTCCTGGAGGCAAATCTCACAATATTTTCAGGACCCTCCTACGACTGGATCCCCCTGAAATTTTTAACTCTCCAAGTTGTCCACAATGAGCCTCCAGCAATTTGTTAGAGTTCAGGTTTCCTGCCCAGACACTGGTTTCCATGGTCGTTTCTGCTCCTGAGTCTCTGCTCAGGTAAGCCTGACTCCCTGTGTTGACTTGTCTGTCTGTCTAATTGGGGGCTGCTGTTTTAAGAATCCAAAAGGGTTGTTGCATTTTCAGTCTATTCAGCTTTTTCCTTGTTGATAAGACAGAGTGGCAACTTCCAAGATCATTATATATAGAACTGGAAACTGGACATCTCCAATTTTTATTTTAGGTTTTGTTTCTTTTGTTCTCTTTTTCATAGTAGAGGGTTTACTCAAATGCCTGGTACTATATGCTATCTGCCCATCTTTACAAGTGGGTCCTGAAGGGAATTCTTAATACCATGTTACATCACTTCATTCACATTTGTTTCTGCCATCATATTATCATCGAGACGTAAACTGTACCACCTCTAAAATATGCCCAATCCTCATCACAACTTCAGACTTCATCCCTGTTCTCAGCATTGCTTCTATTCATAGTGTTTATAGTCCCTGGCATTATTTTTCTGTTTCTTCCCAAAGTAGTGGGCCCTCAAAAGAATTCTGAATAGATAAATACATGAATGGTTATCAAATCATTTTACAACCCCAGAGTTCAATTTGCTTGTCTACAAAGTGAGAAATTTCTCACTAGATCTATTGTTTCCAACCCAACTGCTCACCAGGAGCATCTGGAGGCTTGAATAAAAGTAAATATTCTGATAGGCCTTTTGTCTATCAATGTTAAATTTCTGTATTCAGGTCCTAGGCGTGTGATACCTAGATATAGATGTATAGATACTACCACGTCTTCTGAATATGCCATAGGTTTGTTTTCAGGTATCATAATCTCACGTGACTTCCAAAGTGTTACAGAGCTTTAAATGTTTTACATCTCCTACTCCACATGCTCATGGTATTTTGTACTTTTTATCACTTGAATGATAACCATTTCATAAGTTCAAAATTTGTATCTTTTTCACTTCACACACAGTACTTTGTAATTTTAACAGAGTAGAAGTACAATTAATTTGGATGACTATAAATCCATATACTGTATCCTGAAAAGAATATAATGAAATTTTACATTTTATAGTTTACCATGTAAACTGATTTGTTGCAATATAAATAAGTTCTATTGCCAGCATTAGGAAACGAGCCTCAGAGAAGTGCCAACCCAGTATCAGAGATATGATATAAGATTACATCTCATGTCTTAAGGGTTCTTATCTAGTGTTAAAATGTATCTATATAAAAACACTTAATTGAGGTATAATTACATGAGAGATAGATACCGCATATAAGTGGACTTCTGCACCTTTTGTCCTGTGATTGTCTCATTTCATTTAGCATAATGTTCTACATGTTCATCCATGTTGTTCCATATGGCAGAATTTCCTTCTTTTTTAATGCTGAATAATATTCCATCATATATATATGTATGCATATTTTCTTTATCCCTTCATCTATGTTGTTTCCTTATCTTGATTATTGTGAATAATGTTTCAATAAACATTGGAGGGCATATATCTATTTGAGATTTAGATTTCAGTTCTTTTGGATATACACTCAGATGTGGGATTGCTGGATTATATGGTAATTAACCTTTCAATTTTTTGAGGAATATCCGTACTGTTTTCAATAATGGATTCACCATTTTGCATTCCCACCAAAAGTGCACAAGGGTTCCAATTCCTCCACATCCTCAACAACACTTGTTTTCTTGGTTTTTGGATAATAGCCATCCTAACAGGTGTGAGGTGATATCCAATTCTGGTTTTGATTTGCAATTGTTAAAATGTTCATATTACCCAAATTGATCTAACGTTTCAATGCAATTCTTATTAAAAGATCAATATTACTTTTTAACAGAAATAGAAAACTTATGTGATACCGCAAAAGACCCCAAATATCCAAAAAAACTTGAGCTGGAAAAAGAAAGCTGAAGTGATCACATTTCCTGATTTCAAAATATATTACAAAACTATAGTAATTGAATAGTATGGTGTTGTCATAAAAACAGACATATAGACCAATGGAACAGAACAAAAAGCCCAGAAATAAACCCACACATATGTGGTCAATTGGTCCTCAACAAGGATATCAATAATATACAATGGGGAAAAGATAGTCACGTCAACAAATTGTGCTGGGAAAACTGGGTATCCACATGCAAAAGAATGAAATTTGACCCTTATCTTACACCATGCACAAAGTCAACTTAAGGACTTAAACATAACACCTGAAACTGCAAAACTCCTAGAAGAAAATATAAGGGAAAACCTTCATGATATTGGCCTTGACAATGTTCATTAGTATGAGACCATAAGCACAGGCAACAAAAGCAAAATTATGTAAGTTGGAATACATTAAACTGAGAATCTTCTACACAGCAAAGGAAACGATCAACCAAGTCAATATGCAACCTATGGAATGGAAGAGGAAGAAAATATTTGCACACCAATTGGGTAGACATTTCTCATAAGACATACAAATGTCAGCAGACCAACATGAAAAAATACTTAACATCACTAATCATTAGGGAAATGAAAATCTAAATCATCATTATAAATCAGATGCCAAAGGACTCTATTTATTGAATATATATCAACATGTAGTGAGTTATTCCAGAACGATTTTATTTTTTATTATCGAGTAAATCATCATGTTGCTATTTTGAAACAGAAGATAATTGAGGCGTATTCCCCCAAGAGCATCTCCTGTGGGTCTCATCAACAGTTTAGTAAATGGATATGAATAATTTAAATTAATCATACTCACTCATAGTGTATCTAAACCAGCTTTTGTTGTTCCATAGGTAACAGAAAACTTCAAGTCACTTGCAGAATGTTTTGTGAAATATAACTTAAAATATTAAGGTCAAATATGTTATGATATCCCCAGTACTAAACCCTTTAGTTAGTGCCTATTGCATAGGTGAATAAATACAACAAAGAAAATAGAAACTATTGAATTTATGTTTGTAGAGTTAAGTGAGAGTGCTCCAAATTGAGGGTATGCTTTCATTTTCCTAATGGATGAAGACAGATCAGATTAAAGAACAAAAAGACAAAGAGTAAGAACAACAAGGAAAATTTATCAGGGGAAGGCAGGAAAACATTTGACCTATTCAACTATCTGAGGGCTTGTGTTTTGGCAGAATGAGGAAAACAATCAATTATCCTTTTACTTGGCTAGTTTTGTGATGTAGAAGCCACTTCAGATGAGTATTATTTCGTTTCTGTAGTCCCAATGTTTAAAAAAATCTAAACAAATGTCGAGAATCATGTTTTACTTCGCTGGGGTGACAAGCGGGAAAGTCAGTTACAGAATGAAGTCTTGGTATTAGAAGAGGCAGTGAGAAACTGTGAAAGCGCACGCCCCGAGAAGGAGACCTGAGATTGAATTGTCGCTCCAGTATTTGTTAGCTGGAAGAACTGCACATTATGCTCTAATGTACATAAAGTCTGTCGTTGCTGCAAGTCCTCAATGCATGGCTGTTATTATTTTTCTCCTCCTTTGCAAACAATGTTTCAATGTTGAGCCAAAGATATTTGAAATTTCCTGTCTTCTATTAAAATGGTATTTTTAGAAGTGATTTTGCATTAATTTTAAAAGTTGACTCCACATTATTAAATTCTTCAGGAATCATAGTCGTTTCCTCTTTATAAATCTGAAGTCACTTCAAAATATTCTAATATTGACTTAGTAATACCTAGTATAAGTTTTATTTTGGCGTCTAGAAGAAATGCCTGTTTCAAGAGAAATTTAGCTGAAGTCCTCAACATTGTAGTCTTTCACTCTCTTATTTACCCAAGTGAACTTAAGCCCCTGTAACGTAGCACATGGAATTATGGTTTTCTGTGTGTGATTTTGGAATCAATGGATCACACAATTCACGAGACTTTATTACCTAAAGCATAATCCAGAGACGTAGAGAGTGATTAGAGGAAAACAATCATAATCAAAATATTATTCATTGGATTTAATCCTGATAGAATAAAATTTTGATGTGTATTAATAATCACAAAAGAAATATATTACATGTAGCTAAAGAATGAAATATGTGGCTCAAGGCTCTGGTCACATATATTGTTTAATGATTAGTTGCAATATTAGTTTTGTAAGTCAATATTTGCTGATGTTTCAAAAATAAATACATTTGATGACAAAAGTTCAAGTATATGATCATCCTAAATTTGTAACTAAAAATTGACTATCTAAATGAAATTGCTTTGTATATTTATTGCTTTACACATTGAATTAGTCTACCAGGTTGTATATTATTTTTTCTGTGTGGTCATTCAAATATATTACTATTTCAAAGAGGAGTAAACTTTGGGGAGAAAGTCTAACATCACACATGGATTTTAATCATGAACTTGGCCGATGAACACATACTTTCAGATTCTAAATCATATGTTATGTCTTGAACAAGGCATATCATTGAGCTGATGTCAAGAATTGTGTCGGGGCTGATCTTTTCCTTGTGACTCCTGGTCACATTAAAAAAATAGATTTCATCATATTCATCAAGGTTTATATTTTATTTCTTTTGATTCTACTTTTACCTCATGTACATAAACTCTTTTACCCCTGGATAAACACTTGTCTCAACCTCTGTTCAGTTAATATTCACATCACTTTCCCATGGCTCTTTAAAATAAGAAAAAAAACCCCACAGTTTGGGGGATTTTATAATCAAGTTACTAACACATTTTTAGTGAAATGGTACATTTAAAAGCATCTTACAGCATAAAACCCACTCAAAAATATTCATTTAATTAAGTGTGCGGTTTGTGGGTTATAATTTTTTTTTCAATTTTTAATTCTAATACATAGGATTCGACCTAAATTTTGCCTTCTCTAATGTCTTATATGAGTATTTCTTGTTTTCTCTGCCTTTATTCTTTCCAATAATTCTATGAAAGTATTTTCTCCTGATATTGACAATTCTCCTAGGAAATCTTGACTTTGTCTTTTCCAGAAGATTGTGGTGTGTGCTTTCTTCTTCTAACACCGTTTCTAATCCAAATGGCTCTTTCTCTTACTGATGGGAACCATATCAACATATTGAAGCTGGAGCCTGACTTGTATTATGTAAATAATGTACAGAATATTATTTGGAGCAGATTATGTGCCCTCAAGATTGACTCAAATTTCCTGTGGATGGGTATACAAAAAAACAAAAAATAATAATAATAACTTGAATAAACTCATCTTTCGCCTTGTTCTATACTATGGGCTGATAATTGAAACTTTGGATTCAAGTATAGGCTTGACTTCTAATTTGTTTAACAATGTGATTATCCTGGAAATATTTCTGCTATTCCTTCTTTCATTTCTTTCTACTTTTTTGTCCTTAAATATTAAGTTTTATGTCTTGGTGTAAGCATTGTTTATTTTTGTTTTTATATTTTAATTACTGTTTTTTATGCATCTTTAATTGTGACTCAGATAATAATTATCTAGTTGTTATTTCACTGGATCCACAATAAACAATACCTAAACAAGTATAATACCTTGAAAAAATCATATTATATAATTATTCAGAATAATTCTTCTCTTTTCACTACAGTTTTTGAGGGAGTTGAAAAGCATATACAATTTAGATATCCAAAACTAATAAATATCACCAACTGTTTAAGGACAATGTGATTCTTAGTATTTAAGATATAAATTTGAAGGCAATATAAGTTGTCACATAATTGCTTAATTCAATCATGGCCCATCATCCTGAAAAAATCTTGATTAGTTCGTTCAGATACACCTAAGTAGATCTAACAGAGTCAGAAAATGTTTAGAGATTAGCTCATAAAATGTTACCATCCAGGAGACTACTATTCTGTAGACCCAACTTAATTCACAGCATTTTATATATAACATAATTGTAAAGATTCAATTTCATTAACACATTTTATCTTTCAATATTTACTCCAATATTTTAAAATAAATGTTAATTGTACAGGTGAGTAGATTATAGCAACTCATTTTACATAATTACTGAAGGATCTAGAATGCTGATATGCTGTTCCAATGCTCTGTACATTGATGAATGATCTCACCTGTTTGGATTTCAGAAGGAAATTATTTTTTTAGCCTATCACTTGGTATTTAATATGATTTAGTGTGAAGACAACTAATAAAATACTGTGGTAAAATAAGAAGTTGACCTGACGGTCTTCAAAAATTACATGAATTCAGCCAGTGAGTGAACACTTATATTTTCCATTTGATTCTGCAGTGAGTGGCATGAACACCTGACCCACACTGTCTTCTCACTGTTTCCTGATTCACAACTGGGAAATGATACATTGCCAAAAAATAAATATGAGGGCATAGTTCACCGCCGCTTGAGTCACAATATTGTTTATTCTTTTTGTAGTAAATGAACTATAATTTTATGAGCATTTTCAAGTTTATTCCGTGAGGTGTCAACAAGAATGTCACTAAAGTAACAACATTTGTCCTGAAGAGCTTCACAGACAGTCTTGAACTGCATATCATCTTATCCTTCCTGTTTCTAACTCTGATAGGAAATTTGAGACTGGTTGTTTTGTTATTGGAGACTCCCTGCTCCACAACCTCAAGTACTATTTTCTGTGTGTTGTCATCCTGGGAAGCCTGCAGTAATTACCCCCAATTATGTTAGTAGATTTTATGTCAAAGAATAGAGTCATTTCATATCTTGGATGTGCATCACAGATGTTTCTTGCTGTTACTTTTGGGACCACAGAATGGTTTCTCCTGGCTGCAATGGCATATGATCACTCATAGCAATCTACAACCCTCTGCTGTATTCAGTTAGCATGTCACCCGGGGTCTATGTGCCACTCATCATTGCTTTCCATGGGGGCATCTTACATGCTACTTTACACATAGTGGCTACTTCTAATCTATCCTTCTGTGCATCTAATGAAATTAGACATGCCTTTTGTGACATCGCTCCTCTCCTCACTATTTCTTCTTCTGACACACAAACCAGCTTCGACTGTTTTATTTTGCAGGCTCCATTGAGATAGTCACTATCCTGATTGTCCTGGTCTCCAAGGGTTTCATTCTAGTGGTGATTCTGAGGATGCACTCTGCTGAAAGGAGATTAAAAGTCTTTTCTACATGTGGCTCTCACTTAACTGGTGTGTCAGTTTTTCACAGTACACTTCTCTTCATGTATATGAGACCAAATTCCAGCTATGCTTTGGATCATGACATGATTGGGTCAATATTTTACTCCATAGTGGTTCCCATGCTGAATCCCATCATCTATAGTTTGAGGAACAAAGATGTAAAAGAAACAATGCAAAAAATGTTTAGAAAAAAGTGGTTTATCAGTAAAGTAAATGTTCACAGTAAAATTTTAATTTAAAAAATTGAGAGTGATATTCTGTGTCTCAATATCAAGAAGATATGATGAAAATATTTTGTTTGTTTACTAATGTATTTCTCTTCCTGGGTATTTTAAAATAAAGATCATAGTTAACCTTCTGCCTATGCTGGTTTTATATGCAGAAAAAACTGTATCATCCATTTGCTTCCTAACATGTTTCTACTGATATATGTATACACATCTATATATGCACATATATGTACATAGAAGCTATACTGATTGATATAACACAAATGCAAACACACAGGCATACATGCATGTAATCTTTTCTTAGAATATTGTATATTGTTTTCTTTCATCTCCATATAATTCAAGTGTATAGGGTCCATTGTTGAAATTATAAATAGCATTATAATTGTATCTGGCTAGCTTGATCAAATACCACCTAATCAACAGCAAGCCCACAGCTCACATAATCTCAGACCACTTTCTGTGGAGTCTTTGGTATCTGACTCCAGTTCAAAGAACTCTGCCTCCATCCTTAGATTTATGATTTGGCACCAATCTAATCACAGATGATGGTTTCAGGACCACAGAAAATGTGTTCAACTTCCTGGTGCCATTACCATGCTGATTTGTGATGGTGCATTTCCATTCATTTCATTATTTCATCCAGACCATGGACATTAAACCCATTGTTAAATTCTCACAGAAAACAAAGTCTAGGCATTAGCATATTTGAAGATCATACTTAAACTCAATAATAGCAAAAGAAAAACACAATTCAGAGAGTAAGGTATAATTGGCAGATAGGTTTGGCTTTTCCCACAACTAAGCCCTGGCTCATCTTTATGGGATTTCTTACAGACCTGGCACTGACTCCACTTTTAGCTCTCTATTCCTTTGATCCCTACCCCTCTGTGATGCCCTTGCAGATCCCAAACTCCTCAGTGCCCCAGCCCAAGAATCAAGGTACAGAAGAGACTCTCCTATCCATATGTTTAAGCCCTGCTTCCAACAGACCTCCTTTCCATTGCAAAGATATGTCCTCCTCAAAGATAATTTTAAGCTGTATTGTTAGCCCTTCCTTCTTTCATTTTTATTTATTAATTATTATTTTTTGAAAACTCATTCTCTTCCCCAAAGAGTATTATTGTTTAATTCCAATGAGACAATCTCTTTAGAACTGGAGTTGAATCTAAGATTATTTCCCTAATTTGGGATTATTGAATTTAAATAACAACTCAGATATTCAGAATATCTCTTACCATCATATCTTCCCAGCACTATTTCCCTGTTTTTGTGTTCTCTGGTTGAAAGTTTCTCCCCACTGCTATTTGAATAATTCCTTCATTCAAATATCAAAATTAAACCATAGTCACTGATTCTTTATTCTTTTTGTGTGTGTGTGTGAGGAAGACCAGCCCTGAGCTAACATCCGTTCCCAATCCTCCTCTTTTTGCTGAGGAAGACTGGCCCTGAGCTAACATCGTGCCCATCTTCCTCTACTTTATATGGGACGCCGCCACGGCATGGCTGACAAGCTGTGCATCTGCGGGTGCCCGGGATCCAAACCCGCAAACCCCGGGCTGCCAAGTGTGAACTAAACCACTGTGCCACCAGGCCAGCTCCCTGATTCATTATTCTTGCATACCAAACCATGCAAATGAAGACTGACCCCGTGTATGTGTATGTGCGTGTGTGTGCATGTGTGTGTGAGAGAGAGAGAGAGAGAGAGAGATTCAGCATTGAAGAGATCCTTAAACACAACTCAAAATCACAAAGGTAGATACATTTTATGCTTCAAAATTTTAAAGGTCTGAATGAAAAAAAGATCACTAAGGTAGTAAAAGACATAGCCATAGACTCAAGAATATAGATAGAATTATGCGTCTGTTGAATTAACAAGTAGAAGACTAAAATTCCATAGAACTATGGAGACACAGACAATTCACAAAGACAATTCTTAAAGCCAATACATACACTTCGCTTTAATAATGATCTGGAAAATGTTAATGAAAATGATATAAAACACTCTTTCACACTCATAACGCTGACAAAAATTGAAAAGTCTGGGACTGCCAAGTGATGGCGAGGAGATGGAGAAAAGAAAAAAATTTCAATCCACTGGTGGGAATATAAAAGTTACTACCACCTTGGGAAACAATTTTTATGTCTAATAAGTTTATATACCAGGAAAATCAGTGAACAATGTATAGCTAAAGGAATTAACATGGCTGGGACCAAAATCTACATGTGAATAAAAGAAAGAACTTTGCAGAATAAGACATTCAGTGTATTACTTAAATTAATTAAAATATCTCCAAAATTATAATGTTTTACTAATGAGTACATTAATACATAACCAATTACAACTTAGATGTGAATGACAAATTGTAGATAGGTTTTACCTCTGATGAAAAAGATGACTTGATAGGATGAGGACCAGGATTAATAGGAAGAGGAAGGAGTGTACAAAGGGTTTCCGTTTTACGAGAAAAGAAATTTTTATTGCAAAAATAAATCAAAGACTGAGTAATGTGAATATATAAAGTCAGTTTTATTCCTACTTAATATTCATTATGAAAAACAAATATGGGGGCCAGCCCGGTGGCACAGCAGTTAAGTTCACATGCTCCCAGGCTTTGGAGGCCTGGGGTTCACTGGTTTGAATCCTGGGCACAGACCTACTCACTGCTCAGCAAGCCATGCTGAGGTGGAGTCCCACACAGAGCAACTAAAAGGATGTACAGCTATGACCTAAAAGTATCTACTGGGGCTTTGGTGGGAAAAAAGGAGGAAGATTGGCAACAGATGTCAGCTCAGGGCCAATCTTCTGAGAAAAAAAAAATCTAGAAAAACACATATGTTTTAATTTAGGAAAATGCATAGTTACATTGTTAACATTAAAGTGAATAGAATCCCCTCAGTTAATTAAAGTTTTTTAAAATTGGGTAATTTGCAAATGCAAACTAATGTGATTACACCAAATTTGAAACTTCTATAAAATAAAAGATATCATAAAGACATTAAAAAAACTATTTTATTGCATACAATAGACTAAATTTATCATCAAGAATACAAATTATATGGAAAAATATAAAATCAGAGACTTCACTCAGAAAGACACACAAATGACAATTAAACATATGAAATTATATCTAAATTTATTTTTAAATAATTTATTGAAGTAAAGTCCATATACCGTAATATTACCCATTTTAAAAGGAACAATTCAGTAGCAATTATTGCATTCACAACGTTGTGCAACCACACCTCTATCTAGTTCCAAAAAATTTCCGTCACTTCGAAGTATCCATCAAGTAATTTCTCTGCATTCCTCCCTTTTTTCCAGCCCCTAGCTGCCACCAGTCCACATTCTGTTGCTATGAATTCATCTATTCCGGATGCTTCACGTAAATGGTATCATACTCAGTGTGACCCCTTGCCTCTGGCTTCTTTCAATTAGCATGTTTTCAAGATTCACACCTGTTGTATCATGTATCAGTTTTCATTCTTTTCATTTTATTCAGTTTAGTTCATGATTTCCTTTTATTGTGGTAAGGATACTTAACATTAGATTTACCCTCCTTAAAAATCCTTAAGTATACAATAGAGTACTGCTAACTGTGTGCACAGTGTTGCACAACAGATCTCAAGAATTAATGTGCCTTGCATGATTGAGACTTTATGCTGTTTGATTAGCAACCCCTAATTTCCCCTCTGCCCCCAGCTTCTGGCAACCATCATTCTACTTTCTGATTATAAGAGTTTGACTATTTTAGAGAAGTCATATAAGTGAAATTTATAGTGCTTGTACTGGGACTGGCTTATTTTTCTTAGCGTAATATCCTCAAAGTTCATCCATGTTGTAGCATAAGACAGGATTTCCTTCTTTTTTAATGTGAATATTATTTCATTGTATGTGTATATGACTTTATTTTTATCCATTCATCTACCAATGGACTTTTAGGTTGTTTCCACATCTTGTCTATTGTAAATAGTGCTGCAATGAACATGGGAGTGTAAATAGCTCTTCGAGGTCCTGATTTCAATTATTTTGTATAAATAGTGAGAAGTGAGATTGCTGGCTTATATGGTAATTCTATTTTTAATTTTTTGAGGAATATCCATACTGTCTTTCATGGCAGCTTCACCATTTTGCATTCCCACCAACAGTATACAAAGGTTTCAATTTCTTCACATCCTCATCAATACTTGTCTTTCTTTTTTCCTTTTTTATATAGTAGCCAGCTTAACAGGTATGAGGTGATATCTCATTATGATTTTGACTTGCATTTCCCTAATAATAAGTGATTTTGAACATATTTTCATATATTTTTTGGTCATTTATATGTCTTTTTTTGAAAAATGTCTATTTAAGTCTTTAGCCCATTTTTAAATAGGGTTATTAGGTTTATTTTCCTACTGAGTTGTAGGACTTCTTTACATATTTTGGAAATTAACCTCTTATTTGATATATGATTTGCAAATATCTTTTCTCATTTAGCAAGTTGCATTTTTATCTTGATTGTTTCCTTTGCTGTGCAGTTTTTTTTTTAATTTGATCTAGTCTCACATGTCTATTTTTGCTTTTGTTGCCTGTGCTCTTGTCATATCTTTGAAATCATTTCCAAACCCAACGTCGTGAAAATTTCCCTTGTTTTTTTTCTAGGAGTTTTACAGTTTCAGGTCTTATGTTTAAGTCTTTAATCCATTTTGAGCTGATTTTTGTGTGTGGTATAAGATAGGGGTCCAATCGCATTACTTTGCACTTAACTTCCCAGTTTCCCCATTACAATTTACTGAAGAGAATCCCTTTCCATATTGTATATTCTTGACTCCTTTGACAAAAAAATAATTGACTATATATGTGTGGGTTTATTTCTGGGCTCTCTATTCTGTTCCATTGCTCTGTGTGACTGTTTCTATGCCAATACCATACTGTTTTGATTACTATAGCTTTGTAATATATTTTGAAATCAGGAAGCGTGATGTCTCCAGCTTTGTTCTTGTTGAAGATTGCTTTGACTACTCATGGTCTTTTGTGGTTCTGTATGCATTAGATTGATTGGGAAAAAATTCGTGGAAGTCAGTCAATTGATGAGTGAGTTACGGTTTTGACCAGAAGAATTAGCTCATCTGCATTCTTCCTTCTTGCACTGTGAAGTTAAATAAAAATGTCTAGCTATATGGATCTTATTGGTCTAATTAGAATGCAAATATAACGTTATAAATCATTTAAGCATTTTATTTATGGATTTTTTTTCTGCAGATAAGTTTATAGCTCCTGATTTCACATCAAATCTGCCAGAATCACAGAATACAAGCAGATATTCATCAAGAATAAAATCAGGGGGACAGCCCGGTGGTGTAGTGGTTATGTTTGTGTGCTCCACTTTGGTGGCCTGGGGTTCATAGATTCAGATCTCAGGCAGGGACCTATGCACCGCTCATCAAGCCATGCTGTGGCAGCATCCCACATAAAAAAAAATTAGAGGAGGATGGGCAGAGATGTTAGCTCAGGGCCAATCTTCCTCACCAAAAAAAAAAGTAAATAAAATTAATAAAACAAAATCAGAAGCACAGACAACTATCAAAGGGAACTATTGAAAGCAGGAACCAATGCACAAGTAACAGTAAATGGGAAAAAAAGTGTTAGGCAGTAGCGTGGAATACATATAGTATGCAGTCCTTGCTATCTGCTGGGGATAGGTTCCAGGACCCCTGTGGATTCCAAAATCTGTGGATGTTCAAGTCCCTTATATAAAATGACATAGTATCTGCATACAACACATGCATATCCTCCCATAGACTTTAAATCACCTCTAGATTACTTATAGTACCTGATACAATGTAAATGCTACGTAAATAGTCATTATATACTGCATTGTTAGGAATACTGACAAGAAAAAGCGTCTGTACACGTTCAGTACAGACACAATCATGGTAGGCCTTTCCAACCCCTTTTGAGTGAACCCCTGGATTTGGAATTGCAGATACGGAGGGCTGGCTGTATCTTGTTTCCTTACTTCATCCATGAACAAACATAATTTCAGTTGGTAATGAGAATATTGTCCAGCTTAAACAAGGATCCCTTTCTCAGAATTTCTCTTACTGATGGAGAGTAGTGTATGGAATATTAAAAAAAAAAAAAAAGAAAAGAAAAGAAAATACATCTTCTCTTTTCTGGCCGTCGGGGCTTGTATCAAGCCTATTCATAGTCCTCAAATTCTCGCTATTTGTAAATTGGACATTTAGATATTGTTTTCCATGAAGAACATGTGGTTGAGTCAGATAGCCCAAACTTGGTGTGTTACACAATCAGTTAGTCATAAGGTTCCTGTTGGCACCTGCTACCTGATAAGCACTGGCCCTGAAACCAGTGGGGATAGCAGGGGCACATTATCTAGAGGTGGAAAACATGAAGCCCTTATTCTATCCATTTAGTCTAATTCTACCTCTCTGGCAGTGGAGTTGGGGGTGGTTTGTCCCAGTTAGTGGAGGTCAGAGATCTAAAAGCATCTATCAATTCCAAATGCAAGTGCAGCGAAAGAATGAAAAGGACTATAATCTCCCAACTAAGAAAAAGTGCTGAGGACCAAAGTTGGAAGGAAAATTCTCCTGATAGAGTGAGGACAAGCAAGAGTCCCCTACATGGAAAATGACTCTGTTACAGAAATAATAGCAAATCGATATGGAAACAAAGCTTAGTCAACAGTAAAGCAGTCATTTGGGGCTGGAAACATTAGGTTCATGCTTGAAGTAGTTCTCCCTATAAAGTGCATGGAGGAGGGTTGAAATTGAGAAATGTTAAATTATTAAATGTTGCAACAAGAAAGAGGGATTTTTAATTTTTAAAAAATCTTTGATAGATAATACTTGTCCTCAATCTTTGTTTACAGGGTTCATTAATGAGCTAAGTTTGTCTATGCAAGTGCTCCCATAATGTCTCAGAGAAAATCATAATTTGAATAAAGTAATCTTAGTTTCTATAATACATAATTGTCCTTGTCTTTATAAAATTTACCCCACACCCACAAATATCTACTTCTACAGAGCAAACTAGTATTCCTTAAAGATAAGAAAATAAGTAGAACATGTCCAGATGATGTTAGGCATGATTTGCTGAAAAGTTCTATTCAGAGGAATAATAGAAAATAAAGTAAGACAGGTAAGGAACCAATAAATAAGGAATTTCATGCAGGTATATCAGATCATTAAGAGTGTTTCTTCTTCTAGGATATCCTTGCACTTTGACTGATTTGGGAAATGAAGCGTACATGAAATTATATTCCATAGAGAGACTGCAAGAAACTCTGGTCTACCATGGAAGAAATATTTGGAAAAATGCACCAAATTTAATTGCTAACAGGAGTATTTAACTAGCAATTTAGATGTAAAGAGGGAAAACAGGTATTCCCACAGGGAAAGAGGGAAAAGAGGTATTCCCACAGGGAAAAAAAGTGACTATTTCCTCTGTAAAGAGCACTTGCTCTTTAAAAAGCAAATTAAGTTCTGGTTTAAAAATGGTATAGATCCTAAACAATTTAATTTTTTGTGTTTGTGAGGAAGATTAGCCCTGAGCTAATGTCCATTGCCAATCCTCCTCTTTTTTTTTTTTTGTGCTGAGGAAGATTGGCCTCGGGCTAACATCCATGCCCATCTTCCTCCACTTTATATGAGACACTGCCACAGCATGGCTTGAAAAGTGGTGCATCAGTCTATGCCTGGGATCGAAACCTGTGAACCCTGGGCCGCTGAAGCAGAGCGTGTGAAATTAACCACTACGCTACCAGGCTGGCCCTGACAATTTAATATTTTAAAAATATTAAAAAATCATCAATGAGAAAGAATTGACTTCAGCAAATTTGAAAAAGGCAAATATGAATTATTCACGTGTTCATATTCTATTTCAATTCAGGATGTTTTTTGAATTTCAGGATGAAGATTCAATAGATAACATCCAACAACTAAAATCACGAGTATATGCTGGTTGAAAATGCATTCACTATTTAAGACAGCACCTATAGATTTCTGACTTTCTGAATTAAAAAGTCAAATGTGTTTGAAGGATTTGAAATACGTAAATTCCTAACTTGCCTATTGTTAACAATTATAAAATATTAAAAAATATTCATTTTAAGAACTAACATACTAAGAAAACATAATCAAAGAATGACATATTGCATTCAAATTGATTAAGCATATTTTGCTATTGAAGGGGAGGAAAAGGATCCTCTACCCACTATGGGTCCTTTCTGGCTGGGCTACAAATTAATTAACATGAGATTGAATAGCAGGAGAAAATCAAACAAAGCTTTATAACATGTATACATGGGAGAGACCAGGGAAACTGAGTTTCTTGACAAAATGGTGGAGGTTCTCCTCTTAAATAGACAAAGGAGGATATTGGGGATTGGGGGTGTCAGCCATGGGGGATTACCAGAAAAGCACAGTAAACAAGAGTATGCAGATTTAAGTCCTCACCTTCTACACTGATAAAAGTTTCTAGAGATAAAGTCATTGCCCCCTTCTTCCTGGTACAGAGAGGGAGGCTCCTTTACAAATGGAGATTTCCCTTACAAATGTAAATGTCTCTTACAAAGGGTAACTTCTACTTGGTTTTCAGAGCTTCTCCACTGTCTGCAGTTTTTTAAAAAATAACCTGTCCCAAATAATCTTTATGCCAAAGAGACACATTTTGGGGTAGCCAATTCTGATCTCCCACACTATACTGATAATAAAGTAAATGTTGCCATTATAAATAAAATAATTTCTATTAGAAAGACTCTCCCTTTATTAGAGAATCTCCTTTCATTGGGGAATATATGAAGCATTAATTTCATCCAAATTATAATTTTCTGGAAAAAATATTTGCCTCAACTTTTTTGGCTCATATTCTATTATTGTTTATGTTAGCCAATCAAATCAGACCATAAACATGGCAGGATTTGGACACAATATCTGACTACCTTTGCTACACTTTTTATATATTGGTTTTACTCTTCCCTAAAAACATTTAATTTTGGCTCAAAATAAAGTAATATGCCTGTAGAGGAGCAGAATGTGCCACCTCAAGATGTACCTCTTTGGCAAGAGGATTATTTTGGGTTGGTTATTTTTAAAAAACTACAGACATGGAAGAAACACTGAAAACCAGTAGAAGTTACCCTTTGTAAGAGACAGTTACATTTGTAAGGGAAATCTCCCTTAGTAAAGGTGTTTCCCTCTCTGCACCAGGAAGAGGGGGTGACCTTATCTCTAGAAACTCTTATCAGTGCAGAAGGCAAGGACTTAAACCTGCATAATAACCTTACTCCTGTGTACTGTGCTCTTTCTGGTAATCTCCCATAACTGACTGCCCCCTACTCCCAACATCCTCTTTTGTCTTTAGCTGAAGATGGTATTTAAGGTGACAATCTCAGTCATTCTGGCACGTTCCTCAGTTTTTTTGGATTTCTCTCATTTATACATGTTATAAAACTTTGATTTTCTCCCGTTATTTTGTCTCAAGTCAATTTAATTCTTAGATCAGCCATAATGACATGGAGGGTAAAAGAATTGTCTTCCTCCCCTGCAGTAGCTAAATATTGTTAGGATTAAAACTAGTTAAATGCTAAGAGTTGTGTTTTTTAAGTAATAAAATCCATTTTAATTCAACAAATTAGCATGAGAATTACTGGAACCTCATGACATTGAACATTAAAGATTTGGCTTTTATATTCTCATTGTATTTTAAATTACCCTCTCTCATTTCAAAGAAAATAACCAATTCTAATAATAACTTCTACTTTTAATTTAATTCAGAATCATATATGGAGTAACAAATTAGGGGAGAGCCATGTGCTATCTTTTCTATAGAATGAATCATGGGATGTAATGTCAAGGGTAGAAAAGACATGCTTGCAAGTAGTCAGTGGAACATTGTGTTAGATTTCACAGGCCGAATATTATATTATGGACTAGATTGATTGGGAAAAAATTCGTGGAAGTCAGTCAATTGATAAGTGAGTTAAGGTTTTGACCAGAAGAATTAGCTCATCTGCATTCTTCCTTCTTGCACTGTGAAGTTAAATAAAAATGTCTAGCTATATGGATCTTATTGGTCTAATTAGAATGCAAATATAACGTTATAAATCATTTAAGCATTTTATTTATGGATTTTTTTTCTGCAGATAAGTTTATAGCTCCTGATTTCACATCAAATCTGCCAGAATCACAGAATACAAGTTTCAGAAGGTCATTGGGAAATTATAAAGACCAAAGCCCATGTCCCTGTGCAACTATAACTGAGGAAAATGCAGTCAAAAAATATAAGTACACAGAGAGAAAATGACTTGAAAATGACAGAAACCAATTTCACTATAATGCCAGAATTTATTCTCTTAGGCTTTTCTGATATTCCCAAATTCCACTGGTTTCTTTTTGGGGTCTTCTCAGTCATCTATATGATTATCCTGTTGGGGAATGGCATCATTATTCTGAGAACAAGAGTAGATTCCACTCTTCAGACCCCCATGTATTTTTTCCTCAACAACTTTTCCTTCAAAGAAATCTGTTATGTATCTGTTACACTTCTGGGACCTTTGGATCCAGAAAGGAACTATTACTTTTTTTGCCTGTGTTACACAAATGTGCTTCTTCCTCTTGCTGGGAGCCACCGCGTGTTTCCTTCTGACTGTGATGGCCTATGACCGCTACGTGGCCATTTGTAACCCTCTGCACTATCCTCTAGTCATGAACCACAAGGTCTGTGTCCAGCTGGTGGTTGCCTCCTGGATCAGTGGACTTCCAGTCCAGATAGGGCAAACATACCAGATTTTCTCTCTGCCCTTTTGTGGTTCTAACCAAATCAACCAAATCAACCACTTCTTCTGTGACATCCCCCCATTATTGAAGCTGGCTTGTGGAGACATCTTTGTGAATGAGATGGTGGTCTACATATTTGCCGTATTGTTTGTCACTGTTCCTTTTATATTGATACTTAGGTCCTATAGTAGAATTATTTCCACTATCCTGAAACTGCCATCAAACACAGGACGAACCAAAGCATTTTCAGTTTGCTCTTCTCACTCTCATAGTTGTAGTTTTATTCTATGGATCGGCCACTGTCACCTATTTAAAACCTAAATCCAATCAGTATGAAGGAGCAGACAAACTACTCTCTCTCTTCTATGCCATTTTGACCCCAGTGTTCAATCCTATGATATACAGTCTGCGGAACAAAGATGTTAGAGAGGCACTGAGAAAATGTCCTCTCAAATTACCAGCATTGTGAGACATTTGAATTAATAAGTTATTGTTTTATATATTTAATTTGTGTGCAGATTTAATTGAAATCTAACTTTCACTATTGTCCTAAATTCCGAAATAAGTTAGTGATGCAATTTCCTTTAGTAAACCCTTATATTCTCATAGTTATGACAATTGTGTTCATTTATTTAGCAGTTTTACTTTTAAAGATCAGTTTCCTCTTCACCGTAAACTATTAAATAGTGATGTGTATGTGATATATAGCATGTTCTATAATTGAAATCGTGTCTTTTTTAATTCTTTCACTGATGCCTTTCTAGACTTTATCTTAACATTCTCTATTAAAGAAACAAAACATCCTTAGATGCTACAGAATCATTACTAAATGATTTCTTTACAGAAATAAAAGCTATAAAAGCTTAAATGCATAAGGATATATGTATAAGGACTAATACAAATAATGCATGTGTAATATAATGTTTATTGCAGCACTATTTTTCTAAGGAAAAAGACTGGAAAAATGAATGTTTATATTAAGAAAAATATTTTAATAAATATGGTGTGTAAATTTAATGAACACTTATGGAGTCATTAAAAAGACCATGATACGCATATATGATAATGGCCCCCAATAAACTGTTCCTTCTTGTATCCATTCTTTTTTGTCATTCCTTCCCACTTTGACTCTTGATTTAGCCATGTGATTATCTTTGGTGAATAGGACATTAGTAAACATGAATAGAACTTGAGCATTATGGCTTGTCTTTTCTAGCAAAGGAAATCTTTCCACGACTAGGTCAAAAAGACCACACCCCACTCCTGGAAAGTGGAAAGAAGCCACAGCTCATATATAAACCATAGAATGATGAAATCAAATTTAAACAGATTACAATGTGCTAGTTTAAGACTTTTTGAAACTATTATTCAACACTCTCTACCAGATTTTTAAACCATATATTATTCATTGAATTTTAAAATT
This sequence comes from Tapirus indicus, assembly GCA_031878705.1. Lineage (NCBI taxonomy): Eukaryota > Metazoa > Chordata > Mammalia > Perissodactyla > Tapiridae > Tapirus > Tapirus indicus. The sequence goes on along the minus strand of CM062925.1, from coordinate 94,327,497 downwards.
TGTTAACCTCTTTCTATATTGAAATGCACATTTTAGTTGTTTTTCTTAGGAATGCCCATATGTGATAGATTTTCTAATTCCTTGCATGTCTGAAAATTGCTTTCACAAAGTGAAACTCTCTGGTATGAAATAAGTCTCTGTGCTGAAGTACCATAAATAAAAATTTAAAAGGCCATTACTAATAACATAAAGGGGAAAAATACACATGCTGTCAAATATTGAAATTGTAGATAAAAATGTATGACAAATTTTTTTGTCTACAATTCCCAACATAACAGCATATTCATCCCTTTTAAGGAAAATATTCACCAAGACAAACCAAAAGTTGCACCACTAAAAAGAAAGTGTTAATTCTTAAAAAAAATGATGATAATACAGAATATGTTCTCTGGCCACAAAGGAATCAAATTTCAGTTTCCTTTTTCTTGTGTGAGGGGTGGAAGGAGGAAGTATGAGGGAATTTCTGGGTGTGGTGGACATGTTCCTTATCTTGGTTGTGATGATGGTTTTGTTGGTGATGCATATGCAAAATGTGTCAAATTATGAGGTTTAAATATGTGTTTATGTTTCAATGACACATTAACAAAGCTGTTCAAAAATTAAAAAGCCTGAAATTTAAACACAGAAACTTTCAGTAAAAGAAAACAGAATCCGTTACTGCCAAACTTGATCTACCAGAAATGCCAAACAAATCCTTCAGCCTGTAGTGATATGATACCAAAGAAAGGTGATATCTCATAAACAAATAACATGAAACAATAGTAAGTATAAAAATAAAAATTAAATATTGTGTATTTATTTTAATTTCCTCAAAATACATATGCGTCACTAAAGCAAGAATTTTACATTTTTCTAACACCCAGTTCATAATAGGCATCTTAGGTCGTGTGAGGGGCTAGGGGGCGGGGTAAGGGCTAGGGGGCGGGGCGGAGCATAGGGCGTAACTCACGTCGGCGGGCGACTGCCAGTTCTCGCTGCGCTCCCTGGCTGCCTCCACCTTCCCGGGGTCTGCTGGCGCTCCCGCTGTCCGTCCGACGACGTGGACACCGCACGTGTCCTGCCCTCCCTCGGTGAGTGCTGGCCGGCTTGGCCGGCGGCGGCGGCGGCGGCGGCGGCGGGAGGCGCCCTCAGCCTGTCCTGTGGCGAGTTGGGGCTTCGACCGGGTCTGGCCGAGGGCGGCGGGACGGAGGAGCGGGTGGTCGGCCGGATTGTGAGGGCAGCGGGGCCGAGGAGCGGCAGGTCGGGTGGATGGGGGGGAGGGCGGCCGGATTGGGGGGGGCGGCGCGAAGCACCAGAACGTGAAGCGCCGCGGCGCTTCCTCGCCGCCGCCGCCGCGGACGCCGGACGGTCGTCTTCCTCGGTGAGTGCTCGCGGGCCGGGCTGGCGGCGGGTGCGGGGGCCGTGTTCCCGGCTCGGGCAGGAGCCCCGCGCCCTCCGCCTGTTCTGCGGGGAGTTGGGGCTCCGGCCGGGGCGGGTGGACCGGGAGGGGCAGGCGCGAGGGCGGCGGGTGGGGGAGCGGCAGGGCGGCCGGACCGGGGGCGGGTTCCCGCGCTCTCAGCCGGTCCTGGCGGAGTTGTGGCTCCGGCCGGGGCAAAGGCGAGGGTGGCGGGCCGGTCGGATGGGGGTCGTGTGGGGGCCGTGTGGTTCTTGGCCCCCCTCGGCTGTGTTGAGTGCGCCCCGCGGCCCGCCGCCCAGCTCGGGGGGGGGGGGGACGGAGCGCGAGGACGCGGCTCGGGCGGGCGGGCGCTGCCGGGAGCGCTCTGTCCACTCTGCGTTTTGCCGCCGCGTCCCCGACCGTCGCGCTCCCCAGTGTTCAGCTGAGGGCCGAGCTCGCCAGGCGTGCACACCGCACGGGTCTGTCCTCCTCCCGTGAGCGCTCGCGGGCTGGGCTCCGGTGGCCAGCTCGGGGGTGGGGGTGGGGGTGAGGGCGTGTGTGCGGGCGGAGCGCGAGGACGCCGCTCGGGCGGGCGGGCCCTGCAGGGAGCGCTCCGTCCCTTTACTCCGCGCTTCGCCGTCGCGCTCCCCGTTGTCCGGCTGAGGTCCGAGATCGTGGAGGCGTGGACGTCACACGAGTCGTGCCGCCCATCAGTGACTGCTCGCGGGCTGGGGGCCGGCGGGGGCGGGCGGCGTGTTCCTGGCTCCGGCAGGAGCCCCGCGCCCTCAGCGTGTCTTGGCGGAGTTGGGGCAACGGCGAGGGTGGCGGGCCGGTCGGATGGCGGTCGTGTGGGGGACGTGTGGTTCCTGCCTCCCTTGGCTGAATTGAGTGCGCCCCGCGGCTCCGGCGGCCAGCTCGGGGGTGGGGGTGGGGGCGTGTGTGTGCGGGCGGAGCGCGAGGACGCGGCTCGGGCGGGCGCTGCTGCGAGCACTCCCTCGTCCTCACTGTCCCCGCTGTCCGGCTGAGGGCCGAGGTCGCGGAGACGTGCACACCGCACGTGTCCAGCCGTTCCTCGGTGAGTGTTCGCGGGTCAGCGCGCCGGCAGTGGGGATCGTGTTCCCGGCTCCGGCAAGAGCCCCGCGCCCTCAGCCTGTTAGGCGTAGCTGGGGCTCCCACCCGGGGTCAGGGCGGCGGGGCCGGAGGAGCGGGTGGTCAGCCAGATTAGGAGGGGGGAGGGCGGCGGGGCCGGAGGAGCGGGTGGTCAGCCAGATTGGGAGGGGGGAGGGGGGAGGGCGGCGGGGCCGGAGGAGCGGGTGGTCAGCCAGATTGGGAGGGGGCAGGGCCGCCGGGCGGGAGGGGCGGGTGTCCGCCTGATTGGGAGGGGGAGGTGCAAGGGGCGGAGCGCGCGGACGCAGTTCGCGTGGGCGGGCGACTGCCGGGAGCGCGCGCCGGGCCTCCTTCGCCTCGTTTCTTCTCCCTCGCGGGGCTTCACCGACGCTTCCCCGGCGTTCTGCTGGCGCGCCGGGCTGTCGCGCTGCCCGCTGTCCGGTCGCCGACGTGGACATCGCACACGTCCTGCCGTCCTTCGGTGAGTGCTCTCAGCGGGGGCGGGAAGCGTGTTCCCGGCTCAGGCCGGAGCCCCGCGCTCTCAGCCTGTTTTGGCGGAGTTGGGGCTCTGGACGGGGCAGAGGCGAGGATGGCGGGCCAGTCGGAGGGGGGAGTCGTGTAGTTCCCCCGCGGCCCCGGCGCCCAGGTCGGTGGGGAGGGGTGGGGGTGGAGCGGGAGGACGCTGCTCCGGCGGGCCGGCGCTGCCGGGAGCACTCCGTTCCCTTATTCTGCGTTTCGCCGAGGTTGTGGAGGCGTGGACACCACGGGTCGTGCCGTTCCTCTGTGACTGCTCGGTAGCGGGGGGGGGAGGGGGGGCCGGGGGCGTGTTCCTGGCTCGGGCAGGAGCCCTGCGCACTTAGTCTGTTCTGCAGGCAACTGGGGTCCAACCTGGGGCGGGTGGGCAGTGGCGGGGGCGGCGGAGCTGGAGGAGGGGCAGGTCAGCCGAGTGGGGAGGGGAGGAGGGGGCGGGGCGGAGCACGAGGACGCAGCTCACGTGGGCGGGCGGCTGCCGGGAACGCGCGCCGCGCTGCTTCGCCTGAGCTTTGCCGGCGCGCTGCCCGCTGTCCCCCCACCGACGTGGATACCGCACATCTCGTGTAGCGTGTCGGTGAGTGCTCGCGGCCCGGCCAGCGGCGGGGGCGGGGGGGGGGGGGAGGCGGGTTCCCAGTTTGGGTAGGAGCCCCGCGCCCTCAGCCTGTTTTGCGTCGCACGTGGGCTTCGGTGGGGGGGTGGGAGAGGCAGAGGGAGACGGGGCGGAGCATGAGGATGCCGGTCACGTGGGCCGGCGCCTGCCTGCACCACGGCCGCGCTTCCTTGCCGCCGTTGCCCCTCCCCAGACTCCCCAGACTCTGCGGGTTCCCCGGGCTGTCATTTTTTCTGTGCGCTCCGGCTGGCGCGGTCATCACACGTGTTCTCTTCCTCAGTGAGTGCTCCCGGGCCGCTGGCAGCGGGGGCCGGGTTTCTGGCTCAGACAGGAGCCTCGCGCTCTTAGTCTTCCGGGGAATTTGGGGTTCCGACCTGGGGCAGGTGGGCCGGGGCCTGAGGAGCGGCAGACTGGCCTGATTGAGAGGGGGAGGAGGTGGGGGCTGGGGCGGAGCAGCAGAACGGAGTTCACGTGGGCGGGCGCCTGCCGGCATCCCGCGCGGCTTTTCCTCGCTGGGGCCCTGCCGGCGCTCACGGCCGTCACGCCTTTCTTTGTCCGGCCGCTGACCCTCGGTGAGTGCTCGCGGGCTGGGCGGCAGGGGCGGGAGGCGAGTTGCTGGTTCGGGTAGGAGCCCCGCGCCTTCAGCCTGTTCTGCACGGAGTCGGGCGGGTGGGCAGGCGCGTAAGGCCTGTGGGATGGGGTCGTGGCGGGGGTGGGGCGGCGCGGCGGCGCGCCATGTGGTTTCTGCCCCTTTTGGCTAAATCTGAGTGTGACCCGCGCGCCTAGCTCCACCGGTGCTGGCCCATCAGTTATGTGCGGATTTCGGGAATTTTTTGTAGAGTTTAAGCATAGTGGTGCAATGTATAACTACTTTTTTTCCCCACTTATAACGGGGCGTTAGGTAGATTTCAGATTGACACATTTTATGTGCAGGTGTAAGTGCTAACCAGACACTAGTATGGTAGTGTAAATAGAAGTTTAGGTCTTAAAAAATTACTGGAGTGTCTGAATCATGTTACTTACGTCTGGCGAGTCTTAAAAGGAAGGTTAGGTTAGATTTTAAGTAATTATAAACTTGAATGTATGTCAGTTCCTATTAAATTTAACTAGTTTAATTCTATTTAAAATTTTCAGATGTTGCATATCCCTAACATGTAAGTCTACAAGTGAAACTTTTAAAGTTTTTATTGATGTCTTAATAGTTGATAACATTTTGAAGTTTTAGTTGTACATCATTGTTGTACATTATTGTCAATCACCATACGAATGCATGCCTTTACCCCTTCTGCCCACCCCCCAACCCCTTGCCCCTGGTAGCCACCAACCAGTTCTTTCTGTCCATGTGTTAACTTATATTCCACATATGAGTGAAATTGTGTGGTGCTTGTCTTTCTCTCTCTGGCTTATTTCACTTAACATGGTACCCTTTAGGTCTGTCCTTGTTGTTGCAAATGGGACAATTTTGTCTTTTTTTATGGCTGAGTATTCTGTTGTGTATATATGTGCTACATCTTCTTTATCCAGTCATAAGTTGAGGGATACTTCGCTGGCTTCTGCTTCTTGGCTATAATGAGTAATGCTGCAGCGAACGTAGGGGCACATAAGCCTCTTTGGATTGTTGATTTCAGGTGTGTTGGGTAGATGCCCAAAAGTGGGATTGCTGGATCGTAAGGTATTTCTAGTTTCAACTTTTTCGAGGACTCTCCATACTGTTTTTTCCCATAAAGGTTGCACCAGTTTGCAGGGTTCCTGTTTCTCCACAATCTCTCCAACATTGGTTGTTTTTCGTCTTGGTGATTATAGGCATTTTGACAGGTGTAAGGTGATATCTTAGTGTAGTCTTGGTTTGCATTTCCCTGATGATTAGTCACGTTGAACATCTTTTCATGTCGACCATCTGTATATCTTCTTTGGTAAAATGTCTCTTTATATCTTCCGTCCACTTTTTGATCGGGTTTTTTGTTGTTGAGTTGTGTGAGTTCTTTATATATCATGGAGGTTAATTCCTTGTTGGATATATGATTTGCGAATATTTTCTCCCAACTGGTGGATTGTCTTTTCATTTTGATCCTGGTTTTATTTGCCTTGTAGAAGCTCTGTAGTCTGATGAAGTCCCACGTGTTTATTTTTTCTTTTGTTTCCCTTGTCGGAGAAGACATGGAATCTGAAAGGCTCCCTTTGTGAGTGATGTCAATTAGTGTACTGCTTATATTTTCTTCCAGGAGTCTTATAGTTTCAGGTCTCACTTTGACGTCTTTAATCCATTTTGAGTTAATTTTTGTGTACGCTCATGGAAGATGGTCTACTTTCATTCTTTTGCATGTGGCTGTCCCATTTTCCCAGCACCATTTATTGAAGAGACTTTCCTCTTTCAATTGTATGTTCTTAGCTTCTTTGTCGAAGATTAGCTGTCGGTAGATGTGTGCTTTTGTTTGTGGGCTTTCAATTTTGTTGCATTGATCTGTGTGTCTGCTCTTGTACTGGTACCATGCTGTTTTGATGACTGTAGCTTTGTAGTATATTTTGAAGCCAGGGATTGTGATGTCTCCAGCCTTGGTCTTTTTTTTTTCAGGTTGGCTTCAGCTGTTCAGGGTCTTTTGTTGCCCCATACACATTTCAGTATTTTTTTGTTCTATTGCCGTGAAGAATGTCATTGAGATTCTGATTGGGATTGCATTGCATCTGTAGATTGCTTTTGGTAGTTTGGCTATTTTAACTATGTTTATTCTTGTAGTCTATGTGCATAGGATATTTTCCTATTTCCTTATGTGATCGTTGATTTCTTTCAATAGTGTGTGATAGTTTTCATTGTATGTGTCTTTCACTTCCTTGGTTAAATTTATTCCGAGATATTTGATTCTTTTTGTTGCAGTTGTAAATGGGATTGTCTTTCTGAGTTCTTTTTGTGTTATTAGTGTATAGAAATGCAACTGATTTTTGTAAGTTGACTTTATACCCTGCCACTTGGCTGTAATTGGGGATTATTTCTAGTAGTTTTCCAATGGATATTTTTGGGTTTTCTATGTATAAGATCAGGTTGTCTGCAAATAGTGCAAGTTTCACTTCTTCGTTGCTTATTTGGAGTCGTTTTATTCCTTTTTCTCGTCTAATTGCTCCGGCCAAAACCTCCAGTACTATGTTGAATAAGAGTGGGGAGAGTGGGCACCCTTGTCTTGTTCCTGTCCTCAAAGGAATGGCTTTCACTTTTCCCCCATTGAGTAAGATGTTAGCTGTAGGTTTGTCATATATGGCCCTTAGTATGTTGTGAGGTTTTCCTTCTATACCCATTTTGTTGAGAGTTTTTATCGTAAATGGATGTTGGACCTTGTTGAATGCCTTCTCTGCATCGATTGAGATGATCATGTTTTTATCATCATGGTTTTTATTCTTCATTTTGTTAATGTGGTGTATCATGTCGATTGATCTGCGGATGTTGAACCATTCTTGTGTCCCTGGTATAAATCCCACTTGATCATGGTGTATGACCTTTTTGATGTATTGCTGTATTCGGTTGGGCAATATTTTGAGGATTTTTGTGTCTGTGTTCATCAGCAATATTGGCCTGTAGTTTTCCTTCTTTGTATTGTCCTTGTCTGGCTTTGGTATCAGCATGATGTCGGCCTCATAGAATGTGTTGGGAAGTATTCCATCTTCCTCTATTTTTTGGAATAGTTTGAGAAGGATAGGTATTAAATCCTTGAGTGTGTGGTAGGCTTCTCCAGGGAAGCCATCTGGTCCTGGACTTTTATTTTTGGCGAGGTTTCTGATAACTGTTTCAATCTCTTTTCTTGTGATTGGTTTATTTAGATTCTCTGTTTTTTTCTGGATTCAGTTTTGGGAGGTTGTATGCATCCAAGAATTTATCCATTTCCTCTAGGTTGTCCAATTTGTTGGCAGATAGTTTTTCATAGTATTCTCTAATAATCCTTTGCATTTCCGTAATTTCTCCTCTTTGGTGTCTGACTTTGAGTCCTCTCCCTTTTTTTCTTAGGGAGTCTGGCTAAGGGTTGTCAATTTTGTTTATCTTCTCAAAGAATCAGCTCTTTGTTTCATTGATCCTTTCTGTGTGTTTTGGTTTCTATTTCGTTTATTTCTGCTCTGATGTTTATTATTTCTCTCCTCCTGCTGATTTGGGGCTTTGTTCTTTTTTAATTCTGTTAGGTGTAGTTTAAGGTAATTTAATTGGGAGTCTTCTTGTTTATTAAGGTGGCCTTGTATTGCTGTGCGTTTCCCTCTCAGGACTGCTTTTGCTGCATCCCATATGAGTTGGTATAATGTATTTCCATTTGTCTCCAGATAGTTTTTGATGTCTCCTTTAATTTCATCGATGATCCATTGGTGGTTCAGTAGCATGTTGTTGAGTCTCCACATCTTTGTCCCTTTCCCAGTTTTTTTCTTGCAGTTGATTTTTAGTTTCATAGTATTGTGATCAGAAAAGATGCTTGTTATGATTTCAGTCGTCTTAAATTTTAGATGTTTGCCTTGTTTCCTAGCATATGGCCAACCTTGAGAATGTCCCTTGTGCGCTTGAGAAGAATGTGTAAACTGCTGTTTTGGGGTGGACTGCTCTGTACGTATCTATTAAGTTCCTCTCATCTATATGTCTTCATCTTTTAAAGTGCAGTTTCTCTTTTAGTGAAGACATGTGGCTGTAATCCTCAAGGACCACGTGGAACCTTTCCGTCTCCCAACTTTCCGTTCCAGTATGACAGCAATGCACAGTGTGTCTGGCTCATCACAGTAGTGGATACAGATAAGGTAAGGGAAAACTACCTGTGGTAGAAAAGCATAAGCAGAAAGGTAAAGGCAAAGAGATCATGAGGAAAGGGCAGTAAAGAAAGTTCATAGCTGAAGTATGATTTGTGCAGTATTCCCTTCTTATCCGTTAGATAAAGCATAAGCTTACATGAGCAGTTTGGAAAAAATAGAAAATAATAAAATTCTCCTTTCAGTTACTAACATGTAAGTGACAACACATTAAAATTATAAATGAGTGTTTTCTGAGAGAAATCTTTTTAAGGTTAAGTGTATATTTGTTTTTTTAAGAAAACCACGAATAATAGCTTTCTACTTCATATCTTTTCTGCTTGAGATACCATTCGATCATATCATGTTTTTATGAAGAGCTGACTTTGCTTTCGGTGTTTTTCTATTGCCTCTCCCACCCCTAACGCAGGGAGGGCAGAGATCCCCAGCCCAGCCCAGCGGTCCGGCCTGACCCCCGGGAAGCCACTTGGAGTCACTGCCCCCAGCCCTGGCTACTGTGCTGGGTGGCCCAGCCAGGGTGTGGGGAACAGCCCTCATAGGGGCACCAAGCCCTCCTGGGACTCTCCTCCTTCCAGCCCTTCCTTCATGCAGCCCACCCTCTGCACAGAGCTGGAGGCCTAATTCCAATTATGAACATCACCACGCATGCCCACAGCCCCCATGGCCCCCCAGCCCCCACATACCTGACCCAGCAGCACAGACCCTCATCTGTTCGCTTTGTCTCTATAACGTTCTCTGACACGTTACCACCTCTGCCAGCTCCAGGCACACGGCCTCGAGGAGCGGCCTCTGTGCGTCTGTCTTGACTGTCCGTGTCACCTGGAGTTCCCCTCCTCTCACCACTTGTTGCAAACTGGGTCTCCTTCAGAGCTTCTGCCACAACCAGAACTGGCCCCAACAGGAAGCTTTTGCCATCCTCCAACTCCTTACACTCATCTCCATGGGACAGCAAGACCCGGACAGTACCCAGCGGGCGTGCCCTAGGTGCTGTGTGGATTGAACTCAGGCAGCAGGCCTGGGTTCTTCTGAGAAAAAGAAAAGCTCATCACGAGTTTTCAGGATCAGCTGGGAAGGCTGGGCGTGTGCACGTGTGTATTGGGCGGGCCTGGGGACCACAGAGAGAACCAAGGCCCCGCCCTGTCTTGGGGACCTGGCCATCCTTGGCCGCCACCCCCAGGTGTCTCAGAAATTTGCTGCCAGACAGCTACACCGTGGGAGGGTGAGAGGTAGGTGCCAGATCAGGCCAAGGGAGTCCTCAGGCTGTGCCTCTGGCTGCTGATCCCACCCATGGCTTTGCAGCCCACCAAGAGTCTCCACCTTCCACCTCCAGCCAAGCACAATCCGGGAAGATGATCGGGGTCTCTACTCCCCAGAGGGCCTTCAGGCGTAAAAGGGGACAGAACGGACATAGTGAATGTTCATCTTCCATCATGTTCCACAGGAAAAAATAACTCATTTAGGGACCCGCCACCCGTAACGGGGCTCCCAGGGAGCCAGGGTGAGGCGCAGATCCAGGCCCTAGCAGGCAGGCAGCTTCTGAAGACGCTGCCTGAGGACCAGGAGGCCTGGAGGCTAGTGCTACCACCCCGTGTGGTGCTCATGGTCGCCAGACTGGGAAATGGATTTGCTGAGAAAAAGCCAACAGAGCCACCCAAAGGCAAAGGCCACGATGGGCTCCACAGAAGGGCTTGGTTTTCCCTATCTGCTCAGTGGGCCCGTCTCTGTGAAGCCTCCATAGGGTTCTGAAAATCAAGTCCTATGTACACAGCAGGCGCCCAATGGATGGAGCCATCAGCTTCCTCGCAGGGGCAGTGCGGGGCCCTGGACAAGTTGGGAGAATTTTTAAAAATGGCACAGGCAGGGAGCACAGAGACCCACTTGAATCCTGGAGATGAGGAAATCAGGCCCTGAGTTGTCTTCTTGCTCACGCAGGAGCACAGGGACACGGGGACACAGAAACACAGAATCACAGGGAGTCATGGACACAGACACGCAACGAGCCGCGCCGGGCAGGGCAGTGGGCAAGTCCTGGCTGTAGGTGTGTGTGTGCGGTGTAGCCAGAGCCAGCTGAGAGGGAGAGAATGTGAGTAAGAGCGTGCACACATGCAAGCCCTGCTTGCACGTGTGGGCGTCCCCACGCTCACCTGCATTTGCCTGGGCTGGTTTTATTTAGCTGAAATGTGCTCCATTTCATGCTCATTTATTGGCTGAGCCGGACAATTGCCTTGTAACTGTAGGGTGTGATTTCCCTGTCTGAGGTGCTAGGGCACAACTGCTCAGAACATATTGCACCAGGCTTGGGTAGGTGTGAAAGCGGGTCCCTCACCCCACCCGCCTCTGTTGGGCCTCGGGGAGAGTCTGTGTAGCGGGACCCGGCAGGGGTGTTGGCACCCAGATGAGGAGCCATGTCAGTGCTCACTCACCCGTGTAGGACAGGGCTGGGCCAGCCCTCTTGTCCTACATCTGCACATGTGGTAGCACCAGGGCCTGGCCCTGACCCAGGCGGGGGGCATAGGAAGGGCCTGGCCACAGGCCTCACCTTCAAAGAAGGGCTGTCTGGTAGGTACAGCTGTACGACAACATGGGTGGCCTTCCGCTGCGCCTAGAAGAGGTACCACGTGCGTCCATTTTGCAGATGGACAGCTGAGGCCCCAGGAGGGTGATGGGCAGGCCACACACATGGGCAGCCTGGACAGATGACCAGACCCCTGGTGACCTGACCACCAGCCTGGCAACAGGATGGTGAGTGCAGAAGGTTGGCTGGATCATTCTAGAGACAGCAAGTGGGGGGAGCAGGTGAGAAACAGACCTGAATGGGAGAGGGACGAGGAGAGAAAAAGAGAGTGAAGGATGGAACCACATCTTATAAACATAAACATCACAAACGGGAGGTGCGGGGAGGGACGAGCCCTTTCCCCCACCCTTCTGTGACATCCATGAAATCGACTTGTTTAACGAGCATCAGGACAAGGGTCTTGAAGGTGATCCCCAAATGGATATCACCTCATCAGCCACCCAGCCTATGAGTCTAGACACACAGGCTGTTGAGAGTCCGGATGGCCACCCCATCCCTGGTCCTGCTAATGGCAAGTTCCCATGGGAGTAGATCAGTTAATGGGACACCTCAAGGCGACCAAAGTCAGCTACGAACAACAAACTTTGACAAACTTGGAGCCAGGGGAGAAGGGAAGGAAGGAGGGGCAGGTCTTGGCTTGCAGAGCCTTAGCCCAATGACAGTGCTAAGGCCTGAGCCAGCTCACTGGCCCCTGCTCTGTGTCCTACACAGAGTAGCTGAGCCGGGGCCCAGGAGCCCTCTTCTAGAGGACAGGCCTTACTCGCCACTTGAGGCCATGGCCCTGAACCATGGCACCTGTGGGAAGAGCCCACGAAACCCAAGCAAGTGAAATTCCACAGGCAGCTTCCACTGGCTGTGGGCAGGCATTTATGGCTTTCACCTCCCTGCCCCCATGTCCCCTTGTGTGCAGCTGAAGTCCCACCTCATCGCACTGTGGGGCCCCTCTCCTGGTGCCAGAGCCTCTAGCATGCATACCCAGCCTTGCTTGGGGAAGGAGGGCCCACCCCCAAGGACCAACTGGACTCTGTGCTCTCAAAGTAATGTCGCAATTACCCCAACCAGGCCTCCTTCCCTGGAGAGGAAATGAAGATTACCAACCGAAACCATCCCCAGAGATAGGAGAGGGGGCCAAGGGAGAGCAGGCCGAGGGCCTCCTGGAGGAGGTACAGCTCCACCACACAGGCCCTGAAGGGCGGGCACAGCTGGGAAGAGCTGGCAGAGCTGGGAGCAGGTCCCCAGCAGTCGCCCCTTTGTGAGCAGGACTGCTCACTAAACTCTGCCTAAGCCCAGCTCAGTGCCGCTCAAACCTCCCTGCACCGCCCTTCCTGGGGCCCCCAGCTCGTCCCCCCTGTGTCTGGGCAGAGGCATCAGGGCTGCACGCAGGGCCCAGGCAGAGATGCAGGCCAGTAAGACCACGGTCAGGCTGCGTCTGAGAGCTATTTATCTCACGCTGACACATCCCCAGGGAACAGAGCTTCCTCCAGGTTTGCCGAGACTGCCGCCTCAGCAGTCCACGGCGCCCAGGCCCAGACGTGACGGCCTCAGGAGGCCGGTTCTAAGCCCGGCCTCTGGAGAGTCACTAAGCTTGTCATCTCCTGAGGCCCCGGAATGTGTTCTGTTTTGGGTCCTGAGGGCGCTGATGCTACCAGAAGCCCCTCCCCAGGGCTCCAAGCTGACAGGTTCCCAAGAGCCCCTCAGGGTGGCCAGTGGGCCTGTTGCTGTGTTACTAGCCACTCCATCCCTCCTTGGGCAAATGAGCCGCTAATAGCCGAGGGGGTCTGGTGAGGTCTGAGACCCTTGGACTTTCTTTGCGGACTCAAGGCTCAGTCTTTTACTCCCACCATCCAGGCTGTTGCCAGCGCAGCCTTGCCCCTGACAGGCACAGGGGCACTGGCCAGTCCTGGGCCTCGGGCTGCCTCGAAAATGGCCAGACAGTTGAAAGGGACACTGGAGGCTTCCCAGCGGCTCCAGGCCTGGCCTGGGCGGTCAGGCGGGCCCTGGACAAACCAGGCCTTCTGACACTCACCGACAAGGGATTAGGCTGTTGACAAAAAGGCTTAGGCAAGTCGCCGCCTACATGGATGTTCAGTTCCACTGGACTTGAGATCTGATCACAAGTTTACAAAAAAATAATGTGGTCAGAGCTCAGGAGTCTGGCCTGTGATGTGAGCTGCCAGGGAGGCCACTGGCCAGGTCGAGGAGAGCTCCTGCTTGGGTGCCCCTGAGCCTTGTTCTGTGTGTGGGGGGGACCTATCCAGGTTCTTGGGGCAGTGGCTCAGACGCATGACCTCTCCTCTTCACGGGTACTCTGGTACAGCCATTCATGTGCCAACTCCCAGGACCCGCCCAGGATGTTAGGGACAGGGACCTGTCCTGTCCCCAGCACCCAGCTAGGGCTCTGCCATGTTGAGCGTGGGGGCGGAGACCTAGCTGAGCATTGTTATTCCAGAAGGGATTTTCTGGAAGAGCTTAGGTGCGCACACTAAGTGTGCAAAGCTTTAACCGGGGGGAAGAGAGACATTGGGGGCCCACATAGGAGCCCTGCCAGCCCCACACCAGGCTGCACAGCAACAAGACAAAAACAATTGAGCTTTCTATTTTGTTCTACACATACTAGCACCTTGGGCTGGGCGGGGTCTGAGTCCCAGGTTCATCACTTTGGAGCCTGTGGCCCCAGTCTCTCCCAGTCAGTTTTCTTATCTGCAAAATGGGCATTTATAGTCTCCCCACTCCTCTACCCTGTCTCTCGCTGGCTCCCAAACTCTCAAGAGGGCAGTGGCTGGGAGCACCTGGCCAGGTCCTCCTCCTCCTAGGTGGGTCCGGCCTGAAGTTGGAGGGCATTCTGGGGCAGGGAAGCCACTGGATGGGATAGCCATGGGACGATAGGAAAACCGACGTTCGTACCTCTGGGTTGTCTTCTTCGCAAGTATAGGATCAGACTCAGAGAACGTCAAACTCCACCCATGTAAACCGGGAGATTGGGTCTATCTTACAACTTGGAAAAGCGGTTGGTCTCAAGATCAGCTAAGTCCTACTTGGGTAGGGCCTCGCTTGGTCTTACTAACCACACCTTCTTCCCTAAAATTAGGAGGAGTCAGTGATTGGAACCACCACACACGCATAAGATTGCCCACGCCTGAACGTCAGGAGGGATGGTCACAGACAACTGACGACTCTGGGTTTTCCTGCAAACCACTGTCTGATTTGAAACTCCTGTTTGGGCGACACCTCCCAGATAAGTAGTGAGTGGCCATCCACTCTAAGCTTTGCCCTAGATCCTAACCAACTCTATAACATTTAGGGAAGGTATGCTTCCAAGGAGGTGCATGTTCCTGGGCGGCAAGAGTAGGTCTATGAGAGAAATGGGCAGCCCCAGTAGTATCTAGGCTATCAAGAGCTGATGGTATCCAGAGAGGGAATGGCCAATACGCCCAGATCCTAAACACATTTAAGGCTATAAAATTACAGATGATTGTTACAACTAACTGAGGGCTATGTTTCTGGTGACCCACGCACCTGGTTGACATTAGCTGGAAATTCTGCTCCTCTACTAGTCCCTATGACAACGCCCACGCTCAGCAGGAAGCAGTTACAGAAGAAGGACCTTCGACCCGTGTCCCTCAAGAATGAGGAGCAGGATAAAACTAGAGGGGGGATTTGTCACTGGGTGCCTTGAGAAACTCAAAGGTGGGTTCGGAAGCAATTAACTATTTTTCCAAGTTGTTTCTTTTCCTGTTGTATGTTAAGGAGATGTAACCACCAACCATCCTGAAACTGACCAGGCCTCCCCAGGAGAGCTACGCCCAGGACCTTTGCCTTATTTTTAATGGAGGGATCTCTCCAGGAGGAGCTTAGGCCTCAGATGGAGGCTTGTTTTCCAACTGAGCTTGTGCAGGCAAATACCCGCCTGTCCCTTTTGAATGTTCATTTCCCTACTGAAATAAAAGTTCTGTTTCCCTTTGTTTCAGGATGCCATGACTTTAGAAATGATTCCTCATGGCCTCATATTTGCTACAAATGCGCGTGACTTTGTGAGACAGTTTCCACTGGTGTAGAGTCTTATTTAACTAACCAGGAGGTGAGCACGTTTGGTTCAGTACCAGTATTACATGGGTACATGTTATTGATGTGTTTTAGAAGTCTATAATATTCCTAAAATTCTGGTCTGTCCTGGTTTTCAGCTGTAATACTAGTTGTCATCTTGTCACGTATGTCACGGAAATAGCCAAGTTTCTCTGTCAGTAGCCCTATTTGAGTCTTTTGTTATTTGCAGATAGTTGTTTTACTCTCATGCTTTTGCAAGTATGTTTCATCTTCCGAGCGATTCAGGGAAAGGAATCTGACGCTTATTCTAGAATACAGGTTTCTGATAAGCTTTCAGATCATAAAACTGAAGTGGGTAAGAAATTACAGAGTTTTGCTGGGGAACGTGCTTGTGGCCCAGCGCTGCTGCAGTTGGCGGGGGGCGGGGGCTGCAGCAATGCTGGGCCAATCCGCCTGGGGCAGAGCAGGAGTTCACAGGTCACGTGGTCGGGCCACTGCTTCGAACACTGGCCTTATTCTCCAGACTCGCTATGCTTCACACCGGCTCCCCGCTGTCCAGCCACCTGCGGGGACACCACACATGTCCTGCGCTCTGTTGGTGAGTGGTTTGGGGCCAGGCCGGCAGACGGGTGGGGGGTGGGTGGGAGGGGTGTTCCTGCTTTGTGCACGAGCCCCACACCCTCAGCCGCCTCTGTGGGGAGCTGGGGGTCTGGGGCCAGTAGGCCAGGAAGGGCAGAGGTGAGGGTGGTGGGCCGGAGGAGCGGCAGGTTGGCCAGATGTGGGAGGGTACGGGGGTCATGTGGTTCCTGCCCACTTTAGCTAAATTTAGTGTGCCCACTGCCTAGGTGCCCAGCTCCACCAGTGCTGGTCTATTGGCTATGTGCTGGTTTCTGGAACTTACTGTAGAATTTAAGGATAGCGATACGATACATAACGGTAAATTTTCTTTCAGCTGAAAACAGCATCATGTAAATTTCATGTTTACACATTCTGTGTGCAAGAATAAGTACTAGTCACAAAGTAGCATGGTAGTATAGGTAGAAGTTTAGGATTTAAAAAATATTGGAGTGTCTGAACCATATTACTTACCTGGAATGATTTTTAAGAGGAAGAATAGGTTAGATTTTACATAATTATAAAATTGAATGTATATCATTTCTAAGTCAATTTAAGCAGATTCAGTGTGCTAGGCCTAAAGATTCTTTGAGAATCAAATGGGACAGTTAATCTTGAATCAGTTGGGTCTTTCTAGAGGGACAGGTCTGTCCACAAAGCGAGTGTTGACCAGCGAAATACCCACAGGTGATTAAAAGACAAGATGAGGAAGCAAAAGGCAAGGTTTTGTTGGTTAACAGTGGCAGAATTGCAGCAAGCAGTATGGTGGCCAAAGCAGTCATTTCCGTGTCACTGGAAACAAACAACGAGAATTTATGAATTTGGTGTGCTGTCACGACATACATGCTCCTGAAAAGGTGTGTGAGAATCACAGCATTGTGAATCTGTGTTTTGCAACATACCGTGTCATTTTGATGTATTTTAGTAGCTACCAGTATGGCAAGTATCAGGGTTCATAGAAGCCAGTGCTAGTGAATGACACCCCCGTCCCACAGGTTCTCAGGCCCAAATCCCCCAAGTCATCCTTGATTCCTCTTTTTGCTCTTCACCCCCTGCATCAATTCATTAAGAGTCCTGTTGACTCTAAGGGGTGGCCTGGTGGCGTAGTGGTTAAGTTCACGCTCCTCTTTGGTGGCCCAGGGTTGGCAGGTTCCGGTCCTGGGCATGAACCTTCACACCGCTTATGACCCATGCTGTGGCAGGCATCCCACATATGAAATAGAGGAAGATGGGCGTGGATGTTAGCTTAGGTCCAGTCTTCCTCACCCCCCCCCCCCAAAAAGAGTCCTGTTGACTCTTAAGTTCCAAGGACATCATACATTCTTTATGCTTTTTCTACCTCTACTCTTCTTCCCCGTGGCACAATGCAGCACCTCCTCTCTCCCTGGGCCACCTGGAGTTGCCAGCCATCTCCTTGATTCTTCCTTGAATCTATTCTCCAAGTCAAGCCATGTAACTCCCCAGCTTAGAATAAGTTGAAATTCTTACCTATAAGGCTTTGTATGACCTGGCTCCTGCTTATCTCTTTTATTTTGTCCCTCCTCCCATCTTCTACTATGCTTCAGCCCTACTGGCTGCTTTAACTTTTCTCGGATACACCGAGGTGTTTCCACCTGAGGGCCTCTACACCACCTGTTCTTTCTGGGAGGCCTCTAGATTTTCAGAAGAGTGAGTCCTCTGCCTAGTCGTCAAGGTTCTCATTTCAAGTGTGATTGCCCTCAGGGAGCCTGCTCTGGAGACTGTCTCTAGAGCCCCACTTCCCTGATCGCTTCTAAGATATGCTGTTCCATTGCCTGCGTTGCACTTTTCTGATATTTTCACCTTGATTTATTTGTGACATTTTTGTTATCATCTCCCCCACTAGAGTGTAAGTTGCATGATAGCAGAGATCAGGGCTGGCCAACTTAGGGCACAGGAGGCGTAGTGCCTTGGACCCACGATACTTTGAGGCCTGTGAAAATGTTTTAATTTCTTCAAAATTAGAAGGTAAAGGAAATGTGATAATAATAATATGAAATAAGGAATGTAGCCCAGATTAAATTTATCTTTAAACACAGTCATAAAATAGAGTTTGTAATGTTTTTTATGGAGGAAGGAGCCCATGAAAGTCATGAAGCAGCCATGGTGGGAACCCTGTCAGTCTTGTTCACTGCAGTGCCTCAAGCACCTAGAACTGTACCTGGCACGTAGTCAGCTCTCGGAATGAGTTTGGTGTCGAGATAAATGAAGTAGCTTGAGAATTCCGGGGTTTGGCCTAATAGAGCTCAGGTTGTATATGTGTGTTGGGACATTCTCTGTTTGCCCCTCTGAGTCCACCGACCGTTCTTCTCTACTTGTCTCTGGGCTTGAGGAGGCTGATTGTATTCTAGTGGCTTCAGGGTTGGGTTCAGCCAAGGGGAGGCACCATCAGGAGATCTGAGGATTGGAGGACAGCGAGGTCTCAGTGTTTGTTCCCGGGGTTCCCTCCCTGCTGAGTCAACATGACCAATGATGATGATGATAATTGATATTTACTGAGATTACACCTGGTGTTGATATTTTTATGCAGCAAAATGGTATGTTAGCGTGATGCGGCAGCTTTTACTTCGTGTTTGAATTTCAAAACGTAGACGTCATCAGTTTCCGCAAAGGTGTCTCCCGACCTTTTGACATTCATCTTGTTCTCTCCTGATGTTCCTCTTCTGTCACCATGCTTGTAAGTTTTTTCTTCTGTTAACAGATGTTGCTTTGCTAGATCCTCATTTGTCGATGGATGTTTTATGTGACTGAGCAACTTTCCAACATCACTGTCATTAACTTTGTGAAATCTTGAATCCTTTGCCGTAGATGTGTTTTCATGAGCAACATGTTTGCTCTCTGGGTTTCCCTGAACCTAGAGCAATTACTACAATGTCCTGATGTGAGCCTTTAGCTTTCAGTGGCCCCTGTTTCTGCAAGAATGACTAGTGTCCTGTTTCCTGAGCTTCTGACATAAAAGAATCCACACAGCACTTAAAAGACATTTCAGTTCCTGTAGGAAAATATTTTTTTCCTGGTAAAAATAGACACATGGTAAAGCCTAAATTCTCCCAATAAGTAAACAGCACGTGGTTCCTGGTTTCTAGGGCATAAAGAATCTGTTTCTGCTTTGTCAGCTGTGCTTCATTCTGTCTTTTTGTTTCTTCTGTATTCTTCAGAAAATCAAAATTTCAAAATACACAAAATGTAAAGCTACGCTATTTGTCATTTTAAAGATAAATAATGGATAATTAAGTGAGACACGAGGTAAATGTACTTTTAAGAGTATCTGAAATTAATGACTCATAAGTTTGGTTTTAATATAAAACAGTATTAGCAGTAATGGCTAAGTTCATTTTAATAATCAGTATATAAACTTCCTGGTAATATGATAACTTCTTGGATGTACATCTCATGAATTGTTAGTGAGATGTGAGAGAACTTATTTTCACATTCATTTTAGACAAGGAGTTTTTTTTTATCATATTTCTAAGTAGCTTGCAACTATGTAAGTAAGTTCTGTTGATTTCTTCTCTTTATTAGTGACCTGAGTGGCGGTTGTTCTCCATATGCTTCCAAGGAGATTGCATGTTCCTGGGCAGCAAGAGTAGGTCTATCAGAGAGATAGGCAATCTGGTATCTAGACTACAAAGAGCTGATGGCATCTAGAGAGGGAAGGGCAAATATGCCCAGATCCTAAATACATTAAGGCTGTAAAATTGCGGATGGTTATTACGACTAAGTCAGAACTGTGCCTCTGGTGACCACAAACCTGGTTGAGATTAGCTGGAGGTTCTGGTCCTCTCTTGGTCCCCATGCCAACGCCCATGCTCAGCAGGAAGCAGTTACGGAAGACGGACCTTCGACCCGCGTCCCTCAAGAATGAGGAGCAGGATAAAACTGGAGGGGGGATTTGTCACTGATTGGGTGCCGTGAGAAACTCAGAGGTGGGTTGGGAAGCAATCAACTGTTTTTCCAGATTGTTTCATTTCTTTTTGTATGTTAAGGTGATGTAACCCACAGCCACGGCAGTTGCATTCTATAATCTTCCCAAATTCATTTACTTTGCTAATCCATGTAAACTACATGTCATGCCTAATCATTGACACATGATTATAGTAAAATTTAGATCCTTGTTGGGGGCCTCAATGGTTAATTGTGGGTAGGTATCGTGTTCATGGTTCTCTTACAGGGGTGTTGTATCAGCACCTCTGGTCTGAGAAGGCCCCATTTGACCCTGTATCTCACCTGCGTTCCGTCCTCGAGTGCCCCTTCAGTATAATGGCACCCCGATCTTTGCAAGTCATCTTTCATTTGTTCCTCTACCCCTATCCGCCGCCTCCTTCCCCCTAATCCTCCAAGAAGTCACCTGATCCTGTTGCTTCTTTCCAGAAGGGGAGAAGAGAGGAACATTTCTGACAAGGAGCTGTAGAGAGGCACGGCGTGTTTGAAAACTGATGCTCAGTGTGGACAGGATATCAAGTCATGGAGGAGAGCGGTGGTGAGAGATGAGTGAGTGAAGAAGACCGTGAAGGTCGTCTTGTATCTTCAGTACCTTGAAGGTCTTGTTTAGGAACTCGGATGTTATCCTTTACTCCGAAGGGAGTCACTGGGAAAACAACAACAGAAAAATGCAGAATTGGAGGTTAGCGTAATTTATATACAGTGGAAGGAAGGTGAGGGGGTTTCAGGTGCTGATAAGAGAGTGATTGATGAGAAGACAGGGGACACGGGCTTTATCAGGGAAGGAAGTACAAACTGAAGGTGGAGAGAGGGGCTGGGCCATAGTGGGAGAGGAAGGAGTGGTGCCAGAGAGTAGCTTAAAAAGAATGGAAGAGCAGGAGGACAGGTAGAGGATAGAAGGTGGTAGTCGGAGGGAAATTTTAGAGTTGAAGGTTTGAGAAGAGTATTATGCTGGGGGTCAGTTATTTAAGGCACGTGGTGAGTATGCTTGAAATAGATGAGGGCAAGGAACTGAGAAGGTATAGCTTTGGTGGGGTCGTTCCTGGGGACATTGATATTACGTTCCTGGGCGATGGCAGCATTCAGTGTGGAAGGGAAGTCCTCGACACACTGAGGAGCGTGGAGTGGACGTTAGCGTGTGCCGGGGTCGGGGCGAGGCAGAAGAGCTTACCGGTTGAGAGCGCTGGCTGGGTTTGAATCCCGGCTCCACCACTGTCTGATTCTGTGGCTCTGGAGAAGTTAGGTCACTTCTCTGGGCCTGTGTTTCTTCACCTGTGAAATAGGAATAATAACTTTCATACGGTCGTTATCAATATTACACAAGATAAAGCATGTAAAGCACTCAGGATAGTGCCTAGCTCTGAGTAGGTGCCCAGTCAAGATGAGCCGTTACAACTCAGAGGAGAAGTAAAGGTTGCTTTTGGCTTAAGAAGGAGGTAGGAGAATATTGAGACTCCTTCCGGATGAGAGCTAGGAAGCAAGTGCCTGGGAGAAAAATATATCCATATTTAAAGGAAACTTGTGAGGAAAAACAACCCATCTTCAGGTACAATGAGCATCGTTGAGAATCTAAGGTAACTTCTTGGCAATGGGCTGAGCTTCCAGAGTGCTCAGGGGAATGACGGCTGTCCAGAGGATTTGACTAATGGCCTGAACTACAGAAGACAGTGGTGAGAGAGGCAGAGAGTTGGGATGTAGACGTAAGGGACAGACCGGCCACCCAGCCTTGGAATTTCAAGGGACTCTGGAGAGGGGTGGTGGGTCGTAGCCTGTTTGCAGGATCCCGTTCTCTGGTGTGGACGGTAGAAATGTTGCGACCAGGGTGGCCGGGCTGTAGGAGCCTGAGAGCGGAGGTTTGTTGGAGAGCCCTTTAGTGAGTGTTGTGAGCAGCCAGCCGATGCCGTGGAGATCCAGCTGATGTAAGCAGAAACGACAGGTTCAGGTGTAAGAATTTATATTCCTTTTGTTCGTGGAATTTGTCCTAAAACACTTGGTTCTACCTGTATCTTAAACCTCGTTTCATTTTGCTCTGGATTATTGCGTTCAGTCTGTAGCTTGCTTTTTGGGTGTAACTGCTTTGTCTGTCTGGTTATGACTGTTGCCTCTTTGGGGAATGATTTGGCCGCCCTCCCTTGCGACACCGCAGTCTCAGACTACCCCGGTAACCCTCGTCTTAGATCGGGTTCCCTGGAAACAGACTTAAAGATGAAAAGTGGGATGCAGAAAGTTTATTGGGGAGTGCTCTCAGGAGATGACACATGTAAGGAGGCAAGGAAGGCAGGACTGGGCAGAGGGAGAAGCTGATGTGCAGTGAGGTTGCACCTGAGGCCTCTTCCAACCCTATAGGGGCTCTGTAGAGATGGGCCTCTATAGCTGAGATGGCCCTTCAGAGTTGTCCCAGTTGAGGCCAAGGAACCAGATCTTCATATCCCCGCCTTGGCCAGTCGTTGACTGCGGGCTGCTCCCTGGGAGGAGGCGTAGACTTGGGTGAGGTAGTTCCCTGAGGCTGAGGGCATATCTCAGGGAGGGATGCTGCTAGGAGCCTTCCTGAGCTGACGTTCCCAGCAGATGAGGGATGGCTGTGTTGGCCCTGGAGAGCAGCCGTGGCCGGAGCACCACAGTATCCACTACACCCTCCTTCAGGGGTCTTCTCTTAGCACCATCCAGCTGGCCCCAGTTCCTTTAGAGTGCAGTAGTGTTGGGGTGAGATGGGGGATGAAGAGAGAGAGAAAGAGCCAAACAGGGAAGGTAGGCGAAGGCTGAAGTCTTATTTTACCATCCTTCACAACTTTCCCTGGGGACACCCCCAAGAGGCGAGGCCGTAGACATCACAGAGAACAGAGGCTGGCGCAACAAATGTGGAAATCACTTCTGTGGGCCATGCAAGAAGGGGAAGAAGTTTTGCATTCTATACTCCGCCCTCTTGTTAGTTGCAGATCTACAGATCATCTGTAATATATACGGGGTCGTCATCCCATTTGGCAGCACTACTGTGGAATTACAAAGGTGGTGATCTACAAACTACGTGGATTCCAACAACAAGGAGAGAGAGCTTTTGGTAATTATCAAAGCCTTCGGGGACTAATATGACAAAACTACTGCCTTTAGAGAAGTTACCCTTAAAGAAGAAAGCAGTGAATTCTCCCATTAGGGATATTTTTAAAAAGAAGAGCTTGGTTATACATTAAATTAAAGGTAATGTAGGCAAATGTGGCTAAAACAACGGCAGCTCTGTTCTAATATATGCATTATTGGGGTGTCTGATAAAAAAGCGCCATCTGGACTGCACCAGGGTTGTAAAATTAATATCCACTGACCTGTTTGAAACATGCTCTTGGGAGTGATTGTGTCTCCAGCAGGTTATCTGACTTTTTCTTAGCACCAAAAATGTGCATCTTCCACCCTAGGGATCTAAAGATCTTTTAGGGGCAATTATTTGAGTTGTTTCCCCCAGATCCCAGAGAATTTGTTGCTTTCCTGACCACGAGGAGGCAACTTTTGATATTTCCAATGCCAAAAAGCAAAGCCATGGAAAACTCCTCCCATTCATTCATTGGAAAAATTTCTGAATGATAATTCTTTTATTCCCTGAAAAAGATTAAAGGAATATGGAAAATGTGTTAGAAACTTCAGAGATATCCTTCTTCATTAAATTGTGAATTTCACTGTAAATGTGCTCTCATTTCCTGAGTTGTAAATGATAGTCAGAAAAAAGTAAATAGAACCCGGCCATTCCCAAGTTGATGAAAGCATGCGGTCTTTCCTGATGCAAAGTTCCCCGCTGTACAACCAATATGCCGCTAATGATAGTAAGGTCTTCCAAACTTAAACTAGTCAATCGACTACCCACGGTATAAGCGGTGCATTGGTCTGCGCCTGGGATCCGAACCTGAGAACCCCGGGCTGCCGAAGTGGAGTGGGCGAACTTAACCACTACCACCACCAGGCCGGCCCCAAGAATGTGATGCTTTTATATTTTGGGTGGGCAAACAGCATCAGAAATTTTTTGTTATTCTGTACTTTCAGGGAAAAGAAATATACCCTTGACTTAGACCCCAGATCGTTTTTTCTGTGCATTTGGCTTAAAGAGCAAAGCCACTGAAGTAAGTGCCATTTTATTAAATGGGAAAAATGTAGATTGGTTCCATTCATATAAACAATTAATTCTCAGAAAATATATTTCTTGAGCTGTGTTAATGCATATTTGCATTTCTCTTTAGTATGAAACAGCTGTCGTATTTTTTATTTTATGGTGTTTAAAAAAAAAAGGAAAGGATTGGAAACCAACATGAATCACAAGTCCCCACAACGTTTCATTAAAGACGATACCGCATTAATTCCACTTGCTCCTGAATCTGATGGAAAACAGAAATGTGCTTCATTTTTAAAACCCTGCAAGGTAACATAGAAACTGTAATGTAAGCATTTAAGTTATCAACTTGGAATGAGAAAGTGAGTCGGCTCTGATTATGCATCAGTTTAACCACACCACTCTGGATTTAGGAGCTGGAAAAGTATAGAACAATTTACTTACATAAATCAAAACATCCCAGTGACAGGTAGCCATATAGATCCCCGCTTCTCACCTGGCATTCTCGTTTGGATGGAAGAATTGATTCTCTTAGCGATGGAATAAGCTGCTTTCTTCTCCTTTTGCCAACTTGGTTTCTTTACAGTTATGCAAATTAAATTTCAGTCTCCTGCCTTATCATGGCCTTGGGAAGTAAAAATCTGGCTGGTTAAGTATGGCTGATGTTTTTTCATTGCAGTTGGATAACCTGCAGTCTACATGTATAACAACAACAAAACCTAGATTTTTTTTTTTTTCTGATGTGCCTGAGCTGAAAATGAAATTAATTTTCAGTCACTGTGGACTTGTGACTTCATCCTATTTTCAGGAGGATTCTCAGTGACACTCTAAGGTGACACTTGTGTTCTCCTTTCTGCCTCTCCTTTCTCTCATGATTCTATACTTTGGCACTATGGCCTAGTGCGCACAAAACATTGTATTTTAGAGCTAAATATACATAGGGTAGAATTTTGACTCTCCTTCTAATCTGGTTTGTCAACTTGGGCAAGTTAAATGAACGTTCTGAGCTTAAGGGTCTCTGTTAATTGTTACCTCCCGAGATTGTCGTCAGTGTTGAAGGAGATGATATGAGTGCAGATACTGGCCTTTAGGCCTAGGACTCGGTAGGAGCTCACATAGGATGGCCTTCTCCTTCCCTCTCTCTGTCCCCTCGCCTTCCTCTCCTTCCCTAGCTCAGAGGGACAGTGGCTGGGCAGTTGTCAAGGACTCTCGGCTGCAGGCCGAGTGTCTCCCACAGTCTGTAAAGTGTCATGAGAAAGCCTCCTGCAGAGGACACACGTGTAAGATCTGAAGCTCAGAACGTGTTCAGGACATGATGAGTACAGATGGAAAGATTACATTGTAAACGTATTTTAGTTATCTGTGTGCGTGCATATTAATGTGTAAAACTAGGGGGCGTATTTTAGGTTATTTTTAATATTTAATTAGTATTTTTTCAATAGCGTTAATACTGAAAAACGCCACTTTACCTTTTTAAGGCAGTTTTAGTACCTTATTAGTTTGTTAGATTCCTCTATCCCTCAGGAAGGCAGATGAAGCAGGGGTAATTGGCCTCAGTGAAGTCAGGCTCAAGGTCACACAGTTAATTAGTGGACAAATTAGGACATGAATTGATATTTTGATCCTCAGTATAGCATTCTTGCTCAATATCGTTAAAAGTTTAGAAGGGTTCACAAACATGACAAGAAGAGGGAGTTGGCTACATGCTACTGTAAGTCCAAAATGGTACACAAAAATTCACGTCTGTAGCATGGCCAGATGGAAAATGTTACGTTCATGGTATGGTTTTAGTGTTACATGGTAAAGCAAGCAATCCTGATATGGGGGATCCCGTCTAGAGCAGAGTAGCCGGGAGGACCATCGACAGACCAGATGATCAGTGGGTATGCATGGGTCTGCATGTGGGCAGTTTTCAGAAGGATGAAGACAGATAGGCCATCGTCAACCCCCCCCTGCCACTTGGTGGAGGTGAAACTGGACTCTGGCCATTCTGATATTCTCACTCCTAGGCTTCTGCTGTATTTAAATATGTGCCTTTCTCTGGAGACCTCAAAGTATTCTCACAGATGGTACTGCATTTCTCTTAAAATATCCTTTTGCATTCCATAGAGCCCAGATGATTTATCAAAGTCAGCAGCTATGACTGACTAATATGTGCTCTGTCCTCGCAGCATTAGATAAATGCCTAAGCACAGGAGCTGAGACCTATGCTGCCAGAGCTATACAACCAAAGGCTTTTTAAGAAAGATGTCAAGCAGAGGCTATCTTCTTTGGTGCATGGGCTTGAAAGGGCTTTTGTACCCCTCCCCCCCCAAGAATAATTCAGTTAATATTTTTAAATGTATACTGAATGCTACAGATTAGGCAATTCCATGTTAATCAATGTCTACATTAGTTTCAGAGACCTGCTTAATTTGTTTTGTTGAAAGATGTTGAGGTGTATGAGTCAAATGCAACTGAAGGACATTGCAAACATTTTCACTAAATATAGTTTAAAGGTCATTAAAACAGGTCCAAAGAGTGTCTAGATTCTGTGGACATACTGGGGTGAGTAATATCATTTGTGGTGTCACTATGTGGGCCACACTCTGTGACTCTTAGGTCATTTTTGTTAGGTGTTGGCTATATTTGTTGAAATGATAACTGAATCTGTAAGATTTTTAATTATGTGCATAAAAAGCATATCAAATCAGACATAGCCCTGAGTCGCCCAATCTCAGGTGCAAATTCAGTGCCTGTGAATGAAAGGAAGCGTGCTGACCAAAAAAATGTATATTTTGAAAATGTAGAATGTGATTAAAGGACTTGAATTACTGATGAATTATTTGAGGGCATTGCTCTGCATGGTGAAGTCCTGATAAGTTTTTGGTGAGAAGTAGTAGGTAGGTATACACAGCTTCTATCTCAGCGGAGACTTTCTAACCCCCACGTCTGTGCCGGTGCATCAGGGTTCCACACCTTTTTCATAAGAAATCTAACCTTATTTATGTAAAAATGATGACAATTAAACAGATACAAGAATCTCCATAGAGGTGGTGTAGTGATGTCATGGTTGAGAGTGTGAAGTATGGAGCTAGAGTGCCTGGGTTCCCCTATGGCTTCTTCGCCAAGTATCAGCCGTCTGTTCTTGAGGAAGTTTCCTGAACTCTGTGTCTTGTTTTCCTCATCTGCAAAATGAGGATAATATTAGTGCCTACCTCAGGATAGTGTGAAGGTTATGCAAATTTAGGTCTCATTATTAATTCAAATAGATTTAGGATGAGATTTATTTACATTTGGCTGATGTCTACATGCTCCTTGAAGATTTTGTGTTGAGAGAGACATGTATAGTTTTTGGCCTTGACTTAACAGAGTTTATGCTAAATGATGTGAACAGGTTGATTCAGGAATAGGCTAATTTTGGCTCCAGATGCATTTGACTGGCATTCATTACCCTTTACGTTACCCTGTTATCCATGCAGCTTCCGTTATTCTATTACATTACCGTGCTCTCCGTCTGGCTTTCATTTTGATGGTGGGCAAGTAGGATGTGCTCTTGGTAATTTAGTGGTATGAGCGATTATGAACAGGAGAAATAAGTGTCCACCAGAAGTTGTCATGTGCTGGGTTCCACAAGAGCCCCGTTTTTAATGTATCTTGCTCTCCTGTTTTATATTCATGGTTTGCTGTAGTATATTTTGACTCTGAATTCCAAGCTATCTATCCCTATGTCATTGTCCTCAGAATAAAGGATGCCTGATCTGCTCTACTTTTTCATACGAGATAAATCCGTTTTTCAAGCCTTTTTCTTTGTGTTTGTTCACTGACTTTGTCATCATTAATCTTTGCTGTTTCCAGAACAAGGTTTGCTGCCTAACGATACATCAACTTCTCTACTGTTGTCTGTAACATTTTAGTATGATCTTCCAATTTGACTAAATCAGCCACTGGTTAAAAAATAGGAATTTCAGGTGTGGATAGTTGTGGGGAGGCAGAAACCTACCTGTTTCTTCTTTAGTCACTAACTCTTTCCTATAACTGGCTTTACCTTCCGAGACACTGGGTAAACCCCATCTCTCCTAGGGAAAAATGTCCAGTGCTTCTACAGGTTAAGAAACTGGTTAGCTGTTCATGAGTTTAAAAATGCATTGTGCATTTATTTATTTATCTTTTAAAGTCCCGCTTCTCTCTCTGAGATGCTTTCTCCCAATCTGAATTCTTTAAAACAAAATCCAAATACATAGACCGATTGAATACCACCTATTAGGAATTCATGGTCTCTTGGTGTTTTTATTTCTTTGAGGTGAACGTGAGGAGCGTGTGGATTGTTTGTTAGCTCTGTAGTTCCCTCTAAACCAAATACTTGCACATTAACTATGAGATTACAGCAGTAGCTTTCTCTAATGGTAACAGTAGAGTACATGAAGGGGAAAGAATATGCAATCTGTTGAAAGTAATTGCAGCTGTTGTATTGCCTTCCAATCCAAGATAATTGTGTATAAAGAAATTCCTTTAAATTACTGACATTAATTCACTAACTAGAACTTGAAATAATAATTTCATGAACAGGAGAGTTCAGTGAAGTCCCAGAAAGAAACAAGATTTAACAACTTTTTAGAACTGTTTCTACATTTTTATAAATCAAAACCACATTTCTGTAATTTTGGCAGCAACCATTTTCTTTTTACAGAGTATGGAGTTAAAACATCATGTATAAGGTGGGGCTTAGTAACTACGTTTTTAGTTCTTAGTAAAACAACCGTATGGACAGATTGCTTTTTTCCTCCTGTTCTTATTCTTTATATAGTCTCTTTGCAGAACTTGTAAACTCTGAAACCTTATCATAACAGCTTCATTCCAGAGGAAGAGTCTGGTCGTTCTGTGATTGTTTCATTTAGTAAACAAATAGTTAAGCACCTACTATGCTGGGCATTGTTCCAGGTGCTGGGATACAGTGCTGAAGGAGACCTGGCTCCTGCCCTCATGGGGCATACTTGGGAGGAGAGGGGGACAAGCAAAAACGCAATACAGAAAATCCTCTCAGCTAGAGCAGAGTTCTGTGGGAAAATGAAGCTAGTGATGGAGAACAGAGGGAGGCCTCTCTGAGGAAATGGCAGTTCAGCTGAATGGTGAGAAAAACCAACCTTCTGCGGGATGAGTGTTCTAGCCCTGAGATGGGGATCAGTTTGGTGTGTTTGGGGACTAGAGAGAAAGCTAATGTGGCTGCAGCCTGGTGAGAAGGTGGCTGTGGCAGGAGATGCTGTCAGGAATATCAACAGGGTCCGGCCCAGGTAGGTCCATGATAAGGAGTCTGGATTTTATCCTAAGTGTTACGGATACACATTGCGAGTTTTGAGCAGGTGACTGACTCATGATGTGATCTGACGTATCTTTTAAGATCACTTGGCTTTCAAATGGACTTGGTGGGTGAGGGACAAGAATGAAAGTAGGATGTGTAAGATGGCCCCTAAAGAAGAGGTTTGTCATCAGAATTGTTGGAACGTAGACCAAGCAGTTTCATTTATGCAGGCAACATGGTAGGTGGGGAGAGATCTGGGGAGCCAAGGTTTAGACTAACTCTGCCTCGTGTTCTTTGTCGACCTTGGCCTTCAGGATATTGGGCCAGATGTTTCCTTCCAGTTGTGATATCTTCGGAAGGCTACTTGCCGGACCTCAAGAAATTTCCTCAATGATGCATCTTTCTTACTGCCTTGTTCTGGAACTCTGAGGGTTCTTAGCTCTGGTGGTGATTTTACTAGATTAGTTGTGGGGCCGCAGAGGCAAGTGGGGGCAGCAGAGAGCAGGGGTGGGGAACAGGGGAGGGCCAGTGGGCGTGGCAGGAGAAGATGCCCGCTAGTTAGTTCCAGAGGCAGACGGCGGAGAAGGTGGAGGCAGAGTGGGGACCAGTGGACTTTTTTAGGAGCCAGGGTGTCAGGAGGAATATCATGTCAGAGGAGAAATGTAACCTGGCCCACTTCTCAAGTCTGGGAATCTCAGAGAAACAGGAACCAGAGGTAGAGACAGGCTTAGAGGAGCTGTCTGAGACAGGGTCACCTCAGTGACCAAGAAACAGGGAGCCAGCAAGAATCATTGTCTGAGGACACAAGAGTTCCATCTATAGAGAGAGTGACTGGGCTCCTGGTCTGACGTGATTTCATGGTACCAGGTATTGTCCAGAAACCTGGGAAATGTCTGGAATGTAAAACATGCTTCTAAATCTCCAAGCTCGGGCCACCTAGCTGCAGAGTGCGAGTTATCCTGACCCTAGTATGGGCAGGAGGTGATGCTGAGCGAAGCCTGTTTTGATGTTAGTCTTGCCTTGATCATGTGCCTCGGTTCTCAAAAACGAGCTCTCTCCCTAGCTAGCCTGGTGAGTTTTCCCGGGGAGAAATGGTGGCTTGGTTTCATTTTGGAATCTCAAAACTTTTGCATGGTTTCTGGTACGTGCAAGTGCTGACTGCTCCAGCCGCTAAAGCAGGGATGTTTTTCATTCTTGTCTCAGTCCTATTGTGAAACTCTGTCTGGAATGGTTTCTTCTTCAAGGTTTAGTTCCTGCCTGGGTCTGAACCATCTTCCTGCCTCTGACCCTCCTTTCAGCAAGTGAATCTCGGTGACAGGTTCCTGGATATCCCTGACTCTGCCGGACATCTCAACTTTTCTCTTCCTTCCTTCCCATCCCTCCTGACCAGACGACCTTTCTGACACTGCCTCTTCATCCCATCAGGATCATGAGAGGTACCTGGTGGGCTCTGAGTCCTCTTGCCCCCTGGGTCTGCATATATCTGACCTGACTCACAGTCAGCCCAGCCCTCCATCAAGTCCATTCTAATGGGACACAGTTGAAAGCGGTCAATTCAGTAATAGGGTCACAACTTTTTTTTTTTTTTTTTTGGTGAGGAAGATTAGCCCTGAGCTAACGTCTGTTGCTAATCCTTCTCTTTTTGCTGAGGAAGACTGGCCCTGGTATAACATCTGTGCCCATCTTCCTCTACTTTATATGGGGGATACCTACCACTGCATGGCTTGATGAGCCCAGGATCCGAACTGGTGAACCCTGGGCGCCGAAGCACAGTGCACAAACTTAACTGCTATGCCGCTGCGGCAACCCCAGAAAAGAATTTCATATAAGGAAATTCCATGGCCAGTTTTCAGAACAGGTCCATGCTTGTGATTTCAAGACACGTTCATTTTTGAGACTAGGAAGGGCATAGGAAATAAAGAACAAAAGCGGAGGGAGTTCTCGCTGAAGGTGCTCTCTGGAACTGACACATGAGGAAATATTGAGTCTGTTGGATAGCAGTGAAAGGACTGGGCAGGGAATGAGTCAGTTGCCAGCGCCGTGGAAAAGTAGGTAGTTGAGCGTTCAGTTGATCTAGTTCAATTTAGCAGCTTGTGGGATGGTTAAGAACTTGAGCTGGAGGCTGACTCCGGGTTCCGGTCGCTGCTCAGTGGCAGGTGTCTGACCGTGGACAGCTTACTGAACCTCTTTGTGCCTCAGTTTCCCTGATAGTAAAGTTAGGGGGATGATAGTACCTCACTAAAGGGATTATGAGGGTTGAGTCAGTCACTGAAAATGCTCAAGCACAGACAGTGGCACAGTAAATGGCAGCCTCAGTTATTGTTTGTATCATTACTGTTGCTCTCACCATCTGCAGTGCTATCGCTCTAGATCACACCACCATCGTCTGTCACCTGGAATATGGTATTTGTTGGACGATGATATGCAGTAGACTCCTCGTTAGTCCCTCAGAATTTGCCCTTGCCTCATTTAAATTCTTTGTCCTCAGTGTGTCGGAGTGACCTTTTATGAAAGTAGAACTGATCATGTCACTTTCAGATGAAAGCCCGTCAGTGGTTGCCCATAACTCTAGGATCAAGTCCATAGTCCTTCATCAGGTGGCATTATTATTTTAATGGAGCCAATCTGTGCGCAACTTCATGGTCCTAAGGACAATCTCAATCTAATTAATTGTGTGATCACTTAACGTTGATCTGCCTAATGACGTTGCGATCCCTGTAATCTAGTGGAGGAAGAGTTTTCTGTTCCACGCCTAGCACAGTATCTGCCACTACTGGGTGCTCAGTGAACATTTGTTGAGATATCCACTGAGTATAAAGGTCTGTTGAATGAATGGAAGTGACTAGTATAAAGAGAGTATAAGAGACGACTTTGATGTGGGGTGCAATGGAA
Organism: Tapirus indicus; assembly: GCA_031878705.1. Taxonomy (NCBI): domain Eukaryota; kingdom Metazoa; phylum Chordata; class Mammalia; order Perissodactyla; family Tapiridae; genus Tapirus; species Tapirus indicus. The sequence continues at coordinate 94,295,650 of CM062925.1, read as the reverse complement.
ATTTCCCTTATGGTTGTGTGTCACACAGCTTTGATGTAAACTCTTATTTTAATTCTCTCTAAATGTCACACAGTGGGGGTGGAATGGAGAGAAAAGACATATCAGAAGGAAAGATAGTGTCAGGATCAAATCAAACTATTGAAAAACACACATAGTTCTATCTTAACATTTAAAGGATATGATCTTGAGAATCTAGTGTTAGAGGGTTTTTTCTTTTTTGCCAAGTTTCTAATGTATTTTGAATTTCAAGTCTTCCAGTGACGTTTCATAGCGAAGGCATTTTCTACATCTCTTTTTAAAGTTTTAACGTCTGCATAGTTATCCCCCAAATATGCCCAGCATAAATAGGGGAAAACATCTGGACCACATTACTTTTCTTACCACACTGAGAACCAACGTCCTCTTAGAGATTATACAAGTGTCTCAATTTTGTCTTATCTGTTAGGTTTTTGCCTAACAAAATAAGTGGTATCTACTAGTTCATTTATTTACTCATTCACTTATTCAAGAAAGATTTACTAATTGTCTAATGGACCAACGACTGTGATAGGTTGGGCTAAACTCATGATTAAGGTGCAAAGCAGATCTTAATGGGTGACCCATACTTGGCTGGTAATTTTTTAAATAACTTTTTTTTTTTTTTTTTGCTGTAAATTGAAAATGTGCAGCAACTTTTGAACCCCCCGTGCTCTCTTAATATTTTAAAGGTTAAATTGACCACAATCAGTGTCTCCATGTGTATATTGGAGTGAGCCTGGGAGAGATTAGAAGAAATGTCGGTTCCCTCTGAACTGGAAATATTTATAAGGCATACTGCTTAGCAGTGTCACTGGTGACCACGTTGTCCAGAGTGGCATCAAGTAGAGCTGTTCCCTTTCCCCTTGAATAATCTCTCAAGAGAAAGCGCCAACTCAGCTTCTTCCAGCTATAATCCTGTGGACCACAGATACGCTGAAATCCAAGGCTTATTAGTAAATTTGGAAAGAGTGGGCACATAAATTGCTCTTACCTTCAGTACTTGAGCAAACCCTCAAGTGCATAATAGAGATCTCTGATCCAGAATAAATGATGCTTAAATCCATCATGTTGGTGGTACAGCTGTCTCTGTACTGCTCCCACGGCCTCGACTCTTGATGACCTCAGGTGGCACTGAGCTGAATTATCCCCTTGCTGATGAGGGGATTTCTTGCATAAACACGTGGTGGAAATTGCCGGATTTCCTCATCTTATTCCCTGATGTGACTTGAACAATGGTAGAAATTCGTTGAAGCACGTTGACGAGCAGCGATAGATAATGGGCATCTCGTGAGAAGTATTATGGGATGAAGAAGTTGAGGAAGATATTTTTCAGTAAGTGAAGCTGTGGATGTGGATTAGCCCACCTGCATTCCAGCTCACCAACCTGATCGAGTTCTGGCAAAGGGCAGAGCTTGGTGGTGGAATCTTGAGCATCCACAAGAATCGCCTGTGGAGCTTGGTTCAAATCACTGGTGGCGTCATCGTCGCACCTCCTGCCCAAAGATACAGCTGTACTGGGTCACGGCCGGGGGCCAGGAATCTGACTGGCAAGCAAGCATCTCAGGGTGTAGTAATTTAATCCTAGTATAGGGAGTGTAGTCTTTCCTAAAGGTAGTTTATTTTATTGTATATACTTACAGTGTATATATTATGTATTCATTATATATAAAATATTTCCCTCTCTGGCTGCCAGGAAGCTGATGAGAGTAATGGTAATACCACTGATTCACTTTTTATTTTGATGCTATCTCATTTGAGTTAATGAGAGACAGTATAGCCGAGTGGTTAAGGGCCAGACCCCCAGCTTCAAATACTGGCTTCCCACTACGAGTTTGTGACCTTAGGCATCTCGTTCTCCTTTCTGTTCCGCAGTTCTCAGATTAGTAAAACTAATAATAGTCTAGGATCATCGAATCCTTATCAGAATTAAATGAAGTGATACATGTGAAGTGCTTAGGGTAGTGCCTGGCACGTAGTTATCACTCGTGTTTACTTTTTATTATATGTGTGATATTATTTACTTCTCACAACAGAATTGTTGTGAGAAGTAAATACAGTCCGCCTATTGTAAGCCTTGGGGTAGAGAAAACTGGAACTCGGGAAGGGTTGGTAAATTGCTTGAATTCTCCTGTTGAGTGAGGTTTCTGGGATCCAAACCCTGTCTGTCTGAATCCACATCTTTTGCCCATTCCAACAGATCACAATGTCTCCTCTGCTGTCAGAGTTAAAGTTAATGCTCATCCCCCTATGTTAGCCGTTGTAGGTTTGATATTTATATTCCCACTCTCTTGGTGTGATTTTTGATATCCCTTTTCCATTGCTTTTTTTGATTGCATTATCTTATACAACTTTTCTTGGTGAGGGAGACTGACGTTGAGCAAACATCTGTTGCCAATCTTCCTGTTTTTTGCTGAGGAAGATTAGTCCTGAGCTAACATCTGTGCCCATCTTCCGCCGCTTTTTATGTGGGACACCGTCACAGCATGGCTTGATGAGTGGTGCATTGCTCTGCGTGTGTGATCCAAACCTGGGACCCCTGGGCTGCCGAAGCAGAGCACGTGAACTTAACCACTAGGCCACGGGGCCATCCCCTCTTATACATCTCTTATTGTAAGCGCTTCAGATATTTTCTTTAAATAGGGAATAATTTTCAAATAAAATAAATACATCAAGGCAGATATTCAGCATGTGTATCTGTTGCCTGAGAAAGTGGCCATGTAAGTGCAATATGATGGACAGTGAAAGTTGTGTCGTCGGCTTTGAGACCCAAGGCGAGCATGCCAGTATTTTTGGAGAAGCTCCTCTCTATAGAGAACTGACTAAAAAAAAGCTGTTGCTGAATATATCCATTGTCATTTGTCTCCATTGTACTGGATTTACCAAAACAACTCCACAAGTTATGTAGAATGACAACAGAATATAAATCCAAAGAAAAGGAGGCTGTATTTTCCTTGGAGGTTTGGGACAACAATGGGAGGCAGAAACTGGTTCGGCTGACTTGATAATTGGTTGGAACTTGGATATTGATTGAGTCTAGTTCCTGCAGAGATTTTCCCCTCTTAACAAAGAAAGAAAAGTAGGTCAAAGCAGGTAGCGTGGCTGGAATGCTTAACAAGTTGCTAAGAGGTAGAAAGTAAAATGATTTAGCAAAGATTGCGGTGAGAATCGGCTTACCGATCCATGAATGCATGGAATGTCTGTTTTCATATCATCATCCCTGTTATCATTCGTCCCAAGTATAGAGACATACACCAGAAATCTCCAGCTCTTTTCAGTCTCTTTGATGAAGCTCACAGTTTTCCCTTCCTTATGGGGGATCCTTGTCTTTCATTTCTGGACCACAGCTGATTGTTTCCTGCTGCTTCAAACCTCAGGAAGTACTTCTATGAGGCTTTGGAGCAGACGTGCACTTCCTGGGATCCTCCGAGACTACAGCCTACACCACGGGAGCTAGTCTTCCCTCCGGACCCCTGAAAACGTGGGTCAGTAGCATCGCCGCAGGGAGTTAGTGTGCCTGGCATGCTGTGGCCGTGACCTTTAGCCCCAGCCTCTCGACCTCCATAAGGCTGACCAGCAGGGATCTGCAGACATTCTGAAAGCTGCTACAGGTATAGGGTCCGCTTAGGGAATGATAGAGACCACATTCCAGGGAGGAGCTTTCCTACAGTCTGTAGAGCTGTCTCTAGTAATTTGGGAAACTGCCCCTTCCTTCTAAGGTTTACCATGAGCCAATAACTAACAGGAGCTTCTTAGTCTCAGAACAAATACATGTGATGCAGAGCAGCGGGGGGCATTTTTGCGGTGCCGAATGGAGCACAGGTCTTCCGAGAGCATTGCTGCCAGGCCCTGGGGATGCCCCTGCCTTCCCCAGCCCGATTGCTTAAAACAAGCTGTTATATTGAATAAACCGGAATTTTTCTGTTTGCTCCGTGGAGAGGCTCTTCTTGATGTCTCCTTAAAGCAGTTTCATGGAAGTTCCCAGATGCTCTGGAAAAGCCATTCCATTTCAGTATGGTAGGGGGGGTGCTTCTATGAGACCCTGATGGTGTTAAAAATTTTGAAGTTTGGGGAACAACCTGAATAATAAACAGTGAGGCAATGATTTTGTGTTATGGATCGTATAGGTAGTATAAAATTATGTCCACAAGGCAGAACAGAGAAAGACAGAACACAGTTCATTCTCTAAGAAGCCTAGAAGAAATCAATAAAAATGCATTCAGCACTTACTGCGCGCCAGGCGTGATCATCTTTATTGTGCAGATTACGAAACTGAGGCTTGAAGACATGAAGCAGCTTGCCTAGAACCACTAGCGGTTAGCTCCTGCTGACAGTCTGTAGTGTCTTAAAACAGCGAACGACTGTCATTGGCCGTAACTCGGTTGCTTGGTTCCAAATCTTCTGGACTGAGATGAAGTGGCTCGGGCCGGATGGTCCAGGATGGCCTCCCTGCCGTCGCTGGGCCTTCACTGGCGCGATAGGACAGCAGTGCCTCTCTCCGTGCCAGCGCTCGTCCTCCAGGAGGCTAGCCCAGGCTCCTTCACACGGTGGGGGAGGGGTGCCCGGCCGCAAGAGAGGCCGATCGCACTTGTCAAACTCTGCTGGTGTCATGTTTGCAAATGTCTCAGTGGTCAAAAGAAAGACTGTTGTGCCACATCCCGATGCAAGGGGTGGAGAAATAGATTCCACCCCTTGATTGGAGGAGTGGCAGAGTCATATTGCAAGAGGGCATGCATCCAGGCATGGGAAGTATTTGTGGTCATTTGCCATCTATCCTAGTCACAAAATCAGTTAAGTGGCCAAGCTGGTATTAGAATCCAGCTAGTCTCATGACAAAGCCATGTTATACCACTGAACCACGTCATAATGATCTTCTTTGGATATCTTAATGCTTTGGGGTATTTTTTTCGGTTTTATATAATGAGCATGAATTACTCTAGGAATTGATAGAACTAAAAAAACCCAAAACTTGTGAATGCAGTTAGATGCTCTAGGCACTTTGAATAAAAGGCAACCTCACTTTAACCTCTTGTTGCACAGTTGACTACAGACTTGAAGCAGTTGCTCTGAATTATGGCTCAATACCTTAACACAAACTCCTGGAAACGGCAGAGAAGCAGCCTTTTGATTACCAGCCAAGTTTCTCATGTGAGCCCAACCCATGTTATCTGAGCAGCTCTCTACTATGTAATTATCCTGTCACCACAGGGATGCAAATAGCCGATGAACCTGAAAGGTTGGGACAAATTGCCTCCTGCGTCCATTAAGCTTTGGGAGGCTGGGTTTAGAAATAGCCTTATGCTGATTCTTCCAGTAGTGTACAGTTAAAGTGCTCTGTAAATAGAAGTGGTGGGTTCATACATTTGTTCATGTTTTCTTCAAATATTGACTGAGTGCTCACCACATACCTGGCACTGGGCTAGGAGCTGGGGATGCAGTGGTGAACAAGACAGATATGATCCCTGTCCTCACGGAGCTTCCATCCTAAGGCAGGAAATAGACGAGTCAACAGAGAATAGACAACTACATGCAGAATGTGATGACGTGGAGGGTCACTAAGGCAGCCACTGTGAACTGAGCAGCTGAGGGGACAGGCCTCTCGGAAGAGAACATTTAGAGTAAAAACCTGAAGGATGAGAATGAGCTGGTCCTGTGAGGAGCTGGGGACAGGGCATTTCAGGGAGAAGGAAAAGCAAATGTGAGGGAGAAACAGGAAGGAGGCGTTGTGCTTGTCACAACTCTCTTCCCTTTGCCGCCACTTCCCTGCCTCGGTGCAGTGGCTCTGTAAGAGAACGGAGACTAAATCAAGCAAAATGAATAAAAATATGGCAGAGAAAAATATCAGTGTTTTCATGAGAAATGCAACTTACTGTCCAAAACAGTATTTCTTCACGTCTGACAATGTGTGCCGTCAAAATCAGTATTCACGAGAAGGGTGATCATTTCTTGATTAACAATCTAATACTCAAGTGTGGTTCCAATGTTAGTAAATGTCTATAGGAGCTATTTTTGATTAAATGGTACTGAATATTATCTGTATGTGACTGTCACTCAGTAAGTATAGTAAAATTACGTGCTATGAACGCTTCAATTTGAAACTGGGGAAAAAGTATAAAAATTATAGCCTGATTTCTTGTGTCTTACAAGGCATGAAGATCACTTAAAAGAAATTTTTTTTCCATGAAAATGTTTTCTGAAGTATAATCTTTTTATCTTCCTGCTTTTTCCATGATTATTTTGTACTTCATCAGTGAAAGGAGTGTCTGCTTTAATACTCCTTTTAAACACTTGTGCTACTTTATTTTAGGTTTACAAAGTGTCATTGATTCCACAAATATTTATCGAGTATCACTCTATGCTCAGCCCTGGGCTGGGTGTTGGGAATACAACGCCAAGTAGGACTGAATGTTTATCCTCTTGGACATGCCATTATGTGCCTCTTAGGGCAAGCCTTCCAGTTACAGACAGACAACTTAAAATTTGCTACTCCCTGAAATTCTTCGGTATTACAGAACTAGTTCCTATAGCAGTTTATCCCTAAGCTTACATGGCAGATAGAGAAATATGATTTGCCACTTGCTGTGAGAAAAAAATAAAAGCTGAAAGGAAAACAAACTCCTGCCCAAACACAAATTTCTTCCAAATTCTGTCAGCAAAGTGATGGGCCTTGACGTGGATGCTGTTGGTCAGTAGGACAGAAGTCAAGGATCATTTCAGATGAATGGGAGAGATCAAGGGCAGATGGCTCGTCCCACTCTACGTATACTAATCGTGTGTGTGTGTGTGTGTGTGTGTGTGTTGGAACATGCAGCTCTAATAGGGAAGAAGCTGTAGGAATTGAGGGGGCCATTAGTGTTTCTTCAAGGCATGATCTGCAGTCTAGTTTCTGGAGTAGCCCTGTCTCAGAAATACAGAAACTACGGTGCGGAGAGGATCGAACAGCACAGCCCATATCGCTGGGGCCCCCGTGGTCTGAAGCTGCTCGAGAGCTTCATTGTCCATTGGCCAGGCGTGGGTGACAGAAGAGCGTCTGTTGAGTTAGTTGGCAGGAAGCTGGGATCTTTGACTTAGGCTCTGTTGTGTGTGTGTCTCCATGAAATTTCTACCTTTGGTAGGGGTGCTGCCAGGAATAAAAGAAAAGTAGGCTGAGGAAAAGTGCATATTTGAAGGTAAGTAGACTGAAGAATACTTCTTTGTCTTGAAGATGTTGCTCCTATTGCTGCTCATTTTTTCTGCAGAAAATTTATTTTGGAGTATTCACTGTTAAGAGGCACTATGAGAAAATCCACAGTGTGCAATTAAGTAACTCACAAGATGAGTCAACAAAAGACAAAACAAGCTAGCTTCCAGTGTTTTTTACTCGATAATCAAGTTTAGCCAATCAAATGCTCACTGGTTGCTAGATGTGTGATTGCTATACTTTTAGTCCCAAATGGGAGACCACTCATTGTGGGAGAATTATGAAATCATGGTGAAGGAAAACCGCGGATTTGTACAGTGAGAAATGGGCTGTTTCTTGATAAAAAATACTGGTTATGAACCTCAAAATGTTAGGTTGAGTAAAAGAAGTCGGCACAAAGAAGTACGTACTACACGATTTCAATTATGTGAACTTTAAGCGCAGGCAGAATTTATCACTGCTGATAGAAATCAAGGAACTGCCTGGAAAGAGACATGATGGAACTTTCTGGAATGATGGAAATGCTCTGTATCTTGTTTTGGATGGTGGTTACACTTCAGATCCATGCATTTTAATGTATGCAAAGTATACCTCAATTAAAAATACCTAAAACTGAACACTTTGGATCTGTGCATTTTAACATATATAAATTATACCTCAGTTAAAAAATGAATAAAATTACACACAAAGATATCTGTTCAATATAGTTAATCTCAAACATTTTCTTTTCCTGAAGTGGTCCTCATGCAAAATATATTGATCACTTCTGGTTTAAATATTTCTTTCTTTTCCCTATTTGCCAACTGACAGTTTGATTAAATAAGGATTAAAACCTGCATAGCCTCACAAATTTTGTAATTGTAAGTGGTATTGGTGAACTGTGGTTCACATCCTACGTCCAATTGACTCTTCCTTGTTTAGACAAGATAAAATTTAAAACTCTCTAGGTCTTAGTTTTTTTCGTGTGTGTGATAGAAATGATTCAATTTTCCTGAAGGTTGTCGTAGGCTCAGATAAGGTATATTACAGTCCTGCTAATTCAGAGTGTCATCTGCAGACTGGTAGCCTCGGCAGCACTCAGGAGCGTGGTAGAAATGCAGAATCTCAGACCCCACTCAACCTACTGAATCAAAATCTTTGTTT